>CM034148.1:70733153-71933153 GCA_019776745.2 Taxus chinensis | reverse complement strand
TTTTAGACTTCGGGTTTAAGACTTCTTGTTTCCTCCCCGCATGGCACTATTCATTTCTCAACCCTACTGTCACCTCTAAACTCTCGAATGTCCGAAGTCCGAATTTCGGACTTCAAACTTTGATGTCCTTCATACCTTTTGAGTTCACCGATTCAAAATTTTTTCCCACCGAATCTGAATGCTTCCATGTCACTTCAACTCGCTCGGCTCGATCCTGAAATGTGAGATCCCATGGTTGAAATGACCCTCCTATTTTCTCTATGTGAGGTCATGTTTATTCAATTTCACCTGAGGGGAAATTTTGGATAACAACACTCACAGTCGAATCTTGGAAATTTACCCAGTGATCTCTTGTTGTAGCAAGAGGCAAGAAGGTAGGATCATTGTATTTATATGCCTGTATTATTGATTCTTTTTATGTTCTATCTACTTCAGATTTAGATACAAGTATGTGGCACAATTGGCTAGGCCATATCAGTGAAAATTTAATGCAGATGTTAAAGGCAAAGCATAAGTTATCAGATGTGAAACGTGTGGATCTTGATTTCTATGAGCATTGTATTTTTGGAAAGCAAAAGAGAGTGTGATTTCTCAAAGTTGGGGCAACAAAGAAGAAGCATAAAATGGATCTTGTACACTCAGATGTGTGGGGACCAGTCCAAGTATCTTCTCATGGAGGATCCCAATGTTATGTTACTTTCATTGATGATGTTATAAGAAAGGTATGGGTTTATTGTATTAATCGTAAATCTGATGTTTTTGAAAATTTTAAAATATGGAAATCCCTTGTGGAAAATGAATCAAATTCAAATTTAAAGTTCCTTAGATCTGATAATGGTGGTGAGTACTGCAGCAAGGCTTTTAATTATTATTGTTCAGTAAATGGAATACACAAAGAAAGGAAAGTTCCTAGAACACCACAGGAGAATGGTGTTACAGAGAGAATGAACATGACAATTATGGAATGAGCTAGAAGCATGAGGATACAAGTTAGATTGCCCTTAGAGTTTTGGGCAGAAGCAGTAGACACAACAGTTTATTTGATTAATTATGGACCTTCAAGTGCACTTAATGGTGAAATACCATAAGAAGCTTCAACTCGAAAAGAGGTAGATCTTTCTTTTCTTAGAGTATTTGACTCAGAAGCTTTTGTGCTTATTGATAAGGAAAATAGAAACAAATTGGATGTTAAATCCAAAATATGTACTTTCATTGGTTATGGATCTAATGATTTCGGATTCTAGTTTTGGGATTTAGAAGGTTCTAAGATAATTAGGAGTTGTGACATTGATTAAAATGAAAATAGAATGTACAGGGATCAAGTTTTGGTACCTAAAGGTGAACTGGTGGAGAAGTTTGTGGATGAAAATGAACTCTTGGATTTAAAATTAACTCTTATAGGTTTACACAGTAACCGGTATTGGTTTACCCCTGATCGGCATCGGTTTACCCCTGTACTAGCGTCAGTTACAGAAGAGACAGACCAACGTCAGTTAGCCGAACTGGCATCAGTAGAAGGTGACTGGCATCGGTCACTGTCAGACGTTGATACAAATCTACAGGATGAGAAAATTGAGCCTCTGACACCCCAAATCTCAATGAGAAGGTGACAAAGGGTAAGTGGACCTCCATAAATATTTTCACCTTCCTTGTCTTATTTATTATTGACTGATAATGGCGAACCAAAAATCTTTGAAGAAGCAATGCAAAATAAATCCCACAAGCAGTGGGAGCATGACATGGATGAAGAGATGGACTCCTTAGAGAAGAACCAAACAAGGAATTTGGTTAAGTTGTCAATAGGTAAAAGAGTATTGCAGAACAAGTCGGTTTACATGATCAAGGAAGAAGAGGGTGGATAGAAGAGATACAAGGCAAGGCTTGTAGTAAAGGGATTTACATAGAAAACAGGTATTGACTATGGTGAAATATTTTCTCCTATTGTTAAGATGAATTCTATTCGTATTGTATTGAGTTTATTTGTAGTAGAGGATTTGCATTTAGAGCAACTTGATGTCAAGATGACATTTCTTCATGGTGATTTAGAGCAAGAGATTTATATGAATCATCTACTTCGGTATGAAGTCAAGGGTAAGGAGAAACTTGTGTGCAGATTGAAAAAGAGCCTATATGGGCTCAAACAAGATCCAAGACAATGGTATATGAGGTTTGATAGTTTCATGCATGAGCATGGTTATTTAAGATGTGAATCTAACCATTGTGTTTATTTCAAGATGCTTGGAAATGAGAGCTATATTATTTTTTTACTATATGTGGATGATATGTTTATTACAACATCTAGTATGCAGGATATTGGTGAGCTTAAAGAAAAGCTAGCTCACACATTTGCTATGAAGGATTTGGGAACTGCAAAGAGGATCCTTGGCATGTAAATTCACAGAGACAGGAAGAACAAGAAGTTGTATTTGTCTCGGGAGCATTCTATTAATAAGGTGTTAGAAAGGTTTAATTTGTAAAATTCAAAACTTGTAAGTACACCTATGGCTAGACACTTCAAATTGATCAAATATTAGTGTCCTACATCACACGAGGAGGTTGAGTACATGGCACGAGTTCTTTATGCTTAAGCAGTTGGGAGCTTGATGTATGGTATGGTTTGTACCAGACCATACATTGCACAAGCAGTGGGAGTTGTGAGCAGATTTATGGTTAATCTAGGTAAAGAGCATTGGAAAACAGTCCAATGGATTCTCAATTATTTGAGAGGGACATCCGACATGCACTTATGCTATAGAGGGTCAGATACTTCTTTATGTGGCTATGTGGATTAAAACATGGCTGGCGATTTGGATGGCAGGAGGAGCACCACTGGATATGTTTTCACAGTAGGTGGCATGACAATTAGCTAGATTTTTAGATTGTAGAAGGTTGTGGCCCTATCTACTACAGAGGCTGAGTATGTTACAACTATAGAAGCTAGCAAGGAGATGATATAGATGAGTAGGTTCATGGAAGAGTTGGGAAAGTAGCAAGAGGATTACATATTGTATAGTGATAGTCAAAGTACTATTCATCTGACAAAGAACGCAATGATAATGGTTGTAATTACATAACTAAAGTGCCCTAATATTGTAGATGCATATATAGGCATAAAGCTAGGGTTTATAAGTTAGAATTCAATTGAGAATTAAGAGAAGTTTCCTTTAGAGAGAAAAAGATAAATTTGTAGAGAAAAAAGTACAGGACATCTAAGAAGGTGTGGAAGATTTCAAATCTTCATTGTATTTCCTCGGTGATAATAAATTGGCTATTTCTTGGTGGATGTAGCCCACACTGGGTGAACCACGTTAAATCTTGTGTATTGTTTCTTCTTATTTATTTCTGTATTGATTGCTTTTATGCTTAGATATGATTAATATATCTGTACAAACGGTGTGCTAACCTCAACACCACATTGGGGGAAAATTATTCTTTATTCTTTGTCCATTCTTTGATTGATGTAGGAACAAATAAGGAAGGGTTGCATGCAAGAAAATAAGAAATAAGAAGCATGCAGAAAATAAGGATATGAAGAGTGCAAATATTTTGAAATAAAATGTGCGTAAGAAGAAAGGGAAAGAACTGTGTGTATGAAGCATAGGAAAGCTACATGAAAGATGTATTAGAAGGGAGCATAAAAAGAGGCACAAAGTACTCAGGATCTAGCCAAAAGCACGTTGGATTTGGATGAGACATGTGGGGGCATGAATATGCAAGGGTGAAGGAACGCACTAAAAATAGATAGCAATGTGAATTTTAGTGGCGAATCTTCGATATTTCATGAATATTTGGGTTTTTGAAATTTGGATTTGGCTAATTTTGAGGTGTTAGGTCGCTTGCTATTTCACCTAAATTTTTGGGTACAAGTTAATTCTTTGGGATGATTCATCTAGCGTTTACAATAATAGCCAACTTTTTATATTAAAATTGCCTTTACCATAATCACAAAAGAGAAATTTACTACCAACTGACAACATAATAGCGTCGGCTAGTAGCATAATTTTGTCGACAGTGGCATAATGTTGTTGGCTGGTAGCATAATGTTGTCGTCCGGTAGCATTATGCTACCAACTGACAAGAATTCCTTTCAATTTATGGCATTCGCCAAGATTTCAAAATTCATTTTTAGAAGTTCACCAAGTAATGTCTATGGTTTTTTAGGGGGAGTCTTAAAATTTACCTTGATAGATAGGATAAGAATAAGCAAAGAACTAACAATTTGGGTCACTTTCATGGAAATGGTGCGGAACAGGTAGAGTAGGATAGATAAAACAATGCAAAGATAACACACGAGGCAAACAGAATGAGGACATGGCTAAATATAGTCAAGAAACTACTAGATGTAATTATCATGCAAGAGAGAGATATGACGACATGTGGCCTACCCATCACCCGATGTAATAGTTAACGGGTAGAAGGAACTCGAGGGCTAAGAATAACTCTTGAAAGTCTGGTGAAGTGCAAGTCCCCACTAGTATATATACCCCATGAAGGGTTCATTGTAAAGGGGCGAGAGATGTGAGTGGTGTGTGTGTGTGTAGACAAGTGTGAACGAAGAGAGTTTCAGGTAGGTTTGAGTAAAGAGCTTGAGTTGTTGTGTATTTATGTAATGATTGATCAATATAAGGAGCATAACATGGTTTGGGAACAATTATATTATCTGCACATAAGAATGTTAATCTAGTATATTTTTCTTGATTGTTCTTGTATTGTGTTTGTTATTTATTCCACTTCATCATTTTGCTAACCTTGATGGAACCCAAATTCTTACGTAGCTTGGGTGAGCTCGCCAAAGTTTCCACTTTGGCATGACATATCGATGCGAAGGAGTAAAGGTAACCATGCATTCCAACATTCCAACTCGTGCATATGGGTATGGTTCTGTTAGTGGTCCTAGATGCACAACACATATTGAAAGAGTGTGATTATCACACTTTCTCTAATAAAATACACTAATAAGCTTGGGTGGTGGACTCTTTCAAGAATAATATTCATCGAACAAAAATGACTCTACATAAGAGTATGGAATTATTTCTTCGTCCAAATTATATAATTGCCATCATAATACTATATTGAATGTTCTCTTCCACTATCAATTCAAAAGTATTACAACTCCTACTAAACACATTTGTGACGGGCCATATGTTGGTCAATACAAACTTTATTTCAATCAAAACTGTTTTACAGTCGCATCATTTTTATTAATTTGAAATGACTATATACATAGAATTCAATTTTTCCGATTACTTAATATGAGAAAGAATGATAATATCTTTTATTTTTTTAAAACCCATACGAAATCTCTTAAATTTTCTATGAGTTGATCTTGTGCACCTCTTAAAAGTACAAGTGCTAGTACGTGTCCAATGGAAACTAATTAAACGTACCTTTAAAATTGGAAACTTAATCTCTTTAGAGTAAGTGCCCCCATCACAAATAGCAAAAGATATATGATAACTTTCTATCATAACTATATATTGCCATTGTATGCATAACTATTTTACGCTAGATTTTGTCTGTTCAATGTTGTTACAATGTTTCTTTTTCTTGTACACCATGATATGATTATTGTAATCTCTAAGATTGTTTTCTCTCTCAAATTATGATGGCGTATTTGTTACTCGTGTAAATATTTTTCTTTACATATTTTCTCGGCCCGTAGTGGACTGTAATATTTAAAAAATTGAAGTTTTGAGATTGTTATGAGCCGCTGATTGGAAATTTTGAAACCCATGTGAATTCGTATGGGAATTAGAGGATAGAGTTTGTTTGTTGTGTTCTGCTTGAAGAGCAATCTTTGTGATGTGGTTGTTTTGTATTGTCTTCCACACATGGATGTCAAATATTCCCAACATTATTTTTAATAAAATTTGGTGTATTTTACTATCGACATATATTATAATAATTAATTTTGTATATTTATTTATTTGAAGGGCATGATAATATTGTTGTTGTATATTGTAGGAGACGTAACTTATACTTTAACATAATTTTAAAAAAATGACAGTTGAACTCTTTCAACGTTCCAATGTTTTATTTTAAAAAACAAGACTACCAATTAACTTAAAATGTTGCAAGTAGACTCCGACTGCACCTTAACCCTCACTGTTACTAAACTTTGTCAATATAAAATTAGCACAAAAACATGAAACACTATAGTGTCAATATAATGCGAAGTAGAATTGTATAAGCTCAGATGAAAAATAAGTTGTTTTTACATCAATAGACATTATACAACTTTATATTTATTTAATGAAATAATTTCTATATTACTAATAAATGAGATGGTACAACTACACCTGTCCACCAACAAAAAAAAGGCATTGTCGAAACCCTCCACATGTCATTTATGAACTACTGCATTGAGATCATCAATTGCTTCATCTGGAACTTTCATGAGCTCCTGGTGGTTGTCGAAATCGATACAAATTTGGCACTGAAAAGGAAAGATGAAAAGCAAATGGTGGCAAACCAGAATGGCGTTTCCTTTACTGCAAAATTGGTAAATGCACATCGTCAAGGCTAGAAAATATTTCCCCAGGCCAAGCACTTGTTTCTTTTGAGGAATGAGACATATACATGGCAATTATAGCATCAAAATTAGCATTCTAATGAATGATAGATAGATGAAAACGATGTAAGGGTGATGAGAATGAATGATAGATAGATGAAAAAGATGTAAGGGCAATTAGTTGTTTTCATGGCTTGAGGGTATCTGACACCATGCCACACTCCAATTTCCAACCAAGGTTGGAAGATATCTCCCAAGTAGAAAAATTGATTTCTTATGTTGAATGCAGGGGTTAAACTTGACAGTTGTTTAGACGTTTTTTGTGATTTTAGCTGTAAAATACTAGTAAATATTTGTAATAACCGTCACATGTCACTTGCATATTTAAAATATGACCATCATTTTTAAATATATTTATATATGTGAATTATTAAAATACATAAAAATATATGTGTTCTATAATTAAATAAATATAGAATAATATTTATAAATAATGTTGTTTTGTATTTTTAAAGGGTAGTATTAAAAATTACATGTCACTCGAAAAATGTGTGACATACAGGTGCCGTTACATTTGACCCCTGGATGAATGATACATATGTATGGCAATTAGAACCATGAAATTAGCATTCCAAAGAATTGTGGATAACAGTTGCAAAGATGAAACTGATGTAACGTCAAGTGCATTTGACGCCTCTTGTCATCCCGCACGTATGTCAATTGTCATATCTTTGTTTCTATAGTCAAAAGGTTGTTAGAATGTAAAGCCAACAGAAAAGTGATGATAATATTATAGTGGAAACTTGGAATGCACATTCTTAATTACTGAAAGGTGTTATCTCAGTTGGAAAGACTAAACTAGCTCTGGCACGAATAATAAGATCTATGGTTATGTTTATAGACCATTGAAGGACATCAATCAAACAAATTTTAACCATCCAAGGTGTGAAAATAGTTACTCTCATAGTTAGTTATTCTCCCTTAGTTGAAAAACCTTTGGGAATGCCTATGTGCTTATATTTGTTTTTGAAAAGTAAGGACAAATTTGACCATTTAAAACTTAAATCCTAAAAAAGGGAGTTATTGAGATCAATGACTATGGTTGTAGACCATACAAGGAAATCAATCAAATAAGTTGTGGTTGTCCAGGGCATGGAAACAGAAGGTTGAGAGATGGCATGGTGACACAGGATACCATGATAGATTGATGCAGCCTAGAATTTACGGTGAATAACCCAGGAACGCTGACACATCACTCAACCTAAGTTGAGCACTCACCTGAAGCACGCAAAGGCACTAGGTCCATCTTTATATTTGGTTGTACGTGATGTTAGCATGATGATACTTAAACTTATTCAGATTCATAATTAGTAGTAAACAACCCACAGCACATAAACCAGATCTAGATCTTATATTGTATGAAAGACTAACTAAACAATAAATATGATAAGTTTAACCATACAAGAGCCAAATTTAGTTATGTCTAATGCCATTATCCAACAAATATACTCCATTACATTAAATACTGTAAAACACATAAGCTTCTTATACTATATCAGTATCTCCATGTGTCATGTGCACGTCAAAATCAGCAGCGCAACTCTACAATAATTCACCGCCACTAAACTACACAAATCAATACATATTTATAGGGGTGGGGACTTGCCCTTCACCACCCATGCACTTTTCAAAATAGGTCACATGCTGATAATAGTCATGTGCCTTCACAATAGTATGCACAACATGCAAGTTCTCTAATAATAAATGTCCTATAGTTAACTCCAAGTATAATTCCTATTATTAGCTTAAACTATGCATGGCACTTATCTTTCGCTTGTTCCCAAAATACCATTACATGTAGTGCAAGTCTTCATCTCTGGGTGTGCTCTGAACGTTATCTCCAAAAATAGTCCTTATCCACAAAAACGGCTAAGTCCTGATCCAAAGTGTTCTGGCCTGTATTTCCTTTCCTATCTTCACGCGCCTTCAAATGTGCCTTGTTCCTGTGCATGCATCTTTTGTGTGTCTTCTCCTTAGAAAAATATTTTTTCTGCTCAACATTACCCCACACTAAAGTACATTGTCATCCCGGGAATGGGAATTCTTTCTGATGCCTCCAACAATAAAGAATAAGTAATGAAAGAATGAAATTTACTCTACAGTACCCTCTTCTTCGACTGGAAGGCTTAACTCTGGATATTCAGTTTTGATTTTAGCCTCCAATGTTTGCTAGTCACTTATCACGTTCCTTGTTTGTTGAGTTGTGGAGCTCAATTATTTCAGTTTAGCATGTAATGGAAACTTGCTGAAAAATACAATAACCATCATCGGTCAAGGGGGAACCAACATCGGTCACCCAGGACAAGCATTAGTCAGGAAGGACCGGCATCGGTTAGGGATAATCGGCATCGGTTACCTATGCGAGGATGTTTTAATTAACTCTCGGGAATTAGATCTATTTTTAGCATTAAAGTATATCTATTGATTGTAATTGCATGGCTAAGTTCCCTAAGTCTATAAATGACTATATAAGCATAAAAGCTAGGGTTTAGAAGTAAGAAGTAAGAGATTAACAAGAATTAGAAAGAACTTGCAAAAGCTGGTGAGAGAGAAAATTCTCGATGATGAAGTAAAAGCTTGAGGAAAGAAAGTATTGTACATCTGAGAGGTGTGGAAGATTGTAAATCTTCATTTATATCTTGTCAAAGCTTTGGATAATAGATTGGCTTGTTTCTTAGTGAACGTAGCCCACACTTGGTGAACCACGTTAAATCTGGTGTTGATTTATGTCTCTTGGTTTGTATTTTTCTTCTGGTATAATATCTAATTTTATTTGCATGTATGCTTAGATATGATATATTGTTTATACAACTAGTGTGCTAACCCCGACAACTGGTATCAAAGCTGTGTTTGAGGGTTTTGTGTGTTGACAGGATTTATTCACAGAGGGTTTTCTGATTGAGTGGGAGCTACAGCAATGGCAAAAGAAAAAAAATACAAGGTAGAGAAATTTGACAGCCGAAATTATCAATTATGGAAGATGAAGATTGAGGATTATCTGTATCAAAGAGATTTATATTTACTGTTAGATGAAAATTCTAGACCTACGAAGATGACTAATGAAGAATGGAATATTCTTGACAGAAAGGCTTTGGGATCTATAAGATTGAGCCTGGCAGCATCTGTGGCTTCCAATATTACAAAAGTGGCTTCTACAGTAGAGTTAATGAAATCTCTTGTTAATTTATATGAAAAACCTGTTAGTGAAAAATCACAGCACCCCCAAATGAGTTGTCAGATCTAATTTTCTAAGGCAGAGTCATTTGGTGTGATTCGCATAACATTGAGTGTTCCCCAAAGTGTGGGACTTTGCAAATGGGAAAACTCTTTAGAGAAGGTTGGTTCCTCTTCCTAAACTACCTACCACAAGTTATTCTAGTGCAAGAAAGCTAGTCTAATCCTAATCTAACTATCAAAGGAGACAGGGAGAGAAATAAAACAAGAAAAAACAAAGCCTACACTAAAATGGTGATACACTAGAGAAGGAAAATTGTTGATCATCTAACCAAACTGCCATGAAATGAAGAGAGGTGAGCAATGGAGAGGATGAACAACTGCATCACAGGCCAAAGATCACATTCACACATGAAACGTTTCAAACCCAATAAACACAGCTCCCAAATCTGTAAATAAACATCCAAAACATGCACAGGTACCCTGCAATGAAGAGAGGCAACAAGAAATGACCAAAAAGAGAAAAGGATGGACAAATGCATCACAAAACACGTTTTTTATTGCTTCAGAAGTTTACACAGAACATCATTTATTAGCAAGAGGCAAAAAAATCTATTTGCAGAGTAAGGGAGGAGGTTCAAACTCCATTTTTGACCTTCAGGAAGAAAAAGAGGGGTAAGCAGAGAGGAAAAATGAACAACTTTACAATGAGCCTCGACCCTTCTTTTATAGATTCAGCATAGAGGGACGAAAGAGAGAGAAGTGGGAAAACTAGTTTGGAGCTCAGCCACTGCCATCAATGTCTCTTACAAAATCTACCCCCAAATCTATCTTGACTGAATCAATTTCTCATTTAACACCTCGAAGAAGGAAACAGCAGATTAGATCAAATTCGATCTGGTTGTTGGGGCAAAAGATCATGTATTAAATTCTTGAAGACTTTTCTCCATTTTTTCCCCACCTAACCTCTCTAAAATTAAAGTTTCAAATCTCCATGGTGTAGATGAGGCCGAGATCTTTCCAACAATGTCAGATTTGCTAGGTCTTAAGCCCCGAGTCGAAAGATATGGCCATTTGAAATTTGGGTTGGGTTCGTATAAAATAGTGGGAAAATAGTTTGGAAAACGGGCCCCTTTTTTAAATTGGATATGTGGAGTCCCGGCGTATGTCTGAGGGTGGCCTCTATATTTTTATTTTGGAATGGTGCAAGGCTGACACGTGGATTCTTCCACGGCCTGCTTGATTTCCTTATATTTTTGGCTAAGTCCCTTGCTCGGTGGGGTCATATATCTTGACCGGGGACACGTGGCGTCCTGGCGCTTGTTTGAAAACCTTCCCTTTATTCTTCTCTAGAGTTGGCACCATGTTGACACTTGGCACCCTACGCTGGTCTATCTCAGTGTTTGACTATTCAACTAGACCCTGTCCCTTTTTGAAACTGGACACGTGGAGGCTTCACGCTCATTTAGAAACCCGCTTAGGATTTTTCCTCTGAAGGAACGTCGGATCGACACGTGGAAACCTCTGCAGACTTTTAGACTTTTCAACGGCCCCTTTTACCCTTTTGAACCTTGGGCTACGTGATGATCTTGCACTCATTTGGGTCTCTGCTTTTGGATTTACCTTTGAAGATGCGTTTCTTAGACACGTGGTAGCCTCCGCTTGCATTCCTATACTTAGCCTTTTTTAAGACCTGCCCTACCTGCCTTTGACTTTTAGCTTCGACTCTGCCTCTACTTCGGGCCTGGTATATGTGGGGCCCTGGCACTTGTTCGAGCCTCCTTTTTTGGATTCAACTTTGGAGAAGAATCGTGCTAACATGTGGCTCTCTTAGTTGTCTCCTTCATACTTAGTCTATTTTTTGGACTCTTTCTAAACTATTTTGACCCCGAATACTTCGAATCTTCGTCGTTTCTTCTCTTTCTTGCTCCTGGTTTCTCTATGACACTGCTCCTCCTTCTCTAACCCTACTATTATATTTCTGAGCCCACCTATAACCTGTTAAATATATTTAAGACACGGATTCGCTCGATAGATATGTTTCTTTTGTTTCTTCTTACATAGGGTTGTTTAGTCTTTCGCAGGCCCTGCCACTCCATTGTTGAGTCCTTCTGCAACTTGCTCGCAAGATTTAAATGTGATTTATTTGGCTTTTTCTGTGTGGGGTCATGGCTGATCTAATATTTTTTTGGGGGGGAAATATGGATAACAAAACCTAGTTCTTCAAATAAAGTTTATTTGATGAAGAAACTATTTAGTTCTAAGATGCATGAAGGTGGATCTGCATCTAGTCATTTGAATGATTTCTAATCTATTGTAAATCAGTTAAAATTGGTTATAATACCTTATTGACATAAAACACACTAGAAAAGCACTTTTACTCTTATGTTCTTTTCCTAATAGTTGGGATAACTTGGTAATGGATGTTAGTAATACAACATCTGTTAATAATGTTTTGAAGTTTGATTATGTGGTTAGTATAATCTTGAATGAAAAAATTCACAGGAAGAGTACAGAGGAGTCATCATCTGGAAATGCTTTGAATGTAGAAAGCAGGGGCATGCAGAAGGAGAGATCCAAGAGTAAGATTAATGGGAAATCAAAGTCAAGGGATAGTAGATATAAATCCAAAAGTAAGGGAATTACTTGTTGGAAATGTGGAAAGAAAGGACATGCAAAGAAATATTGTTGGTGTAGACACCCTAGTTTGACATCTATCCTAAATCAATTAATTCCCCTTCCTCATTTCCCATAAAAATACACTTCGAATTAATCAAATATAATTTGATTAATTATCCATTTCAAAATCTAAAAAATAACGCAATCCTCACCACATGTCATTATTCTCCATGTTTTTATCATATTGAATTAAAAATTCAAATTCAAATCCTCACCCATTCTTTGTGGTCCCCACTCACCTAAAATCCTCCACTTATGAATTAAAAATCCTAATTCAAATCCTCACCCATTCTTCGTGGCCCCCACTCATCTAATCTTTCCCACATTTTCAAACCACTCACCTAATCTTGCCTAATCACTTGCCCACATTTTCAAACCATGATTACTTAAATTAATCTAAGTTAATCACTCCCCCAAGCTATAAATACAACCTTACCCCTCCCCTCTAAGGACAAGGAGAATAAGCTTGAATTTCATATCTAATTTCTTGCATCCTTTAAGCAAAGAACATCCTTTTGCCTCGTCTTAATGCCCAAATAGCTTTATAATCCTTTTTCCCATCTGGTGCAAAGTAAGAGGGTCGTTGTTACAAGAAGGTCTTACTCCGTCTTGAAGAAAAAAACCTACAGATCACACAATCAGGGATCAATCCAAGTTTCCTAGCCCATTCCGAGGTTTTCTACGGAACGCGACGGAGGAGGTATGATTATTGGTATTTTACTTCCTTGTTAGTAGTGTATTTTTCCTAGCTTACATTCTGGCACGCCCGATTACTTTTGATTTGTTGCCATTAATTTCCCAATTAGTGGTTTTATTTATTTTTTTAATTATTGTTCATTATTATTTCCTTTTTTGTTCCTTATGGCCTTCTTTGGTTAACTTTCACGCTTTGGGTAGTGTTTTTGTTGTGTGGTGTCTTGTGGTGTATCTGCAGGTTATAACAACAATGAAACTATGACGCTCATCTTGTCTTTGATATCCTTAGTGCTTAGTGTTTAGTTCCCAGTTCTGATTTGGTTATTCACTCAAAATCTATATAAACACATGAACTTGTCATTATTTTATCATCTTATTGTCATGGGATAACCAATCCAGAAAATGCATTTTTTTATTTACTTTTGCTAAAATAACTGCTTTGTAGGAAGTTAATCATTTTTTTTCTTTTTTTTAGTCAATCATTTTGTGATCTAACTCTTTATTTCTGTTTATTGTTCTTTTTAACCTTTGTCAAAATTTTAGCTTCTCAGGTGAAGTACAGAAGTCAGAAAATTATAAAAACTAGCTCCCAGGATGTTTTTCTCGCGTTTAAAATTTTCATTCAGAGTGCTACCGTAGCCCATCTTCCGGAAGCCATAACTTTTTCTCCCGAACTCGGAATGACTTCATTTTTTTTAACGGAAAGGTATCAAAAAGATATATACAACAGAAAAATAATTTTTTAATTTAGACTTACAGAAATTTTTTGGTTTCATTTCTTCTAACACCTATCTTTTTTAAAAAAACAACAAAATTATAGTTTTTTATTTTTTATTTTTATTTTATTTAATGTAACAACCTCACACGTATGCTCTTTCCTCGCACTTCAAAAGTGATCTTGAAAATCAGAAACGTGAGGCCACCCGAGTTCTGCAAAACAAATTTTTTTAAATTTTTTTATTTTTTGCCTTACATTTCAATTTTCTGCGGCAACACTTCTAGGTAACGTTTTCACACTCTTCTTTCGTCGTTTTTTCTTTTTTGTGAAAATAATAATTATCGTTATTTTACAACCATGATTAATTGCAATAATTATTAACATTTAAAAAAATTAAAAAATCTATTCCAATTGTATCTGTGTATGCTCTTTTGTTGTGCCTTCGAGCGATATGGAAAATCAGAAATGGTCACAATTTTTTAGTTTCTTGTTCTAACATTGCAGGATCATCTAGCTTTGTTTTCCAACTGTCATTTCAATCATTATTTTCCTTTGTCATATTATTAATATTTGTTTGGTCGTTGGTTGTGTATGCTCTTTTCTTGCGCCTTCGAGCGATCTAGAAAATCAAAAACAACCACGATCACTTTTCTAACATTTCGTTTACAGGATAACTACTAATTTGTTTTCTGTAGAACCACGTCGCTGGAATATTGTCAAAAAAAAAACAAAAATACCACCATTAAAAGAAAATTGCTGAAACTAAAAAAAATAAGTACGCTCAGGTATGCAATTATTTTTTGCTAATGATTTATTTCAAGTTGGAAAGAACCCTGCGTTTAATCACTTTATCATTTTATTTTTACATGTAGACAAGGTGGATTTCATCACCACCAAAGCTACATCGGTGACGTGGACTTGACTACCACGCACCAACAGCATTTACATCTGTATTGCACTTTGAGACCTAGTCTCATCATAGTGTTCGGTATTTACCTTGCCCCTG
This sequence comes from Taxus chinensis, assembly GCA_019776745.2. Taxonomy (NCBI): domain Eukaryota; kingdom Viridiplantae; phylum Streptophyta; class Pinopsida; order Cupressales; family Taxaceae; genus Taxus; species Taxus chinensis. The sequence continues at coordinate 71,918,309 of CM034148.1, read as the reverse complement.
CTCTTCACTTACAGGTAATGTTGTCGTGTAGCGCATGTGAGTCACACCTAAATAGCTATAACAATGAAGCCTGGGCATCATCCCTGTAAATATTTAGGGAGTTATAAGGACACCATACACATTCATTTCCCCATCACCTTCCACCTTTTCACAAAACTTGTTTTGGACGTGGTGATTCACTCCAAAACAAGCAAGTAAGAATTGGTGAGCCTCCTCTAGTGCTCTAAGGGTTCCCCGTACCAATTTTATCCCTGTACAGAATTAGGTATATCAGGACTAGGGTATATCAAAGGACACATCTTTTTTTGGAGTAATAAGAGCCTGCATCCATCATTCCACAACATACTTGTATGATTACATGAAACAATGATCATTCCTGAAGAATTTACCTCATAAGCCAAAACAATTAGATCCACATGATTGCTTGTTGTTTGAAAACAAAATAGTTTAGCATTATTTTATCATAAAACTTGGCTAATATCCATGTGTTCATTGTAAAATTTCAAACCCTAGTTGTGTTCCACAAAAAAATTAGTTCTCGACCAATTCAATACCAAGCAAAAACATCCAAACAAGCCAACAACATAGACCAAAACATCACACCAATTTCATTAGCTTGCTTCATCCAACAATACATCTATCATAGCTTGTCTTCGGCTATATCCAATTAATATTGAGTGACTAGCATTCCCTCCCCATATCATCAATTGTCAAAACATCCTTCATAGCTTGTTTCCAGCTATATCAAACTAATATTGGGTGACTTTTTTGAGTTCACTCATTATTCTGTCCACCATCACATTTATCTAAATCACAGTCAACATAAATCCTTTTATAACTCATTTTGAGTTATATCACAACCATATCGCGATTAACCTGTTCAAGTTACTCTCCTCGTTAATAGTCCAAAGCTTGTTTAATCCAAATCTACACAACGTGCAAAAAATCCTCTAATAACTCGTCTCGAGTTACATCATCATCATATTGAGATAACTTGTTTGAGTTACTCTCCTTATCAGTCATCACAAGCTTATTGGAGCTAAATCCAAACTAATCGGGTTCTCATTTCCTCACACCTATTCAAAATTCCTACCCACTTTTCAGCTTAATCAAACACATTTCATCATGGTATTCACTCGCAGTCACAATCATGAAAATGAAAATGAAGAAGTTGCACAAATAAAACTCACCAATGAAGAACAAGAACAAGTCAATAGGGTGATAGAACAAAACAAAAATGAGTATCTATTACATAACCTAGCCATGGGGGCAAAACTACCCCCTGACTTCGGGACAGAAAATTTAAACAAACTCATCGACAATGGTGAATCAAGTTATCACAATGAAATACCAAACAATCCAAATGGTTCTTCAGCCGAAGAGTTATTCACTAAAATCCAAGACTTAACAAAGAAACTTGAGGAAGCAACGACTAGAGCTGAAAGATTAAAAGACCTCAATCTAGATTCCAATACTCACGACATTTTTGATAAACCGTCCCCCGCTTCTCCATTCACACAAGAATGGAAAATTATGAAAGACACCATTCAGGACTACAAAAATAATCAAAACAATTCAACTTTGAAGAATTGTGTCCTTACCCATTTGATATAGAGATATCACGATTACCATTTCTGTCATCCTTTGAAATCCCTAATTTTGATAAATACAAAAGAAAAGGCGACCCCCATGAGCATGTCAAGGAATTTTACATGCAATGTCAGGAAGTTGCCTATCGAGACACGTACCTTTTACGATTATTCCCAAAGTTTAGGAGGACAGACTTTAGACTAGTTTTTCCATCTACCCAAAGGGTCGGTCACGACATTTGCAGACTTATCAAAGAAATTTGTCAAACATTTTTCCTATAACTTAGACTCAGAAATAACCATGCTTGATCTCTACAACACTAGGAAAAGGCGAAATGAAAAAATTCCATCCTTTTTAAACTGATGGTGAGGAATTGCAAGTCGATTTCCCTGCTCAGTACCCGAGAGACAACTAGTTAGCATTTTTGTTCCTAATCTCAATGTCAAATTATCATTCCACATGTAAATGCATTGTCTGAATAGTTTCGAAGAAGTCATAAAAAAGGGAACACAAATCAAAAAATCCCTCATTTCTAAGGGCTTACTTAAAGCACCCTTTAGGGACCAACCTTATCGAGACACCCCTCAGAACTAGGACAAATCTAAATTCTTTAACCAGAATCTGAAATATGGTCAACGATGGCATTACTGATTCCCGCCATGTCCGAAATGTTTAAAACCATCCCATCAACACATTAAAATCCAAAAAACCAATCATTATCCCTAGAAAGGAAGTTCCTTCTCGGGATCGACGAAGACAGTTCACTCCTCTTGGAGAAAGTCTATCTAGCGTCTTTCGTCATTTGGAAAATGCCAATATGATTACATATCCCATCTTCAAACCCTTCGAAAAAGGAAAACCCAAACCAAATTGGTATAAGGACAATGAATATTATGATTACCATCGCATAAAAGGGCACTCTACAGATCGATGCATGCAACTCTGCCATTATGTCCAAGACCTGATTGAATGTGGAGACATAGAAGTCGAAAATACTTCTGAGACAAAAGCACCTAATGAAAAACTTCACATGTTCAAAAATCTCTTCCCTAACCATGATAACAATTCAAAAGATAAGGGTCAATCATCAAGCAATGTTGAGTATGACTTAGTCATCTCAACCATAGATTATGACCAAGACTTAGTGGTAACTATAAAGATTAGAATTGACTGTGCGATCACCACTAGACAAAAAAAAAATGTGGGGTCCCTACGAAAAAAAAAAATCTTCCACTTCATCTCTCAGCATCACCTCCTAAACCACCATCTAATTCTGCCACCAATTCCACTCCACAACCTATGCACCATCATTCAATATTGTCAAACAATTGGAGAAGACTACAACACATATTTCCATCATGGAATTACTTAATTCTTCTCCTGCACTACTGTGTATCCTTATCCAAACATTGAATAACTCTTATGTCCCTAAGAACATCAATTCACAACAATTCTAGGCTTTAATGAGCACATCTTACAGTCCCCAATCCTATTTTATCCTTTTCTCCCACTGACCTTCTTAATCCTGACATCGCTAATAATCATTCTTTATACATCGAGGGTTATATAATTCATCATAAGATCAATCGCATATTAATTAACAATGGGATCAGCATTAAATATTTGTTCCATGAAACTTTTACGTTGTCTAGGTTACACTGAAAATGATTTACAAAACAATATCATAACCATTCATGGGTATGATAAAGGACTCGGTCCAAATGAACAAGGTCATTTAGACCCGATAAATTACACACAACATCATGGTAAACATGGTCTAGGTTTCAAGGTGTTTAATGTTGCTCCCATAATAATTTCAAGTGATAATGACGACACCAGTTTTGATAATGACGTTAGGTCTCCATGTAGTCTTTTTGAGGACCTTACTAAAACACATCTTTACTTTGACCATTTATCTATTAATGTCATCAATTTTGAGCCTACACATCCGAGTCTCATAGACCATGGCTGACCACATCATGCGGCTATGGACATGTTCCAAAATGATGAAGCCATTGAATAATTCCTTGGAACTCGTGACCAAATCCCTACTTCCGAGCATACAAAAGGATTTGAAATCAATCTAAATGAATTGACCTATTTTGGTGAAGAGATAAAATATTCAAATCCTTCACCCTCAAGAAATTTGGATCAGAAGCGCAAACAGAGGATCTCCCAGAGTCAAAATCTCACCGCCATCTCTATCCAACAAATATGTCAATAAAAAATCCCAACATTACACACCAAAATCTTATACCAAATCAACTAAAACACTCGAAAATGATGACCTACATCAACCATTAGCATCATTCTCTAAAAATGATACATCTAAAATGCTTGTAGAAGAAATAAAATACATAAACATTGGAACCACCAAACAACCAAAACTTTTATAACTTGGCATTAGTCTGTCTGACCAAGAATGCATGAAATTCACAACACTCCTTATTGAATTCCAAGATATATTTGCATGGACATATAAGGACATGCCAGGCCTGGATCCATCTCTTGTAGTACACCATCTTGTGGTACATCTGGATGCAAAACCTATAAAGAAAAAACTACGTAAAATGCATCCCCAAGTTGCATTGCTTGTCAAAGCCGAACTCGAGAAACTCTTGGAAGCCGAATTTATCAAACCTATTGATTATTCAACATGGATATCTAACATAGTTCCCATCACCAAGAAAACCCCTGGTATCAGAATATGCAAAAAATTTCGTGACATCAACAAGGCTTATCCCAAAGATTACTTTTCCTTGCCAAATATAGACATGATTGTTGATTCTCCGGCGGGCCATGAAATTCTCTCCTTAATGGATGGATTCTTTGGTTACAATAAAATATGTATTGCTGAAGGGGATCAACATAAAACGACATTTACTACACCATGGGGCACCTTTTGTTATAAGGTCATGCCTTTTGGCTTGAAAAATGCTGGTGCCATTTATCAATGAGAAATGATTGTCATCTTCCATGACATGTTACATGATATCATGGAAGATTATGTTGATGATATATTAGTGAAATCCAAAACACAAATAGGGAATCCCAGTGTGTTGAGACGTATTTTTGATAGATTATGGGAGTATAAGGTTTTTCTTAACCCAAAGAAATGTGTGTTTGGAGTAACCGCTAGCAAATTATTAGGTTTTATTGTCTCACGAAGAGGCATAGAAGTGGATCCTGCCAAAGTCAAAGCCATTATGGAAATGCCTCCTCCTCAAAACCTAAAACAATTACACAGTCTTAAGGGAAAAATACAATCTATTCGGCGTTTCATATCACAGTTGGCTGATAAGTGCCATCACTTCAACCAGTTACTTAAGAAAGATGCACAATTTCAATGGAACCACGATTGCCAAGATTATTTTTCTAAGCTAAAAGAATACCTCTCTAGTCCAAATATTCTTATGTCACTAGTTGCTGATAAACCCATGTTGCTTTATACATCTACCACTGAACATGCCATAGGAGCTCTACTAGCACAACATAATGATCAAGAAAAAGAACAAGGCTGTATATTACATTAGTCAAACACTTATTGAGTACGAAGTATGTTATTCCCAAATTGAAAAAGTATGCTTAGAAGTCACCTTTGCATTTCATAAGTTACGTCATTACTTGCTAAATCACACAACTAAGTTGATTGCCAAAATTGATCCTCTTAAGTATTTGTTGTCCAGACCCATTCTCACGGGAAGAATGTCTAGTTGGGTCATATTACTTAGTGAATTTGATGTTGAATTTGTTCCGCAGAAAGAAATTAAATGACAAGCCCTTGTAGACCAACTTGCCGAGGCACCCCTTCCTGGCATGGAACTACTTCAATTCTCTTTTCCCGATGAAGATATTCTACACATAGACATCGTGCCAACTTGGACTCTATTTTTTTTATGGATATTGTAATCTCCATGGCTCAGGGGCTGGTATTTTGCTTATCACCACTTAGTGGACATGTTATCCCCAAATCATTTCGCTTAGCATTCCCATGTACTAACAATATCATAGAATATGAAGCTCTCATCACATGATTAAAATTGGCTATATCTTGGAATCTTACAGAATTAGCTATATTTGTTGATTCTTTACTTATCATCAAGTAAGTTACCGATGAATTCCAGGTGAAGGATGAAAAAATTATCCCATATAAACACATGGTGGATAGTCTTTGAAGCTATTTTCAATTAATAAGCTTTGATCAAATCCCCAAAATTTGTAATAAATCTGTTGACGCTATGGTAACCATCGGATCCCTATTAGAAATTACATCTAGTCAACCCCAGGCACATTTTCTTGTTGAACATCTCTTAATGCCTACCTATGATCTTCCTGAAAACACTATGGTATGTGAGATCGTGGGTCCAAATAACCCTTGGTACCATGATATTTATACCTTCATTCGTGATAAAACATTTCATGCTGACATGAAACTAATGCATAAACATGCTTTAGCACAACGTGCTTCTCGTTACACCATTTTAGCATAAACTCTTTATAAATGAGGATATGATGGCACCTTGCTCTGAATGTCTTAATCAAAAAGAAGCCTCGAGTTTCTTAGCTGAAGTCCATTCTTGTATCTATGTGAGCACACATGAATGGTATAGCCTTAGCCAAGAAAATCCTTCGAGTTGGATATTATTGGCCTACCCTGAAAAGTGATGCATGTCATTATTTCAAACATTTTCAAGCATGGAAATCTTATCCACGCACCTTCCCATGCATTACAATCGATAACCACACCATGGCCTTTCTCTCAATGGGGACTTGACCTCATTGGTAAAATCAAACCAACATCATCTGATGGACATAAGTTCATCATTACCGCTATCGGATTACTTCACTAAATGGGTGGAATCTATGCGTCTCACTTATGTTACCGATAGCCAAATATTGAAAATTTATTTTTAATAATACTCATCTATCAATTTGTTATTCCATCCGCTCTAGTTGCAGATAATGGCAAATCATTTAAAAACCAGGATGTAAAAGACCTAGCTAAACATTTTCACATCAAATTTAAATGGTCCACTCCATACTACCCTCAGGGCAACGGTCAAGTGGAAGCAACTAATAAGACCTTAAAATCCATCATGGAAAATATTGTCAACACCCATGGACGTAATTGGCATACTCAAATTTACACCGCTCTTTGGGCTTATTGTACATCTTACCACACTCCTACCGAAGCCACCCCATTTTCCCTTGTTTATGGTTATGAAGCCATTTTACCTATTGAGATAGAACTCCCATCCTTGAGGATCTCCCTTAAAGATATAATTGATGAGGATGAATACCGACAATCACGACTTCAAGAGCTTGAGCTTCTCAATGAAAAACGACTTAATGCTCTCAATCATCTTCAAGTCTATCAAAACTGACTACAACGCAGTTATCATAAAAAGGTAAGACCCAGAGAATTTGAAATTGGTGACATTGTTTTAAAACAAAATCAAAAGAATACCACTAAATAATAAGAAAAACAAGGAAAATTTGAGCCTAATTGGTTAGGACTCTATGTAATCACAGCTAAATTTGGCTCTGGGGCCTATAAATTGGCCACTGAAGATGGTCAAGATCTTGATGAACCAATGAATGCAGTTCATTAAAAGAAATTGTATCCTTAAGATGTTCACTATTCTGGGCAACAACATGTACAGTGTTCCTTCTGTCTTACTTATCTCCAAATAATTTAAATTTATTCATCTCCACTGGCAGATATTTTCTTTATCAAAATCACATCTTCATATTTATCATCATGAGATAAGTGCTAATATAAATCCTATTAATTTTGTGAGTGTCATACTTCTTCCATTTTCAATCACTTTCATCTATGGTCATACCTAGAAGCTTACTGATGGTAATATATTCCCTTCAAATACATTCTCTCTTTCATAACAAAGCTCTAAATTTTGTTACCTAGTTCGTTTGGTCATCCATCTCAGTCTTCAGTGTTAAACCCTCGCGTCCTACTACTCATGTGGGGTTGATATTGGGGGCAGACGTTTCTTCCCAAATAAAACTATTGTAAGAAAATCTATCAATTCAATAACTTATGAATAATTCATTGTCACATATTTCGTCCTTCATATTCTTTAGTGTTAAGCCCACACTTCTTCCTAATAGTGTGAGACTAAGAATAGAGGAAGGTGCCCTTACTCGTCTACGTCTTGTCTTTGATGATAAACCCTTGCCTCTTACAAGTGCCATGGAGAAAAGCGTAGAGGGCCATTCTCATAAAAACATAAAAACATTGTAAAATATTCAAAAAAACAAAACAAAACAAAAAAATACAAAAAGGGAATTCACTCACTTATATTTTACCTTTGGTGATGAGCCCTTGATTCTCACTAGTAGCATGGGGCAAGGCATAGGGAGTCATTTCAAAAATACAAAATCTTACAGTGCTATCAAATTATAGAATCCCTAAGAATTAATTTAGATGCCTAAGTGAAGAGATAACTATCCCTTCACCTCATATCTTACCAATCAGTAGGCTACATAACTGTCTAAGCCTAGCACATGACTCATAAAGTGAAAGCTATTTTTGAAACTGGTTCAGTACCGTTATGAAGAATGGAGTCACAATTTCCTAAAGGGATTGTTAGCATTTGTCTCTATATTTATTATCTACCTCCTATGTCCTACGTCCTTATTGATTCTCGGTGATGAGCCCACGCATCTTACTAGTTGTGTGGAGTCAAGAATGGAGTTAGACTTCTTTTCATCATATCATCACCACCATATCCTACCAATGGAAAGAGAATTTGTGTTATTCTGAGCATAAGTTACCACACTGAACACAATACATACATATAATATCCCAGGTTATAGCCTCTCAAAAATAAGTTTGCACTCTAGTCCATAAATTGCCAATAACAGTGTAAAAATCAAAAAACAGTGTAAAAATCTAAAAATCAAAAAACATTAGAAAAAAATCATCAAAAATACAAAAAAATTAGAAAATCTATATATATATATATATATATATATATGATAAACAAAAATAAAAAAATTGTAAACTCCAAAAAATCGCAAAAAATCTAAAATAACCAAACACAATTCAACCTTTGAACTATTATCCCCAACGAATGATCAAATCACCTTATGACTACCAAATTCAAACCACTTCTCATCGCGTGAATCCTCGCTTGGGGAAAATCCAGCTCTCATTGCTTCCTTGTGTAAGGACAATGACTCAGTATTTTACTATGTCCTTGTACCCCTGCTTGGGGGTACATCCGATCAATCCTCACTGTGGAACAAGTTAGGGATATGTTTATTGGTTCTTGTGTTGCATTATTAGTTATAAATTATTAATTACTTTCTTATATCTTGATATATTACAGGGGGCATCTTGATTTTATGTATCCCGGAGTTCTCTCTAATATTCTTATGTTATCTGATTGTATGTTGTACTGGGGCATCATACTTTCTTGATGGCCTTTATCTATGTTCTCTTGCATTTACATATCATATTGGAGCATCAAACCTTTTTGATGGCCCCTATCTATGCTATCACGCATATTACAGTCTAGTCATCCTGATCTTTTATATCATGATGTATCCTGTTATGTGCTATATTAAAATTAAGATGCTTTTCGTCACGTGAGTATCTTCCTGCATGATCAACATCTTACTTTGCACCCCATCCATTCACCCATACTAATACATTCCCCAGTTTGGGAATCCTACTTGATCACCATTGTAGTTTGTGAATCCTACTTGACGATCTTTCTCAAGTAGCATTCACTATCCAGTAGCTCCTTCTCCCCCACCATGATCACCATGTATTTGATCCATTCATCCTTTCTCCTCATTTTTACTCCTCTGCCACTTATCCCCATATTACCCTTTTCACCATTCATGTCCCCTCTCACCCATTTGTATTCTTTCCTTTCCCCCTTCAGCTTCCCATTTGACAATCTCACTTAATAACCCCTTCTATATGGGATCCTCGGTGGAGGTTTACTCTCTCCCTAAGATCTTCCCGCTGTAGAAGTTTCTTCACCACCACCCCTCTCATCAAACAACAATCACCACCAAACACATCTTCCCATTCCACCTCTTATGCTTCTCATTCTCGCATCATTACTCTCACCACATAGACATCCCAATTAAGGATTCCCCTCACACTCTCCGCCCTCCACTACATATATTCCTTCATCCATTCATGTTACACTATTTTGTTTCCTTTCTTTCTTGTTATCACCTCATCTCATATCATATACCACTCAGGCATTACCTCACTCTCTCTTTTCTCATCCTTCCCCAAATCCATCTTATGCCTGGTCATCCTACTTACACACTCTCGTAGTATGGAAATTTCACTTGAGGGTTCCCCTTCAGTCCATTTTGTCATACCCTATTCCCACCAACTTTATTATCATTTTTCTTCTTCTTCAGCTTGGTGATCTTACTTAACCATTCCGGCCGCATGGTAATTTTTCTTAAGACTTCCACTTAAGATTAATCTACCCTATGGCCTTCCCCCATCTTATTTCTCCTACCTCTCGTCGCGATCATCTTCTTTAACCTACCATTCCACCCCTGTCCCAAATATCATCTTGTCTTTCCCCTTGCATATCATCCTTGGTTAGGTGATATTACGAAACCTCTCCGGCAGCATGACAATATTACTTAAGAGATTCTCTTAAGCATGACATGTCATCTTACACTTGCCCATCACTCTACAGTCTCACCATCCATCTTTCCTCTTCATTCCCCATCATCACATCTTTTTACCACCACTATCACCCTCTTCTGCTTGGCAATCTTACTTAACCACTCACCCGGCATGGTGATCTCACTTAAGAATCCCTCTTAAGGATGATCTGTCTCCTTACCTTTTCCCATCACTACACACCCTTCACCCTTCACTTTTTCTCGGTATTCCCCATTATCACATCCTTTCACCTCCTTTTCAATTCTTGCAAACACCACTTCTTGCTTGACCACTTGTCATCTCTAGTTTCGCTCACTTGGCAATCTTACTTAACCACTTCCATCACATGACAATCTTATGTCAGGGTCCTCCCTACACTTAACTTATCATCGTGAACTTCTCCCCCGCCTCATTCTTCATTCACTTTGTTGATCACTTCTTCCACCTGATATCTCCTACTACCCACTTTTCCCTCCTACTATTTTCCTTTCTCCACATATCCTCTTACAACATACATCTAATCTCTTCTACCTACAATCACGTTCTTTTCCCCCATTTTCCCCTTCTTGATCCATCATCCTTCATACTGTTTGCTCCCATTTTTTCATGTCTTGGTTCTTCATCCTCACCTCATTCATCATCATCACCCGCATCCTCTCCTCGCTTTCACCTAGTCCCAACTCATCCCTCGCATTTTCTTTACTCTTTCCACTTCATCTTCTCAAATTCCCCCCACATTTCTACCCACACACACATTCACCATTATTGTTAACATTCCTCTATCATTATTTCATCATCATCTTCTATTCCTGTGCTAATAATTTTAAGTGGGATTTCCCTAAAAATCATCAATCCTCATTCCGCATGACCTCATTCACTCCCTTGGACCTTCTAGAGTTTCCCTTCATTCCTTCCCTCCTCTAAGCCAACCACTCATTATAAGGGGGATTTCCCTAATGTCCCCTCATTGGCATTGCCTCTTCTATCCCCCATTCACTTTTCTCTCCTATTCATTTCCCTTAATCCCACCCTTTCTTGTCACTCCTTACCCATCTCTCCATCTTCTCTTTGCCCTCTTCAATATCTTTACTGTCTTCATCATACATCCTTTCTCTATTTTCTCATCATCCTAGTATCCTCATTTCATGTCTCTCTGCATCTTTTCCAATCAATGTCATTCCTCCCCTCTTTCTTCTCTGAACATTCCTTATATTGTTCCCTTTCCACTTATTACCCCCTTTCTGTATTTCCTTCTTTCTACATCATTTTCTTTGTTATCCTCTTCTCTCTCCTACTCCTCGTCTTATTTCCCTTCCTCTGTATCATCTTCTTCCCCTTTTTCCATCACGTTTCCTCCTTCCCCATCAATAACCTAGCTCTTTCAGTGTTGTCCTATTTTTTTTATCATACCACCCTCCACATGCATCTCCATACGATCTGTTCCATATTCTTTGCCTTGGTCTTCCTCGCAATGACATGATTCCTTCAATATTCTCCTTGTATTCACTCTATCTTCCTTTCCTCTCCCCTAATTTTCACTTTTCTTCTGACCACTTCTCCTTTTCTCTACCACCCCTACCTTTTTGTTCATTTTGTATTTGTTTCTCTTCTTTTCTCTTTTTTTTTACACTTTCCTCGCCCCTCATAGTTTCTTTTTTTTCTTCATTCTATTTCTTCTTTTGTCCTCTTTCTATTTTCATCCATTTCACCCCCTACTCCCACCTCTTTTTCTCCTTCTTATTTATCCTTTCATGTTTCCTACTTTTCTCAACTCTATCATTTCTTTCACTTTCACGCATCCCTCTTTACTATCTTTGTTATTTCATTTTGCACATCTCTCTAGTTTATCCCTTCACCCTCTACTCTGTCATTTTCCTATTTTTGCCTTATTTGTCCTTCATCATTCCCTTCTTCCCCTATCATCCCTCTCCCTTATTTCTACCTCTTCCATTATTTTTTTCCCATCACCTATCTTCCTTACTCTTCTCGTAATCAACCCCCAATCCTATCCATTCCCTTTTCTCTTTCCCACACACCCTCACACCTAGCATTTAAGGCCGATTGAATCCTTTCTCCATTTGCATCGTGCAGTCATTCCAGTCTCTTCCACTCCATTATTGTCCTCTTCTTCACAAAATTCATTTCTCTTCTTTTCGAGAGTTATGTTGTATATTCCATTCTCGTCAGTCCTCTCGAGGGGACATCACCACATATATCCATAATCACATCTTCTCATGACATTTTTGTCTTGAAGGATACTATGACATTCGTCACTCACCACTTTCTATTCTGCCCAACAAACATTCGCTCTACCTTTTACTTAAGAAAAGTAGATTGAATTCTTCCCCCATCCCGTCTACTTTCTTTGAAAGGACACTACTTTCATAGTACCCTTCCAAAGAGGGGCAAATGTAGACACCCTAATTTCACATCTGTCCTAAATCAATTAATTACCATTCCTCATTTCTCACAAAAATACACTTTGATGATTAATTATCCATTTCAAAATCTAAAAAATAACCCAATCCTCACCACATGTCATTATTCTCCATGTTTTTCTACTATTGAATTAAAAATTCAAATTCAAATCCTCACCCATTCTTCATGGTCCCCACTCACCTAAAATCCTTCACTTATGAATTAAAAATATAATTCAAATCCTCACCCATTATTCATGGCCCCCACTCATCTAATCTTGCCCACATTTTCAAACCATGATTACTTAAATTACTCTAAGTTAATCACTCCCCCAGGCTATAAATACAACATTACCCCTCCCCTCTAAGGACACGGAGAATAAGCTTGAATTTCATTTTTAAGTTCTTGCATCCTTTGAGCAAAGAACATCCTTTTACCTCATCCTAATGCCCAAATAGCCTCATAATCCTTTTTCCCATCTGGTGCAAAGTAAGAGGATCCTTGTTGCAGGAAGGTCTTACTCCGTCTTGAAGAAAAGCACCTACATATCACACAATCAGGGCTCAATCCAAGTTTCCTAGCCCATTTTGAGGTTTTCTATGGAATGCGAAGGAGGAGGTATGATTATTAGTATTTTACTTCCTTGTGAGTATTCTATTTTTCCTAGCTTATAGTTGGTCAAAGGATAAAGAGAACCAACAACCAGAAAAAGGTAAAGAAGAAAATCTTGCTACATCATAGGTAATGCAAGATGCTCTTATTCTTTCTTTAGATAATAGAATTGAATCATGGGTTTTAGATTCAGGAGATTCTTTCCATGCAACCCCTAATAAGGGTTATTTCAAGAATTATGTCCAGGGCAATTTTGGGCATATTTATTTGGGTAATGATGAACCTTGAAGTATTATTGGTAAAGGGGAATTTCATCTAAAATTGCATAATGGAAATACATGGGTATTGAAATATGTGAGGCATGTGCCAAGCCTCAAGAGGAATCTTATTTCTGTAGGGCAACTAGGTGAATCTGGTTGCATGGTTACTTTTACATAAGACTCTTGGAAATTCACCAAGGGTGCTTTTGTTGTGGCAAGAGGTAAGAAGGTAGGGACGTTATATTTTTCTACCTATATTACTGAGTCATTTTCTACATTATGTACTTCAGATTCAAATGCATGCATATGGCATAATCAGTTGGGTCATATGAGTCAAAAAGGAATGTAGATCTTAAAGGCTAAGGGTAAGTTATCAGCTTTGAAGGATTTGGATCTTGATTTCTGTGAGCATTGTATCTTTGGAAAAAAAAATAAAGTGAGATTTCTTAAAGTTGGGGCAACTAAGAAGGAGCAGAAATTGGAGCTTGTTCACTCAGATGTGTGGGGACCAGCTCAGTTAGCTTCTCATGGAGGATCCTAGTATTATGTTACTTTCATTGATGATGCTACAAGAAAGGTATGGGCTTATTTTATTAAATATAAATCTAATGTTTTTGAGACTTTTAAAATATGGAAATCCCTTAATGAGAATGAATCAAATTCTAAGTTAAAGTGCCTTAGATCTGACAATGGTGGTGAATACTATAGCAAGGCTTTCAGTGATTATTTTTCGATGAATAAGATATGTAGAGAAAGAATGGTTCTAAGAACACCACAAGAGAATGGTGTTGCAGAAAGAATGAACATGACAATCATGGAACGTGCTAGAAGTATGAGGATACATTCTAGATTATTGTTACAGTTTTAGGCAGAAGCAGTCGATTCAGCAGTTTATTTGATTAACCATGGGCCTTCAATTTCACTATATGGAGGAGTACCAGAGGATGCTTGGATTGGAAAAGAGGTAGATCTTTCTTTTCTTAAAGTTTTTAGTTCATAAGATTTTGTGCATGTTGATAAGGAAAATAGAAAAAAGTTGGATGCAAAATTGAAGAGATGCACTTTCATTGGTTATGGATCTGGTGATTTCAGTTTTTATTTTTGGGATTTAGAGAATTCTAAAATTATTAGGAGTCGTGATGTTGAATGGAATGAAAATAGAATGTACAGGGATCAAATTTTGGTACCCAAGGATGAACCAATTGAGAAGTTTGTGAATGAAAATGAACTCTCGAATTCAAAATAATTACTGACAGGGTTACACAGTAACCGGTGTCGGTTGACCCCTAACCGGCACCAGTCAGACAAACTAGTATCGGTTACAGAAGATCCAAACTGGCATCGGTTAGCAAAACTGGTATCCTATCATATTTGGATAGGATTGTCTAGGAGGTCCAGATTAAGCCTCAGGTACCCCAAACTCCTGTGAGAAGGTCATAAAGGATAAGTAAACCTCCATAAATATCTACACCTTCTCTATTTTATTTATTATTGACTGATAATAGTGAACTAGAGAGCTTTGAATAAGCAATGCAGGATAATACCCATGTCCAGTGAGAGCATGGCATGGATGAGGAAGTGGACTCCTTGGAACAGAAATAGACCTGGGATTTGGTTAAGTTTCCATCAGGTAAGAGAACATTGCAGAACAAGTGGGTTTATAGGATCAAAGAAGAAGAGGGTGGACAGAAAAGATACAAGGCAAGGCATGTAGTAAAGGGATTTGCATAGAAAGCAAGTACTGGCTTTGGTGAAATATTTTCTCCTATTATTAAGATGACTTCTATTCATTTTTGTATTGAGCTTAGTTTTAGTAGAAGACTTGCATTTAGAGCAACTAGATGTGAAGATGACTTTTCTTCATAGTGATTTGAATGAAGAAATTTATACGCATCAACCACTTGGGTATGAAGTCAAAGGTAAGGAGAAATTAGTGTGTAGGTTGAAAAATAATCTATATGGGATCAAGCAAGCTCCAAGGAAATGGTACATGAGGTTTGATAGTTTTATGCATGAGCATGGTTACTTGAGATGTGAATCTGACCATTGTGTTTATTTCAAGAAGCTTGAAAATGGGAGCTATATTATTTTGTTACTGTATGTGGATGATATGCTTGTTGCAGGATCTAGTATGCAGGACATTGGTGAGCTTAAGAGAAATCTAGCTCACACATTTGCTATGAAGGATTTAGGAGATGCAAAAAGAATCCTTGGCATGCAAATACACAGAAACAGGAAAAACAAGAAATTGTATTTGTCTAAGGAGGATTATATCTACAAGGTGTTAGAAAGGTTCAATATGCAGAATGCAAAACCTATTAGCACACCTATGGCTGGACACTTCAAAATGAGAAAAGATCAGTGTCCATCATTACATAAGGAGGTCAAAAACATGACACGAGTGCCATATGCTTCATTATTTGGGAGTCTCATGTATGTTGTGGTTTGTACAAGACCAGACATTGCATAGGAAGTGGGAGTGGTGAGTAGATACATGGTCAATCCAAGTAAAGAGAATTGGAAAGTAATCCAATGGATACTCATGTATTTGAAAGGGACATCTAGCATGCAGTTATGCTATGGAGGTTCAGATATTTCATTATGTAGCTATGTTGATGCGGATATGGCTGGAGATCTGGATGGTAGAAGGAGCACTACTGGATATATTTTCAAAGTAGGTAGAACAGTAATTAGCTAGATTTCAAGATTACAAAAGGTTGTGGCTTTGTCTAATACAGAGGCAGAGTATGTTGTAGCTATAGAGGCTAGCAAAGAGATGATATGGATGGGTAGGTTCGTGGAAGAGTTGGGAAAGGAGCAAGGTGATTGTAAATTGTTTAGTGACAATTAGAATGCAATTCATTTGGTAAATAACTCGCCATTTCATTCGAGAATGAAACACATTCAAGTGAGGTATCACTTCATATGGCAAGTATTGGAGGATGGATAGTTGAATATGGAAAAGATTCATATGAGCAAGAACCCTGCGGATATGCTAACAAAGCCATTAGCGAAGGAGAAGTTGGAGCTACACTCCACTTCTATTGGTCTTTGAGTTTGAGAGTTGAAGAGGAAGAAACAAAGCTAAGGATCCAAGAATGATGTTGTATAGGTATGGTGTAGTAATTAATCTCCAAGTGGTAGATTGTTGAGTTATGGAGCTGAATTACTTCAGTTTAGCATGTAATAGAAACTTGCTGGAAAATATAATAACCATCATTGGTCAAGGGGGAACCGGCATTGGTCACCCAGGACCGGCATCGGTCAAGAAGGACCGGCATCAGTTACCTGTGTGAGGATGTTTTAATTAACTCTCGGGAATTAGATCTATTGTTAGCATTAAAATATATTTATTGATTGAAATTGCATGGCTAAGTTCCCTGAGTCTATAAATGACTATATAAGCATAAAAGCTAGGGTTTAGAAGTAAGAAGTAAGAGATGAACAAGAATTAGAAAGAACTTGCAAAAGTTGGTGAGGGAGAGAATTTTTGGTGATGAAGCAAAAGTTTGAGGAAAGAAAGTATTGTACATCTGAGAGGTGTGGAAGATTGTAAATATTTATTATATATCTTGTCAAAGCTTTGGATAATAGATTAGCTTATTTCTTGGTGGACGTAGCCCACACTACGTGAACCACGTTAAATCTGGTGTTGATTTATGTCTCTTGGTTTGTATATTTCTTCTAGTATAATATCTACTTTTATTTGCATGTATGCTTAGATTTGATATATTGTTTGTACAACCAGTGTACTAACCCCAACATTGTTTTCTCTAGAATTTTTGTGGCTATGGCATCCAATGTGTCATGTGTGATCTTATCTTTCTCATTTTGTAGCACCCAGACAACATTTGCTATCCCTGATAGCATTCCTTCTATGAGATCCATCTTCTACACTATGAGTTTCCCAATCTCATCAATTTTATCCTTATGCAGATCCTAGGCTTCTGCAAGGTCCTCGCACTTTTGCTTTACCAGTGCCAACCTTTCTGCGGGCCCATGTGTTTCATCTTTCATTTCCTTCATAACTTCATTGTCCTCTACTATAGTTCTAATCCTTATTATGGATTTTGGCACCGCATATAAATTGAGAGCTTGGTCGGCTTTCTTCAACTCCTCCTTCAAGGTTTGGAGCAAAGCCTCGTAATGTGGAACTTTTCTAACGATAGTGGCCCTTGCTCTTGTTGCTTCTTGTTCTAAAAATATTTTGGTGTGGGAATTTGAATTGGTCTTTCATCTAATACCAAATTGACCAAAGTATGAAAATAATGCATAGCAGAAGGAAATTTTGTAGGAACCTGAGATTCTAGATGAGACCTTGTTTTAAGAATGTGATCACCAAGCTCCTCAACCATGCTAATGAAGGTTTGATTCTTTTCCTCTTCTCGTTCCTTCTCTTATTTTAAGATTGTTATCTTTGTAGTCTTATCCTTGTTATCTTCAAGTAGCACTTGAATGGTGGCATCCTTATGAATGTTCCTCTGCACCACCTTAGCAGATACATTGACCAAGGCATTACTGACCTGTTCATCAAACATTACAGTAGGTTTTATCGTCATGTTCCTACTCTATGGTGCCTTCTTCACTCTGCACAAGACACATGACTCTTTACACACATCAAAATCTATTTCATCCATATGAGTCTGCATGGACCAGGATAATTTCTTCCTAGTACTTGTAGTATCCATATCTAGATCCATCAGCTCCCACCCATATAACTCTTTCAGGCCCACAGTGCTTTGAAAACGGGCATGGATAATTTTTCTCATGTCTTCAGCATAGCCCATATTAAGGACAACATATTCTTCACTTGTCCTCTCTCTTTTTGTCCTTGGCCCCTTAGGAACCTGGGCACCAGGGTTTGAAGTTGGCCCTTCTCCTTCTTGAGTAATAATGGGTGCATTGGGTGGCTTGCCCATAGCTTCCTTTACTTATTTCACCCCTTCCTCATCATTTCTCATCTCCTCATCCTAGGGATCTTCTACATCCTCAGGTTAAACCAGGGTTCCTGACACACTCTGCCTTGACTCCTCATCTTTGTTATCTTTAAGCTTTAGATTTCTTCTTTTCTTTTTCTTTCTTCTTTTCTTTTTCTTAGGTGTTTCTATTTTATGGGAGAGTCGAGGTGACCTTCGTAAAGGTTAGGATATCCATGCACCTTGGGTTCTGGTTCTTCTAAACACCCTCTTGAACTAACATTCCTCATGGATTGTGCTTAAGTTTAAGTCTTCCTCATCTCCTTACTATTATGGGAGAGTATCTATGTGCTCACTTTCTTCTTTGTCAGTGGGCTGCCTCTGGTCTCTGTGGTCTAAGCCTCCACTATCCTCATTGAGTTCTCCTTCCTCATCTTCCTCTAAGGTCAAGGTAGGCTTTAGAGCTGCCAAATTTTCAACTATATGCTTGCCTTTAGGTGGGCTTGGGAGAATGAACTCGTTCTCCACATATTTTCCCTTTTCCATCCTAGGCATAAGTTAGAGATAGATAAGCGCAGCACCACTATCCCCAATAGCCAAACTTACTGGTTTCATACTTATGACATCAGAAATAAGCCTCTCAATGTAGGCAGATCAACCTGGATAAACTTAAGTTTTTCTTAAGGTATGGTAGTCACAGTCTACCTTGTCTACATTGTAGCTTAATCGGCGTATGTTGATAAACCTATGTACTGCTTCCTGGAAGAATCACGTTGTGAATACATATGGTAGTTTTCACTAAGGACTCCATGTCCCATCCTTCATTATGAACCGTGTGATGCAAAAATGTTGATATGCCGTGAATTACGTGTCTTTACCCACCATTGAGGGTAGCTCCTTTGGAATATTCCATTTCTCCTCGAAGACCACACGAAGTCAGTCATACCATAACTCTGCCCTTTGCTTGAACGGACCACTCATTGATCCTTCACATAGATACTTTTCAAACCTCTCTGCAAGGTAATTCTTTTCCACGAGGTATTCTCAGATTTTTCTTTTTGGCCCATTGGGCACCCCAATTTCTACAAATACAAGTGATAACAGGATAACGTCAAAAATTATCTTCTCACATGTGAATGCTTCCTCGAAAATTGTATCTGCTATGTATCCTGCTAAGTTGTAAACTTTTCCTTGTGAAATCTTCTTAGTAATGTGTAGTTGCATGGTGTTCACTTGTGACCACCTTTCCTGATCATTCAATTTGGTGAGTAAATGTGTGGTTACCTGTATCACAGGGTACTTCCTTAGCTTGTAAATATCCATCCTGCGCAGACCCTTTGTATATCCCAACTCCTTACTGGTGACCATGATAGCTACCTTATTAGTTAGATCACTACTAACCTCTGTCCTTATGCCCCTTAATCCTATCAACGTAGCAATTAAGAGTGTTTTGATCCTCACCTGTCGTCCAGCGAAGTAGAAAGAGTCCCCATAAACTCTGATCATTAGCCACCGGTATAGATTCTCTAGTTTTCCAAAGCATGAGAGTTCAAATAGCTGGCACACCCCTACCTTCTTTAGTAACTTCTCTCCAACATCATCATACATTGGCATGTCATCAATCGTTCACTTGTTGGTCTTTCTATTCAACAATGCATCCAATTCCTCTTTGTTCTCAATAGTGTGATGTTTGTAGTCACACACCTTACACCTATGGATATAGGAATCCCAATCCCATCTTATAATTACTTATTCTAGATACAACATTTCTAAAAAATTGCTCTCGGGAGCATCCTCGACCTAAATTTCTACCTTCTTTTTCCCTTTTGTTCCTGCTCCATATGCTTTCCTCGGTGTCATGATAAGATAAAGTTGCTCCTTTTCCTCTGACGAGCAAGCTCTCGTGCCCTAGATCCTTCTGCACCCTGGTGCTTTATTTCTTCTCTCTACATGCTTATGCTTCACTTAAACCCTTCTCAAATGGGGATGTAAGCCAATTTTGTGCAAAAATTTTCTCTCCTTGTCTGGTTTCACAACTCTTTGCACCTCAACATGTTTCATTCAATTTATTCGCAAGTAGCTCGCTTGAATACTAGTGATCGAAAAGGTAGAACTGAACCCGCATCACGTCTTTATATAGAGTTGGGAAAAGTTAATGCATTTATTTCTCCTTTACCTACCACTGATCCTCTCATTAATTGACCATTTTACTAATTTCCACGCAATACACCTAAGCACCATAGCTATAACCTTCTAACGCGCCTTCCTACCTTTTGGCTATAGACCTCCTTTTACATGCTTCCATGCACTGAAGTACCTCACCACTATGCCTTCCTCTAGTAGTTTTTACGGCCGCAACTTACCTCACATTATACTGTGCATTCATTCATTTCCAGTTATTGTCTTATTTAGGAGCAATTTTCTTTCTAGCATCACCTTTCCATACTATTTGCACTTTTTAACAAGAGAAATCACTTGTAATAGTATTTTCTTATGTGTATCCATTGAATGAAAACCACCCCACACCAAAGGTATATGTAGTCCTCTACGCATAAAAATATTTCATATTGTAATCATCTTCTAGCGTGCTAACACGCTTATTACGAAAAACACTGAACTAAATTGACAAGGATAGAAACAAAGAAGGAAACACGTCAAAGGAAATACAGTAATGGAGATCTATACTAAATGGTAATATTTCCTTATTACAAACACCAATAATGTTTATTTATATTAGAACTTCATCCTACTCCTGTTGAAGTAACCGGGTAACCGTGTTCCATCAAGTGCCTCTAACTGGAAATTTCCTTATTCAAGTATGTGAGTGATAACATACGGTCCCAACCAATGCACCTTAAGATTTCTTGGGTGGCACAGAAACTTTGAATCATAAAGAAGCACCACCTTCCCAACCCCAAGATTCTTTTCCTTGATATGTTTTTCATTCCATGCCTTCTGTCTAGCCTTTTCATGCTTCTAACTCCAACGTGTTATGGCACACCTCTCATCAAACTATATTAATTGGTCAATTCTTTCTTCCAATGCTTTCTCATCAACTAGAAATCCAATGCATGTAATACGCAAAGAGGGTAGCATAAATTCTATGGGAATAATTTCTATGTGCCAAACACCAACTTAAAGGGTGCGGCCTTATTTAACCTTTTTTTAGGTTGTTTTATATGCCTAGAGTATAGCAGAAACTTTATCATCCCAATCTTCCCTTCCAAAATAATAAATTTTTGTCAAGGTCTGGCTCAATATCTTATTGAAGGCCTCAACAGTCCCATTTTCTTGAGGGTGATAGGGTGTGGTCTTCTGGTGCACGACCATAAATTCATCCAATAATATCTTGATTATCTCATTCAAGAAATGTGTGCCCTATCACTTGTCAAATCAACAGACATCCATACATAGTAAGACTATTTTCCCATATGAACCTTGTTGTTGTAGCTGCTATGTAATCCTTTTTAGGTGTTGCTTCTACCCACCTTGTAAGATAATATGTACATGTGATGGTGTATTGCGATCCAATTCTACACACAGCTGGGTAAATAGGACCGACCAAGTCTGTTTCCCATTTTTCAAACGGCTCTACACTAGTAATAGGCCTTAAAGGCATTTCATCTCTTTACCCAGGTTTTTCGAGGCACTGATAGTGATCATACACCTTACAATACTCCTTGCAATCCTGGTACAAGGTTTCCCACCATAAACCAGAGAGTAGAATTTTACACGTGGTGGCGTCACCTGCATAGTGTCCACTTGCAATACCGCCATGAGCCTCTTCCATGATTTTCATGTGATCATGCTCCAGTACACACTAGCACAATACTTCATCTCATCCTAGTTTGTATAAGTCACCACTGATCACTAGGAAAGGTACAGCATGAATTGCAAGTTTTTTGTTTTCCAAGGCTTTCATTCCTTCCAACGTCATACCTGTGCATAAAAAGACAGCAATATCATCCAATTCTGAGGGCACGTAGTTTAACCTATAAAACTATGCATCTAACATTATATCTTCAATTGTCTTTGCATCCTCTCCTGATTGAATTCTTGATGAGTGATCTGGACCATAATTACTTTTGTCTGGCTTTACCATGACTGTAAAATCAAACTCTTGGAATAATAGAACCCATCGGCATATGTGCCCTTGTAAAAAAAACTTATTTACCAATTATTTCAATTCCATGTGATCTGTATAGAACACAAAAGGTGTTGCTAGAAAGTACTTTCTAAACTTATGCAGCACATAGATCATTGACAAGGCCTCGCATTCTGTAGTTATATAATTTTTTTCTGCAAGAGTCAACTTTCTACTAGCAAAACAGATAGGATGATCTATAATACCTTCTCTAGGTTGAGCTAATACTACGCTAGTGGCCATACTAGATGTGTCGATATGTACGTGAAAAGTTTGGTTCCATGAGGGAAATCGTATAATAGGCGTTGTAGTAAGCCTCTCCTTCAATGCTTCAAATGCACATTATTGCGGTTCTCCCCAATAGAATGTCCATTTTTCTTTTAATAACTCCTTTAATGACATGACAGTCTTAGCATATCCTTTGATCAATTTTATGCAATACCCTGTGTGGCCCAAGAATCCATGCACCACACTCTAACTAGTAGGTTCCTCCAAGCCTAAGATAACTTCAACCTTGGTTGAATCTACTAACAAACCCTCCTTATAGATGATATGCCATAGCAGAGTTCCAAAAGGTGTAGTAAATATGCACTTCTTGATGTTTAAAGAGATGCTTAACTATATGCACTTCTCAAACATTAATCGCAAACTATCACAATGATCCTTTACAAGCCCATATATTGTCTAATCATCCAAGGAAACCTGTAATAATTTGTGAATAAAATCCTAGAATGATTGAACCACAATGCGTGAAAATACTGCAGGTGCATTCTTTAGTCCAAAGGGCATGACTGTGTATGCAAAACTTCTCCATTTAGTGGTGAAAGTTATCTTCTCTTGATCCCCCTTTGTAATTTTTACCTGATGATATCCAAAGAATCCATCTGTAAAAGATTAAATTTCACACCCTGCAACACCTTCTAATATTTCCTTGGTGAAAGTTGTAGGAAAAGGATCAATCACATAAGCAACATCCATCTCCCTGTAGTCCACACAACTCTTAATTTGACCATCTTTCTTTATACTGATTACCATGGGGCTAACCCACTCTAATTCTTCTAGGGACTTAATGATGCAAAATTTCAACATCTTGTCAATTTCTTCTTTAAATTTTACACACAGGTTAGGGTTCATCATGTAAGGTCTCTTCCTAACTGGGTGCACACCTTCCTTTAACTTAACCTTCATATTGCCTAAAGACTCGTGCACTTCCTTTAACTCATGGTAGACCCTAGGAAATAAGTCCTGGAAATCACGTAGTAATTCAATTATCTTAGCCACTTCAGAATCAAACCAATAATCTCCAATTATGGCCTCCTTAGGTTCAGCATACGTGTCAATGTTCACTTTCTTGGTCTTCATAGGTTCGTGATAGGCACGCGCCTTCTTATCCACACTGTCTAAAACCTCGCGTGTACCCTCTGAATGTTCTATGTCCAAATTTTCTACTTCTTCATTATCCACTATGTAGACCATCTTTCCTTTCTCTTTCTCAAGGCAAGCACGCTCAAGTAGTTCGGCATCTGTCTCATCTACTTCATCAAAATGTGCTCCTCGGTCTATCTCACCCAATAACTCCTGAATGAGTTCTTCAACCTTTGCACTGTCTCCCATAGTCAATCACTCCATAACTCGTAATGCCTCTTTCACTGGAGGTTTAGTGGAGCAGTAGTCAAAAGTTTGGATCATTCCTGCAGTCAAGTCTTTCCAATTTCTGTTCTCCCTATTTAGTTCCACATAAACATATCAAGTGCACGCAAAGCCTCACAAGGTGAAATAAAGTTTGTGCACCCACATGGAAGGTGGTAAAGCTTCCTACCCCTCTATCCAGAGTCTCTCACATTGCTGAATGTGGTGTTGAACAAGATGATTACCATGATATGTGCAAATTTGAGTAGGTGCATTGCTCCTGAGAAACTGGGTTGTTAGAGAAATTCTCACTTCATTCCATTCCATGAGATTATCTATGTGAACCATCCACCAACATGTTGTTGTCTCACATAGGGTATACACTAAAATATTTATTTTTTCCACTTGATCCTTCCACTGTTCTTCGATGGCACACAGGAATACCTCGGGGTCTTCTTCGCCAGTGTAGCGGGGTACAAGGTTGTTACTCATCCTCCTAATACATCAAGGTCTTCCTCCTCACATAGATGCACTTCATACTCCGTGCCCAACCATCTCATAGGTGTCATATGCCCAATTATCACAAGCAATACTTGTAGTATCACTAATAGACAGTGCATCATCCCACTAGAGGATTCCTTCCTTAGATGACTTAAGTACTTCCAAATCTCAAATGGCACGCACATAAATTCTATTCAGGTCTTCCTCACTCAAAGGTTCAACATAAGGTGTAGGTTTCCCATTTATCAAAGGGATAATAACTCATTCTTCCTTATTCTAAAAACTTATATACCATTTGTTGAACTATATATCAACATTATTTGCATAACACTAAGGGCACCTAAGTATAGCTAGGAAGTTGTGTACTTCTGCAAGTGCTAGAACCTCACAGTCCCCAATGAACTTGGCCCCTTGTATAGTAATGGATGAATCCTTTAAAACCCCTATTATGGTGGCCTTAGTTCAATTCACCATAAACAGTAGATTAGAGGATGGTTGTAATGGAGGTCTTTCCATCTGCACCCATACATCTAAAGTAAGCACATTAACTTCCGTGCCTGTTTCAATCAATATATTACTCAAAATCCACTCATCCACAACAACATTTAGGGTGATCTCCTTGTCATAATCCAAGCTATGAGGGGTGAGATTAGCATGCAGTATCTTCTGTCCATTCTCAATACATGTGCGTGGATTGTTTCCCTTTAACAAATTCCCTAGTAATGGAATAATATTCTCCTGGCACAACATCTTGCATACCTCTTTTAGATCATCAACATCTGACTAGACTATCTATGTTGCCTTCTTTTGTTCTAACTTCCATGACTATTCCTTTAAACATTTTATTTCACCCTAAATATTTATGAGCACCTTTATGGTTTCCTAATAAACCTCCTTCTAATGTGTAGGATCTGGGTATCTTGCATGTAAAACCTCCTCCCTAGGTAAAGGTAGGATTTTGTTGCAACACTTCTCTGGTGCACGTGTAGTAATTTTCATAGGTATTACATCAGTTTCTGGTGCCAACTTTCGCATCCATTGGTTTTCTATAGCACGTTGTATTCCAACCATCTCTGTGCCATTTTTCTCATGTTTATATTACTTGCTAAGATGCTCATATAAGTCTGGGCACTCCTCATACTTATGATTCTTCCCATAAAAATAACAAGTAATATTCTGAGGACATTTGCACCTGTAGTGGTCAGGAGATCTACACGTATAACATGTTCCACAAGGAAACTCACCTCATCCACCACCACAACCTCAACCCCTAAATCTACCACGGTATCCTCGACCTCTACCATGATATCCTTCAAAGCACCCTTTGTTCTAATCGTAGCATCTTTGAGTGTGATCATGATCATGGTGCTCAATTTTACCTTTAGAGTTATCTGATACTCCTGTCTTTTATACACCAATATCAATGGCATCATGGATCTGATCAATCAACCTGTATTCTTCTCTATTGTGATTCATTGACCGAAAAATCTTACATTAACAAGATACATTCTTCCTTATAGCATGTTTTAACAATGGGCAATATACATCATGATCTAAATGACATATCTCACAGTTTAGCAACAATGAACATACTAACCTGTGGGGAAAACTATCCTTAGTGTGCCCCTCTACTTCATAATCTATACACCAAATCCTAATACATATCTCGTGTGCTACATTGGCCAATATTTTCACCAACTGCTATGTCATGACTATAATCTGAGCTTCTAAGGATGGGATCACTCCAATGTTTATACATCTGACTGCCTCAACATGCAATGCTGCTTCAAGCGCTTCATATGGATCTGTATATGTCTTTTGTGATAGAGCCCTCCTAAAAGGTGTGATCAAGTCTCCTGTGAACCATTGTGCATGCTGGCTTGAATGGATATCATATGAAATTTTAGACAAAAATGTTTTAAAATGGGCATCATAGTCCCGAACACACTCAGTAGTTCCCTACTTAATATCCTAGAGTGTGCTTATACTCTTCTGCTCGAACTTAGGGATATAAAATTCCTTAAAGAAAGCACCTCGTAATGTTGTATAATCTACGCAAGTCTGATCAAGGTCAAACTTCCTATACCAATTGTGTGTGCATCCCTACAACTTATTTACAAACTGACTTTCCTTATGCTCAGAAGTCATGATCCCTTTCACGTGCCACAGTATCTCACACTTATGCACATGCTCAATAGCATTTGATATTATCCTATACTCTAGAAGACGAAGTGACATCTCCATATAAATATTCTAGGGTTAGTGAGGACCATGCCCACTAGATCCATAACCTCTTGTGTTATCTCTACCTCCAGACCCACCAAATCCATAATAACTAGAGCCATTTATGCCCCCTAACCCTCCACCTGTAGTAGGAAGTGAACCAAAGGATGTACTATCATGTGTCCCAATAGTGGTACTAAATTGAACTCCTACAGTTTGTGAGGTGGTAGTATTCATAGAGGTGAGTCCAAAATTATATGCACCTGAGTTTTGCGCTGACGACGAGCCTAAAAAGGTACCTCTAAATAACAAGGAAGACGTCTGGACGGCCATAGATGTACTTGTTATTTGATTCACTCCTGCTACTCTAGTGCCTAAACTAGCTTGTTGACTAGTGGTTGTACTAGAAAATGTAAAACCACACGCAAGGTCTAGGTCGTGAGGTAGATTCAGATGCATGCCAATAATAGACACGAAATTTGGGTCACACTCCCCTTGGTCCCCTTCAATCAATTAACGTAATATATTTAATTAATCATGACCCCTTCATCCTATATTAATATTCATCCTCACATTATTAATTAATTTAATTAAGTTAATTTCACCCTCACACCTCCACCTCATCATTACACCTCACTTTGGACCCATTCCAAGTGCTTTTAACTCCCAATGACTGAGTCATCACTCTCAGCACTGAGTCATCA
Source organism: Taxus chinensis (assembly GCA_019776745.2). Lineage (NCBI taxonomy): Eukaryota > Viridiplantae > Streptophyta > Pinopsida > Cupressales > Taxaceae > Taxus > Taxus chinensis. Next base: position 71,890,644 of record CM034148.1, on the reverse strand, counting down.
CTCCCAGTGTCGAGTCACCACTTAACCTAATTAACTAAGACATCTTCCTAAACCTAATTAGACTTTTTGTATGACCTTCATGCCTTTTCTCATGTGAACTCCACTTCCCTACGTGGATTCAATAAAAATCATGCCAAAAATAGTAAAGATCTACCTATTTTTGGTAAACCTAGACTTTCCCACCTTAACCGACATCGGTTATCCCTCAACCTATGCCACTCACCTAACCGCCATCGTTTACCTTATATACACTTTCACAACCCTTTTTACAGGTTGGTCATTCAGTTATTGGAGCCTGATTGCATTCAAGCACAAATCTTCAAGCCCTCCTGCATCCAGATGATGAACACACATAACCACAGTGCAAGAAAAGCAAATGTTTGCCCTTCCAGAGCATTGGAATATTCACAGGAACACTCTTGGAGTATTATCGTGGAACTGAGCACAAAAGTTCTTCATGGATCAACTATTTTCCTCCTCCACCTCTCAAGATCTATAGGATAGCGAGTAGGTATTGTGATCCTAATCATTTTACTTATTCCTTTTGTAGATATATAGTTTCTTTCAGTAATTTATTTTCCTTTGTTGCCTTTGCATAACCTTCCTCCTGCCAACCTACTATTCAACCATCCCAAGCCTTTTCACCATTCTAAACCTCTTTCTTAGTATCCCTAAGTCTTCTCATCCATTTTACAACCCAAACCATACTACTCTCACTCTTTGTGCAATCACAAAGAGCCTAAAAACCTTTGTTTAACAATTTACTATCAAATTGCCCTTACCAACGTCAGTCACCTTAACTGTCGTCAGTCTCTCCTCTCTACCGAAATCGGTCACCAGACCGATATCATTCACTGTGTTTTCTATTAACCTTCACCAAATTTCCCCTAACATCACCTAAACTCCATCCATACCTTACTAGACACCTTTGTGACCTTACCTAACACCCATGTGACCTATCCCAACTAGAAACATACCTTGTCTAATGCTAGATTAGCTTATATTTTAATACTTTTCTTAATCTAGTTTGTTGATAACGTTTTGAGATATCTAAATCAAATCGTGCCTAAATCAGGTCATGCCTAGTGTTCCCAACGTCCCACTGAACTACACACCGATGGTTTATGATATTGTCCCACTATTAGTTGTGTGTCCCATGCCACTTCTAGACATGATACCTAAACCTTATGTATTTGCACCTAGTCCAAAAATTCCTCCAAACACAAGAATGGTTTGTGTAGCCATAGATGTCCCAAACAAGAAATTACATCTCCTGGGTGCAGATCGGTTACTTCCCCTGATACCAACTGGGTTAGCAATAATTGTTTCTTGATTTAGAAAACCAAGTGTCATGGTTTGGTCACTAGGTGGGTTCAGATGCGTACTGATGGCTCTTCTTTCTCCACGCAATGAACTCTCATCAAAAGCTGAAGGGGTCTCTCTCCCACATTTTCCAAAAGGGGGTAACACATTCTGCTCAAGTTCCACGTCCTCTGCATGAACCTCAACTCCTTCTCGTAATGTTTGCCTTCATAGATCCATTAGACTTGCAACCTCGCGGTGTCTAGTAATCTTCCTTTCACGCACTTCACCATACTTGAGTCATCTTTCTTTCCTCTCTTTTTCTACTACAATGTCTGCCATCTTCCTCCACCCTAGCTTCCTCACCCAATACTCAAAGAAGCTTAGCCGGTCATGGGAAATGCCTCTAAAATTAGGGTAATGACCAAGATCTTCATAGCCAAAGGAATAGCTCACAAAAATGATCCTCTGGGCTCCCTCATAAACTCAAACTCAGTAACCTCTGGGCAAGAATATGTAGAAATGGAGTATTCCAAAGTATAACTAGTTAGGACTCCTTTCCACCAGTGATCAACAACATGCATCCAAGTCAGATCCATATCCTGCAGCCTCTGATAGTCATCTTGGGTCCATACGTACGATCTATAGTACCATCTCAATCTAGATGCATATTTTCAAATCCATTCATATAGTTCTACAAGAAAAAAACAAAAGAATGTCCCATATAACTCATGGTACAGGTTCTTTTCTACCCATCTACATGCATCGAACTCAGGTCGATTGTTGAATCTTTGAGAAAACTCATCCTCCATGCTCTTGAACCATACCTCAACATTCTCCAAGGTTAGATTCTCGATCATCACACATCATAGGGACCAGGATGCATGCCCTTCCTCACAATAACTTTGAAAAGAGGTCCCAGCAATAGAACTAAGATGTAGTCATTTTTACGCCCTTAGAACAACAATTAAATCCTATGCATGTCAGCATATCACCCAACTGGCATTAAGCACTCACCCGAGGCATGCGTGGGCACTGAGCCCCTCCTTTATGTGATTTGTGTAAGAATACATCATCTATGATAGATACTTGAGTGCAAAAGAATGGAAAAGAACCATGTGTTCATTCTAAAATCCTAGGATGAGTTATCATATCAATGCATCCGTAAAAGAGAAGTATCTAACAGAATACGTAACTGATTCATAACACAAAGGAAATGCACTAGGATTTATGCTCATGAACACATATATATTTTATAATGGGACCTTATATTCATGTTAATATGTTTAATAACCACATTATATTCGTTTAAGGTTGTAACAGACCCATATAATAATGCAAAGCAAGGTCATGCATCAAAAACTAAACTATGCCTTCATATTACAATGATAAACATAGACCCATCCCTCTAAATATTCCATCACTCATATATTTCCTCTAATCCTAACCCATAGAATTATCCATTCTGTTTCTTCATAGCTTCACCTATCTTCCACCACCTTCGCCAGTGCTTTCTACTACCTGAGCATCTATATATATATATATAGCTTTTTACCTTCACTGACATGCCTTCTGAGGTAACATATCATTTGCCAAGTGTCCAAGTGGTCCTCCCATGGAGCATTCCTCCTTTTATCCAAGGTCTCCGCTCTTTGCAATGATTTCTTTTTGGATCCTACCATCACATACGTGGAATATTCCATTCTTGATGTCAGGCTGGCACCTTATCCACTCCACATGATAGATGGGTCACGCTTTCCTTGTGTGTTGTCTGGACTCCAAATATGGCTAAGTCCCAAAAACTTGTCTTGTCTTACGCGCGCGTGTTGTGTGTTCTTCTAAACCCTGCTAAAACCCTACCCTACGTGCCTTCAACCCACGTGCCCTTCTTCAAAAATTCCCCAAGCGCCTTCTTGTACTCAATCAATATTCGGGGGCCCAACATCACCCCACACTACGCTTGTTCTCCATCCTCAGAAACACTCCTCTTCAATGAATAAAGAATGGCAGGCCTTGAATAATTGGAAAAATAATAAAGGGATGAAGAATTGGGAGAAAGAATTAAATAATGGGGAACTTGCAAGAGAACTATGCTTATTTCAAAGGAGGAGGGGGAAATCCTTCCCTATCTATGACTCTAGCTTTTCCCAAGCATCAACCTCGCTCTGTGCTTGCTGACAGAGGTCTCCAACTAGGGTGCTCACCTCCTCAAAACTTAGTTCCTCCCCTTTGGTACTCATTGTCTCAACAATAATTTCCAGCTACTTTCTCAAATCATCAAGCGCATCCATACCACAGGTTATCTGAGGGTATAGTTCCTTTAGCCAGATTTTGATCGAGAGTCTCAAGGTCTTGATAGATTCTAACTTCTTTTCTACCTCGGCTAGGATTCTATCTCTTTTTTCCTATTCCCCTTATTCTTTTCTCGAAACTCCTTGAGTTCTATTTCATGTGTGGCGACCAGGATGCTTGCCACTCTATCTCTATTAGTGTAGTTGTCATATGCAGCTTCTGTAACTTACATGATGGCCTTTACCTTTGCAAGGAGTTTAGTATATCGAGAAAAAATCTTGACAACCTTCAAATTTTCTTCCTTTTCTTGGTGCACCAATGCCTCTTCTGTAGTCTCTAAGGCAAGTGGTCACCTTTCCATCGAGAGGATCTAGGTCAAGTCCTCCAGACACTACAAGGTTGATTCATATTTCTACTCAGGCAACACTAGGTCAAGATGCCTTAAAACAATAGCACCTGTAACCATTTCAATTTTCTTGTGTAGCTCACACACCCTTGTTTTCTCCTCTTTCATTTCACACCTTAACTATGCGCTGATAAGATCTTCTTACTTTAAGTCCTTTCTCTTCTCAATGAGCTCCTTTTTTTTCTCCAATTCCTCCTCCAGGATTCTTACCCTATCATTTCTTCCAAACAGTCTAGCCTCAACCTCCATTGAAACCTTGTTGAGCACATTGTAGACCTACTCATCTGACAATTATTGAGAATTTACCAAGGGATTAACTCCTTTTGTCTCTAGCACCTTTATCAACAATCCTTGACTTACTTTGAACTCAAGTTCATCCACGTGGGACTCAAATGCCCAAGATAACATCTTTCTGGTTCGGGGATATGCGCCTTCTTCATTAAATGAAGCCGTAGCCAAGATTTTTTTAGTTGGTAAGGTGCTTTGGAAGCACACAAGTAGCACCTTGCTTAGATAATTGATGTATCCCATTCCTTTCCCTTGTTTTAATACTACATCCTTCCCACCTGTTCACGTAGCCTTTGGGAAGCTTACCACCATATTGGGATTCCCACCCATGCTGCCATATTCTTTCCCAATGCTTTCTTCTTCTATTTCCTTCAAAATTTTATCTGCACTCAACTCCAACTCCTGCTCCACCAAATCCTTAATGATGCCCACCACTTCTCTCTCCGTAGAGTTTTCCACTTGTTCCTGTGTGAGGCTTGGGGTTCTTTGATTTTTGGTTCTTACTTCTTCGCTCACCTCATCGCCTTGATCCTCTACTTCATCCTCATCATTCTTCTCTTCATCTTCCTCCTCCTCAGAGTCATGCACATTATATACTGGATCGTCTTGACCTTCCTCGGGCTCATCATCATCCATGTCACCTATACAGGCCTCTAAGCTTTTGGTTTCCTCTAAGTCTGCCTCTTCTGCCACCTTTTGCTTCTTCCTAACTGATAATTCTAGTATAGGAGATTCTTATTTCTCCTTTTCCTTAATAGGTGACGTATTCGTTTACGATTATTCATGTGTGAGGGGATTTTCATGCTCCGGTGCCTCTTCTTCTAGGTTCTTCACCTTGATTGGAGACTTCTTTCTGTGTGCATAAGTGCTAGACTTTGTGATTACTTCTAACGCACCAACTGATTGTACGGTTTTCACACTTGGTGCCTTCTTCTCTTGAACCTCTTCTCTTTCCCTTTTCTTTAGCGCAGCCTTTCTCCAACCAATGGCGTCTTCTAGAATGGAGACATCACTCTCTAGATAGGTGCCTTTCTCAAACTTAGGCCTTATGCGTAGATATACCCTTGTTGCATCCCTTCTAGAAATCGACAACATTATCAGCTTCATCATTTATACTTCATGGGAGACATACTTCTCCGTGTATGCATGCTTCTTAGGGTATACGAGCTTTCGGTGCATCTCGCAGTGGTATTGGTCCACCTCACTAAGGTCAAACCTTAGCATTTTGGCTTCTTTGAATCGGTTGACCCTTGCTTGGATGTATTTCGTAGTGAAGGAGAAGGGTAGCTTGCACCATGGGCTCTTAGTCCCATTTGTCAATGTAAAACTACTAATGCAGAAATGTTGATAAACTCCAAACTCTTCTTCTCCATCCATGAGCATGGGCAACTGCTTTGGGATCCTCCACTCTACCTTGAATGCATCACGCATTCATTTGTACCACTTCTCTAGGTGCACCTTGTGAGCGACCGTCATAGTTTCATAAGTATACTTCTCAAATCTTTTCACAGGTAAAGGGTTCTCTTTTGGATACTCCCAAATGAACTTTTTTGGCCCATCTAGTACTCCAATATCCAAGAATACAATGGTGAGGAGGACATTACCAAATAAGATCTTTTCTCCTTCCTGCATGTTGTTTGATTTCATCTGCAATAAAGGTGGATAAGTTATAGATGGTCCCTTCTAAGATTTTCTGGCATACATTCAACCATGCCTTGTTCACTTGTATCCGTATTTTTTTATCATTAAGATTGGTGACCAAGAGCGCGGCCATCCTCATAACAGGGTCTAGAATTTCTATGATGTCAAAGTACCGCGAACCCTTTTTGTAGTCATAAGTTGCTATTGTTTCCTTGATGGCCTCCTTATCACTCAAATTGGCATCTATGGATTCTCCTTCACAATCCAGGCCAGTGAATTTGTATATCAACTGTGGTGTTATGCACATCTTGTGGCCTGCACAGTAGAAATGGTCTTCATGTATACGTGACATCAACCACAGATATAACCACTCGAGCTTTCCAAAATAAGGCAACTCATACAGTTGCAATAGCCCTGCCTTTTCTAGCTTTACCTTAACCTTGTCACTATATATTGGCATTCCATCTGGTGTCCTCTTGTTAGTTTGATGAACCAGCTCCAGCGCCATTTCTTTCTCTACAGTTCTCATGTGATGGTTGTAATCGTTCATGGTCATCTGTCTCAAGTGTGATACCCACTCGTTTCCTAGCAACACTCCATCTGGGTACTACATTTATACATATCATTCCTCATTGAAGCTAGTGACAGTAGAGACTTATTTTCTTTTTCCCTTTCCCTTCTATTTCTTTAATGAAACAATCACCTTCTTTAGTGTCATTCTTCTTGTCGGTTTAAAATTTAAAACTCCTTGCTTTGCCCTACTACTCTGCTCAATCTCCAAATTCAACTCCTGGAAGAAATCTTCTATCTTTGTGCCCTAGTTGTCAAACCCTAACAAGGAAAACCCTTCAACAAGATAGTGCACTTCAAACAACCTTTTCTCACACCCATATACTCGTTCCTCTTGGTTTGTAGATTTACTCTGGTCATGCACTTAAATTCGTAGGATTATTTTTCCTTTATACAAATCTCTCTGGATGCCCTAGTTCACAAGAGTGCTTCAACTTCATAATAGCAAGGTAAAATAATGACTTACCCGACCTCATATTCATAGTTTTTTTCTCATCTCCAGGAATAAATTTTATACCACCTACCAACGTACTTAACATTAAATGTGGCTTTTTCCACTAGGACAGCATTAAGCGCCCTTACCCAAGCACCCAATCCTGCGTGAAAAAATTTCCACAACCTTCTGACGTGCAAAAAAAATCAATCTGACTGAAGACTCTTACGTGCGTGTCTATAGCACTGAAGGCACTTCTTCTGTCCTTTACCTGATTTTTTCCCTCGCCTACCTGATGTTGTTCCTGCGTTCTTCATCCTTTGTACATGGTCTTTGTTACAGCCTTCTTAACACCACAATTCATTATCCACCATTTCCACATGCACTTTCTCAATCTTACCCGCTTCCTTCTACTAGACCACTCAACTTTTACTAATGGCTTATATGTTTCTTTACAATACTCCACCCCACAATAAAATAGATACGCAGTCGTTTGCGCATATATAACCTTAGAAAAATAAAGTGGTTACCGACACACAAGGCACAAAATGAAATAAAAAGAAAGGAACAAACAATGAGAACGGGAAACACAAGAAAATAAATAGCATAAAGGGAAATCCTAAGCTAACTGGCAGTACTGCCTTATTTACAAACACCAAGAAGACTTATTTATAGTAGGGCTTCAGCCTACTCCCATTGAAATGACCTGGCAATCTCGTCCCATCTAGCACTTATAACTAGAAAGTGCCTGAATTAAGGATGCATGAGATGATGTAAGGTCCTAGCCAATGGAATTTCAACTTCCTCAGATGGCGCAGAAACTTGGAATCATATAACAACACCATATGCCCAACCTCAAACTCCTTATTTTTTATATGACGATCATGTCATACTTTTTGTCTTGCCTTTTTTGTCTAACCTCATCTAGCAAGTGATCACATTTCATCTAACTGCGTCAACTTATCAATCCTCTCTTCCTACACTTATTCGTCATCCAAACCTCCTGCACACACTATACACAATGATGGTAATATGAATTCAACCAGAAAAACAGCTTCCACACCAAACACCAATTGAAATGGTGTGGCCTTGTTCAACCTCTTGTAGGTTGTCCTGTATGCCCATAGAATGGCTGATACTTTTTCATCCCAATATTGTCTTCCGACGTCAAATATTTTGGTCAACGTATGACTTATTATTTTGTTAAATGCCTCAGTAGTTCTATTCACTTAAGGGTGATAAGATGTAGTCTTGTGATGGGCCACCATAAATTCTACTAACAGAATCTTGACCATTTCATTGAGGAAATGTGTACCTCTATCACTTGTTAAGCTTAAAGGACAACCATAGATGTTGATTATGTTCTCGCATAAAAATCTAGCAGTTGTCACTGTAGTGAAATCCTTCATAGGCATTGCCTCTGCCCATCTTGTCAGGTAATCAGTGCAAGTAATGATATACCATGAATCAGTCCTTCGTGTAATTGGAAAAATTGGCCCTACAAATTCAATTGCCCATTTTTCAAATGCTTCAGCATTGGCTATTTGTCACAAGTGCATCTCATCCCTCTTTCTAGGTTTTCCAAGGCCCTAGCAATGGTCACAAGCCTTGTAAAACTCAATACAATCCCGGTAAATGGTTTCCCACCAAAGTCGTGCTAGTAGAATCTTCTGTGCGGTAGCATTTCCTGTATAGTGTCCTCCTGTAATCCCACCATACACTTCTTTTATAATGTCCACACGCTCATGTTCTAATACGTATCGATGCAAAACTTTATCACATTCTAATTTATACAGATCTCCACTAATCAGCATGTAGGGTGCGGCTTGTACCGCTAACTGCTTCCTCTCTAGAGCCTTCATCTTGTTTGGTGCCACACCATTTTTTAAGAATTATGTGATATCTTCCAAGTCTGAGTTCACGCATTGCAACCTAAAAATTTGTGCATCTGGCTTGGTATCCTCAATGCTTTGCGTGTCCTCCCCTGAGTTAACCCTTGATAAGTGGTCGGGTCTTGAATTGTTTTTTCCTGGTTTTACAACCACCGTGAACTCAAACTATTGGAATAATAGCACCCAATGACATATGCACCCCTACAAAACAGGCTTGTTCACCAAGTATTTCAACACCATGTGGTTTTTGTAGAATATAAAGGTTGTTGCCAATAAGTATTGTTTGAACTTATGCAGTGTGTAGATCATTGACAGTGCCTCACGCTCAGTAGTTGTGTAATTCTTTTCTGCCAGTGTCAACTTCCTAATTGCAAAACACAAGGGGTGATCAACAATCCCGTCACTAGGTTGTGCTAGTACTACTCCCATGGTTATTCTTGAGGCATCAACATGCACATAGAAAGGCTTATCCCAAGAAGGAAAACATAGTATGGGCGCAGTGACAAGCCTCTCCTTCAAAGTGTCAAATGCCTTATGTTGCGCCTCTTCCCAATGAAAGGCACTCTTGTGTTTTAGCAATTCCTCCATGGGTGCAGCAATCTTGGCATACCCCTTGATGAATTTCTAGTAGTACCATGTATCACCAAGGAATCTGTGCACTGCGCTTTGACTAGTAGGCTCCCTTAATCCCATAATAACTGTAACTTTGACGGGATCCACTAGTAAGCCTTCCTTATATATAATATGTCCTAACAGGGTTTCAAATAGAGTAGCAAAGACACATTTCTTAATGTTGAGGGATATCCTTAGTTGCCGACATCTCTCAAACATCAGCCTCAAATTATCACAATGGTCTTTTACCAACCCATATACAGTCCATTCATCTAGGTAAACTTGAAGAAATTTATGGATGAAGTCCTGAAATGCTTGTACCATGATGCGCGAAAACATAGCAGGCACATTCTTCAATCCAAAAGGCATAACCATGTAGGAAAAACTTCCCCATTCAGTGGAAAAAAATTTCTTTCTTTGGTCTTCCTTTGTAATCCTAACTTAGTGATATCTTGAGAACCCATCCATGAAAGAGTATACTTTGCACCCAACCACTCCCTCCATAATTTCTTCATTAAAGGGGGTTAGGAAAGAATCGATGACACATACTGTATTCAGGTCCCTGTAGGCCACACAGATCCTTATTCTCCCATCCTTCTTGATATTGATGAACATTGGGCTTATCCATTCTGATTCTTCCATAGCCTTAATGATACTAGATGCTATCATCTTGTTTATTTCTTCCTTGACCCATACACGTAAATTTAGATTCATCTGATAAGGCCTCTTCTGGATTAGGTGCGCACCTTCCTTCAACTTGATCTTCATCTCCCCAAAGGAATGGTGGATGCCTTTGAGTTCATGGTACCCACGAGGGAATAAATCCTGAACTCGTGCAACAGATCAATGACCTTTGAAACTTTCTTTTCTGACCAATAATACCCAATGATAGCTTCCTTAGGTTATGTCTCTATTCCAATGTTAACCTTCTTTGTTTTTAAGGGCTCATGGTAAACATGTGCTTGCTCGTCATCGCTATCTATGACTTCGCACGTACCTTCAGAATGGTTAGCATCCAAATTTTCCATCTCTTCACCATCTACTACATAGACCATTTTTCCTTTTTCCTTTTCCATGCACACGCACTCAAGTTGTACTTACTCTAATTCTTCTTCATTGAGGCGCGTCTCCAAATAAGGCTCACACAGTAACTCCAGTAGCCTATCTTCTACCATAGCACTATCTCCCATCGTAAGGTGCTTGATTACTTATAATTCCTTATCCACTGATGGCTTTGTACTCATATACTCGAAATCTTGAATGAGATCAGCTGCCAACTCCTGCCAATTACTTATTTGACGGTGCATCTCTGAATGAATATATCATGTGTGTGCACATCCTTGTAAGTTGGAATATAACTTATGCACCCATAACAAAGGTGGTAACGCTTCTGCGCTTCCCATCCAGGACTTTTCACACGCTTGGACATGAAGTGAGGCGGTCTCTTTACCATGGTAGTCTTGGATGATAGTGGACGCGTTGCTCTTGCAGAACCTTATTGAAAATGTGACTCTTACCTCATGTCATTCTAGGAGGTTCTCCCGATGAGTAGCCCACCAACGCAATACAGTTCAGAGCAAGTTATAACTAAGCATTCCTCTTCTCTCGTCCTCATTCCTCCACTGAGCCTCCATTTCTCATAAGAAAACTTCAGGATATGCTCCTCCATAATAACTTGGTAAATTCTTCCCTCCCAGGTGCTTGACTAAGCACGCCTTTGTTACCCTTGTTACAGACCCCCTCAAATGTCACCCAATCAACTCATAGGTCCCATACATCCAATCGTCACATGTCATGCTAGTGGTATCACTCAAGGACTGAGCATCTTCAAACTGGATAAATCCCTCTGTGGGATGAATTATCTCAGGGTCTCTAATGGAGCGCACATAAATCTTGTCAAGTACTTCTTCTCCCATGGGCTCAGTATAAGTTGTTGACTTCCCATCAGTCAAGGGGATGATGACCCATTCTTCCTTGTTTTCAAAACTAATATATCCCTTGTTAAACTACAGGTCAACATTGTTCTTGTAACACCATGGGTGCCCAAGAAACACTGGAAAATTATTTTCCTTGGTGAGTGCCAAGACTTCGCAATCTCCAATGAACTTGGCCCCTTGAATGGTGATAATTACATCCTTCAAGACTCCAGTGGGCGTTGCCTTTGTTTTGTTTTCCATATACAACACATTCGAAGATGGTTGTAATGTGGGCCTTCCCCTTTGATGTCAAGCATCTAAAGTGAGAATATTGACCATCACTCCTATGTCGATGAGGATATTGCTTAGAAGCCACCCATCAAAAATTGCATTTAATGTAATCTCCTTATCATAGTCAAGGCTATGAGGAGGAAAGTTTGCATGCAAAACCTACCTTTCGCACTCTGCTCCGATGTGTGGTACCTTCTCTTATAGCCATTCTCCTAACAAGGGAATAATATTCTCTTGCCTTAACATCCTACATACTTCTCTGACTTCATCCAAGTCCTCTTTTGGAGCCTCGACATTCTTCCTCTACTCTAATTACTTTGACTGCTCGCTTAGACATTGGATCTCCCCTTACAAACTCTGAATCAAATCCATAGTCTCTTGATACCCCTCCTTCTGATGAGCAGGGTCCAAATACTTTCCATGTACCACTTCCTCTCTTGAAACCATTGTCCTTTGTCTCAGCATCTCCTTGGCGCACGCGGCCTCTACTCGCGTTGTCACCAATACAATTTCTAGTCTGACTCACACATCACTATTGGCATCCACTGAGGATTAGCCTTTTTCATACTCGCCATCCCAACACCTTTGTATTTCTAATGTTGTTGGCTCATGTGTTTAAAAAATTCAGGGCACTCCTCGTACTTATGTTTTTTTCCCCACCATGAGCATTTTAATATGTCAGGACACTCACACTTATAATGCTCTATCAATCCAAAATTGTAATAGGTTCTTCGCAAGAACTCAATTCTTCCTCCACCCCAGTTACAGCAGCCATGAAATCCTCCGCAAAAACCTCTTGTGTGCTCCTCCATTTGCATGCCCTTCATAACAACGATCATCATCCTTGAAACTGCTTGCAAGACTAGTATGGCACACACAAAGATCAATAACATCATGAATTTGGTTAATCATTCTAAAATCCTTAGTATCATGGGTCGTTGAGGTACAAATCTTACAATAGTAAGAAGCATTCTTACGGATTGCGCATTGTAGTAGAGGACACATATTTGCATAATGATCCCCATGGAAAATCTCACAGTCTACCATCATCACACGTACCGACCTCCGAGGGAAACTATCAATTGCATGCCCTTCCACTTCACAATCTATACACCAAAGCCCACTATGAACCTCATGTGATGAGTTTCCAGACATCTTCATCAACTGCTTGGCCATTACAGCAATTTGAGCCTCCAGGAAAGGGCTAACACCATTATCAACGCTCTCAACAACCTCAGCATGTAAGGTAGCTTCTAAGGCCTCGTGTTGGTCTATGAAAGTATTGTGTGATAGAGCCCTCCTAAATGGTGTTATCAATCCTTTAATAAACCATTGAGCATGTTGAGAAGGGTGAATGTCATAGGATAGTTTTGACAAAAAATTCTTGAACTGCGCACCGTACTCCCGCACACTTTCTGTCAAAATCTTCAATGAGGTCCCACACCCTATTATTATAGCATTTGAGTAGATCATTCTTGACAGCATGCTGCCCCTTAGCTTGGTTGACAATCAACTCACTGTCACCAAAGACTGGTAAGTTCTTTATTCCTCTCTTGATTGACCAATGCAATCCTTGTATCAAAGCTTCATATTCGGCAGTGTTATTAGAGCATGCAAAATGAAATCTAAAAGTTGAATAATACTTAACTCCTTGAGGGGAAACAAGCATAGCTCCCCCTCCTACACCTTGTCTACTCCTTGACCCATCAAAAAACAACTACCATACCTCATTGTCATCCTTGTGGTCTGGCTTGGGGATGCTAGGAATAGGCTGATTTTCTTCATACATGCAATAGACTCCTAACTCAGATTCTTCTATTTCTTGATTAGGATCAAAAGCATGTACCTTGTTTGCCCATTCATCAAGAGTTAGATCCGGGATACTTCCAACTTTGGTATCAGCTTCATCATTGCTTGGATAATCTTCTTAATCAAACGTTGAACAATTGGTATTGATTTGGCTTGGAGTGTAAGGCTCAATGTGAAATTTTGCAATAGGTTTAGATCTAATTGTGGCTTTAGTTCCATATCTTGTCCTGAACAACATGTGTGACCAATCAGCAGACAAGTAGCCTCCAATCTTGGCTATGAAGTCCCTTGACAAACATAGGGCAAAGAGTGGTGGAAGGTCTATTACTGAGACATCTTGTAAAACAACAATGTTGGGGCAGGCATGCAAGTTAAGACTCAAGTTTTTTATCACTCCAAATGTTGTTACTGTTGTCCCATCCAATTGCACTACCCCTTTGGATATGGTTTCATACTGGAGGCCCAACTGATCAGCGATTTGCTTGGGCATTACAAAACTACTTGCCCCAGAATCAATCATGTAATTATGTACTAATTGATTCCCAATGATCAATGAAACATAGAATGGAGGGGGATTCAACATTTTACCTTGTTGTCCTCCATGATTTCCCTCAGGCTGGGTAGCATTTGTGAGCACCTTCTCTTGCATTTGGACTTGTTGATTTGAAGTTGACCAGTCTTTCATGGCAGCTTGTAACAAATCTCTTTAACCTGAGATAGATAGTGATTCCCACATTGATATGTTCACATTTGTCTTCTTCATCTGATCAATGATGTTGAATGGAGATGAAGCATCTCTCTGCTGTCCCTTGGCCTGCACATTCATTCCTTACACATGGGCAACAGCAATTGGTATTTGAGTTGGCTTAGGATCTATTTTAGGCAGTCCTTGTGTGTTTGGGATTGAATCTTGTTTGCCAATAGTTTGTGGAGTGATAGAAGATTGAGGATTGCTTGGGGCTAATGGTTGTTCTTCACCCAAATTTCTCTTCTTTGACCTTGTGTTGGTTGCAACACTTTGGGAACCCGTTTGATTCATGCAACAAAAATCTTTTGCCTGCCAATTTACAAGTGTGGTATCATTTGGAGCTGACTGATGTTGGAATGTTCCTTGACTACCTTCATCCTCCACATCAGTTGTTGTCACCATTAGTGCTTGATTCAAGGCATCGTTGAAGCACATGGATTGGTTATGAGGTTCATTGCATGGGAAACACTAGTCATACTCTTGAGCTATATTGTTTTGTACCGGCACTAATGCTTTAGAGGCAGATGTAGCATTGGGATTATAGGGCTGAAATTTTCTATTTGTAGGAGGCCTTGCTTGATTTAGATTTGCAGCTGGATTGGGTGGTCCTTGGGGTTGATATGGCTGCCTATTAGGCTGAGCTTGAGGCTGGAAGGGAGGTCTTAAACCTTGGGCTTACTGCCTCTTGAGTGTAACTAGCTCATTACCTAAATTTTGTAGCTGCTTCATGACTTCTTAAAGTTCACTTGAGGCACTAGAAGATGAAGTAGAAGCTTCACTTGAATTCTAATTTCTAGGAGTGGGAATAGGAGCTAAATTAGGTGTTTGATTAGTGTTTGGGCTCTCTAGACTTGGAAACAGTGGCATTGGAGGCCTAGGAGCTAGCTTGCTAGCTTGAATCAAACAATTTTCAGCTCTAATAGCAATGCTATAAGCAATGGGATAACAAAGTGCCTCCCATTGATTGAATAACATAGAAATATCAGAATTTAAAGCTTTAAGGTAGAAAAGGAAGGCACCTTATGCTGTTGGCCTAACTACCACTGGAATTCTCTCCCAAGTCCTTTGAAATCTGAACTTGAAGTCAGTCAACTAATCATTGGGAGCTCTCTTGATGGTTGTCAGCTGCTCCAAGAGGGACAAGTTGTCTCCCTTTTCCCCAAACTGCTCATGGAGGGCTATACATAAGTGATTCCAATTTTGAATAGAACCTAAGGCAAGACTCCTGAACCATTGCAAAGCTTTCCCATCCAATTTTGAATTGCACTACCCCTTTGGATATGGTTTCACACTGGAGCCCCAACTGATCAGCTATTTGCTTGGGCATTATAGAACTACTTGCCCCGGAATCAATCATGCAATTGTGTACTAATTGATTCCCAATGATCAATGAAACATAGAATGGAGGGGGATTCAACATTTTACCTTGCTATCCTCTATGATTTCCCTCAGGCTGGGCAACAATTATGAGCACCTTCTCTTACATTTGGACTTGTTGATTTGAAGTTGACCAGTCTTTCATGGCAGCTTGTAACAAATCTCTTTGACCTGAGATAGATAGTGATTCCCACATTGATATGTTCACATTTGTCTTCTTCATCTGATCAATGATGTTGAATGGAGATGAAGCATCTCTCTGCTGTCCCTTGGCCTGCACATTCATTTTCTTCTCACATGGGTTGAAGCAATGGTCATTTCGAGCCTTCAACTCCACGCTGTCCTGTATTCATAGCGTAGTTACCTTGTGCGTTAATGAAATTGAATTTTGTACTTAGCCAATACTTCTGAGGCCTAACAATAAAGATTTTGTGATTGCATCTGGAAACAAAGGTTGCATCATTTTTCACCCAAGATTTCTCCTCTTGCCCTGTATTGGTTGCAGAGTACTTTGGGGAATCCATTTGATTAGGATGCCACATGTTCATCCTGCCAGAGTTTGGATGCTGTGTTATGGAGTTTTGGAAGATATGGACTGATGTTGAAATATTCCTTGGGCCTAATGCATCTGTCATCCTCAACATCAGAATGTTGTCACCAGTGGTGGAGTTGATTCAATGGACAGGATCTTGAAGCACATGGATTCAACATTCTCGACCAAGTTCCTGTGTGAATGGGTGATCACCAGTTTAGTGTAGGCTTGTTGAGCTATAGTTGTTCCTTTGAACTCGAGACACTAATGATCTCTAACAAGTGACGATGGCATTGGGATTATAGGTTTAAAATAGTCTGTTGGCTAGAAAAGCCAATTGTTGCATTTAGATTTAGGAGTAGGATGTGGGTGGTCTTTGCAGTTGATATCACATTTGGCTCTAGGTTGTTATGGCTAAGTTGACGCTTGGAAGAGAGGTCTTCCACCTTGGGCACATTCCACTTGAGTGCATAGAGCTCATTACCCTAGAAGCTTGCAGCTACTTCATCTCCTTCCAAGTTTCCCTCTTGAGGCACTAGAAGATGAAGTAGAAGCTTCACTTGAATTTTGATTTCTAGGAGTGGGAATAGGAGCTAAATTAGGCATTTGATTAGTGTTTGGGCTCTCTAGACATGGAAACCGTGGCATTGGAGGCCTAGGAGCTAGCTTTCTAGCTTGAATCAAACAATTTTCAGCTCTAATAGAAATGTTATAAGCAATGGGGATAGTTATGCCTCCCATTGACTGAATTAACATAGAAATATCAGAATTTAAAGCTTTAAGGTAGAAAAGGAAGGCACCTTCTGCTGTTGGCCTGACTGCCACTGGAATTCTCTCCTAAGTCCTTTGAAATCTGAACTTGAAGTCAGTCAGCTACTCATTGGGAGCTCTCTTGATGGTTGTCAACTACTCCAAGAGGGACAAGTTGTCTCCCTTTTCCCCAAACTGCTCATGGAGGGCTATACATAGCTGATTCCAATTTTGAATAGAACCTGAGGCAAGACTCCTGAACCATTGCAAAGCTTTCCCTTTGAATGAAGATGCCAGCAGTTTGACAGCAACTTACATCTCATTGATCTCATGGATTGCACAAATGTTAGCAATATCCTTGACATGATCACCAAGAGTGGTCTGATTTTCTCCAGTAAAGTATGGAATGTTTTTCAATGCTGCAACTGGAATTGGATTTTGTGCATTGAGAGCAAGTGGGCTGCTGCAAGTGAAATTGACATAGGGGTTGTTTTGTGCCATTCTGATTGGCCTTAGAACCCTTGTTGATTAAATGAAAGACCTACCAAGTGGAGGAGTTGAGAGGGTTCTGTTTAGTGGAGATGGAGACCTTTGAATCCTCCTCCCTCTTTTCCTTCTTCTTGGAGATAACTGTAAATACTCAAACAACACTTCTTCTTCTCCAACTCTTGACCTTGTGGTGATTCTTCTCATGAGCTTTTCCAAGCCTGCACTGCTAAAACCAGCTGATTCTTCTTCCTTAGAGTTGCCAGATGTGTAATTTAGGGCTCTTTTAAGCAAGAAACTTGCAACAAATGCACATCAATTTTGTTACAATGAAGATGAAGACCTCTAAGGTCCCACCAGGCGTGCCAAAACTATTGTGGCAAATCAGCAGCACCCCTGGATGTTGATTAGATTTCTAGTTTGATCATCCTAAGCATCCAGTGTGATTGCACAACATTGAATCCTTTCCCCAAGTGTGGGACTTGTAAAATGGGAAAGGAATCTCCAGATTAGAGGCTAGTTCCTCAACTCCTCTGATCAGATATATCACTTGCACAGTTGTAGAGGTTTAAAACTCAAAATCCTACTCTAAATTCCAAAGTGGACAGAGATAAAGAATGTAAAAAACTAAAACTAATGCTAATAGGTGATGCACCAAAGGAGTGGTGAGCATTTCTTACTTCTGTAGATTGACACAGTTCACAAAATGCAACAAAACTTCATGCACAAACTGATAACTGTAATGGAGGATCAAAAATTAGTCAAACAACACAATCAGAGGATGGAAACTTAATCACAGGGCCTGTATTGTTATTTTAACATCAACAATCACTTGCATTACAACACCTGAGAGGAAAAATAGGTTGCAGTCTTGAAAAAAAAGGTTCGATATTCCACTAAATCACTTCCAAGGTGAAAAAGGGAGCCTGGTATACACAAAAAATGTTCAACCCTTTGAAAATGAGCCAAAACTGGCTTTTACAGTGCAAGGGACGAGCCCAGGAGAGAGAAATGTGGGAAAACGTGGAAGGGATTCAACCATTGACCAAAATGCAATCAAAACAGTATGGGTGTCCTTACAGACCCATCCCCTGACATTTTTAGCCATGCTGGGAGAGAATGCAAGCCATTCTTCATTAAAAACGGTGGTTGAAACGTCATTTCTGTCCATGACCACGTGCCAGAGGCATTTTTCAATTTTCTCTCTCCAAAATCCATCAAAATGCAAAAATGACCTCTGAATCTTATATAGAAATTTACCAAATTTCCATTGATATAAAGAACGTGAAAAACTGAGCTCTGGATCGAAAGATATGGCCATTTGAAGTTTTAGGTCAAAACAAGGCCAAATCAGGTTAGTGGGCAAAAATTTTGAATTTTTACCTTTTTTGCATTTGGGAAAACTTCCCAAAAAATCCCCACGCTCCACCTTTCTAGGTGTCACATGGCATTCTTTGATTGGTCACGAGCTTATCCTGCTTCATTTTTCTTTGTTTTGCCCTTTGGAAAAAAATTCAAAAACTCCCAGCCGGGCCGATGAGTTGAGGACACGTGGCATCATATTATTGGACGTGGGCATTTTCCCCAAGATTTCTTCGTCGCCTTTCTAACCATTTTCAACCTGGACACGTGGCAAAACCCCATTAGATGCAGGCTTGCCCCTTCGAATTTTCCTTGCGGAGTTTTCCTTGCTTTTTGGCACCACCTAGACACGTGGCGAGATCCCATTGGCTCGCATTTTGGGAGTAGGATTTTCTCTGTGAGATTTCCTTCTTTTTCCCTTTGGGAAAATTTCCCAATTTCTCCCCACCCTCCGCTGGTCTGAGACACATGGTGGCATATCATTGGTTGCGGGCCCTCCATAAGCATTTTTACTTTTGCGCAAACACTTTGGAAAAAATCCCAATTTCCTCCCGCGCTCCACCTTTCCAAGCTCTGGTGACACGTGGCCTGATCTGATTCGTTGGCAGGGCAGCAGCCCAAAACTTTCTTCATTGAACTTTGGTGAAACACTTTTCCAAAATTCCAACTTCTCCTCCGCCTCCGTAGTTCCGGCTCCATAGGACACGTGGCACATTTTTATTGGGCACGGGCCCTCCTTCCAAAAATTTCCATGTGCCAACACTTAGCCAAATTTTTCAAATTTCTCCCCTAGACACATGGCATCACCTGATTCACCAACGGGCCTGCGGGGTAAATTTTCCCATTTCAAATTTTGCCAAGCACTTGGTGAAAATTCCAAGTCTTCCTCCGACCCCCGCCACTTCCTGGACATGTGGCGGCATCTCATTTGCTGCGGACCTTTCAGGGGAAAATTTCCCCAAAAAACTCCACCGAGCCATAACTTCAAAAATACATGGAGTTAGGAGGAAAACTTTACCTTTTTGGAAAGCTGAGAGAGAAATATATTCAATGGTGTCATTTCCAGAAGGTTTTGAGTTCCTGAAAAGCAAAAAATTATGTCTGAGGCACAAGAGAGGGAAGAATGGAAGGAGTTAGCCACAAAATGAGCAAGAGGGCACATTTTGGATAACAATTTTGGCGACTCAGAGGGGTCATCTGCCTGCTGGATGAAGTTACCAGTTGCCTGAAGCAATCCGTTGGGCATGGAGTCATCATTTTCTCTATTTGGTACCCCAACTGACTAGAACACTGCAAGGAGGAAGATGGAATATCACCTAATGGAGCAAGGCCTACAAACACATTCCCAGGAACACCAAGCCTGTGCCAAAGCACTTAGGGAAAGTAAAACTAACCTACAACAAAGCAGTGTGCACAAGCACTTGGAGGAATGGAAATCTAAGCTAATATGTACAAGGTGGAGAGTTCCCTTCAATAGCAATGCTTTAGATGGATTCCATTGACTGGAATCTGCAGTTCCTCGCCATCCAATGAAGACAATTGGAAAGCATTACTATCCTTACACTTTGTGACAATGTATGGGCCACTCCAAATGGCATCAAATTTTGAATGCCTTCTCAATTGCTCTGTCTGCATCCCATTTTAACACTAGATCTCCCACTTGGAAGGATATATTCTTGGCCTTTCTATCAAAGGTCTTCTTTATCAAAGCCTGATCCTTCTCCATTGCTTGGGATGCCTGATTTCTGATTTCTTGGAGCTCCATCAATTCTGCATATCTAACTTCCATGGGCTCAAACTCTGACAACTCCAACTGTTTCATGAGTTCCAATGTTGGCAACTCAAGTGACATGGGCAAAATTGCCTCTCTCCCATAAACAAGCTTAAACAGAGAGTTACCTATAGATCTCTTGGGAGTTATCCTATCAGCCCATAAGGCTGATTTCAACTTAGTATGCCAAGACCTCTGATTCTCATCAAGTGTCCTCCTAATGATCTTCAACAAGTTCTTATTTGTAAATTCAACCTAGCCATTCCCCTGAGGGTAATAGTTCAATGAAGTACTTAGGTAGATCCCATTCTTGACAGACCATTCAGTCGCCTTGGACCTAACGACTGCCAATGCATTATCTGATATTATTGTAGCAGGTATGCCAAATCTGGTTGCTATTCCCTCATAGAAGTCTAGGATGCTAGATTAATTTGCTTCCTTGAGTGTTATTGCTTCAGTCCATTTTGTGAAATAATTGGTGGCTGTTAAAATCCATTTATGCCCTTGGCTTGAATTGGGATTAATGGCTCCAATGAAGTCTAAACCCCATTGCATGAATGGCTGGTCAACTGAAATTGGATGCAATGGAAGGGCAGCTAGCCTCTCTTTACCTGTGAAGAATGCACAATTCTTGCACCTATTGATCCATGCATAACAATCATTGAAAATCTTTGGCCAATAATAGCCAGCCCTCATGATCTTTAGAGCTATCACTCTTGGTGCAAAATGACCACCAGCTGGTCCACCATGGAACTCTTCCAACACCCTATGAATCTGATTTGTACCAATACATCTCAGTAGTACTCCATTCACATCTCTTTTGAACAAAACACCATCAACAAGGGCATATGGGACAGCCTGCAATCTGAAGTGTCTTCTTTTGGTCTTGTTCATCTCTGGAGGGCATAGGCCTGTGCCTAGGAAGTGCATTATACCTTGGGTCCAGCAAGGAGTGGGGACACCATTATTTTCTTCTTGAGTGCTTCCTTGCTCATGGTTGTCTTGCAACGCCAAAACAACCTCCTTCTCGTTGCATGCTTCCTTTTGTTTGCTCAAAATCAGCTGCTCACACAATCCTTTTCCTCTGACCAACTTGGTGACTTTGATCTCAATGTCATACTCCATGACACGAGTAATCCAACCTACTCTCTTTTCAATCAAGTCTTTGTTGAGGAGGAAGTCTTTAACTCCCGCTTGAGAAACCAACAATTGGACCTTATTGTTTGAAACTAGATGCTTGAATTTCTTCAAGCTCCTGATTACTGCAAGAACATGCTTCTCAATGAAGGAATACTTCACCTCATAGTCCTCCAGGCTTTGGCTGAAGAAAGCAATTGGCTACTCATCATTATCTTTGTTCTATTGTACCAAAATTGTAGAAATAGTATCATCACCCCCAAATGCATAGAGGATGAAATCCTTGGAGAAATCCGGGTTAGTGAGAGTTGGGGCTTGAGAGATGGCTTCTTTGATTGCTTCAAAACTTTCCTTGCCCTCTGCTGTCCATTTGAAAGCCATGCTTTTCTTTAACATCTTGGAGATAGGTTTGACAAGGGCTACAAAATTTGGGACAAACCTCCGAACAAAATTTATTCTCCCCAAGAAACTTTGAAGGGCCTTCTTGTGGCTTGGCAATGGTAGTGCTCTTATGGCTTCAACTCTTTCTGGATCAATTACTAATCCTTCTCTGGAGACAATGTGGCCAAGGAGCTTTCCTTCATGGGCTAAAAAAATACACTTTTTAGGATTCAAGGATACTCCAAATCTTCTACACCTTTGGAACACTTGTCTCAAATGACAGAGATGATCTACTGCATTTTTTGAAAAAATAGTGATATCATCAAGATATATCAGCACTATGTTGTTAATCAAATCCTTGAATGCCATGTCCATTGCTCTTTGGAAGGTAGCTCCAGCATTGGATAGCCCAAATGGCATTTTCCTGTATGCATAAGTTCCCCGTTTGGTTGTAAAGGCTATCTTGAACTGATCTTCTTCCTTCACCATAATCTGATTGCACCCTGAATAGCCATCAAGTAATGAAAACCTCTCAGAGCCAGCAACAACTTGCAAAATTTGCTCCATAGAAGGAAGTGGATAATGATCCTTGAGAGATGCTCTATTCAAATATCTGAAGTCAACACATAATTTGATTTCCCCACTCTTCTTTCTTACCAGAACCAAGTTGGCTACCCAACTAGAATGCTTGATAGGGAATATGATTCTTGATTCTATCAACTTATTCAATTCTTTTCTCATGAGAGGCTCCATGTGGGGGTCGACTAGCCTTTGTTTTTGCTTGATGGGTTTAGTACTTGGATCCAATTCAATGGTATGTTGAGCTGACTCAGGATTGAAACCTTTCAAATCTTCATAGCTCCAAGCAAACACATCAGGGAATTCTTGACAAAGTTGTATGAACTTATACCTTTCTTGTTCGGTTGTCATCTTGCCAACTTGAAGTGATTTTCCTTCTTCTAACAAGATGGACACTAAATCTTCTCCCTTGATTTGGATGTTTGCTTTCTCTTTCCTAAACTGATCATTAGGATTGAAAATGGACTCCAAAGTAATAAGTCCCTTTGGTAGTTTGTTGGTTCTCAGTTGCACCACTTGGTCACCATACTGTTGCTCCAACTTTTCCTAATTTTTAGCTGAGAACTCAGCCTCCTCTTGCAAGAAATGGATGATTTGCTAATCATTTTCAAACACTTGCCAACTTACATTGTTTTCTGGCACTGAAGGCCTCACAATCACATGGATGTTTGGCTGTACCTTTTCTTTCTGAATGCTTTCAACAATGTCAAAGGCTGCCCCAACTGCTACAAGCCTATCAACAGCTTGGTTCTCTTTTCTAGGAATGAATTTTATGCCAAAACCCTCAAAATCTTTAATGAGGTCCCACACCCTGTTCTTGTAGCATTTGAGTAGATCATTCTTGACAACATGTTGCCCCTTAACTTGGTTGACAATCAACTCATTGTCACCAAAGATTGGCAAGTTCTTTATTCCTCTCTTGATTGACCAATGCAATCCTTGTATCAAATCTTCATATTCAGCAGTGTTATTAGAGCATGTAAACTGAAATCTAAAAGCTGAATAATACTTAACTCCTTGAGGGGAAACAAGCATAGCTCCCCCTCCTGCACCTTGTCTACTACTTGACCCATCAAAAAACAACTACCATACCTCATTGTCATCCTTGTGGTCTGGCTTGGTGATGCTAGGAATAGGCTACTTTTCTTCATGCATGCAATAGACTCCTAACTCAGATTCTTCTATTTCTTGATAAGGATCAAAAACATGTACCTTGTTTGCCCATTCATCAATACTTCCAACTTTGGTATCAGCATCATCAGTGCTTGGATAATCTTCTTGATCAAACGTTAAACAATTGGTATTGATTTGGCTTGGAGTGTAAGGCTCAATGTGAAAGTTTGCAATAGGTTCAGATCTGATTGTGGCTTTAGTTTCATATCTTGTCCTAAACAACATGTGTGACCAATCAGCAGACAAGTAGCCTCCAATCTTGGCTGTGAAATCCCTTGACAAACATAGGGCAAAGAGTGGTGGAAGGTCTATTACTGAGACATCTTGTAAAACAACAACGTTGGGGCAGGCATGCAAGGTAAGACTCAAATTTTTTATCACTCCAACTGTTGTTACTGTTGTCCCATCCAATTGTACTACCCCTTTGGATATGGTTTCATACTGGAGGCCCAACTGATCAGCTATTTGCTTGGGCATTACAAAACTACTTGCCCCGGAATCAATCATGCAATTATGTATTAATTGATTCCCAATGATCAATGAAACATAGAATGGAGGGGGCTTCAACATTTTACCTTGTTGTCCTCCATGATTTCCCTCAGGCTGGGTAGCATTTGTGAGCACCTTCTCTTGCATTTGGACTTGTTGATTTGAAGTTGACCAGTCTTTCATGGCAGCTTGTAACAAATCTCTTTAACCTGAGATAGATAGTGATTCCCACATTGATATGTTCACATTTGTCTTCTTCATCTGATCAATGATGTTGAATGGAGATGAAGCATCTCTCTACTGTCCCTTGGCCTGCACATTCATTCCTTACACATGGGCAACAGCAACTAGTATTTGAGTTGGCTTAGGAGCTATTTTAGGCAGTCCTTGTGTGTTTGGGATTGAATTTTGTTTGCCAATAGTTTGTGGAGTGATAGAAGATTGAGGATTGCTTGGGGCTAATGGCTATTCTTCACCCAAATTTCTCCTCTTTCACCTTGTGTTGGCTACAACACTTTAGGAAACCATTTGATTCATGCAACAAAAATATTTTGCCTGCCAATTTACAAGTGTGGTATCATTTGGAGCTGACTGATGTTGGAATGTTCCTTGACTACCTTCATCCTCCACATCAGTTGTTGTCACCATTAGTGCTTGATTCAAGGCATCGTTGAAGCACATGGATTGGTTATGAGGTTCATTGCATGGGAAACACCAGTCATACTCTTGAGCTATATTGTTTTGTACCGGCACTAATGCTTTAGAGGCAGATGTAGCATTGGGATTATAGGGCTGAAATTTTCTATTTGCAGGAGGCCTTGCTTGATTTATATTTACAACTGGATTGGGTGGTCCTTGGGGTTGATATGGCTGCCTATTAGGCTAAGCTTGAGGCTGGAAGGGATGTCTTAAACCTTGGGCTTACTGCCTCTTAAGTGTAACCAGCTCATTACTTAAATTTTGTAGCTGCTTCATGACTTCTTGAAGTTCACTTGAGGCACTTGAAGATGAAGTAGAAGCTTCACTTGAATTCTAATTTCTAGGAGTGGGAATAGGAGCTAAATTAGGTGTTTGATTAGTGTTTGGGCTCTCTAGACTTGGAAGCAGTGGCATTGGAGGCCTAGGAGCTAGCTTGCTAACTTGAATCAAACAATTTTCAGCTCTAATGGCAATGTTATAAGCAATGGGGATAGTTGTGCCTCCCATTGATTGAATAACATAGAAATATCAGAATTTAAAGCTTTAAGGTAGAAAAGGAAGGCACCTTCTGCTGTTGGCCTAACTACCACTGGAATTCTCTCCCAAGTCCTTTGAAATTTGAACTTGAAGTCATTCAGCTAATCATTGGGAGCTCTCTTGATGGTTGTCAACTACTCCAAGAGGGACAAGTTGTCTCCCTTTTCCCCAAACTGCTCATGGAGGGCTATACATAGCTGATTCCAATTTTGAATAGAACCTGAGGCAAGACT
Organism: Taxus chinensis; assembly: GCA_019776745.2. Taxonomy (NCBI): domain Eukaryota; kingdom Viridiplantae; phylum Streptophyta; class Pinopsida; order Cupressales; family Taxaceae; genus Taxus; species Taxus chinensis. The sequence continues at coordinate 71,864,938 of CM034148.1, read as the reverse complement.
CTGAAACCATTGCAAAGCTTTCCCTTTGAATGAAGATGCCAGCAATTTGACAGGCAACTTGCATCTCATTGATCTCATGAATTGCACAAATGTTAGCAATATCCTTGACATGATCACCGGGAGTGGTCTGATTTTCTCCAGTAAAGTATGGAATGTTTTTCAATGCTGCAACTAGAATTGTATTTTTTACATTGAGAGCAAGTGGGCTGCTACCAGTGAAATTGACATAGGGGTTGTTTTGTGCCATTCTGATTGGCCTTAGAACCCTAGTTGATTGAATGAAAGGCGTACCAGGTGGAGGAGTTGAGAGGGTTCTATTTGGTAGAGATGGAGACCTTTGAATCCTCCTCCCTCTTTTCCTTCTTCTTGGAGATAACTGCAGATAATCAAACAACACTTCTTCTTCTCCAACTCTTGACCTTGTGGTGATTCTTCTCATGAGTTTTTCCAAACCTGCACTGCTAAAACCAGTTGATTCTTCTTCTTTGGAGTCACCAGATTTGTAATTTAGGACTCTTTTAAGCAAGAAACTTGCAACAAATGCACATCAATTTTGTTGCAATGAAGATGAAGACCTCTAAGGTCCCCATCGGGTGTGCCAAAACTGTTGTGGCAAATCATCAGCACCCCTGGATGTTGATCAAATTTATAGTTTGATCATCCTAAGCATCCAGTGTGATTACACAACATTGAATCCTTTCCCCAAGTGTGGGACTTGTAAAATGGGAAAGGAATCTCCAGATTAGAGGTTGGTTCCTCAACTCCTCTAATCAGATATATCACTTGCACAGTTGCAGAGGTTTAAAACTCAAAATCCTACTCTAAATTCCAAAGTGGAAAGAGATAGAGAATGCAAAAAACTAAAACTAATGCTAATAGGTGATGCACAGTAAAGTATGGAATGTTTTTCAATGCTGCAACTAGAATTGTATTTTTTACATTGAGAGCAAGTGGGCTGCTACTGAAATTGACATAGGGGTTGTTTTGTGCCATTCTGATTGGCCTTATGGAGGAGTCTATTTGGTAGAGATGGAGACCTTTGAATCCTCCTCCCTCTTTTCCTTCTTCTTGGAGATAACTGCAGATAATCAAACAACACTTCTTCTTCTCCAACTCTTGACCTTGTGGTGATTCAAGTTTTTCCAAACCTGCACTGCTAAAACCAGTTGATTCTTCTTCTTTGGAGTCACCAGATGTAATTTAGGAAATTAGTCAAACAACACAAGCAGAGGATGGAAACTTAATCACAGGGCCTATATTGTTATTTTAACATCAAAAATCACTTGCATTACAACACCTGAGAGGCAAAACAGGTTGCAGTCTTGAAAAAAAAGGTCTGATATTCCACCAAATAACTTCCAAGGTGAAAAAGGGAGCCTGCTATACACAAAAAATGTTCAACCCTTTGAAAATGAGCCAAAATTGGCTTTTACAGTGCAAGGGACGAGCCCAAGAGAGAGAAACGTGGGAAAACATGGAAGGGATTCAACCATTGACCAAAATGTAATCAAAATAGCATGGGCATCCTTATAGACCCATTCCCTGACATTTTTAGCCATGTTGGGAGAGAATGCGAGCCATTATTCATTAAAAACGGTGGTTGAAACGTCATTTTTTTCCATGACCACGTGCCAAAGGTGTTTTTCGATTTTCTCTCTCCAATCTCCATCAAAATGCAAAAATGACCCCTGAATCTTGTAGACAATTTTACCATCTTTCCATTGATATAAAGAACGTGAAAAAATGAGCTCTGGATCGAAAGATATGGCCATTTGAAGTTTTAGGGCAAAACAGGGCCAAATCGGGTTGCGGGCAAAAATTTTGAATTTTTACCTTTTTTGCATTTGGGAAAATTTCCCAAAAAATCCCTACACTCTACCTTTCTAGGTGCCACGTGGCATGTTTTGATCTGGTACAGGCTTATCCTACTTCATTTTTCTTTATTTTTCCCTTTGGAAAAAAATTCAAAAAATCCCCGTCAGGCCGATGAGTTGAGGACACGTGGCATCATATTATTAGACGCGGGCATTTTCCCCAATATTTCTCCATCACGTTTTTGACCATTTCCAACCCAGACACATGGTAAAACCCCATTGGATGCAGGCTTGCCCCTTCAAATTTTCCTTGTAGGCTTTTCCTTGCTTTTTGGCGCCACCTGGACACGTGGCGAGATCCCATTGGCTTGCATTTTGGGGGCGGGCTTTTCTCTGTGATATTTCCTTCTTTTTCCCTTTGGGAAAATTTCCCAATTTCTCCCCGCCCTCCACTGGTCTGAGACACGTGGTGGCATATCATTGGTTGCGGGCCCTTCACAAGCATTTTTACTTTTGCGCAAACACTTTGGAAAAAATCCCAATTTCCTCCCGCGCTCCACCTTTCCAAGCTCCGGTGACACGTGGCCTGATCTGATTCGTCGGCGGGGTAGCAGCCCAAAACTTTCTTCATTAAAATTTGGTGAAACACTCACCAAAATTCCAACTTCTCCTCTACCCTTCGTAGTTCCGGCTTCATAGGACACGTGGCACATTTTTATTGGGTGCAGGCCCTCCTTCCAAAAATTTCCATATGCCAACACTTAGCCAAATTTTTCAAATTTCTCCCCTGGACATGTGGCATCACCTGATTCGCCGACGGGCCTGCGGGGTAAATTTTCCCATTTGAAATTTCACCAAACACTTGGTGAAAATTCCAAGTCTTCCTCCGACCCCCGCCACTTCCTGGACACGTGGCAGCATCTCATTTGCTGTGGGCCTTTCAGGGGGAAAATTTCCCCAAAAAACTTCGTTGAGCCATAACTTCAAAAATACATGGAGTTAGGAGGAAAAAATTTACCTTTCTGGAAAGCTGAGAGAGAAATCTATTCAATGGTGTCATTTCCAGAAGGTTTTGAGTACCTAAAAAAGAAAAAAATTATGTCTGAGGCATAAGAGAGGGAAAAATTGAAGGAGTTAGCCACAAAATGAGCAGGATGGCACATTTTGGATAACATGTCTCGAACAAGAAATTATATCTCCTAGGCACAGATCGATTACTTTCCCTGATACCAATTGGGTTAGCAATAATTATTTCTTGATTTAGAAAACCAAGTGTCATGGTTTGGTCACTAGGTGGGTTCAGATGCATACTGACGGCTCTTCTTTCTCCATGCAATGAACTCTCATCAAAAGCTGAAGGGGTCTCTCTCCCACATTTTCCAAAAGGGGGTAACACATTCTACTCAGGTTCCACGTCCTCTGCATGAACCTCAACTCCTTCCCGTAATGTCTGGCTTCATAGATCCATCAGACTTGTAACCTCGCAATGTCTAGTAATCTTCCTTTCACACACTTCACCATACTTGAGTCATCTTTCTTCCCTCTCTTTTTCTACTGCAATGTCTGCCATCTTCCTCCACCCTAGCTTCCTCACCCAATACTCAGAGAAGCTTAGCTGGTCATGGAAAATGCCTCTAAAATTAGGGTAATGACCAAGATCTTCGTAGCCAAAGGAATAGCTCACAAAAATGATCCTCTGGGCTCCCTCATACACTCAAACTGAGTAACCTCTGGGCAAAAATATGTAGAAATGGTGTATTCCAAAGTATAACTAGTTAGGACTCCTTTCCACTGGTGATCAACAACACGCGTCCAAGTCAGATCCATATCCTGCAGCCTCTGATAGTCATCTTGGGTCCATACACATGATCTATAGTACCATCTTGATCTAAATGCATATGTTGAAAGTCATTCATATAGTTCTACAAGAAAACAACAAAAGAATGTCCCATATAACTCATGGTACAAGTTCTTTTCTACCCATCTACATGCATCGAACTCAGGTCGATTGTTGAATCTTTGAGAAAACTCATCCTCTGTGCTCTTGAACCATACCTCAACATTCTCCAAGGTCATATTCTCAATCATCACACATCACAAGGACCAAGATGCATGCCCTTCCTCACAACAACTTCAAAAAGAGGTCTCGGCAACAGAACCAAAATGTAGTCATTTTTACACCCTTAGAACAACAGTTAAATCCTATGCATGTCGCCATATCACCCAGCTAGCGTTAAGCGCTCACCCAAGCCACGTTTGGGCACCGAGCCCCTTTTTTATGTGATTTGTGTAAGAATACATCATCTATGATAGATACTTGAGTGCAAAAGAATGGAAAAGAACCATGTGTTCATTCTAAAAGCCTAGGATGAGTTATCATATCAATGCATCCATAAAAGAGAAGTATCTAACATAATACAAACCTGATTCATAACACAAAGGAAATGCACTAGGATTTATGCTCATGAACACATATATATTTTAGAACGAGACCTTATATTCATGTTAATATGTTCAATAACAACATTATATTCACTTAAGGCCATAACAAACCCATATAATAATGTAGAGCAAGGTCATGCATCAAAAACTAAACTATGCCCTTCATATTACAAGGATAAACACAGACCCATGGTGTCAGAAACCCATATTGCCTTCCAAAACATTATCCTCTCCATCCCGCAGTCTCTTCCTCCAATTACTACAAGATTCGTTACATCCACTCCACCTACCTACACTTATCACTAACAACCCCTATCTCATCTATCGCTTATTCATGATACTTTTCACTTGCATCTATTCCTCCCTCACAATTATCATACTCGGCACCACCACATACAGGGATGTCACCCATGTCATACCTTCATCATCTACCCCCTTATATTGCAGGAAGTTCCCAGTCATCACAACCTATTAATGATCTTATCAAAATGATGATGGACAAGATATAAACATGGGAAGCATTGGTATACAACTCACGTAATTATTTGATATACGGAAAGATTTACAATGATCCCATTCACCCATCCATTCCATTTCATCCATACCCTACGCATTGGGAAATTCCTAAATTCAACCAGTTTAACAGCAAAGAAGACCCACAACAACACTTATAGTCTTTTAAACATGGGTGTTATCTAATCGCTCATGATGACGCTTTTCTCTTACGAACATTCCCAATGTCCTTGATAGGACCTACGTTGGATTGGTATAGTGCTCTACATAGGCACTCCATTTACTCATTCAACCAAGCAGCTCAAGATTTCCTAGACCACTTTTCTATCAACATCATCAAGAAAGTCACCATGACTGACATGTACTCGACACGACAATATGAAGATGAATCTATCACAATTTTTTCCGCTCGTTGGCAGAGCCTAATCAACTAGCCCACGTTTCAACTACCTCAATCCGAGTTAATAGAGTTGTTCACCAAGGCTTGTGATAGGCACATCTCGCCAACTCTCCAAGTTCAAACCTTCCACACATTCGATGAGGCATTCACCATGGCCCGAAAACTTGAAATTCATGTCATTAGAGAAGAAGATACAATTATGTAATAAGAATGTTGTGTTTAAATCAAACGATACCTCTTCTTCTTCTAAACTGTAAAATAATTACTCCAAAGCAAAAGGATCTACCCATGCGGTAGTTTTCAAAGTTGGCCCATCTCACTCATCCAACCAATCAAAGCCTTCTTCCAACCTTTCTCATGTTCAGGTTTTTTAGTTCAAGTGGGAGCAATGAAAATACACTCCCATAGGAGAACCCTATTCTTTGGTTTTAGAAAAACTTTTAAAATCCAAAGAAATCACTCTTCCACCCATCAAACTACATACTAGTTTTGACCCTTCCCGTCTTATGCCTATGTGGTATAAAGAAAATGATTACTACAGCTATCATCACGTTAAAGGTCATAGCGACAATAATTGTATAACTTTCAAAAATATCATCCAAGAAATGTTAGATAGTGGAGATCTTGTCTTGGATAACCCTAACACACTGGCTAATCAAAATCTTCACATCTTCAAGAAATCATTCCCAAACCACACCCCGTCATCTAACCAAACCAGTGAACCCTTGATCAATGATAGTAATGTTCATGAGGTTCATGTTGTTTTCGATGTCATACCAGCTCTTCCTCAATTTCCTCCTAATCCATATATCGAGGAGATTCTTACATGAGCTCCTTCATCCATAGAAGAGTTTGTTTCATCCGCTCCTTTACCCACAAAGGAGTCTCCCTTATCTCTAACTTTACCCATGGAGGATTCTGCTATATCTGCCAAGACAGTTTCCTGACACACCCCTAAAACTAACGAATAACCCACAATATTTACTCTCCTACCCACGAGAGAGTCATGTTTACCTTCATCTTCACCAAAAGATGAACCTACCTCATCCTACTTGTCATATACCCTACCCATAAGGGATCCATTAGTAGCGCCCCTTCCTATTAATGACAATTCTCCATTGGCATTCAAGGATCATGTTGATTTTCTCTCGGCTCTTTTACCCACAAATTCAGAGGACAACCATTTTCCTGTCTCACATACATTCTTTACAAGTATTACTACCAAATCAACATCATCCCCCCTCCAATGGTGTCATTTTCATGTTTGGCTAACTACGTGGATTATGTCGACAATTTCGTGCTTTGGGGATGCCTTCGGCTAGCTTTATCAACTCAGATATAAATGTTGTCTGCTAATACTTCCATAATCTATCCAAAGGTGTTTCAGACAACCAAACCAACCATGCCCATGCCAATTGTAGCAACCTATTCTTCATCCCCCTCACCCAAACCTAAAACTTTACCATCAACTAAACCTTTTCCAATGCCTAAAGCCTTACCTACATCTATATCTTCCTCCGCATCCAAACCCATTGCCACATTGGGATTCATGCCAACATCAAGCCTAGTCTAACCTTTTAGGCTGCATACTGTAACATTCCCATTTTAAGACTTCAGAAATAAGGGAAAAATTTATTATTATTTTTAAACACAATGTTCTTTGTTCTAAATAAAGCATTATTTAGAACACACATTCCATGCCAATCAATCTCATAACAGATAACCATATGCAGCTGTAAATGACTCGATGATCCACCAATCTATTCATTTCATAACTCAGTGATCTACCAATCTATTTATGTTAACTTTAAGTATTGAATACTTATCGTATACTTGGTTTTCCTACCCTAAACCGGGTACTGAGTGATCTATTTAAAAAACCTATATGAATATTTGTTACCAATATTCATCTAACATCACGTTGCTTTAAACTAGGTGACATAGGACAATGTAACCAGCAATTTGCGATACTTTGGCCAAAGATTTTCAACATATTGTTTATGTCACTATTCCTAGATGACATACTCGTCATTTTGGAATACATCCTTCACCTCACTCATCTGTTATCTAGAATGGTCTTTATTGACTACCGTCAGTCCACTTGTCCAAGATTTAACCCTAGCCCTGGTTAGAAACATAATTTATTATAGGAAGACACTCACAATGTTTTAGGGTAAATGGGCATACTCGATTGACCTAAGTCAACTGGATGTGCCAAGGAACCCTGAGCCATTGAAGGCTACCACCTATCCTAAACATGCCACTAACTTGACCTAGAGAGAAACTAAGTTCAAGTCATGATGTGTGTAGATCTGGATGATCAATACAGAAGGGTAAACACATGCCACATGTCAACTGCATCGCTGTATTCTCGAGAAGACCCAAGTCTTCTTGAAAGTACAGCCCTGCAGTTGGCATGTGCCAACATCCTAAAGAAACTACCTCATCGAGATGTACATACCCCTAGGAGGTTATTAATGTTTAATTAATTTGGATTATAAAATAGATTACAGCATTCATGCTAAACCCTAATCCAAAACTCCTTAAGTTCTTGTTCCATACTTGAATCAATTAAGCATTGAAGAACTTCCTTTAACTCACGATTGCTTTTAATGTTCGTTTACTTAGTTTAACAAGCAGTTAACCAAAACAGGACAACAATATCATAAGTTTCAATATAATGTAATTTAACCATTCAGGGAGGTATAACAACCACATAGGTCCAACTAAGTAGACTTCATACAAAATGAAGTCTAATGATTAATAATCATATCTCCAATTCTTTTTGGTTTACATTCATTTGAGAGAGGAAGAGTCTTCCTCTACATGATTAAGTGTTAGGGTTTATCATTCACAATATCCATAGTTCTTATTGTATGTTCATTACGCATCACATTACTATGTTAAATTGTTTAGATAATAAACATCATCTTATGCAAATTAACAAGTTGCGTCATTATAAAGGAAATTGAACTAATTCTCTTTATCCAACTGATCAAGTTTATCTGAATTAAACAGATAACAGATATGAAAAATATCATCAAGATAGGTTTCCCATATTCTTCATAAATACAAAATAATTTAGATAACCAATACAAGTAAATATCAACTTTCAATTCATCATTATAAAACTATACATTACAAGACTATGTATTTCAGGCATGCGGTATAACAAACATCCCTTATTCCAAAAAGAATACAACTTTTTTTTAATACAAACCAAGAATGAACTGAAACCTTTTTACATAAGATCCATAAATAAATAAGCCCAATACAACATGAAAGTTCTTGGCTTCCTTTATCACTTACGATGTCCATATGTAAAATTGCTAGCACGGGTTAGTTCAATGAACTGAGCATGATAAGCACTAAGCATTAAAGTAAAGTGCATTCCACTAATTGTTTCATTAAATGACTCTGTTTTAATGAAACAATTAATAAACAACATCCAAATAATCATAAGTAATAACATCTAGAAAGAAGTACAATTAAGAAAATTTTAATTTACTTTTAAGAAAAGAACATATTATAATCTGAAACATTAGAATTATATGACAAGACTTAATTGATCTTATCAATTACTTTTAAATAGTCACCAAGTCTTGTCCTTCCATTATTTCATGAATTCATAAGAATAGAAAAACACATTTAACTTTTCCAAGCAGCAAAGGAGTTAGTTATAGCATATCTCATATCAGTATTCTTCATCTTTTCATATAGTCAAAGAAGAGAATCAATACATATTTATTTCTCATACACAATTTCTCTGAAGGAAAGGATCGGGTTTAGAACACACATCACTGCCTCAGTTAAAAGATGAAAAAAGAAGGAGCCCATACATAAAGAGGCTATAACAAAACAAGATTCCCAATTCAATTCCAAGCAGATTGAAAATAGTCTAAAAGAAAGCCTTACAACTTCTATCTGCTAGTAGATATAATGCAAAGGTCTGAAACTCAGACTGCCCACAAGTCCAAGCTATACTTTGGCAATTAAATCTCCTAACCAATCCACTAGAAAATTTCCATCATAGAAGAGAATCAAATAACGAGAAATTCAATCAATGAACTTATCAGTCAACATAAAAGGATCTCAAACCAAAATGGACCCAATCCATACTTCATTTCATTTATACTATGAAATGAAATCCTTTATTAAATACAAACTTAGAAATTCTCTAGCTAGCTCCCAAAAGAGAACTCAAACAGAATGCACAATCAAAGGATGCACATAACCAACATTCATTACAAAACTTAAAACTACTTACCTATTTTCATTCACCAAGCTCAAATCTGATTTCAATCTCAAACGAAATTCACAGTATCATTTCAAAATAGCATACAGTGCTCAAGAGGTCTAATTCACTTCCCTGTCTAAAACCCAGAGATCCATTCAAGGAAATCAACAAGGAATACAAAATAGAGAAAGATTAGACAAGGGTCGATGAAACTCACGGTCCCAGGGACTGAATTTCCAAGCATTCAGAACATGGATACCGTATTCCCTTCAAACGACACATATAAAATAGGTTAAAAAAATCAACGTTCAATTAAAATCTCACGCATTAGATGCAATATCTGGAGAGAGTAAGGAAATAAACAAACAGTTCAAGACAAGTACTATCCCCGTCTTCCTCCATTCAACTGAATAGAATCACCACAAGCCTTACGAGTTTTATTTAAAAGCTTAAGACAGGTATGGATTTACTCAGCATCAAGACAACAAAAGAAATAAGTAATACATTCATTAACCTCTACAATCGATACAACTGTCCCAAAACAAAACACAATTCCAATCCATTAAGTCCTAAGAATTTAACAGCCAAGCTTCCCACATGGCACGGGTTTCACTCAGGGCAGAGAGGGAGAGGTTTTTCTTCAATTTCTCTCACTATGTCAAGTTCAAGGGAGACTATACAATCCAAAGGCATAAGCAATAAAACCATTCGCACCCAAGGAGCGACACGAAGGAGATTACAAGGAGGTTACCAGTTCGGCATCCAACCGAAGTAAACTCTCAAGCCACCTTCAAGAAGCCAGTACAAAAATGAGATTAAGCCTCCAAAACCAGATAGACCAATAGAACCCAGCTCGCAAAACAGGTAGAGAATAAAAATTTACAAAAATGGAATACTTGTTTAGAGATAATTACGAGCTTCAAACTTAAGTTCTGGTTTCCCACAAGATTCAATTACCGGTTCAGGTAAACAAAAAAAAATCCAATGCAAATCTAGAGTTAATAATTCCATAAAAGAATAAAACCTTTGCTCAGAGTAAAAGTATAGAACAAACTCACAACTTGACTTACAAGTTCATCATAAGAACCAAATGTAGGTATAGTGTCGAATACGAAGGTTCATCCTAACGTATAGATCTTACCAAGCCCTATTTAGTCCAAAACGATCTCAAGGCTCCAACAAAAGCTCATAACAAGGCACGAAACTTCACACAAGCTTAGAACATCCATGGAGTTCTATTGCAACTCCCTGAACACAAAACTTAAACAGAGATACAGAGCCAAACAAACAACAATGCCAATTCAGAATGGCCAAGGAGCTTCTACTTCAAACTCAATGAACTAATGCTCTCAATGATAGTTCAGAATGAAACTTATGGCAACATGTGCCCATTTAGACAACACCAAACTTGAATACAAGCTACAGAGCTATCTAAAACAAGTTTGTTTAAATACCAACCAAAACTAGTACAGATAAAGTTCACAAGAACTACCATCTAACAACCAAGGATTCGCATTCCAAAACCCATATAAATTTCAAGAAAACAAGCAAGTAAATAACTAGATACATTATGCAAAAATATATCTCCAGTGAGTAGAGTTGTTTTAATGAATCATTTAGAAGAAAGCAAGAAATCTTAATGGGTAGAGCCTATCATGCCTGATAGTGCCTCTGCCGATTCGAAGAATACTTCCAGTCGAGTTTCCAACACCCCTTCTTCTCCAAGCAAGATCAAACAACAATAATATTTTTCCACAGTGCCTCTTATACATTCCTCGAACTAAAAATAGATCAAAGAATTCAAAAATACCCACTAAGTGCAGATCAAACTGTTGGTTCAAAAAACCAGATAGCTCCATGCAGAGCAAAAATCGTGAAGCATGCAAAGCAAAACAACCCCCAAAAAATCCTCTAGCATGCCTTCCAAGACAACTTGCTCGCCAAAACCAAGGTGAATTAATGCCATTAATTTTCATATTCCTGCCTATCTCTCCTTGCCACTGCCATCCAAAGTTGGCAAGACTAAGTTTAACTTCCACTTGCATTTCCAAACTTAGTAATGCTTCCACGTAGGTTCCTCTAAACTTTAACTAGCCCCTACCAATCTGGTAGTACTCCCATGCCTTGATACCAAATCTAATCAAATCAAATCTCATTAAAAACTTAGGAACCACCGCTTACCTCCCACTTGCCAATCGACCCATAGGTTCCCTTTCATACCCCTTTAGGATAGATACTATTTACTTAGGTTAGATCTTAGGTTAATAAAATATAACCTTAGGATATAACCTTCAAACAATAGATTGTCACCTTAGGTTAGGTCTTAGTTTAACCAAATACAATAGGTAATAGGTTAGAAAACTTAGCATCCCTTAGGTCACTCTCCTTCATGCTAACTTAGTTTTACAACTTAGGTTAGGATGTCAACCCACGTAGAGTGGCGTAGAAAGAGTTAGGAAAATCACCTGAGTCTTGAATCCATTAGGATAGACCTTAATAGATATAGGTCAAGTTTATATTCTCACTTTCATCATAATCCCGAAGTAGGTTTCTACTTCCCTTAACGTCATTAAGCACCCTGTAAGGGTCAATCAAGAAGAGCGAGCACAACACAAAACAGAATGCAGGTACGGCCTTTCAAGATAATAAAGAATTTGTAACAACCACAAGTTCAGTCTGTTAAGTCTCTTAATCAATGAATGTCAATTTTTCATTCAATTTTGATAAGAAGATTTAAAACATACCTTGGATCAATGGAATTGATCCAAGGATGAGTCCAATTGTAAAGGATAAGTTTACAACCATTTTGACCAGATTATAACTTACTCATAAGAAGTGAAATAGATTATTGCAAGCAACAACATATCAGCCCTACAATAAAAGAGCAGAAATGATTTATCCATGGTAAGCATGATTTTTCAACAACCATGAAGCATACATTTGTCCTGAAAATCACATGTCAATGTTTGCAATGCAAAAGAGGAATATAACAGTTTGACAGGGTGTTACACATACACCGGTTTCACCCACTACCCCTCTGTCACCTTCATCCCTTCCATCTATCCTAGGACTCCACCCATCAACCTTGGCCAAGTAACCTCCTATCCAAGGTAAAATGAAAGCACAACAACCCACCTCCTCATCACAATCCTCTGTTACACCCAAATTACCAACACAGCTCACGCATTCATTTTCACCTGCATCATTTCTACTACCTATACCTACACCACTTCTAATATCCTCATCATTACCTATGATATTCCCTTCTCTTCAACCAGTACCTTCCACTTTGCCTCTTCCCATAGCCTTCACCACACCTCCATTATCGCCTTGGCTAACCTGTCCCCTTCCACCATCTTTCTTCCCTTCTACATCATGCACTTGTTCTTCACCTTTACCCAAGAAGGTGCAACCAAAGTCCAAGAATCCACTACCCTCCAAAGAGGTAGTTAAACCTACACCACCTTCAACTGCTAGTTCATCTGCTAAATCTTTACCCAAGAAGGTGCAATCCAAACCTAAAACCATATTACCTACAAAACAGGTGGTTAAACTGACTCAACCTCTGATACCACCTCCTGTGGTGCCTCTCCCACCAAAATCACTTACACTTTCATCTAGACCCACACTTACTTCGCATTGTGATCCATTGGTAGGGTCTTACGCCAACATCTTACTAACCTTTTGGAAACCTCTGTCATCACATTGCCACCACTTAGACCTTACGACCCACTCAAACCTAAACCAGAAGGGTTTGACAATACAAAAATGTGTGTTTGCCATCATGTGTTAGGGCATGATGTGGAAAATTATAAGGATCTTAATATTGTTCTTCTCCAACTATGTCCTCCCAAAGAAAACTTTAACGATGATGATCTTTTAAATGAGGACCCTACTCCACCTCCACCTATCACCACACATCCTCATCCCTTACCTATTCAGTTACCTTACTCTCCCCCTCCACAACCATTTTATCCTCCTCCAACATTTGAGATCAATATGGTCTACATAAGAGAGCTAGCCAAACCTCCGCCAAAATTCCATAACACTGCATTTTTCTTACAAAACTAGTATATGCCCTCACTATATTTTTTTTTGTCATGTCACTACACCTATCACGACTCACTTGCTCCTTTACCACATATTAATATGGTTAACATTACCACTCAATCCTAGAAGGACAAAGGAAAGGAGAAAACAACTAGCATATCCGCTACTCTTTTACCCAATATCCCATCTACACCTGTACCTAAAATACCCATCTGTGGACCCACATACCCTATTTCTGATGGGGTTTCCCATTGTACAATGATTAAACACTTGCACCAGTCTCCTCTCAAAATGTCCTTATATGACCTGGTCCAAACCTTTGAGTCTCATTGACAGGCCCTCATTGAGGTTTTGTAATCTATTGGGGTTTTTCCCAATGACCCTACTCTTGTGGCATCCATTATCACTCCTCACCATGTGGCCTCTATTACCACTTAATCCCCTTCCTTTGCACCTTCTACCACTCATCAAGTAGCTGCTCTCAGTTTCTCTGACGACGAGATTGTACCTCTCCAATCAGATGATTCTAATCCCTCCCTATTCATTTCCATCTATATTGAAAATATACACGTTCGACATGTTATGATCGATGGCGGTGCTAGTATTAACATCATTTCCTCCCATGTGTACAACCAAATGCGCATCCTTGCCAATTGCATGCATAATAACCCAGTTCTATTGTGTTCATTTAATGATGTCATGACTTCCACCCTTAGCACCATCATTCTCCAGATTTGTGTGGGACTCCATACCATTTCGAAATTATTATATATCTTAGAGGGGGAATTCTAGTACAACATGTTGCTTGGCCGACCTTGGATCCACGCCATGGTTTGTGTTCCTTCAACGTTACACTGTTATTTAAAATTTTAACATGAAGGACACAACTATACTATCCCTACCAACCCTTCACCATTCAATACCTGTAACATGTTGTATCAACCCAATGATGTCCTTATACCAGTTAAGGAATCTAACATGTTGTATGCTACCACTTCCCCTTCACCCATGACCCCATCCACCAATATTGCCACTAACTCTTCCACAACTAACTCCTCTATTCCCACTACTGCCACAACTTTTGTAGATGACCCATCAACTAACCCATTTAATTCTTAACCAACCAATGTTTCTTCTTCCCAATTTTCCAGTAATTCATCCATTCCCGCTACTCACATATCAACTATTGATCCCTTAGAAGGTGTTTTTCAATGCCTGGCTCTGGGGGAGTACCACCTTTATAATATTGACACATTTGTTTCTCCTCAATAGTATGGTAAACTTCACCAACATCCCCGTTATAATCACTACATAGGCAAGGTTTTCCCTTACGGTCCTCCCCACCTTCGCACTAACTTAACATATGGGGAAATTGATGTTTCTACCTACTCTCCTGAGCCACCTTCCCAAACTCAACCATTTTCCTACGACCTTTAATCTCTCACCAACCGCCACTTCACCCACACCTTCCTCCATCATTGTGCTTGGAAGGGGTTTGGCTTTGGTTTCTAGAAACAAGGTCGTCATAATGTCATTCCATGCACCACTCCTAAACATAAAGACCGCAGTGGTATTGGATTTCCCGAACCATCTCCCAAGAAGGCCTCATTCAAACTCATTAAGGACAATAAACCTTCTCCACCCTATTCACTAACTTCAACACCTTCACCTATAGAGTCTATGGATCTAGAATCCATTCCTCCTAAAAAAAATTTCATGAACACCATTTCCCTGGGACCTCTAACTTATCAATGAGATGGTGAAGCTCCCTCTTCTCTTCCCTTCCTGATCCTGGCATGATGGATGACAATACACCTTATATTAACGTCATTCAATGTCAGGACGATGAGTCTATTCTCACCTACCTTGGTGCGGAAGATTCTTATATTCACTGGTCATTACCTTCTGAGACACAAACCATGCTGAATGAATCGACCATCAAAATCGATATTTACACTCAGGACGACCTGCACATTCTAAAAATAATCCAATCTTTAGATGTTGCTAAACAAGAAGTTTTTATTTCTTTCCTCTGGGATCACAACAACGCTTTTTATTGGTCTTATGTGGATATTCCCAGTATTGACCCAAACATTGTGGTCCATAATATCATAACTATTCCTGAGGCTAAACCCATGAAACAAAAGCTACAAAAAATGCATCCTCGCATTGCCCTTCTTGTCAAAGAAGAACTCTAACGCATCCTTTTGGTTTCCTTCATCCTACCCATTGATTATCCTGAATGGATCTCTAACATTGTTCCTGTCACCAAAGCGATAGGGGAACTCCACATTTGCACGGATTTCTGCAACCTTAAGCTAGCTTGCCCCAAAGATGACTTTCCTTTACCTAGTATTGACTAACTAATTAATCTCGCCGCCAGCCATGAGATGCTATCACTCATGGATGGTTTCTCGGGTTATAATCAAATATTACTTGCCCCAGAAGATCAACACAAAACCACCTTCATCACTCCTTGGGGGACTGGCTACTATCGTGTCATGCCCTTTGGCCTTAAAAGCGTTGGTGTTATATATCTGTGAGCCATGACTTATATCTTTCATGAAATTATGCATCGCATATTGGAAGATTATGTTGATGATATTCTTGCCAAATCCAAACATCGGGCTGAACACCTTATAGTCCTCAAGGTTATATTTGACCATCTCATCAAGTACTATGTTCGCCTTCAACCTAAGAAATGTGTCTTCGTTGTTCTCTCTGACAAGTTCCTTGGTTTTATTGTTTCTTTGCGTGGCATTGAATTTGATCCTGCTAAAATCAAGGCCATTGTCGAAATGCCTCCACCTACTAACCTTCATCAACTTTGTAGTTTGTAAGGCAAGTTACAATCTATTCGTCACTTTATTTCGCAGCTTTCTAACTACTTACATCCATTTCATCATCTCCTCAAAAAGGATGTCTCCTTCAAATGGGATGATGAATGTCACAAAGCCTTTGATGCCTTAAAACAATACCTCCTTCAACCACATGTGCTCATTCCCCCTAAGGATGACCAACCATTTTACCTTTATATTTCTTTTAATGATCATTCCTTAGGTGTCATGCTTGCTCATCGTGACGAGAAACACAGGGAACAAACGATTTATTATATAAGTTGCGTGCTTTGAGACTACAAAACTAAATATACTCACGCTGAAAAACTCTGCTTAGCCTTAGTTTTGGTCGTCACTCAACTTCACCATTACCTACTCAATAACAAAACCTTTGTTGTCACCAATACTGACCCCTTACATTACATGTACACTAAGCCCTACCAACATCAATGTGCGGCATGTTGGCTCATGCTTCTTGCAGAGCTAGATCTTGAATTCATCCATCAAAATTATATCGAAGGATAAACAATTGTTGACCAACTCGCAGACGCACCTCTCTCCAGAAATCAATCCTCTAACTTCGATTTCCTCGATGAATCCATCGCTACTCTCTCTTTGGATGATACCATTTACCAAATGACCTTATTCTTCGATGGTTCTAAATGTCAATGTGGGGGTGGTGCCAGACTTATTCTCATTCCTCTCGACAGTGAGCCTATGATATTATCTTTCAAACTAGATTGTTATTGTACTAACAATATCACTGAATATAAAGCACTCATGTTAGGCCTTCAAGCCACCATAGCCTTAGATGTTAAATCAATTAATATCTTTGGTGACTCTCAACTAGTTGTGAACCAAGTTAATGGTATATACCAATGTTGTAATGAGATACTTCAAAAGTATAAGCATCATGTTGACATAATTTTTTCTACCTTTGACTATTATGAACTTTAAACCACCCCACTTTCCACTAATAAATTCACAGATACCATGGCCTGTCTAACTTCCCAAATCCCTGCTTCGCCCTCCGACTCGAAAATCTTTGTCTCCATACAAAGGTTGCAATCACCCTCTTATCTACTTCGAGATGTCAACCTTGTAGGAAACATTGAAACTAACACACGTGACCTTTAGTATAAGTAGTTTGTTGACTACCTTTCCCTTTCCATTTTGCCTCCAGATCTTACTCGCAATGGACAATGAGCCTTTCTCAAAAGTGTCTCTCACTATGTCATCATGGGTTGTCTTCTTTATAAATTTGGGTTTGACGATATCCTCTTATGATGTCTTACGAGTTCTAAAATTCCCTACTCCATCAAGGAAGTTCACGACATAATTTTTGGGGGTCACTTCAGTGGTTTAGTTGTCGCTAAGTGTGTCCTTTGCCTAGGCTATTATTGGCCGACCCTAAACCATGATTGTTATGACTATGTCAAGCGTTGTGTGAAGTGTCAACAATATGCTAATCTTCATCACACCCCTAGTCATGCCTTACAAGTTGCACAAGACCTTTGGCCTTTCTCTCAATGGGGTTTGGATCTTGTCGAAGAGATCAATCCTCATTCTTCCCAACGTCATCAATGGATTATTACCGCTACTGAATATTACACTAAATGGGTGGAAGTCGCACCTCTTATTTCTACAAAAGCTGAGAAAATTTGTGAATTCATCAATCATCACATCATTTGTCACTTTGGTGTTCCTCACCACCTCATCACTGATAATGGAAAACAATTAAAAACAAAACCCTATGGAAACTCTATGATGCCTTCGACATTCGACTTAGTTTTTCTTCACCTTACTATCCTCAAACAAATGGCCAAGTGGAATCAACCAATAAAACCTTAAACAAAATTCTTATGAAAGTGGTTGACGATACTGGAAAGGATTGGCACATGTACATTCCTTTTTCCTTATGGGCTTATCGTACTAGTATTCATACCTCAACTGGTGCCACACCTTTCTCTTTGGTCTACGATACAGAGTTTGTCCTACCTCTCGAAGTCCAAATTCCATCTCTTTGTATCTCACTCAAAGATATTCTCAACGATTATGATTTTCTCCAAGACCGTTTGGCACAACTCGAGTTATTAGACAAATGTCATCCCAATTCTCTCGATCACCTCCAAATCTATCAAAAATGTATCAAACGTGCCTATGATAAACATGTCCAAGAACAAACCTTCCAGGTCGGTGACCTCGTCCTGAAAGAAAATCAACATGTAACAAAAGTGGAGAAAAGTAAATGGGGCAAATTTGCTCCTAATTGGCTTGGACCCTATATCATTACTCATACCTATGGATCAGGTGCTTATCATTTGTCTTCACTCAAAGGTAAACTTGAACCTGAGCCCCTCAATGCCTTTCATCTTCAACCATTCTATTATTGAATCGAGTCCTAGATCACCTTATGTCTATTAAGCACTTGTCCCATGAGCACCATTCACCTTCCACTTACCTATTTTAAGGATCAACGACTAAACAAGAATCATGTGATTACTCGTCACATTTCAGCCTTATCTTAAATATGAGTACCACTGCTCTACTCATGGCATGATTCTCATGGATGATTTTTGTCCTTTTCAAGGATGGAATCCCATGTTCGTTCATTACTTAAAACCTCTCTTTCATAAGCTAACCCTTGTGTGCTATGGTTTTGTCTTCATAAAAGATGCATATACTTCTCTATAGTCTTGCCCATTTCCTAAAAGTCCAAAAAATAATAATTCAAAAGTAATATACGAGATTTTCAATCTCAAACTCCTAAGACAAACTTCTAGCAAAATGATGACTCCCTCAAAAAGGACATCTAATTTTTCTATCTGGTTGTTATAAATAGACTTCTCCCCCAAAGGAAAGATATACAAAGTTAGTCATACTGTACATAGTCTATCACAAAAAGAAGACTGTTCTTGCAAAAATAAAATAAAAATATTTTGAAGCTTCCTACATCGATTAGTCTATAAAACACAAGAAAAAAAGGAAAAGACAAATTTTTTGTCATGGACTTACCTATTTTGATCTTGGGTATCTTACTAAAGAGGCATGCTGCCTCACACTAGGTTGTGCTAAACCATCTTCTTTCACCTCACCGCCCTTTCTTTCTAATTTTCTACCTACTCAAGGGACATGCCACAAATGCAACATTTCATGATCATGTGACCTTCTTCACCCTTAGAACAGTCAATCATGCAATGTCTTTAGGGTTTTATGTTCATACGCCATCTTTGGTATGATAGACTTGTAATGGTTCTTATCAATTAGGTGGCTTTTTTGTCTCCTCTTACCATTCACCTCTTTTCTTACTTATTGATTCTCCTACACAAGACCAAACCATCGACACCTACATTTTAGGAATTCCTCTTTCACCCAAATCACACATGCCTATTCGACCTAAATTCACCCATGCCGATGACCTAAACTCAACCATGCCTAAATGAGATAAACTTAAACATGCATGAATGACCTAGACTAAATCATACCTAAATGACCTAAACCTAACCATGCCTAAATGACCTAAACTCAACCATGCCTAAATGACCTAAACTCAACCATGCCTATGACCTAAACTTAAACATGCCTAAATGACCTAAACTCAAACATGCCTGAATGACCTAGACTCAATCATGCCTAAAACCAACCAACCCATTCCTCTACCTCATCATATTCTTCCCTAGCTTATGGGAGAACTACATCGGCCTGAGGCCCCTTTTTTTCAGGGCTATGTAGGCAACACTCCAAGGCCATGGGGCCCTTGGAGGTTAGCTCGGCCACTCTTTCCCCTAACCAATTTTCCCCCTTTTATATTCACATTCTACCTTAGTTGGTTTCCATTTTACACAAAACTGGGAAATTAAACAATCATAAAACATACATACCTACAATTTTATAGCATCACCATATCATACATCAATCATTTCACATTTCCATGATATCAAATATTTGGACATTTACACGACAACATACATAGACATCATCATTTATTTTCCATAATAGCAGTAATTTGGAAATTAAATCAAACGCAAAACCATGAACAAATCATGCCTAAATCACCTAGACTCCACCATGCCTACATGACATTGACTTCCTATACCAAACTCCATCATGCCTACATGACCTCGACTGCCTAAATCACCTAGACTCTGTCATGCCTAAATGACCTTGAATCCATCATGCCTATACCTGACTCCACCATGCCTATACCTTGACTCCATCATGCCTAAAATGACCTTGACTCCACCATGCCTAAATGACCTAACACTCCATCATGCCTACATGACCTCGACTCAATCATACCTAATTCAACTAGTTTCCATTTTACACAATAACAATGGAAATTAAAAAATGAGTACATCATCCATCCAGTCAACATCATCAACTATATAAATGGGAGAGTTTGTGTATCAATACATATATACACAGATATATAATAAATATTAGTATCTCAAAAACTCTCATGTATAATCTCACGTCTTCAGCATGCAAGCCGATATATATATCAAAAATCACACACTATAACATATGGATATCAATCATCACCCCACCTGATACCCTCATGTCTAGTCTCACATGTCTCCTCCTCCTGGCCCTCTATCAGGCCCAATCTCTGAGTGCTCGTAACCTCACCATGGCCCTGTCTCTGGGGTCGATGACCCCTTGTGCTACCAGAACTGTGAGTCGTGGATCTCGTCCACTCACTAATTTCCTATTGGGCTCGGTACTTGGCATATGAGGGCACATCAATCCTTGCGGTGGATAGATGATCCTAATAGTAGAGAGCCTCATTTAGGGCATCCCTGAACCTCACCATCAACATAGTTTGGGGTGGTGCCATCAGCTTGACTGTTCCTTGTGAACTCTACCCGACCAAAAGTGTCCCCTCTCCTAGTGCAGGTGCCTATACTATGGGGCCTTGTCCATGTGCCTACGCTAGTACCTATACAACTATCTGGACCTACAAGGCCACAACCTATTCTTGTGTCGTGGCCAAATGGCCTTGTAATCCTATCACTTGTGCCTGTAGGGCAACTACCTACCCTTCATCCTCATCTCTGCCATGTGTAAGAACATGTCCTTGTGTTACTTGGGCCTGTAGGGCCACCACTTGTGCATGCAAGGTGGTCACCTGTGCCTCTGACCCTGTCAGTTGTCCTTACAAACATATAATTTGTGCATGTAGGGCGATCACCTGACCCTATAATGTATCCCTCTGCATTATGACAGTAGATAAATTAGGCTTCCCTGGCCTCGGTAGTGCCACCCATATTTGTGCCACCCACAACTACATATATCCATCAGTGACTTCCGTGTTGTCAATCTGTCTATCTCATACCTGCTCCTCCTTCCCTATAGGAACACTCGTACATGGTGGAGACATGGGTCTCTCCACATCATCTCTATGGTACTGTGGGAAAGGTGGGGGCACGTCCTGCTGTAATCCAAATTGTCATCTGACCTTGTCCACAGGTATCATCTCATGCTCCCCGGCCTTCCGCCCCTGTATCCATCTTAGTAGTTGAAGCTCCTCTAACTCCTCATCTATACTTTTGTATGATGGATAGTCAACATATGGCCTCAACACGATATCAACTTCTGAAAGGTCCTCCAATCTCTGCATGTAGTATGACACATCATATGTGTCCCTCGCTACCCTCGGTTGTCCACTGACCAGTACCCATTGTCTGAAACCAACTCTGAACAAGCAACCCCCGAACCAATCTTGTCATGGTAAACCAACTGGGTGCACACACACGATGTGCTCATATTCCCAACAGTGTAATAATTAGGTACAACACATACCAAATCTCCTCAATCTCCCTTAGGCCTATAGCTCCCTACACAACTGTACCAATAGGGGTGGTACTCTGTCCCTCATCCTTAGCTGATCTCTCACCTGCATCATCCAACATGACCTTTTCAATACTTGACCCCCTCAAATCACCTTATACCTACCACACAATACCTAACCACATCAATCATGCCCACCCCCTTTACCTAATTCACCTACAAACCTACTGTACTTTATCATCATTACCCACTATCTTAGTTAATCTCACCTACTTACCTATCCCACATTACCAAAAAACATTTTACTCTTTTCCCTCTACATAAATATCCACCTACCCCTTCCTCGCCTATTTCGCTTTCCTACCTAGCCCTTCTTTCACTTATTTACTCTTAATCATGACTGACATCAGTCGCCTTGACCGTCATTGATCCTCTTTGACTAGTGTCGGTCACCCAGAGCTTGACCGATGCTAGCCAAAGCCCACTGACGTCGGCCAACCCATGACCGACGTTGGTCTTTGTTTCGGCCAAAAAACGACACCCTTGTCCCCATTATCAACAAATTCACAAAACACAACCTAAATACCTACTCCCACCCACCCAAACCTATCATAGATTCATTACCAATCCTATTTAGGCTACATTTGACCTTTGCCCCCCCTCATTTCATTCATTTTTAACCACAATTTCACAAATTACAATTACACCCAAATTTAAACAAAACCGATTTCCACAAACTATTTTTCAACCAACTAAGGGATTCATATTGTCTCTTGCCTCTACTCGGCACCATCTCCACAGTGACACATCTGGCCATTGCACTGGTGGTCCACCTGCTCCCTCTCCCACCTCCGCCATGCCAAAATCAACTCCTCACTTCACAACCAATCGAATCGACCAACTTGATCTCGTGGACCCACCAATTTAATGTCAATCACCCGCTACATGGCTGGCCAAATCAGCTAGACATCTCATACTATCATTTTCCACTTCTCAACTTCTCTTCAGTCATTTTCTAAAAGTGGAAAGGTTAAAATGAATCCGTAAAAAGTAGATTTTTCCTTTTTTAACCCCAAATCGACAAGACCGACGTCGGTCATGTCGTGCCCTAGCCAAGTGACATCGGTTAATCTATAACCGACATCAGTCACCTGACATAACCATTTGACCCACCCCATGCCCATTATTCCTAAAACCATTATTGATCCAGCAACTTTTAACTTTACCAACACCTATTACACCCTACCCGCAAGCCTACATTACCTGTACATTTCCTTAACTATGTTTAGGGACATGTTATTTACCTATAACTTGGCCTTCCATGTGCCTTGACCTGAATCACCTTTTTGTGACATTTGAATTTGTGTACTTGATATACTTTGCAATGTTGTTACCCGTGTTGTTTAGCCTAATGACCTTACCTTGCCTAATGATGTGATGTTTATCCCGACCATACCTTTGGTGCCATGGAACAAAACCTATTACCCATTCCTACACCAGACCTCATTGTGCTTCATGACCATATCCTATACCTTGGATACCTAAATCACTTCAACCTCGTTTGGATAAACCTATCACCCTTTGGAAAACGTAGAGTTTGCAAGCTCTTCCACCTGGTACCATATCACAATCTATACATGTGTGTGCGTTTGATTTTCATTACCCATTACCCAATATGACCATTACCCATTACCCAAAAATGACCATACCCTTACCTACTGACCCTCACTTTCATCAATCACCTATTTATCAAACCACTCCCTGACTACTTTTCCAACCTCATTGGTTCGTAGTTTGAGGGCGATCACCTTCAGCCCTACTTGGGGCAGCCTAACCTACGCTTATACTTGGGACATCGACTACCTATTTTTGTCAGCATCACTTACCAATACAAGCTACACGAAAAAAGGGGAAAATGTAGACACCAAATTTGGGTCACACTCCCCTTGGTCCCCTTCAATCAATTAACATAATATATTTAATTAATCATGACCCCTTCATCCTATACTAATATTCATCTTCACATTATTAATTAATTTAATTAAGTTAATTTCACCCTCACACCTCCACCTCATCGTTACACCTCACCCTGGACCCATTCCAGTGGCATTTAACTCACAATGACCGAGTCATCACTCTCAGCACTGAGTCATCACTCCCAGTGTTGAGTCACCACTTAACCTAACTAACTAAGACTTCTTCCTAAACCTAATTGGACTTCTTCTATGACCTTCCTACCTTCTCTCATGTGAAATCCACTTCCCTAAGCGGACTCAATCAAAATCATGCCAAAAATAGTAAAGATCTACCTATTTTTGGTAAACCGAGACTTTCCTACCTTAACCGACGTCAATCACCTAACCACCATCGATTACCTTATATACACTTTCACAACTCTTTACATGGGTTGGTCATTCATTTATTGGAGCTTGATTACATTCAAGTGTGAATCTTCAAGCCCCCCTGCTTCCAGATGACGAACACACACAACCACAATGCAAGACAAGCAACCATTTGCCCTTTCAAAGCATTGGAATATTCATAGGGACACTTTGGGAGTATTGTCGTGACATTGAGCATAAAAGTTCTTCATAGATCAACTATTGTCCTCCACCTCCCAAGATCTACAGAATAGTAAGTAGGTATTATGATCCTAATCATTTTACTTATTCCTTTTGTCGATCTCTGCTTTCTTTCAATAGTTTATTTTCCTCTGTTGCCTATACATCAACTTCCTCCCGTCAACCCACTATTCAACCATCCCAAGCCTTTTCACAATTCTAAACCCCTTTCTTAGTATCCCTGAGTCTTCTCAACCATATTACGACCCAAACCATACTACTCTCACTCTCTGTGTAATCACAGAGAACCTAAAACCCTTTGTTTAACAATTTACTATCAAATTGCCCCTACCGATGTTAGTCACCTTAACCATTGTCGGTCTCCCCTCTCTACCAGCATCGATCACCAGACCGATATCAATCATTGTGTTTTCCGCTAACCTTCACCAAATTACCCCTAACATCACCTAAACTCCACCCAGACCTTTCTAGATACCTTTGTGACCTTACCTAACACCCATGTGACCTGTCCCAACTAGAAACATACCTTGCCTGATACTAGATTAGTTTAGATTTTAAAACTTTGTTTAATCTAGTTTTTTGATAACATTTTGAGATACCTAAATCAAAGTTTTAGAAATAGGACCTTTATTTCTCGTATTTACTTTCATTAATTTCATTAAAACAGTGGATTGACAACCATCTAGGAAGTATCACACTTCCCAGAACTAGCAATCGCTAGGCAGTCCACTGTCATTTGCTATTTAATATCATTTGGTGGTCTTGCTCTGTATCTATAGGTAGTCCTTCCCAGACAAAAAGGAGTTCTCCACGATCAGCTTGGATAAAGTCAGTAACGTGCACATTCAACCTTCGACCAACATAATCACAAGAATTCCTCCTTGACCGTTACCTTATCTGTTTTATCACACAACTTATTCAGTGAAACACCCGCGGCCCATGTCATCTCTGCTGGCGTGCTCTCATAAGAGGCCAATGAGGGTTCCCTGTCATGTTTTCCCAAAGAGGGGAGTTCTATATGCTTTGGCTCCATGCTCTCTGAGTGAACTCCAAATCCTTCACGAGTCATCTCTCTCCTCAACGCCATCCGTTTTGTAATCTTGCACTGCTTCCCTAACTCCCTCTCCCGCTCCTTATTGTACTTAAGTGACCTTTCTTCTCTTCGCCTCTCTGCCGTTAGGTCCGTCATCCTTCACCAAACCTGCTCCTACCCCTGCGCATGGTTTGGTTTAGCTAGCCATCGACTTTGCTTCCAAGTTTAAGGTTACCATCAAAATTTTAATTGTCAATGGAATGCCTTGCAGATAGGCTCCCTTGGGATAATGCAAAAACTGGAACTCAGCTACCTTCAGGAAAGAATAAGTGGAAATTGAGTACTCCAAAATATAGCTATTCAGAACACCACGAAACCAAGTGTCCACAATGCACATCCAAATCAGATCAACATCATAAAGGGCCTGAAATTCTTCCTACGTCCAAACAAGTGTGTGAAACCTCCAATTCCTTTTAGATGCATCAGCAACCAACCACTCGTATAACTCTATCGGAAATATAACAAAGAAACTTTCATATATACAGTCATATAAGTTTAGCTCCACCCACATGCGTGCATCAAACTCAGATCTAGTGTTGAATCTCCAAGCATATTCTTCTTCCAGATCTACTATCCACTCCTCAACACTTGATAAGGTCAATCGATACATCTTCATCACAAAACATCCTAAAAACAACTGAAAAAGAGGTCCCTGTAATGGAACCAATGATGCTACTTAGAATTTACTGTGAATAACCCAGGCGCGTTGGCACATCACTCAGCCTAAGTTGAGCGCTCACCCAAAGTGTGCAAAGGCACCAGGTCCCTCTTTAGAGTTCCTTGTATATGATGTTAGCATGATGAGACTTAAATATATTCAGATTCATAATTAGTAGTAAACAACCCACAATGCATAAACTAGATCTAGATCTTAGATTGTATGAAAGACGAACCAAACAATAACTATGATAAGTTTAACCATATAAGAGCCAAATTTAGTTATGTCTAACACCATTATCGAACCAATATACTCCATTATATTAAATATTGTAAAACACGGAAGCTTCTTACACTATATCAGTATCTCCATGTGTCATTTGCCCGTCAAAACCAGCAACAAAACTCTACAATAATTCACCGCCACTAAACCACACAAATCAATACATATTTATAGGGGTGGGGACTTTCCCTTCACCACCCATGCACTTCTCACAATAAGTAACATGCTGATAATAGCCATGCACCTTTACAATAGTATGCACAACATGCAAGTGTTCTAACAATAGATGTCCTATAGTTAACTCCAAGTAGAATTCCTATTATTAGCTTAAACTATGCATGGCGCTTATCTGTCACTTGTTCCCAAAATACCATTGCGTGTAGCGCAAGTCTTCATCTATGGGTGTGCTCCGCACGTTATCTCCAAAAATAGTCCTTATCCACAAAAACAACTAAGTCCTGATCCAAAGTGTTTTGGCGCACGTTTCCTTTCCTATCTTCTCACGCCTTCAAATGTGCCTTATTCCTACGCGTGCATCCTTTGTGTGTCTTCTCCTTAGAGCAACATTCTGTCTGCTCAACATAGATGCAGTTGGAGGAGTAACTGTGTGCTCCATTGTTCTCATTTATCACACTTTTGAATATGACTCGTATAAAAATTTCAGATACCCTACTGAGTACCGAGGGTTCATACAGGTCAGATTCACTTAGAAATTCAACAAACCTCGACGGTTTCCTCAACGCACACCTAACATGTATTTTCTTAGCTAACAAATATGCCTTGTGTTAGATGTTCATTTGCCTCCAATGTCTTCCTAGTTTTGACATCGGTCATATAAATTTACAAAGCACCAGGTGGAGAGACACTACAAATATTATATATGGTCCTACTTATAATTGTAAATTGCAACTTGAACATTTAATGATCTCAACATTTCCTTGTTGTGGTGGTGAATAAAGTCATTTATAGTGAACAAAAAGGGTGCAATTGGGTTAATCTTTCTTTACCTTTTACACCATCTTAGACACCATTTGACTACAACCCATTTCATAACTAGGTGTTTTTTGAAACACTATTTTTGTAAACTTGTGTTTTTATGCTTATTTCCAACAACATTATCAAATATGAACTATGGCTAAGAAAATGTTTATTAATGTTTACCCGCCATGTTAATCTGCGCTCATAATGGAAGGGTAAACAAACTTTCATTGTGTCGTGTCAAAATGATAATTAAATATTGAATAAACATTGTAAGACAAACATGCAATCAACACAACTAAATCATATATTTTTAAGTGAAGCACCTTTGCTTTTTATCACTAACATATGATTGTAACATTCGTTGCATAATTCAAGTGCCAACCTAATACTCACCTGAAAAACAAGATGTAAAACTAATATTTATCATCAAAACAACACACTTAGACTTGATTATAAAAAAAACACTTGATCTATAAGAAGGGACAATCATTGATATCTAAACGACAGAAAAAAATAAAATAAAAATTCAACGTAAAATTGATAAAGGTTATCCACTACCAAGGCTTAGGACATAGGTCATCGAAAACTATCTCAATAACCCCATTTTTTTGGGATTTCAATTTTAAATGGTAAACTGTGTCAGGTTACTTTTCATATAGTTTTTATACACATGGTATGTGTGTTTTGTTGAATATCCAAATACTTATGATCATGAGGATGATTACACTATCAATCTTTGTGATTGTGGAAATATTGTATCTCTCATCATCCCTTCTTTTAATGTTTCAGTCAAATTGAATGCTAAAGATAGATCATTTGATTTGATTTCCTTTCCAACTCTTGAAATAAATAATAACAACAAAGCTTTCGATCCCTTTCCTTCTCTTCAAAGTATAGGAATGATATAATTCAATCTGCTTCCACTTTTCCTCCTCTTGACATAGAGAATGATACAATTGAATTTGCTCTCTCTTACATTCCTATTAAAATCAAGAACGTTATAAATTATTACTGTACCACTCTTTCTTCTATCACACATATACATATAACAACAATTACAGACACATCTCTTACTTTAACTAACATAAGTCTTTCTTCTTACTCGCCTTCATATTTCCACAATTCATTCCTCAACCACATCTCTTTCGGCGTTCACATCGCACATGCGATTGCTAGTTTTTATCATTTCAATGAGGACGAGGGCCTAAACAATGCTCCAATATTTGTAACATTTCAATGAAGAGAATGAGTAAGTTTAACTATGATTAAACTGAACATAAAATACTGAAGCATGTCGATGTGTCCCATTTCAGCTGGTTAAGTAGGCCGTTATAGTAGATACACTAGCTATAACCTATTACGTCGAATTTTAAAAAAAATTAAAAAGGCTTCCTTTTCTTCACGAAAATAAACTATCATTGTTTTAATTATTATAAAAAATAGTATGCCACGAGAAAGCCCCACCACCATCCACATAGAACAACCCAGATATTTTATTCCCGCACATTAATAATAATAAATTGTGCTTTTGTTGGTCCGTTAAGTAAAACAAATTAATTTTAAATACTAAGACACCAATATTTTATAAGCCAAAAAATCTTCCACCTCTCCATATTTCAGATATTCCCCGCAAAGAAAGAGAGCTGTCGGAAGCCGTTGATCTCGAGGAATGGATGACGTGTCGGAACGTCAGTCGTCGATTACGGAAGTACAGCACGCGCGTCCTCGGCGTCTTTTACACAGAATACAACCGGGTTGGTTTTCGCGGGTTTTTGACCGCCAAACCGCTTGTGAAAAACCAGGGTAATTATTGTGCAGTGAAAAAAAAAACAAAAAAAAAGGTTAAGGCAAAAGGGAAAAATGTGGAGAATGAATGAATGAAGCAACAAATGAATTTGGGGCTTCTTCTCCTCTCCACGAAAGAAAGCATTCTCTGTGGAGAGGAAAGAAACAACACGTCAATTGTTGTTTTTTATTGAGAGCCATCTTCTGTTCAGTCGATCTGCAGAAAGATCTGCGAAGTTTGTACGGCCGAATTTTGATCTGGGTGTTGTTTTGTCGTACATAGTTTGTGTTGTTGGTGTGTTGGGTGGTGTTTTTTACTTATGATTTGATGGATTACAATGTGGGTTTTGGGAGGCAACAGCAGCAGAGGAGTTTTGATCCGTCTGGTTCTGAGCAGCAGCAGTATGGAAGGTCCAGAATGACATTGGCTGTCAATACCGAAGGTATGCATAGATTGTTTGATTATATTAGATTGTGGGTTTTGAGAATTGATTCAGGTTAAATTGTGGGTAGTGAATGGCATTGGATGTTTGTTGGCTAATCTAGTCCAGTGAGCTTAATTGTGAAGGGTTTGTGAGTTTGGGTAGGGGAATTGGATCCCATCAACGGTGGAAATCGATTCCCACATGTTTGGAGTAAGTTTGCACTGTTGATGGGCTGTGGAAGACCCTCTTTTAAGGAAAAATTGCCTCTGTCAGCTGTCTACATCAATTCCCACATGTTTGGAGCAAGTTTAGATCATTGATTGGCGGCAATTTTCCACCGAGATAGTCTGTGAGGTGGGTTCCAGGTAGGTAGTTGTTGATTAGAGGAGCAGGACGAGAAGCTGTTGATTGAGTGATTGTGTAGCTAGTAGCATTTGTTTTGGAGGGTGTGAAGTGGTATTGTTGGGAGGGGGGTGGAGTATCGGTCAATTGTGAGGTGTAGCATTTGTAGGTAGAGGGTATCAGGGATATCAGGTGGTGGCAATTGATGAAATCAGGTGTTTCTCATGGTTGTCACTTTTTTGTGATCACTGTTGATAGGAAGAATTGTGTGTTGTGGCATTAGTTATTTAGAGTATAGGGTGGGTTTGTTGTGTGGAATGGCAAATGATGAAATGGAGTCATGGTTGGCACTTTTTTCTTATCAGTATTGATAGGGATAATTGTGAGCTGCAGCATTTGTTATTAGGAGCATAGGTGGGTTTGGGGTGAGGGGTGACAATTGATGAAATAGTCTCATGGTTGGAACTTGGGGAAAATTGTGAACTGTAGCATTCGTTATTAGGAATATAGGGTGGGTTTTGGTGAGGAGGTGGAAATTGATGAAATGAGCTCATGGTTGGGGATTTTTTCAGACCAGTTTTGATGGTTTCAGATCCCATGGCTGTGCTTTGCAGGGGATGGGGATTGATGAGCTTTGTTCGCCTGGGATTGGCTGTAATTGCCACCACATGTTTGGGATTTGAGATAGAGAGAGGAACTGAACACTGTGAGCAACAGAGCAACAGGGAGAGGCAATTGGCGATGCCACTTGGGTCTAGTCATCGGTGAGAATTTACAACTAGGGTTCAGAGTTCTGATTCCTCTTCTCATGTAATAGGTGTAGTGTGGAAATTGCCCTTATTTCTGTGAGGGGATTTATGCCATAGCATGAACCTAAGCCGGGATTTCAATATGTGGGTGAATTGAGGTATTGTAGAGTTTGGTAGATTACGGGGAATGAAATGTATGTGGTAAGTTTTATAAACAATGAACGTCATGATTAATCTGAGATACAATAAGTGGATGAAACTTGGCATTGACTAAGTTTTCAAATTGTTATTTTTATTGCTTAAGGGGGAATTGATGAAGCTTGTGGGTCAAGGATTAGCTGTAATTGCTATGCTTAGGTTTTCAGATAGAGAGCGGAACGCAGTAGAGTTGCTACAGAGCAATAGTGAGAGGCAACTGGCGAGGTCAATTGGGTTTAGTCATTGGTGAGAATTTTCAACTAGGGTTTGGAATTCTAATTCCTCCTACCATGTGATCAGTTTAGTGTATAATTTATCCTTATTTCTGCAGGGAGATCTATGCCATAGCAGAAAATCTAACGCTGGATTTCATTATGTGCATAAATTCACGTACTGTAGATTTTGGTAGGTTACGGGGAATGAAATGCATGTGGCATGTTTTGTGAATAATGCACTTTGTGATTAATCTGACAAATGATAGGTGGATATAACTTGCCATCGATGAAGTGTTTCAATTGGGATTTCTGGACCATTGAATGGGTTAAAAGCTGCAAATTGTGATTGACGAGGTGATCCAAGTGGGAGTTCTGGGTTAACACACCAGGGAATTGATTTAGAAATGGGCTTGGTTGAGCACTAAGGGCTGTATAGAGAACAATATGGTGAGGTGGTTGGTAATCTCAATTAGATCTAGCCATTGACGGGGATTAACAATCAGGGTTCAGAATTCTGTTTCTCGCTCCCCGTGGGATCAATTTATTGAAGAAATTGGTTGGTGAGCTCAATTCGGTTTAGTCATTGGTGGCAATTTACAACCAGGGTTCAGAAGTCTTATTCCCTCTCCCCTTGGGGGTGAAATTGTCCCTAATACCATGATATAGCACGGTATTTGGGCTTGGAATTCCACTAATGTTATCCTGTTCTATGGAGTTCAGTAGGTTGTGACCAATGAAGTGCACGGGGCGGATTTTGCAAAAACTGCATACACTTGGTGTTTAATCTATAACTTGTTTGGAAGGGAGTTGAAATTTGTGATTGATAAGGTGCTCCGAGCAGGATTTATTGAACACTACATTGGTTGATTAGTGTCACTTTGGTTTGATGGCTGCAAATTGTGAAGGATGAGGTGATCCGAGTGGGATTTTTGGTTGGATTCACTGGGTGATTAATCTGATATTTGGCTAGGTGGTTGTAGCTAGTGATGGATGAAATGATCTAAGAACTATTTCTGGATCACTGCCATGGGTTAATTGTTGTCACTATGGTTATGGCCTTGTTTGAGTATTAAATGCTTGTGTAATATAGATGAAAATGCATCCGGTATTCAATCTAAAATGGACTTGGTCTAGTAGATAGCAGGTTGTGATTGATGAACCGCATCAAGAAAAAATTGTGTAAAAGAAAGTTGTCTTGGGGAAATTGTCATGAAAGGGGTTCTGAATGGCTTTTTTTTGTAGTATATCATGGTTGCAAATTGTGAAGCAAGAGGTGATTCAAGTGGGAGTTCTGGGTGGTTAATCTGATATTGGTTAGGTGGTTTTAGCTAGTGGTTGATGAAATGATCTAAGAATTATTTCTGGAAGACTGCATGGTTGATTGATGTCTCTTTGATTATGGACATGGTTGAGCATTAAGTGTTTGTCTAATAAGCTGATTTTAGCTAGTGATTGATGAAATAATTTAGGAATTATTTCTGGAACACTGCATGGTTGATTGATGTCACTTTGGTTATGGACATGGTTGAGCATTAAGTTTTTGTGTTATATAGAATCTAGATGAAAATGGATTGGGCATTGAATCTGAAACAGACTTGGTCTAGTAGATAGCACGTTGTGATTGATGAACCACATTGAGAAAATATGAGAAAAAGAAAGTGATCTAAAAGGGGCTTTTGAATGGCTTTTTTAATAATTTATAGTGGGTCGGACATCTTACAAATTACACAGGACATTCAATGTGGAAAAGATTTGGCATTGTGCTTTGGTCCAAGCGTTTAGTGGTCGTGAAAATGACAAAACACATTTTTCAAAATGGATTCGAGTTTCTGTCTAGTTGCTTTTTTGACAATAAGCATACATAGTGATGTAGGTGATTGTCCAAAAATGGACAGTTATAGTGGTTAGGCATTGCTGAACTGTATTTGCTGAGTTTTACTAATTTACTGAACTATAAATGATGCAATTGCAGGGCTGAATAATCTGAAATGGATTTGGTGGCTAGTATTGATCAAGTAGTCTAGGTTGAAATTCTGCAATGTTGAATGTGTTTGTAATTTGAAATGAAGTTTGTTTGGTGTCTAGTGGGCAGTACAATTAAAGAAGTGCGCCAGCTGCTTAATCTGAGATTGATCTGGGCTAGAATGTTGAAACTGATGATGTTCACCAAACAAATTCTTGTAATAGTGGTCTAGATGATTAACACGGAATTCATTTTACAGTGGCACAGTAAGTTTACACTGATGACACATACCTTGCAGATTTTGTCAAAGGTGCACCAGCTGGTTCTTGGGATCTTCCTTCTCTGAGAATGAGGTTGCCAACAGTCAAGGCTGATGCAAAGACTGTGTAGCAAGTGGCTATCATCTTTTTAATTGTTTCCATCTGCCCTAACAAACTGTTAGAAGTGTTTCTCAGGTGGCATTATACAAAGGATACTGTTTGGAAAAGTGTCATTTGCATTTACAGCTTTTACTCCTAGATTATTTTTCTGTAATAAAATCTCACTTGATAGAAAGACTTTGTCAGTGCCCAAGATAATAAATACTTTATGCCATTTATATGTAGTAACAATTGTTGATGAAGTACTATATGCCGTGGACCGTGCAATTCCTTGCTGGAGTTCACTGGTTCCTAATGCCATTACCCTGGACTTGGTGTATAATGGCTAAATACTGTAAATTTTTTTAATACTGGGAGGATACAAGTAATGAAAGTAAATGTGGGTTTGGATTTGCATTTGCAAGACATACATGATATTGTGCATTCAGGGAGGTTGTGCTTAATCGCATCTAGTGGTCAGTGGATTGCAACTGATAAGGTGCATAAGCTAAATTTTGGCATTGATGTGCCATTATATTATTAATGTCACAAACAGTTTGGTGATTACAATTGATGAAAACGTTTTTGTGGAATTTCTTTAAGACTATTTGGGTGATTAAGCTGAAAATGGGTTTGGTTTAGTGTTCAGGAGTCTTTGGGATTGATGGAGAGTGTGTTCCCTCTTAAACAGATTTTAGGGTGTGGGCTGAAATTGATGACATACTACTAGCAAATTTAAGTTAAGAGTACTCTAGGGGAAACCAGGTACATAGAAGCTGTTCAGGCATTCGGTAGTTATGTACCAACTAATTTCGTGTTCTAGTATTTTTTTGTTTACATTTAACATGACAGTCTCTTTGAAGTTGTCCCGTGGTTTGTAGGTCTAGACTTAGAGGGTAGTATGTTGCAATTTGTCATGAATGGTAAAAACCTTACTATGCGGATAGGCGTTCTACAATGGCAGCAAGGGGTGGATCTAATGGCGTGACCATCTAAAGTCTTATTTTAGACTTTAGATTTTATGTCCATTTATTATGCCGATAGGTGTTCTACTTTGGCATTGGCAGCAAGAGGTGGGATCTAATGTTGTGACGGTGTAAAGTTTTATTTTTATACATTAAATTTGACGTCTGTTTAACCATCACAAGGTAATTTGACCATAAGTTTGACATCCATTTGACCGTCACTTAAAAGTCTGGTCTTTTAATTTTAAGAAGTCAACCAACAAATAGTAACATGTAGACCATATGGTAGAGTTAATCAATGTGGTATCCCCGAAATCCAAAATAAGAGTCTTAAGATTGATATCTGTTTGTGTTTTTCAAATACATGTATTTAGGATATTTGTAGTAGTTATGTAAGGAGTTATGTCGGTTTGAATCATCATAATACTAGTTATATAAGTAGTTATGTCAGTTTGGATCATCATAATACTAATAGGTCATATGCTATTTGGGGTTACTGGAAAATGGAATCTGGGTTTTGTAGACTACTAAGAACCAGCTTACTATTGTCAATATCATTGTGTTGAAGGGAACTGACAATATGGTGTTACGTTTTGCAGAGACAATGTGGCATATGAATCTGCAACAACAGTATGAGGGTACAGAGGCAGATATGGGACCTTACCCGGAAAGGCCTGGTGAACCAGACTGCACATATTATATGCGGACCGGTCTCTGTGGATTTGGCACTAGCTGTCGGTTTAATCATCCTCCAAATAGGACGCAGGTTGTTTTCCCCTTTACTTCCTTGGCTAAATTATGTATTTGATTTTGAGAGGGCTCAATTTTTATTTTAAACATTGTTTGTG
Source organism: Taxus chinensis (assembly GCA_019776745.2). Taxonomy (NCBI): domain Eukaryota; kingdom Viridiplantae; phylum Streptophyta; class Pinopsida; order Cupressales; family Taxaceae; genus Taxus; species Taxus chinensis. The sequence goes on along the minus strand of CM034148.1, from coordinate 71,829,410 downwards.
AGAATGATTTATGAAATTTATGGTTTTCTTAATGTGAAATGCCAGGCTACTTCATCTGCAAGGAATAAAGGCGAATATCCTGAAAGACTTGGGCAACCTGAGTGCCAGGTATTAATTTCTGAACTTCATTGCGAAAATGGAAAACCCATGTATACTATTTTTTTTTAAAGATGCTTTCTTTTTGTTCAAGGATTTGAAAATTCCAAAGTGAAATATTGTTACAGCAACATTAAGGACAATTTGTTTTCTCTTAAATATTGATTACTCTTATTTGAATTATAATTTGAATACACACATTAATGTTTAGAGTGAAATTTTGATTGGAAATAATCTTATATCTTGCTTGCTAGTTGGGAACATCAATAGAAGAGACTTAATATTCAGTTCTGTGTCTTTGACTCAAATGTATATCATTCTTATTATTTTCATTATTCTTGTGGTTTATTGTACTGAAATCCTTTTCATCTTATTGTAATTGTTTTTAAATTGGCTTTTGTAGTATTACATGAAAACAGGAACTTGCAAATTTGGTGCTTCATGCAAGTTTCACCATCCAAGAGACAAAGCAGGAGCGGCCGGACGAGCAGCACTAAATGTTTTAGGCTATCCGCTACGTCCGGTTTGTAATCAGTCTTCTTTGTTTGCAAAAATGCAAGTGAATAACATGTACATTATGATGGGTTAAAATTTTCCTTTTCGTAGCGACAGTTATTTTTGGCCTACAACTTAAGCTCAATGCCTCACATACCTTTGATTAGAAGTGCACACCCAGCTTCATAATTGATGGAGTGGAAATGTAGCTGGTATAATCTTCTACTATATTAGTTCTGAAATGATGCTTGCTTGGTAGAAATTAGAACCTTCAGTATCTTCCATCCACTTCTTCCCTTGTCGAAATTCGATATGACTTATATATTAATTTTGACATCTTTGTAAACATATTTTGGCTGGCTTCTTTTACATATAAGGTAACCATACCTTTGGTCTCATCTACTGACTGCAGAATGAGAAGGAGTGTGCATACTATTTGAGAACGGGACAGTGCAAGTATGGTGCCACTTGTAAATTTCATCATCCACAACCAGTTGGTGCATTAGTTCCAATGCGCGGGACTTCACTTTTCACACCTGTACATTCTCCATCAACGCCTGGACCTCAGCACTACCCAGGAGGATTGCCAACATGGCCAATGGCAAGGGCGCCTTTTATTCAGAGCCCTCGTTGGCAAGGCCCTTCCAGTTATGCATCAGTAATCCTTCCTCAAGGATTAGTGTCGGTTCCTGGCTGGAGTACATATCCTGTAAGCTGTTTTTCTGCAATCACTTGTACGAGTACTTGGCTATTTTCCTTATTTGCTATTTGTCTGACCCTTTTTTTTGTTCAAAATATTGCAAAGCGTTTTAACCTTCTTGTTTTTATCCTTCCTCTTTCTCTCCTAGTCCTCAGAATGCAACCAGGCAGATATATATTCCTTGTGTTGGTTTGTATGGTATTCGGGATTCAATACGGATTAACAAAGTGAAGATACTTGTGTTTTCTGTATTTGGATGGAATAGAACCTATTTTAAAAAATTTAATAGATGAAATGTAGATTGTTTGCATCTTGCTTTGATGTGCCTTGTTGCAGATGGTTGTGTATACTGTTCTTTCATAATTCATATCTGCTGTTCTTTATGTGTACTGGTCCATAGTATGTTCAGCTTTGAACTTTTATGGTATGCAGTGGCTAATGACGGCATGCTTTATTAATGAATTTCTAAGTAGAAATGAGGAAAAGGCAGTTTGCAAGTATGGAAAATACAGTCGTTCTGTAACCTCCTTTACCATTATCTGCTTTCTGCAAGTGATTTTGTTTAGAATTTCGACCCCTACCAATCTGTTGGATTTATAGTGTTTTGTGGGTATGGATCTTTGTTGGAGAGGTGATCATTTGAAATGTTAGAACTAGAGGACCATTCTTTAACTCGACAATCTCTTTTTGTGAGGCAGGGGCAGGTAGGTTCATCTCCAGATGGTCAACAGCAAGCAATAGGAGCCGGTTTAGTCTATGGTCCCACACCCCAAACAGATCCCGTGGTTGGAGGAATTCAAGGGACCTTCTCTTCTTATCCACCTGGATCTCCAGGAATGGGACCTCCAACATTGCAATTGCCATCAAGCAGTACCCACAGGGAAAGCATGTTCCCTGAAAGGCCTGGTCAACCAGATTGTCAGTTCTACATGAAGACGGGTGACTGTAAATTTGGCATGACCTGTAGATATCATCATCCTAAGGACAGGAGTGTTCCTCCGCCAAACTGCATCCTCAACCCTATTGGCCTGCCCATACGACCTGTAAGATTTGTATTTTATTTCCTTTCTGTTTTGTATTTGTGTTTTCTATTTAATCAGTGAATAATTCATGCCCGGCTTGCTCAATGGTTGGTTATTTTAAATGTTTTTAATGGGCTAATCTTGTCGCTTGGGATTCTCTGTTTTCTGCTGTTTGTGTGGATGTCACATGATTGTTTTTGTCTCTTGTTTCTGCTAAAATAGTTCATATTTGTAAGAATAGTGTCTATGACACCTGTAATAGTACTTTTTATCTATACTAACATGCACTAGATGTAGAATGCAGAGTTCATGTTTACTTCTAGCTGTGATGTTGTTGTATGTGGTGTATGCTGCCACTTTATTGTGGATACTTGTACGTGCTGAATCAATTGTCATACCAAATCATAATTTTTAAATTTTAGTGATGCTTGTTTCATTTCACACATACATAAACTTAATTTACCAGCAGCAGTGAACACTTTCTGTTTTTCTAATAATAGGCCAACTTTAGATTTTTTAGGAGAAGTTGGGCTTTTGGATTTGTGTGTGTACCCCATATTCAATGTTATGTTGTGTGGACAAAATCTGGAAGCTGATCTGAACTTTACTCCGTGTCGTCCTACATGTAATTTTCGTTAGTAACTTGTGTGGAAAAAATCTGCAAGCTGATCTGAACTTTACTCTGTCTTCCTGTATGTAATTTTCATCATTAACTTGTGTTGATGGGCACAAATTACTATATTGGTCTGCACAGCAAATGCACATGCTTTTTTCAGATTTTTAATTTATTGCATATATCCTCAGGATTGTAATATGATACATGGAGGGTACTTTAAACGTTCCTGCCTTTTATGTTCCACCCCGTTGTCCATAAGAAATATCTTATTCTTTTTTGACTGCATGCAAGCATTCTGAATCTTTGTCTTGACCATGTCATACAGGGGGCACCAGCATGCACTTTCTACACCCGCTATGGTATCTGCAAGTTTGGACCAACCTGCAAATTTGATCATCCTATGACACCAATTGATGTTCCTGTTGGTCGTCATTCAATAGGATCGTCATCATCTGCTCTTGTTTCTGCTTCTTTATCTTCAGAGTTGCCTTTGGAATCTGGTTCAGGAATATATAAGGAACGTGCTTCTAAATCAGATGCTCATCAGCAGTCTTCTGGTGGCGAAGATGAATAATGTTTTTTTTTCTAGCAGAGTAGTGGCTCTACGCTTTTTTGCAAGGTTGACAGACCTGATTTGCTAATGTGAATCAGGTGTTTGTCTTGTCAACTAAGTGCGTAAGCCAAGCTAACACTGTCTTTTCAGCTTATTGACAAAGTAAGCAGCCACTACATTCCTTCTTATAGTTGTGACAGAAGCCATTTGAAATTCATTGGACACTGTGCTGGAGCCCTTCATTGTTGTCAATGTCTGTAATTTGTCATGAGAAGGCTGGACAGATTTCATTCACTGGAAAATTTATAGCCTTTGTTTTCTGCCATGAAAAAGAAACACTTTTCCGATGTTGACTTGGGCAAACACTTCTATTTTTTCTTTTTGAATTGACTTCTTGAGCTCAATGACCTGCATGTCCTTTTGTTTTCTCAAGCTCCTCTTGGGTCTCAATCAATGACCCAAACCTGCCTTCTTCGATTTACTGTTTGGTCGTGTTCCTTTTAGCCTATAATTCATTTTGTGTAGCTCAGTATTCATTTTTGCTATTTTAAATACATCTTCATTATCTTTCTACAATATTTAGATTGTATCTATTAGGCTTGTAGAGTTGTAATTAGTGCATTGTTTTCATTGGCCTGTATATTTTATTAGAAGTACCATCATCCTCTGGGAGTTTGCTTCCGTATGCTAATTGAGGGGAGCTCTACTTTTTGGTTGTGTAGATACTCTTAAGGCCTGTGATTATGTTGTCCATTGGTAGTTGTGGTCTTTCATTGGATTGTATTCTGTGTTACTAGCCATGTATAGTTCACCCATGTTTACTTTCCGTCCCCTTTAAGCTATATGTATCTGTACTATCTCACTGCTATTATTTTATTTTTTGATTCTCAAAGGCACCTTCAAAATGCTAAGAGTCCATGTGATCTCTCTTTGAATTTTTAGCCTACCTTCAGCTCATACATTTATCTTGCGATTTCTTATGCTCAAATCAATGCGACCTGGTTGGTGGTGCGAGCACATTTACTGGAAGCATTGAATGGCTTTGCACCCCTTTTGGGTCAAGGTACTTTTTATACTACATTCTTCAGCTTTTTTATTTTCTAATTTCGTGTATGGTTTGTTTAACTGTTTGACTCTTAAAACTTGGTAACTTACTGGTGATGGCTCTGGGTGTTGTATGTTTCAGACCTGCAAAAGAAAAGGTGTCATATTCTTGTCTACAGCTATTTTGAAGAAATGGATTGGAATAAGCACAGAGCCAAATTCAAAACACGTAAATTTGCATGCTTTAAAGACAATTGTTAGGTTCTCTCATTAATGAGAGAGAGAGGAGAGCTTGATTAAACTGATCAACTCCGGACATTTTGGAAATTGCAGTTCTCAATTATATGTATTGTATTTTTCTGCATTTGGATCCTTAAAATGAAAAACTTTTCTCAGAATATGGCTATTAATAGATTTATCATTTGGACCTCATGTATTTGGTATTTTGTCTATGTTCACAAGGTCTTGCCTTTAGATATTTTTACTCTGACTGGTGTTGTATTAAATTAATGGGGAAGTAATGTCTGGTGGGTGCATGGATGATTGCATTATGCAATCCCTTGAGAGTTTTAGCATTTATACATGAGCGACTCTGTGGTTGTGAAATTGTAGGGGTAAAGGTTAAGAGTAGAAAACACAATTCTATTTTTGTCCCGCAGACTAAACTATCCATGGTGTGATTATGTATATGTTTGTAAATATAATTAGACATAGAATGATGAGATATGGTCTGTCACGGGACATGGCAGGCTGTTTTTAATCGCAGCTGTCTTAAGAAAGCAGAAACCATTAAATGCATTTATAAGCTTTTTGACGAACATACATGTTTAATACAGTGAATGCTTTTTTTGGGTACTCGAAAGGAAAATATATAAATTTAATAAGCAACTGCCCTGTACAGTATGAAACAGAAATTAAAATTTGCATTCTAGGAATTCGGTTGAAACATTACAAAGTCATATTAAATAGCAAATTTAATAATCCATAATTTTCTTCCAATGAAGTCAATTAGAGAGACTGCGTTTGGCTAGGATGCTGACAAACTCACCTATTCAAATCAAGTCTGCATGAGACCATTGCTGGAGTTTTTTTTCCAATGTTTCAGAACCTCTGTTGCCTCTTCATGGGCTCCAACATCCATGTTATAATTTTGTAGTCCAAAGAGGGATAACATTTCTTTACATGTAATTTTTCTGTAATTGCATTGCAGAATGTGTGCGTTTTGCTATAAGATTTGAAAATGAAGAAAAGCCAGATATTTCCTACATGTTTTTGTTTTAGGGTTCAAGTTCTGGATAGACTTTGTTCTGTTAATTAGATTCCTACCTGTTCTTGCCCTTGTCTTTGTTAGATAGTATCAAAATAGACATTTTTGAAGTCCATTTGTGCTACCAAAGCCATTATTACAAAATGATGGTAGCTCATATGTGGAGGGTGTTCAATCGTGGAAAAATTGAGTTCTGGCCAAATTAAATTAACTAAGTTCTGTATTTGTTTGGATTTGAAAATGCACTGTACCATCACAAGAATCATCTGTAGATTTTATCTATGGGCAGGGTAGAGAATTATTTTAAATGAAGAAAATGAAAAAATAAAGCTAACTGATATTTCTGATTTTGTAATCAGAAAAATAACATCTATAGTCGGAACAAGTGGGAGATTCCTTGATATCTTCTTTCCACTTTTGTTATATAGTGGTTGACAACACACAAGTATTGAAGATGTGATTGTTTTAACAATTTTATGTATTTGTAGTGGGCAAATAAAAGAGATTATGCTCATAATTTCCATTCTTGTTTTTGGATTTCTGCCGCATGATGAAAATGAATCAGCATTAGTGCATAAAAAATAGAAAGGAGAAAACAAAGAAACATGAATTTTGCACCTATCGAAGGGGTGAAATCTCAAATAATGTTTTATCCAACTCGTACATTCATTCTAAACTCCTATACAAGCATTTCTCACACTCCCTTTGACTGGATATATGTTTAGCATTTCTCATCCTCAAGACAAGACAGGGAGAAGCAGATTGCTCTAAAATAAATACGCATAATCAAGCTTACTAACAAGACTTGACGAGGGGAGAATAAACCATTGACTCTCCTTCAATTTACTCTTGCATGCCCACAATGGTGCGATGCAAGTTCACAACATTTAAATGCAATTTTAACACATTTTCAAGGGAGCAATAAAATTACAACATTTATGTAACTAGGAAAAAGGGAGCAAGGAGAGTGATTCCTTATATGAATAACAAGCAAAAGAGTAATTCCAAACTCCTAACCATCTTGTCTAAGAATTGATTAGTCAAGTGGATAACTGACTCGACTTACAAGACAATTAAGAACTGAGCCCAACAATTACATACAACTCCAACACAACATAAAAAGGCATTTAGTCTAGTTTTTTAGTACCAGTATACACCATTAGCGTTATCATCTTGTATTATTACACCAACTCATTTCATGCACGCATAATCACTTATAAGCCTGAATTATTACATTAAGTCATTCTATATGATATTTAGGGTTTCTTTAGTTTACTCATCTCGACCAAGAGGAGTAATTAGCATGACAGCAAGATTTACACTTGACTACCATCACTATAAATTTGGTTTTCTATTCTTTTCAATATATTAAGATATTCATGTATATGGTTTGCAAATAATAATCAAGAGACCCAATCCCCTAGAATAAGATTGATTTAACAAAGTAGCATATTTTTGTACAACCTACATATATATATATATATATATATATATATATATATATATATATATATATATATATATATATATATATATATGTAATTGCATTTGCCTTTTCAAATGTTTCCAAAATATACATTATAATTTTACCAACCTCTCATATATGATTGAGTAAAGATCTTGAAGAAAACCCAAAAAAATAACTGCCAAAAAATATCTTGCTCAAATTCCTTCCATAGTCCGCAAGACACTCAGGTTGAGTTTTGACTTGCTCATGCAGCTGAAAAGTTTGATAGACTTTTTCGGGGTTATGGGCTAGTCCAGCACGGACCTTGGCAGAAGAAATGACTTGCTCTAGCATTATAAATCTCTGGCAAACACTATGACAGAGTTCAGGATTGATTTCGCACATGAAATCTATGCCTCACTTAAGCCAAGTTTCATGTTGCTTTTGCATTGAATATACCCACTCCTTGCCTTGGTGGGTTTCTCAAGTGCTTGTGCACTTAAAATTTTTGTTTGGACTTAGGCGGAACTTGAGAGTGCTTTTGCATTGGAAAAGTACGCCAACAACCCTTGCAGGTTTTGAAAGTCAATGTGCAATTTGCAAGTTAAGTGCAAAAGTGCACAAGAGTTTCAAAAGTCATACGTACACTATGTTGAGAGCATTTTTGTTTTTGTTTTTGATGATACCGCAATACAATTATAGTATATAACATTCACAACATGTTAGTACTTAGCATTTCTCATCCTCCCTATCACTAGATATATGTGTAACGCACAAAAATTACCAACCAAAAACACAACCAAAGATCATGACATTTTTGTTTTGTTTTTGATGATACCACAATACACTTACATACATTCACAAGACATTACTCTAATCACACTTAGTACACAACGACACCCACAACTACAACTGATTTGTTTTCACATTCATAACACACACTTGTGACATGATAACATATGCTTGAGACAAGATAGGGAGAAGCGGATTGCTCTAAAATAAATATGCATAATCAAGCTTACTAATTAGACTTGCTAAGGGGAGAATAAAGCATCAACTCTCCTTCAACTTCATTCAAGGAGGCACGATAGACCGTTGGTTCCTCTTGTAATTGAACACACATGCGCGCGCGCGGGCACACGCACATACACACACATGCATCAATACAACCTTATCTCTCCATCGAAAAGATTTCCCATTATATTTCCATTAAAGAAAATTGTGCACTCCCTTGGGTCCATGTTTTTCTCAAACAAACTTGCATAATGATAAAATCAATCTCGCATACATAGCTTCTTGTATGCTCACAATGGTGTGATGCAAGTTCACAACATTTAAATGCAATTTTAACACAAGTTCAAGGGAGCAATAAAATTGCAACATTTATGCAACTAGGAAAAAGAGAGCAAGGGGAGTGATTCCTAATATGGATACCAAGCAAAAGAATAATTCCAAGCTCATAACCATCTTGTCTAAGACTTGATTATTCAAGCATATAACCGACTCGACTCAGAAGACAATTAAGAACCGAGCCCAACAATTATATACAACTCCAAGACAACACAAAAGGCATTTAGTCTAGTTATTTAGTACCATTATACACCGTTATCTAGTTATCATCTTGTATTATTACACCAAATCATTTCATGCACGTATAATCACTTACACGCCTAATTTATTACATTAAGTTATTCTATATGATATTTAGGGTTTCTTTAGTTTACTCACCTCGACCAAGAGGAGCAATTAACATGACAACAAGGTTTACACTTGACTCCCATTACTATAAAATTGGTGTTGTATTCTTTCCAATATATTAAGATATTCATATATGGTTTGCAAATACTAATCACGATACCCAATCCCTTAGAATAAGATTGATTTAACTAAGTAGCATATTTTTTTACAACTTACATATATAAAAAGTATACTCAAGATTATAATACATGATATAGAAGTAATTGCATTTTCCTTTTCAAATGTTTCCAAAATATACATTATTTATTACCAACCTCTCATATATGATTGAGTAAAGATCCTTGAAGAAACCCCAAAAAATATCTTCCAAAAAATATCTTGCTCAAATTCCTTCCATAGTCCGCAACACACTCGGGTTGAGTTTTGACTTGCTCATGCAACTGAAAAGTTTGACATAGAATTTTTCGGGGTTATGGGTTAGTCCAACATGTTGAAGGTCCAACACGGACCTTGGCAGAAGAAATGACTTGCTATAACATTAGAAATCTCTAGCGAACACCATGACAAAGTTTAGGACTAATTTTGCACATGAAATCTCTACCTCTCACTTAAGTCAGGTTTCATGTTGCTTTTGTATTGAATATACCCTCTCCTTGCCTTGGCGGGTTTATGAAGTTCTTGCGCACTTGAAAAGTTTGTTTGGACTTAGGTGGAACTTGCGAGTGCTTTTGCATTGGAAAAGTACGCCAACAACTAGGCAAGACCCTTGCATATTTTGAAAGTCAACGTGCAATTTGCAAGTTAAGTGCAAAAGTGCACAAGAGTTTCGAAAGTCATACGTACACTATGTTGAGAGCATTTCATTTTTTAGGGTTCGAGGCACAATTTACATCTAAATTGTAAAGGTGCGAGGAAGGCCCAGAAGTCTAATTGATAAGGGAGCATACTTTTGGGTTGGTTGTGCAAGTCAGAATTCTGATGAACAAAACATAAGAAAAAATTGGGTTTTGGAACTCCAAGAGCAATTTGCACCTAAGTTACAAATCTGATAGAGAAGTCTGAAAGTCTACAACACAAAGGAGAGGCTTATGTATTTCAGGATTCAGAACTTCATGAGCAATTTGCATGCAAGTTGGAAATGTGTTTGAAAAGTTCAAAAAAATTGAAATACAAAGAGCTCAAGACCAAATCGGGGACCACAAATTTGGGAGCAATTTGCAACTTGCAAAAATACTTGGAAAGTTTGAAATTCCACTTTAGTTCAGAGTCACAACACTTAGGGAAATTTGGATAAAAAATAATCAAGTTTAGTTTTACAAGTTTGAATCTACATGTGAAATTTCAAATATTAAATCCTACAAATATGAATTTTACAATGTTAAACATAACTCAAAACAAAATATTTGGGCATGCCCATAAATCAAGGTCTCCTCTATGGTACCCGCAAGCATGTTAATATCATATGTCATCACAAATTGAACTCACATGGATTAAACCTTCCTAATGAGCTACAAAATAATACATTTCACTTTTTAGGGGTTGAGAGACAAAAGAAGAGATTTTAAATTGCTTTCAAAAATTCAAAGTTCATTTGGCACATTCAGAGGGTAGGAAGAGACAAAATTTTTCACACATTTTCACAGCTAAGAAACAATTCATTTTTCTAAAGAGATGTTGATCAGTCATACTCTGACACTTAGCGAAGAAAATAAAGAAGGTTCGTGCGGGAAAGCAGAGCACATTCAAAGGCGCGGAAGTATCGGAAAGGATCACACATGAAGAACATAAACATGTTTGGTACTTAACCATTTTCATGGTGAGGATCTATTTTTGGAGGTAGCATGCGGAGCACACAAACCAGTCAAATACTTGTGTGACACACATTGGCTATTTTTGGAGGATCAACTACAAAGCACTTTACATGGACACAAGCCCAGAATAGATCTACTATTGTCAGTTAACTAAAAGTAGTCTATTGTTAGCGCACTTGCATGTGTGGCTATTTTTGTAACAACGCGTGGCTAATAATAGCATGTGACCTATTTTGGGTTTAGATAAGTGGTGAAGGGAAAGTCCCCACCCATATAAATATGTATTGAACTGTGTAGCAGAGAGAGAGAGAGAGATAGGATAGTGTGATAACTAGGTTATAGTGACATTATGCTGACAAATTTGTTAGGTGCATGAGTGTATACTACTATTATTGTAAGGAAGCTTCTGTGTATTCACTGTAATTTAATATAATGGAGATTATGGACTGAAACAAGGTGTTATCATGGTTATAATTCAGTATTACATGCTTGATTCCATTATGGTTATCTTTTAAGTCTATTATGTTCTAGATCTAGATCTGAACATGCACTGTAGAATGATATATTAGGAATAGATTTGAATGCTTTAAGTCTTCATCATGCTAACATCTTGTAACAACAACCCTAAAGAGGGGCCTGGTACCTTTGCATGCTTCGGGTGAGTGCTCAGTCTAGGCTGAGTGATGTGCCAGCGCGCCTGGGCTTGTATTGGTGAATTCTAGGCTGCATCATTGGTTCCATTTCTGGGACCTCTTTTTCAGTTGTTTTCAGGATGGTTCACGATGAAGACATATCAGTTGACCTTAGCAAGTGTTGAGGAGTGGATACACGATCTGGAAGAAGAATACGCATGGCGGTTCAACACTGGATCTGAGTTTAATGCATGCATGTGGGTGGAACAAAATATGTATGATAGTTTATATGAGAGCTTCTTCACTATCTTTCTAGTAGAATTATACGAGTGGCTAATTTCTTATGCATCTAAGTGGAATTGGAGGTATCACGCACTTGTCTGGATGCAGGAAGAATTTTAGGCCCTTTATGATGCTGATTTGATTTGGACTCGAGCTGTGGATATGTGGTTCTGTGGTGTTTTGAATAGTTATATCTTGGAGTACTCAATTTCCACTTATTCATGCCCAGAGGTAGTTGAATTCCAGTTTTTACGATATCCAAGGGGAACTTACCTGCAAGGCATTCCACTAGCGATCAAGATCCTGATGGTAACTTTGAATTTGGAGAGTAAACTGATGGATAACAAAACCCCACCATGCATAGGGGGGCAGAAGCAGGTTTGGGGAAAGTTGGGAGACCTAGTAGGAGAAAGGCAGAGAGAGGAAAGGTGGCTTAAGTATAATGAGGCGTGCGAGAGGGAGGTAGAGAAGTAACGGGAGGTTGCAGAACAAATGGCATTGTGGAGAAAGATAGTTTGGGAAGGAGTGGAAGTTCATGCCAAAGACGTGGAACCCGAGCATCAGGAACTCCCCCATTTGGGAAAACATGATAGGGAACCCTCCTTGGCCTCACGTAGAAGCACGCCAACAGAGACGACCTGGGCCGCAGACGCACATCTGAATCCACCTAGCAACCTTGCCCTTGCACTTGGTTTTCCAGCATCTAGTACATCATACCGTCAACAAGCTAATTCAAGCAATGAGAGAGTAGGAGTGAGTCTTATAAGAGGCACAATGATGGCCGCAAAATGAATTCATTGTTATATGGGAGTACCTTTTCGGGTGTATCACATGCATAGCTTTTAGGTACGTAAATTCTTAGATTGTCTTCAAGGAGTAGTAATCCGTCGCAGACTGTCGGGGTACAATTTAGTTCTACTATTGGGATACATGGAAGCACATATTCTAGTCTGATCCCAAATACAGGTTCAAGATCATGAGGCATTAGGTAGCTCTAGCTCTAGTGGATCTGGTGGTTTTGGAGGTAGAGGAAACACAGGAGGTTCTGGATCAGGTGGACAAGGTCCGCACTAACCTCAAAATATTTACATGGAGATGTCTCTTCATCTTCTAGAGTATAGGGGCATAAAAGATGTTGTATGTGTGAAATATTGTGACGTGCAAAAGGAATCATGACTTCTGAGCATAGGGAAAGCCAATTTGCTACTACGTTACAAGGGTGTGCACACAACTGGTACAGAAAGTTTGACCCTGATCAGACTTGCGTAGACTATACAACTTTAAAAGATGCATTCCTTAAAGAGTTTCACATCCCTGAGTTTGAGCAGAAGAGTATAAGTGCACTCAAGGATATTAAGAAAGGCACTACTAAAAGTGTCAGAGAGTATGATGCCCATTTTAAAACACTATTATCTAAGCTTTCTTATGATATACACGTAAGCCAACATGCATAATGGTTCGTTGGGGGCCTGATTACCCCTTTTAGGAGGGCATTATCACATAAGACATACACTGATCCGCACAAAGTACTTGAAGCAGCCTTACGCACTAAGGTAGTTGGAAGCATAGATACTGGGGTGAGCCCATTTCTAGAAGCACAGATCACATGTATGACAAAATAGTTGGAGAAACTATCAATGACGCGCACAGGGATTTGGTGCACAGATTGTGAAGTAGAAGGTCACACAAAGGATAGTTGTCCTCGCAGATCAGTATGCTCATTGTTGTTGGATTGTGAAATATGCCATTTAAACCATGATGCTAGCCACTGCCCATTATTACAATGCACGATAAGGAAGAACATTTCAAGCTACTGTAAAATCTGTAGGTCCACGACTCATGACACAGAAGACTACTGACTGATTGGTCAGATCCATGATGCTATAGATATTGGTGTACGACAGACATGAGTTTTAGATAACTCTAAGGGAAAGAATGAGCATTAGGACCGGGATCACAATCAGGTGTGCTATGATCGGAATGAAGGGTGTTTTGAAGGTGGTCGTGGCAGAGGTCGAGGATACCATGGTGGATTCAGAGGACGAGGCCGTGGTGGTGGAAGAAGTGAGTTCCCTATGGAACATGTTATACATGTGGATCTCCTGACCACTACAGGCGTGAATGTCCTCAGAATATTACATGTTCTTTTTGTGGAAAGAACCATAGCTATGAGGAGTGCCCAGACTTGTATGAGCATCTTAGTAAGCAACATAAACAAGAAAACAAAGGCACATGGATGGTTAGGATACAACGTGCTATTGAAAATCAGTGGATGCCTAAGTTGGAAGCAGAGTCCGAGGCATTGCAAGTGAAGATCACAACCCGTGCTGAGGCGGCACACGCCAGAGAAGCATTGCAGCAGAATCCTACCATCACTAAGGAGGAGGTTCTACATGCACGGTACCCAGATCCTGCCCATCAGAAGGAGGTTTATCAGGAAACCATGGAAGTTCTTAGGAATCTTCAGGGTGAGATACAATACTTAAAGGAGCAATCATGAAAGATGGAGCAAAAGAAAGAATCAGAGATGGTCCAAACTGATATAGATGACTTGAGAGAAGTGTGCAAATTTTTGTGCCAGGAACATATCATTCCACTGTTAGGGAATTGGTTAAAAGGAAACACTCCACGCGTAAGTGCTGAGACTAGATGACAGATCCTGCATGTGAATCTTCCCCCTCATAGCCTAGATTATGACAAGGAAATCACTCTGAATGTTGTTGTGGATGGGTGGCTATTGAGTAATATACTGTTTGATAAAGGTGCAGAAGTCAATGTTCTTACTTTAGATGCATGGGTACAAATGGGAAGACCCCCATTGCAGCCATCCTCTAATGTATTGTTCATGGCTAATCAGACTAAGGCCACTCCCATTAGAGTTTTGAAAGATGCATCCATTACCATACAAGGAGCCAAGTTCACTGGAGATTTTGAGGTTTTAGCGCTGGCAGAGTCAGATAGCTTCCCAGCTCTATTGGGGCATCCTTGGTGCTATGCAAATAATGTTGATCTTCGGTTCAACAAGGGTTATATCAGTTTTGAAAACAAGGAGGAAAGAGTTATTATCCCTTTAACAGATGGAAAATCTGCGCCCTATGTTGAGCCCTTAAGTGAAGAAGATCTGAATAGGATTTATGTACGTGCCATCCGAGATCCAGAAGTACTTGAGCCATCTAAAGAAGGAATAATTCAGTGGGAGGATGCACAGTCCATTAGCGATACTACAAGTGTTGCTTGTGATAATTGGGCTCATAACACTTATGAGTTGGTAGGGCGTGAAGTAAAGAGCATATTTCCTAGAGGCAGCAAACCGTATTATGTCAAGAGGATAGGTAACAACTTGGTACCTTGTTACATCGGAGAAGGAGATCCTATGGTATTCCTGTGTGCCATGGAGGAACAGTGGATAGACCCACTGGAAAGAAGAAATATGCTAGCATATACACTACGTGGGATAACAACACGCTGGTGGGTGGCCCACAAGGATAATCTTGTAGGATGGAATGAAATTAGGATCGCTCTTACTACTAGGTTCTTCAGGAGAAATGCACCTACTCAAATCTGCACTTATCATGGTCATCAACCTGTTCACCACCACGTTTAGAAGTGTGAGAGACTCTGGGTAGAGGGGCAGGAAGCTTTACCACCTTCGCTATGGGTGCACAAGTTTTATTCCACTTTACAAGGATTGCGCATGTGCTTGGTATGTATATGCAGAACTCCATAGAGAGACTGGAAATTGGTAGGATTTAATTGCAGGAATGGCCCAGATGTTTGACTTCTTCTCTACAAAGCCTCCGGTGGAAGAAGCATTAAAAGTCATAAAGCGCTTAACTATGGGAGATAGTGCCAAGGCTGAAGAACTCCTTTAGGAGTTATTGGATGAAGGAAACTCAGGAGCACGTCTTGTTGAGGAAACAGAGGCCAATGCCACACTACTTCAACGTGCCTGCATTGAGAAAGAAAAGGGAAAAATGGTCTACTTAGTGGATGATGAAGAAGTAGAAAATCTGGATGTAAACCATTCAACAGGTAGGCGTGAGGTATTAGACAGTGCAGATACGACCACATGCACCTATCATGAACCTATGAAGACAAAGAAGGTGAATATTGGATTAGATGTTGAGCCAAAGGAAGCCATAATTGGGGACTATTGGTCAGACTCTGAAGTGGCAAAAATCATAGAGTTACTAAGGGATTATCAGGACTTATTCCCTAGGGGGTACCATGAACTTAAAGGTGTGCATGAATCATTAGGGGAGATGAAGATAAAGCTTAAAGAGGGTGCATGCCCAGTTAGAAAGAGACCCTACAGGATGAACCCCAACTTGCGCGAAAGGGTCAAAGAAGAGATTGAAAAAATGTTGAAGTCTGGAATTATCAAGCCCCTTGATGAGTCAGAATGGGTTAGTCCAATGGTGATCAGTATCAAGAAGGATGGATGGATTAGGATTTGCATGGACTACAGGGAGCTGAATGCTGCATGTGTGACTGATCCCTTTCCCATGCCATTCAGTGAGAAAATACTAGAAGCTGTTGTAGGGCATGAAATCTATTCGTTTACAGATGGGTTCTTTGGGTATCATCATGTTCGGATTGCCCAAGAGGATCAGGAAAATACTATGTTTACTACTGAATGGGGTAGCTTTGCCTATAATGTAATGCCTTTTGGTCTGAAAAATGTGCCTGTTGTATTTTCGCGCATAGTTGTTCAAGCATTCAAGGAATTTATTCACAACTTCTTACATGTCTATTTAGATGATTGGACTGGTGTATGGATTAGTTAAGGATCATTGTGACAATCTGCGCTTAATGTTTGAAAGATGTAGATAGTTGAGTATCTCTTTGAACATCAAGAAGTGCATATTTTCTATGCCGTTTGGAATACTGTTAGGACACATAATCTGCAAGGAAGGTTTGTTGGTTGATCCAGCCAAGGTTGCAGTCATTATAGGCCTAAGAGAGCCTACCAGTCAGAGTGAAGTGCGTGGATTTTTGGGTCATACAGGATATTACAGAAATTTTATCAAAGGATATGCCAAAGTTTCTGCACCGTTGGAGGAGTTACTGAAAGGGAAAGGTATGTTCTACTAGGGAGAACCACAACAATGCGCATTTGAGACATTAAAGGAAAAACTTACTACCGCACCGATTCTGTGTTTTCCCTCGTGGAACCAACCATTTCATGTACATGTGGACCTCTAGCACGACCATTGGCGCCGTGTTGGCTCAACCTGGAGAAGGTATTATAGATCATCCTATCTATTTTGCTAGTAGAAAGCTGACTCCTGCAGAACAAAATTACACAACTACAAAGTGCAAAGCTTTGTGAATGATCTATGCGCTACATAAATTCTGCCAGTACCTACTAGCTACACCATTCATCTTTTATACATATCACATGGCATTGAAGTATTTGGTAAACAAGCCCATTCTACAAGGGTGCATATGTAGATGGGTACTCTTATTTCAAGAATTTGATTTCACAGTTGTGGTAAAACCAGGGAAAAGTAATTCTGGACCAGACCATTTATCCAGAATACAGTCAGGAGAAGAAGCACAGGCAATTGAAGATACCATGTCAGATGCACAGTTATACAGGTTACAACAAGTGCCATCAGAACTAGAGGACATTGTTGTCTTTCTATGAACAGGTATGGAACCAGAAGGAATGAAATCCTTGGAGAAGAAACAACTTGCTATACACATAACCCCCTATATGTTAATTAGTGGTGACCTGTACAAATTAGGTCAGGATGAAGTATTGCACCATTGTGTATTGGAACATGAGCGCACAAATATTATGGAAGAAGCTCATGGTGGTATTGCAAGTGGCCACTATGTAGGTGATGCCACTGCGTGTAAGATTCTACTCACTGGATTATGGTGGGAGACCCTGTATAAAGATTGTAAGGAATTTTGTAAGGCTTGTGATCATTGTCAACATCTTGGGAAACTAGGCCAACGAGATGAAATGCCTCTAAGACCTATTACTAGTGCAGAACTATTTGAGAAATGGGCTATAGATTTTGTGGGTCCTATTTCACTAGCTGCGCATAGAACTAGATCCCACTACATCATAACTTGCACAGATTATCTGACAAGGTGGGCAGAAGCAACACCTACAAAGGATTGTACAACGGCTACAATAGCCAGGTTTCTTTGGGAAAATATTATTACAAGGTATGGATGTCCTTTAAGTTTGACCAGTGATAGGGGCACACATTTTCTTAATGAGACAATCAGAATTTTATTGGATGAATTCATGATTGCACACCATAAGACTACACCCTATCATCCTCAGGAAAATGGGACTACTGAGGCTTTCAAATTTTTTTTGAGCCAAACATTGACAAAAATATGTGATGTTGGAAGAAAGGATTGGGATGATAAAGTATCTGCAGTACTTTGGGCATATCAGACAACATATAAAAGGTTGAACAAAGCCACACCATTTTAGTTAGTGTTTGGCACAGAAGCAATTCTTCCTATGGAATTTATGTTACCTTCTTTGCGTATTGCGTGCTGGAGGTCTAGCTGATGAGCAAGCATTAGAAGAATGGATTGAAAATTAATCAAGTTGGATGAGTGATGAGCCATAGCATGTTGGAGTCAAAAACAAGAGAAGGCCAGGAAGAAAGCATGGCATGATAGGCACATCAGGGATAAAAAGCTTGAGATAGGAAAGATGGTGCTCCTTTATGATTCTAAGTTTTTGCACCATCCAGGAAAACTCAAGGTACATTGGTTGGGGCCATATGTTATCACTCACATACTCGAATCAAGTGCTTGTCAGTTAGAGGCACTTGATGGAATACGGTTACCTGGTTACTTTAATGGGAGTAGGCTGAAGCCCTACTATAAATAAGTCTTCTTGGTGTTTGTAATAAGGAAATGTTGCCATTTAGATTAGGTTTTCAATTATGCATTTCTTTCATGTGTTTCCTTCTTTGTTTCTATGCTTTGTCAATTTAGTTGGTGTGTTTGTGTAATAAGCACGTTTACGCGCCAGAAGCTAATTACTATTTGAAGAATTTTTATGTGCAGAGGACTGCACATACCCTTAGTGTGGGGTAGGTTGTTGATATCCAGGTACATGACTATTGAAAATAAGTACACATGAAAGGAACTATCTACAGGTGTTATTCAAGGTTGGAGAATTGAAAAACTAAGAGAGATTGCTTCTGGACACAGGGACCATAGATAAAGAGGAATGAAGAAAAAAATATAACGTAAGGTAAGCAGATGTCGAGAAGACTACCAATGGAAGGCAAAGTGATGAGGTACTCAGGCGTATGGAAGCATGCTGAAGAGAAGTCTGCAACCAAAAGGTAGAAGGGTGCGCTAGAAGGTTATAGCTTGGGCACGAAGATGTACCACATGGAAATAATGAAAATGGTCAATTAATGAGAGGATTGTTGGTAGGTGGAGGAGCAATAAATGCACTAACTTTTTGAAATTCTATATAAGGATGGGATGTGAGTTCATTTTTACCATTGCAATTGAGAGAATTTGAAAAGGGTTAAGTGCGAATGAGCCGAGAAATCATGTTGAGGTGCGAAGAGTGTGAAACCAGACATGGAGAGAAGGGTTGTGCATAGGAGAAGCTTGTGTTCCCATAGGTGAAGGGTTTGAGTGAAGTAGACACGTTACAAATGAGCTAGGGCACGTGATTTCCACTAGGGCATGAAGATTTAAACTAGGGTTTTGACTTGCTTGATTACAGAGGGAAGAAAAGAGATATTTTGTTCAAATGGCACCAAAGAAAGCACCCGCATCAGGAGATAAAGGGAAGAAGAAGGTTGAAGTGGAAGAAGAAATTTACTCCGAGAGTAATTTCTCAGAAATACAGTATCTAGAGGGCATGATTGTGGGACAAGAATGGGATTCCCATATCTGCCAATGTAAAATCAATGATTACAACCATCAAACATCAGATAATAAGAAGGAGCTCAATGCATTGCTGAGCACAAAAATGAACAAGCACATGTCAGAGGATATGTCGGTATACGATGACGCAGGTGAAAAGTTGCTGAAGCAAAATGGAGTCTACCAGTTGTATGAGTTGCCATACTTTGGAAAGTATGAACCATTGTATTGGTGGTTGATGAGTAGAGTCCATGAGGACTTCTTCTACTTCATCGGATGGAGGGTAAGAATCACAACTGCTTTGATTTCAATAGTGACAGGACTAAGGGCCTCAGGGTTGGATCTGGATAGTGATTTAACTGATAAGGCCATAATCCTAGAGACAAGGAAAGAGCTGGGGTATACTAAAGGTCTATGCGTGGCATGGACATTGACAAATTGAAAAATTACCCAGTAGTGCAGGAAGCTACACATCTTGTAACAAAGTTGAATTACCAAGGAAGGTGGTCACATGTAAACACAATGTGATTTCACGTTGCAAATAAAATGTCTCAAGGAGTGGTCTACAATATTACAGATCACATAGCAAAGACAATCATTGAAGAAGTGTGTATAGGTGACAGAATAAGTTTTGGCATTGTATTATTGTCTTTAGTATTTATGGAGATTGGGGTACCTAATGGGCCAAAGGAGAAGATTTGGGAATACCCCACGGAACACAAGTCACCTGCAGAAAGATTTGGCAAGTACTTGTGTGATGGATCAATGAGTGGACCATTCAAGTAGAGGGCAGAGATGTGGTATGATAGACTCTACATGGCATTCGAAGAAGAGTGGTGCATACCCAAGGATTTGCCTTCGGTGGTGGGTAAGGCAGTTCAGTTTGCAGTCTATCAACATTTTTTCATCACGTGATTTGTGATGAAGGAAGGCTTGGAGCCCATGGTGCAAACTGCCATATGCCTTCACAACAAGATATTTCTAGGCATCAGTTCACCAGTTTTCAGATGCGTGCCACCTAACCTTCAATGCAGATAAGGTAGATTGTGACTACCACACTTTGAGGAAGAAGTATGTATATCCAGGGTGGAATGCCTACATTGAAAGGCTTATTTCAGATATTATAAGCATGAAGCCTGTAAGCTTGGTAGTTGGGGACACCAGAGCAACGCTTGTGTACCTGCAACTCAAACCCAAGCTGGAGAACACTAAGTATGTGGAGAATGAGTTTGTGCTCCCAGGGCCCACCAAAGGTAAGCATACAATGGAAAATGTTCCAACACCTAAGCCCATAGAAACAATTCAAGTAGATGATGAAGAAGAAGAGCATGAAGATAGTGGTGGTTTGGAACACAGAGGCAGAAGAAAGCCTCCAAATAAGGAAGAAGTTGAGTGCACAACTACACCACCTCAGCCACAAGAGGGAGATGATGAGGACTTGGATGCAGTCCAAGGAGAGCACCATTTCAAGAGAGTATTCAGGAGAACAAGGACCCAAGGTGCTACTCCACAAATAGTGCATAGATCACCTTGACTTTCTCCACAGAAGGAGACAATTGAGAAAAGAAGAAGGAAATTGAAGCTGAATGAGGAAGTGGAAGAGTCTGAGGAAAGCACGCCCAATTCTCCTACACCTCTAGAGAATGTGGAAGAACAAAAAGACTAAGATATTAAGGATGGAAAGGAAGGAGGAAAGGAGGCAGATGAGATAGCAACCGAGATTGCTCAGGACATAACAACACAAGTTCCAAATCTTGAAGCCCAAGTTCCTAAGAAGTCTAGATCAAGAAGAACAAGTGGGGAGTATATTCCACCAGCCATGGGCTATGCTAAGGACACAGGTAAAATTGTCCATGCCTATTTCCAGAGCACAATGACACAAAAGGAGTTGTATGGCTGGGAGTTGATGGATGAAGATATGGCAACAATGCGCACAAGGAAGCAATTGTCATGGTTGATGCACACGCACATGGATGAACCAGAATTTGATGTGTGTGAGGAGTCATGCATGTCAAGGAGGTTGAAAAAGACACCTCAGGCTAGACACATAACAGTAAAGCCTACTGTTATGTCAGATGAACAAGTAAGCAATGCTTTGGTGAAAGTCTCGATAGAAGTGGCACGACGGAATATGGATAAAGCTGCAACAATTAGGGCACTAAGGGAGGAGATCAAGACTAAGGATGAGGAAATAACATGCCTAAAGTAGGAAAGAGATTTGGCATAGAAGAAGAACATTGTGTTTATCAGCATGGAAGAGGAGATTGGTGACAATGTCATGAAGGCTAGGCCACACTTAGAGCCAAAGGTACCCAAGATGTTTCCTTCGGCAATACATTATGTAAGTACATTGGTGGACTTAGTGCTTGAAGATGAACCTCTGTGCATGCCAGAACCAAAGGATCCAACATAGGAAGCAGAGCGGGAAAAGGCTTCAGTGATGTGGAAGATTACATCGTATGAAGGGTTGCTTCAGAGCTTTTAGGAGGAACTAAAGAAGGTAGATCAAGTGTTGAATATTTGTATAGTGCCAGAAAGCCATTATAAGGACCAGGACTATTTTGGAAGACAATGAAGTCCTGAAGGCCATGAAGGATGAGACATTGGGCCACATAGAATGATTAGCACTTGTTAAGCAGAAGTGTGAGGCCCTTACAATAGCTCAGGAACCACACAAGGAAAGGTTGGATGAGCTTGGGAAACTCATCACTCAAAAGATGGACTTGTTGGAAGGGAGAATGACTGGCATGTCCAACATTGTGTTGGTCTTACAGAATGAGAAGGGAG
The DNA here is from genome assembly GCA_019776745.2 of Taxus chinensis. Classification (NCBI taxonomy): domain Eukaryota; kingdom Viridiplantae; phylum Streptophyta; class Pinopsida; order Cupressales; family Taxaceae; genus Taxus; species Taxus chinensis. The sequence continues at coordinate 71,807,091 of CM034148.1, read as the reverse complement.
AGATTGCAAGGGATGAATTAGAGTCAATTGTAGTGGATATTCCAGAGAAGGCAGAGGCCGTGCTCAATGACTGGTAGACCTTAGAGGCGGAGATAAAATAAGAATATCCTGAATTGATTATTCAGGTTGAAGCAGAAGATACTGTAGGGTAAAAACATTGTTTTATTCATCAAAATTATTTCTATTCTTCTATTCATATTCTTTGATTCATTTTTGAGACAACCATTGATGAGGCGTCAATGCAACTAGTGTGGGGTAATGTTGATCAGTCAGAATCTGGCACTTAGCGAAGAAAATACAAAAGGTTCGTGTGGGAAAGAAGAGCACATTCAAAGGCATGAGAGTATCAGAAAGGATCGTGTGAAAGAACAGAAACAGGTTCGCGACTTAGCCATTTTCATGGTGAGGATCTATTTTTGGAGATAGCGTGTGGAGCACACAAACCGATCAAAGACTTGCATGACATGCATTGGCTATTTTTGGAGGATCAGCTATGAAGCGCTTTACATGGACACAAGTTGGGAATAGATCTACTACTGTCAGTTAACTAAAAGTAGTCTATTGTTAGTGCACTTGCATGTGTGGCTATTTTTGTAATGATACATGGCTAATAATAGCATGCAACCTATTTTGGGTTTAGATAAGTGGTGAAGGGAAAGTCCCCACCCATATAAATATGTATTGAACTGTGTAGTAGTGAGAGAGAGAATATACGTAGGAGAACTAGGTTATAGTGAGATTATGCTGAAAATAGTGAGATTGTTACGCGCATGAGCGTATACTATTGTTATTATAAGGAAGCTTCTGTGTATTACTGAATTTAATATAATGAAGATTATGGACTGAAATCAAAGTGTTATCATGGTTATAATTCAGTATTGCATGCTTGATTTCATCATGGTTATCTATTAAGTCTGTTATTCTCTAGATCTAGATCTGAACATGCACTATAGAATGATATATTAGTCATAGATCTGAATGCTTTAAGTCTTCATCATGCTAACATCCTGTAACAACAACCCTAAAGAGGGGCCTGGTACCTTTGCGTGACTTCAGGTCAAGTGCCCAGTCTAGGTTGAGTGATGTGCCAGCGTGCCTGGGCTTGTATTGGTGAATTCTAATTCCTATATGAGACATTTTGATCCCTTTTGAGAAATAAAACAATGTGATATGGGTACATGTTGTATGAAATAATAAGCATCTATCGAGTCTATGAGAATGGACATATGCCCATACTCATCACACTCATGGTACAAGTATGTTCCTAATTATTTTTATGTGTATCAACTTCATATTTATTCTTCTTCTATAATTCATAAAAGAGGGATTTTGACCTATGCACATAGCTTTAGGAAAAGATCATATAATGTAGTGGTTGTAATGAATGCATAAATCAAGACTAATTCCTAGAAAAATCTAAATCATTAATCTTTTCAAATGAATTCCTTGTAAATCACATCCAATTCCCTTTAAATCACAAGATCTAGCTCCCTGTAAACTTACTTAGAGCATAATTAAATATTTTTTTCAAATTAAATAAATTGCATGGTGGAAATCATATTATTAATAATACATTAATAAGATTAAAGAGTTCCATAAGCATCACAATGTTTTATAGAATAATATTATGGAAAAATCGTCCAAAGTAATATAATACCCAATATTTCATTTAATTAAGTATAGTAAGACACAAGATAATAATCATTCAACAATGTAAAACCCTTAGGAAGTGGGAGAGGAAGATGAATTAGTTGATTATGTGCAACCTGGAGGTGATCTGGAATGAGTATTTACTGGATCTAGCTGTAAATAGTGTCAAACATGTTGGGTGATGGTTTGAGAACTCAAGACTATACAAGACATAAGCTCCCACATGTGTACAGGAATGCCTCAAGTGCTAGTGAATATTATGGGAACTAGTGACTTTGTAGATATTTAGGATATGATATTTTCTAGGATGGATAATCTTTGTTGTTGATCTTCTTTTTATCACTTTGGTTTCAATGCAATATTGTCGGTCATACCTGTAAGTTGCAAAAAAAAGTGTATACTTGCACATTTCCACTGCACCATGTGAAATATAATAAAATCTCACCTGTAGAATGTGGATCATTGACCTTCAATGTTCACTAGAAGAGTGAACTATACAACCAAGCATTTGCACTACATCTCACACTCCATGTATTTTCATTATCATACTTGTGTGTATAATGTTGCATTTGGATTCCCTTATGCAAGTTACATGATTCAAGCTAGATGTAGATTGTACTGAGTATTCAAGATTGTGTGTAGATCTATCCACAAACTCCCCTCTTATGTTCTGTATGCAAAATAAATGCATTTGTACTTGTATTGATGTGTGAATGTATGCCTAGTATTCTTTCGTGACTATGATGCTTAGGCTGATGTAGATAATTGTTGAGTGTGTGGAGCTCAATTATTTGAGAGAAATAACTATGTATATATGAAACCCTTGTTAGAATTCAAAATAATCGAAAATCGGTCAAAAGTCTGACCGACATCAGTCACCTATGATCGACATCAGTCAGGAAAGGAGGAACCAACATCGGTTAGGGCTAACCGACGTCGGTTACATGTGTAGGAGTGTTTTATTTAACTCTCGGGAATTAGATCTATTTTTAGTATTAAGATAGATCTATTGATTATAATTACATGGCTAAGTGAATTAAGTTTATATACGCCTATATAAACATGAAAGCTAGGGTTTATAAGTAAGAATAAAAAAGAACTTGCAAAAGTTGATGATTATTGTGAGAGAGAGAATTTTTGGAGAAGAAACAAAAACTTGAGTGAAAGAAAGTACTGCACATCTGAGAGGTGTACTCAAGATTGTAAATATTCATTGTATATCTTGTCAAAGCTTTTGGATAATAGATTGGCTTGTTTCTTAGTGGACGTAGCCCACACTAGGTGAACCACCTTAAATTTGGTGTTGATTTATATCTCTTGTTTTGTATAATTCTTCTGGAAGAATATCCGCTTTCATTGCATGTATGTTTAGATCTGATATATTATCTGTACAACCTTGTGCTAACCCTAAAAACTAGTATCAAAGATTTGTTTGAGGGTTTTTTGTTAGGTTAATTTATGCATTATATTACCTTAAATATTTAATTATTTAATAAGGTAATTAGTTTATATATTGTTATAAACTTTATAACAATATTTTTCATATTATTGCATAGGTTATATTGTTATGTAGTTGTAACAATTATTATTTGTTTGTATTTATTGTTGCTTCCCGAATGTATTTTGGAAGCTGTTGTGATTTTGGTTATACCTGTGCAACCCATTTATTTGTTTGTATATTACTGTCTAATATGTATAAATATTGCAACACTCCATTGTAATGGTTGATTAATTTCACATTAATAAAATATACATGCTTCTGTCCCTATTTGTGAAATTACATTTGGTGTCAGAGCAGGTTGAAGGATATTAGAGGATTGCAGTAGAGGTAGAGGAGAATTAGAGAAGCTTGTGTAAGAAAAGGAAAGCCAAAGTTTCCTCTGCAACTTCCCAACCCCATCCCATGTAATACCATCATCAAAATTCCTCAAAACCACCATCAAATTCATCAAAACCACCTTTATTCATTGTAATCAAGGTTGAGGAGGATTAAATACACCAAGGAAGAGATTACAAACTCAAAGGAAGGAAAAAAATTGATCTAAGGCACCATACACACTCAAAACTGCCTTCATTCTTACCAAAACTGCCTGTCATTTTTTCTCTTTGCTGGAATTTTTTCTCAAAACCACCTTTTCCAAACTGTGGTTTTCTAAAGAGGTATGGTTTTACAGTCTGGAAGAGTTTAATTACAATTTTGTCTTTATATATACCTGTTTAGATTAACCACCTAAGTGGCTAGCATAACTTTTGTAAGACACTGCCCATGAAGAGAGGACAAGGGGTCAAATCCCGCTCCCTCACTCACTACCAAATTTGGAGGAAAATTTAGTGAAACTGCTAACTTTAGCGGCAAATTCAAATTTAGTTATAACTAACTAAATTTAGCGAGAAAAACCCTATTTTAGGGAATTTCTTTTTCCTCCACTTTGCATATTTTTGCATTTTGAGCATATTTTGCCAAAGGAGAGATACCTAAAAACTTCATTTTGAGCTAGTTGTTTACGGTTTTTTGCTCAGTAAGCCGTATTGGGCTCCACAGGCCACTAGTGCCCGCAAAACAATTTTTTTTCCTGCCATTCAATTTTTTCTAAATTTTTGAATGTAATTGTATGCTTCATCATATTGTACCAATTTTTCAGGTTTTCATAGTCAACCGAAAATATTGTAACTGCTCAGAAAGTAGCAGAAAATTATAATACAAAACAATAAAAATTGGTTCTGTAACACTCACGAGATCCTAGATCTCATTCGCAGCGTTCAGTATATACAATGCATCTAAGAAGCACTTATGGGTAAAGCCATCATGACTACTACTACACTTAATGCCTAATATAGCTGCAACAACTTCATCTAGGCATCGACCCTTTAAATCGATGGGAAGTAATAAGGTCACAGTGCACACACTATGAGCCATCCCATCCGTCTGTGAATGATTACACGACATAAATCCAGATTGAGAAATTATCCAAGTATATAGTGAAGTTATGCATGTGTATGAGGATATTTCTTTGAGCTGGTGTCAATAATCACACATACCCCTTTCAGTACTATCTTGGTACCACATATCGAATTCTTTCATGTACATTAACGCCTCTTTCACGTACCGCTCAGGTATATCAGAAAGATATTACATTCTTATAGGCGAGCTTCTTCCACGTACCAACAGGTATATCATGAAGGGTTGTCTATAGAAAGGTTTGGTATATCAGACTGATTAATATAGATTGGGAGACCTTATACACTAGAGTGATAAGATCCAAACCCTGTCAGTGATTTCTACAAAATGGGCACCAATGCCCCAAAATTTTTTCTTTCAGATTCACATTCTCAATAACCTAAACAACTATGCTACATGGAAGACAAAAATTAAGACACAAGCTTGAGTTTGAAGAAGGCCTATTGTGAAATGGTACTATGAATGAGATCAACTACTGATACAACACAACAAAACAGTTTGATAAAGTAATCAGAAGGCCAAACTCATCATCTTGTTTGGAGTGTTTGATGATGTGTAACCCCACATTTTGGATGCCAAAACAGCCAAAGAAGCGTGGGATAAGTTGAGCACATATTTATACAAGGCCAAGAACAATAATGTTATACTGAATTTACTAGAGTCAGTTACACACATTGAAGTTCAAGACAGAATGAGAAAATCAAAGCTTTCTTAAGAAGAGTTACAGAAGTTGAGGGCTTCACTTCTAGCCCTAAGAGAAGCAGTCTCATTTATGATTCTCTCATTCCCATTTTTCTGAGAGCACTCCCCTTATTCTTACCGCATTTTTGTTACAACACTAAACATGTCAGATAAAACCGTTAGTTTTGAAAAATTGGTAAACTTACTACAACAAGAGGAAGCCATACATAATAAGTCTCCATGATTAAGAGGAGTAGGAACTTTCTTCATTATCAAAAATGGAAAGGAAAAGGTAAAGGAAAACCTAATTTCTATAAAAATTCCAAAATCAAAATCAGTATCAAGGGGACAAATAACAGAAGAAGCAATGTCCAATCTGCAAAAGAGGACATGACCTAAAATATTGTTGGTATAATACTTACAAGAAAGGTTCATCAAGATAACTCTGGACCTCCACAAAAAATCTCACAAGGGACATTCTAACTACAATCAAGGGCAGAAAAAGGGGAACTAGAAAAGAAGAACCCATCAACAAGGAAATATTGTTGAGCAACAAGAATAATTTGGAACAATGAAGACTACTTGTTCACTGCTCGATCAAGTGAACCATCCAGTCATCTAGTGATGTTTGGTATGTTGATTCATGGGCCACTCTTGACACATGAAAAACATAGAGACTAGTTTATTTCAATGAGGGAATACATCCATCAAAAAATCATGTTTCATTGGGTGATGATTCTTCATATACAGTTTAGGGGATTGGGAACATTTCTCTACCCCTTGGTTCATGCAACTGTAGACTTGATCAGATGTCTTATATGTCCTATTGACAAAGAATCTACTTTCAGTCTAATAGGAAACTCCTTGATCACAATCTAAAAATTGACTTTGATAGTCATTCCGAAGAAGAAAATGTGTTTGATTCGAGATAAATCATGAGGCTCAAAAATAGTTGTGAAATTTTCTAATGTGGGACTACATGTTTCGAGCTTGATTTTGTCCACAGAGATGATCAGGCACTTGTGGCTAAGAACTCTACCTCAACACAATTGTGGCATCAGAAGACTTGGTCATGTAAGTTTCAAGTATCTCAAGACAATTCCACGTGAATATGGTACATGGGATACCATAAGACTTCAGAAGGATACATTTACAAGTGTCCTCACTGCCTAGCAGGAAAACAACAGGAGAGCACTTTTCTAGAAGAGTACTATATGCACCCATGGAAATTACACATGCTATATTGTCAATGCAAAACATTTTGTTATAAGAATTCCCTAACAATGATTCAAAATGTGGATTTCTTCAGAAGGTGTTCGAGCTCCAAAAACCCATTCAAGCAGTATATTTGTAGCAGTTAGAAATGAAACTTACTTAACATTTTCCTCAGCATTTTTCCATCTCCCCATGTCTTTCTATGATTGTTTTGGCCTTCAGTGCCAGGACCGCCACCCTGCCTAGGTGGTACTTCACAAACACTGCCAGGTAGGGCGAAAAATTGAGTCCCACCCACTTTTTCCAAATCATTTTCTTTCAAAGAATAAAAAATCTTCATGTTTTAAACATGCAACGAATTCACTTAATTTTATTTTTGCATGCATCCATGAGTTGAATTTGTCTAAAAATATTTGTTTGCTTGGTTATCCATGGTTCCTCGCTATTTTTAAATAGATTTAATGAATATAAGTTGGAAATCCTTCATTTCCTTGTGCATGAAGGCGCCTTGGGATCCTCCATTCCTATATATTCCATTCTTGTATTCAAGCAAAATTGGCAAAAGTGAGAATTTTGTATATCTTGTATTGTTGGGTTACCATAATCTCACAGGAATTGCATAGCCAAGCTCAGATCTCTTGTGCTATCTCCATTCTACTTGCATTACATCCAGATTGAAAACTTTCAAGATGCCATTGCTCAAGCACCATCCTCTTGTTGTTGTTCTTTGGAATTCCCAATGCCTTTGGAATCACATAAACACTTAAAGAAAGAAAGGAAAGAACTGAGGGGACATATACTAATACTACTGGATTTGCTAAGGTTATTTCTCTTCCAGGTTGGAGTTGTGTATTTGTTTACTTAGATTTATCAAATTAGTCAATTATGAATTATTAATTTAAATTCCATATCAAATAGAGTAGAAACCCAAATTATTCTTGCACTTGTAAGCCATAACTTAGTTATATTTCTAACGAAATCACACATAATTATCACATGGTGATGGAATCCTCTCCTTCCCAACCCTATGGATTTGATAAGAGATCAATGGGGATCTGTATAAAACGTTGTCTACACATGACAGTATATCATTTGGAAGTTACTGTGTGGAATTAAGTTATTTTAGTTTCTATAGCACTGCGGAAAACATGGTGTAATAACCATCTGGGTTATCTCACCTATTTAGTGGGCTTTAGTGGTAAAATAGATTTGATTATTTAGAATTTCCCTGAATTGATGTTTGTGATTGTAATGTTTCAGTTTTGTGCCATTTAAAGATTAGTTTCCTTCCAGTAGTAACCAAAGATTGTCTATTTGATTCAATTTACAGGACACTTCAAATTAGTTTACTGCTTTTGATGATCCAAGTTATCTAACAGAAAACCATAGGGAATTTACACTAAAATTGTTCATAGCCTGCTAAATCTCCCCTTTGTGAACTTATTGCTACCAGGAGATACACTGAAGGTCTTAGTCATTGATCCTCCTATAGTTAGCCACACACATTCAACATCGGCTGCTCCGGCACGACCTCAGGGGGTCGAGTGCGGTTGAATATCACATGTTCATTTTCATCCGTATAAGTACATATCGAGCTCATGGTCATCTTGATCTGGTTCATACTAATCTTTGTGGTACGATGTAACCAAGTCATTCTGTATTTCATTACTTCATACTATATGTTGAAAACTATTCAAGATAAATGTGGATTTTTTGTCTTGGCAAGAAAAGTGAAGCTTTTGAAACTTTCAAGAAGTTTAAAGTAGAAGTTGAGAATGAAACTGGTTGTCACATCAGAACTCTCTGCTCAGATTGAGGGAGGGAATTTACCAGTAATGATTTCAAATACTACCTACAAACTCACAGGATTTTCCAACAAATGCCTCCTCCACACACACCGCAACAGAATGGTGTTGTTGAGAGAAGAAATCATACTATCATGGAAATGGTGCGATGCATGATCGATGACTCTAGAATTGCAAAGACATTCTGGGCAGAAGAAGCAAAGACAACAGTGTATTTGTTGAACAGAGTGCCCACAGTTTCTCTTGATGGAGTAACACCACAAGAAGCATGGTCAAAATGGAAACCATCTATTGCACACCTTAGAGTATTCAGGTGCAAAGCAAACATGCAAATACCCAAGCAGAATAGAAATAAATTGGACATGAAGTCACAAAAACTCGTCTTCATTGGGTACATTGAAGAGAATCTTGGGTACATATTAATGGATCTTAAGACCAAAAAATTCTACACTAGCAGAGATGTTGAGTTTTTCGAGAAGAAGGAAGTAGAGAATCCTCCTCTAGACTCACCAGATGTAAATTTTTCACCAGTTGTAAAAATTAAAGCTGATGTTCCCTCAGAAGATGAAAGTGATGATGGGGATGATGGTGTTGATTAGATAGAACCACGACCCATGGGAACAGTTCAACGTATGCCCAAGTGGTGTACTAGCACATTACGAGATGCAAGAATGGATGCTCCACTGGATACATCCACCCCTGGACCACAAGCTAGCAGTAAAGCAAAAGAAGAAGTTAACTTTGCTTTGATGAGTAGAGTTATTGAATATGATGAGCCCTCTACAGTCCAGGAAGCCCTACAGTCAAAATATTGGAAAGATGCCATGGATTTTGAATATCAATCAGTGATGAAGAATAACACTTGGCAGCTTGTCGATCTTCCACCAGGAAAGAAAACCATTAGATGCAGATGGATATTTAAAACAAAGTACAAAGCAAATGGGACAGTGGAAAAGTATAAAGTGAGATTAGTAGCAAAGGGGTATGCACAAAAAGAAGGCATAGACTACGAGGAGACATTTTCTCCCACAGCTAAGATCAAAACCATCAGAATGATATTTTCTCTAGCTACACAGTTTGGTTGGAAAGTCCATCAAATGGACATAAAAAGTGCCTTCCTAAATGAATATTTACAAGAAGAAGTCTACATGACTCAACCTGAGGGATATGTAGTACTTGGTCAAGAAGCAAAGGTATGCAAACTTAGGAAATCTCTGTATGGCCTTAAACAGGCACCATGGGCATGGTACATCAGATTGATGAGCATCTCATACAACATGGATTTGTTAGAAATCCATACAATCCCAATATCTACCTCAAAAAGAAAGGGGGGGAGATTGTGATTTTTGTTGTCTATGTCGACGATCTAGTCATCATTGGTAGTTTAGTGAAGATGATTGATGCAAGGAAGAAATATCTTAATCGATTGTTCGACATGAAAAATCTCGGGATGATGCATTATTGTCTTAGATTGGAAGTATGATAGAAAGAGAATCACATATTTGTTTCTCAGATGAAATATACCAAGACAACGCTCAAGAAGTTTAGGATGATGGATTGCACACCAATTGCTACACCTATGGAGAATAGATTGTAGCTATCTTTTTCAGATCCATTTCCTAAGGTAAATGCCACTCTCTATCGGTAGTTGATTGGGAGTCTCATTTCACTAACCTACACTAGACTAGATATCAGCTTTTCAGTAAGCTATCTATCTAGGTTCATGAAGGAACCCAAAGTTTATCATTGGAAAGAAGCAAGGCACATCTTGAGGTATCTCGAAGGATCAATAGATCTTGGTCTAGAATACAAAAAGAATGAAAACTTATTCTTGTCAGGATATTCGGATTTAGATCATACAGGTAACATTGATGATAGAAAATCCACTTCAGGATTTGTATTCTTTATGGGATCTTGACCAATATCATGGGGAAGTAAGAAATAACACTTTGTTTCTCATTCTTCCATAAAAGCCAAGTATCATTCTATAGGAGAAGCTGTCTATGAAGAGATTTGGCTACGTCACATACTAGAAGGACTTGGAATACCACAAGAAAAATTGAATACCATGTATGTTGACAATGAAGGTGCTCTCAAACTTGTTCGCAATCTAGTGTTTCATGAAAGAACAAAACATATTGAAGTATAGGTTCATTTCATTTGTGAACATGTGTTGAAGCACAATACACAACTTCAATTTTGTCCAACAGCTGAACAAAAAGTAGATATTTTCATGAAGTCACTTACACGTGAAAATTTCGAGTTGTCCAGAGAGTTCCTCTCCTCATCCCTTGAGGCAATGAAAAATTAAGGGGGGTAATGTTAGGTTAATTTATGCATTATATTACCTTAAATATTTAATTATTTAATAAGGTAATTAGTTTATATATTGTTATAAAACTTTATAACAATATTTGTCATATTATTGTTGTCAAAATTTCACCCCCCAGGGTAAATTTCGATAACATGCATCAGAGTTTTGCAGTTCCAGGCAAGTAGATTGAAACAGGAAAAATCACGAAAAATGGCTAAGTCCTAGTCCTAGGAGCAATCGGGACATTGGGGACATCTAGGCGCGGATCGGCCGAAAAGCCTCCAGGCGGCCTGTGAAGCAAAGGGACATCTGGACCACAGGTACGCGCGGGACGTGAAATGCCCGAATTGGCCGAAAGAAGGAAAAATTTTCCCAAGTCTTCATCCGGGACAAACGGGACACAAGTATGTGAAGTACGCGAACCGGCCGGATCGGCTGAAATGAGAACAAACAGTCCAGAAGAAAAAGGGACATCTGGGCCAGAAGTACGTGAATCGGTCGGATCAGGTGAACCGGAAGAATTTGTCCCACAAAGCACTGGGACATTTGGGAAAAATGGACGCGAGGGACGCGGATAGCTGAAAAATCCGAGAGCCAATCAGATTGCGCCACGTGTCATCGGCAAATGAGGGACGAGGAAGCCCATTTCGGGCGGATCGGAGGTTTTTGTCCCAAAAAGTTTGGGACATCCGGGTCATAAAGACGCGAAGGGCGCGAAAAGCCGGCAAAACCGCAGACCAATCAAATCACGACACGTGTCACAAGGGAGATAGTCCAAAAGTCAAAGGGTGAGGTTTCGAGCACTGACCCGAACTAATGAAATAGCGCCACGTGTCTAAGTTTAAGGGGCCCACAAGGAAATTTCAAAAGGAAAGCCTGCAAAAGGCAGAGGAGAGAGAATTGCTTGTCCAATCAGCATGTGCCACGTGTCATCCAGGTGGCAGAGCGCGGGAAAAATTTCAAAACACGTTTTGGCCCGTTTTTGCCCTAAATCTTCAGATCGCCATAACTTTCGATCCAGAGCTCAGATTGGCACGTTCTTTATATCAATGGAAAGCTGGTAAAATTCTCTACACGATTCTGGGGTCAATTTTGCATTTTGGTTCAGTTTGGAGAGAGAAAATCAAGAAACGCCTCTAGCATGAAATAACAAGCAGAAGTAATGCTTCAACAAACAACTTTAATGCAGCAGACAGTTTGCCGCTTCTGTTAGACAGCCCACCGTTTTGCCAGGATCCGCCACTTCTGCCATAATGAGATGAATGGAATACAACCTGGAGGTGGTTGGGGTAGATTTGGCTTTCCTCTCTCTCTTCCCTCTCTCATTCTTTCTATATATTGTAAAGAGGAGCTTCTTAAAAAAGGTCAAACATTTTTCTGTTTTGCCTCTCCCTTTTTCTCCTCAGGTGAATTTGTGGAGTTCGAACCTCTCATTTGAACTGTAATACTATTCTACCTCATGGCATTCTGTAGTGTATTGTATCAATCTTTGGAGCAAGTAATGCATGTCTGTGGATGATTCTTAGCCCTCTCTGTGTTCATTTTTGCATCCTCCTGCTCTTTCACTGCAGGTTTTGTCATCTGTGCATGATCTTATATCACATTCAAATGGTCTGTGTTCACTGGAAAAATAGGTGTTCTTCATTCCTCGGTGCATCACCTCTATTAGCTTAGATTTATTTTATGCATCTTCTTACCTTGTCTCCTTGGCAGATTAGATTAGGTTTTGAGAAAACTCTCTGCATATTTCGTGTGCATCTGAACAGAGGAATAAGAACCAGCCTTCTCTGGAGAATTCTTTCTCATTTTTCAAGTCCCACACTTGGAGAAAGGATTCAATGTTATGCAATCACACTGGATGCCAAAGTGATCAACCTAGAAATCTGATCTACATCCAGGGGTGCTGTGATTTTGCATCAACAGTTTTGGCACGCTCGGTGGGACCTAGAGGTCTCATTTTTATTGCAGCAAAGTTGATATGCATCTGCTGCAATTTTCTTGCTTGAAAAGAGCTATTATTCGCATATCTGGCGACTCCAAAAGGAAGATCAACTGGTTTCAGCAGTACAGGCCTGAAAGCTTATGAGAAGAATCACAAGGTCAAGAGTTGGAGAAGAAGAGGTGCTGTTTGAATACCTGCAATTATCTCCAAGAAGAAGGAAAAGAGGAAGAAGGATTCAAAGGTCTCCATCTCCACCAAACAGAACTCTCTCAACTCCTCCACCTGCTCGGCCTTTCATTCAGTATTCAAGAGTCCTTCGACCAATTAGAATGGCGCAACCACTAAATCCCTTTGTCAATTTCACTGGCAGCAGCCCACTCGCCCTCAATGCACAGAATCCAGTTCCAATTGCAACATTGAAGAACATTCCATTTTTCATTGGAGAAAATCATACCACTCCTGGTGATCATGTAAAAGACATTGCTAACGTCTGTGCAATCCATGAGATAAATGAAATGGATGTAGCTGTCAAATTGTTGGCGTCTTCATTCAAGGGGAAAGCACTGCAATGGTTTAGGAGCCTTGGAGTTGGCTCTATCACAAACTGGAATCAGCTGTGTATTGCACTTCATGAGCAGTTTGGAGAAAAGGGAGACAATTTATCTCTACTAGAACAATTGACAACTATCAAGAGAGCCCCCAACGAGCAGCTGACTGATTTCAACTTCAGATTTCAAAGGTCTTGGGATAGGATTCCAGTGGTAGTCAGGCCAACAGCAGAAGGTTCTTTTCTATACTATCTTAAAGCTTTGAATTCTGATATTTCTATGTTAATTCAATCTATGGGAGGCACAACCTTATCTTCTGCTTATAGCATTGCCATTAGAGCTGAAAACTGTCTTATCCAAGCTCGTAAATTGGCTCCTAGGCCTCCAATGCCATTATATCCAAGTTTAGAGAGCCCAAGTGCTAGTCAAGCACCTGTCTTAGCTCCTATTCCCACTCCTAGAAATCAGAGTTCAAATGAAGCTTCCACTTCATCTCCAAGTGCCCCAAATGAGCTTCAAGAGGTCATGAAGCAATTGCAAAATCTAGGCAATGAGCTGGTCACTCTCAAAAGATAGCAAGCTCAAGGTTTTAGACCTTCGTATCAGCCTCAAGCTCAACCTAATAGGCAGCCATATCAGCCTCAAAGGCCACCTAATCCAGCTGCAAATATGAATCAAACAAGGCCTCCTGTCAATAGACCATTCCAGCCCTATAATCCAAATGCCATATCTGCCTCTAGGGCATTAGTACCAGCACAAAACAACATTGCCCGGGAGTATGATTGGTGTTTTCCATGTAATGAGCCTCATAATCAATCCATGTGCTTCAATGGTGCTTTGACTTAAGCTTTAATGGTAACAACTACTGGTGTGGAGGGTGAGAACAGTCAAGAAAACAACCAACAACAAGAAACATTCAAACAACAATCAGCCCCAAATGACACCACATTGGTAAATTGGCAAGTAGAGAATTTTTGTGGCATGAACTAGGTAGTCTCTCAAGGTGTTGTAGCAAACACAAGGTCAAAAAGGAGAAATTTGGGTGAAGAACAGCCATTAGCCCCAGCCAATCCACAACCTTCCATGGCTCCACAAATGATTGGCAAGCAAAGTCCCGCTTTAAATGCACAAGGATAGCCAAGAACAACCCCTAGGCCAACTCAAATGCTAGCTGTTGCTGCCCACATACAAGGAGTAAATGTGAAAACCAAGGGGCAGCAGAGAGATCCTTCATCACCATTCAGTATCATTGATCAGATGAAGAAGACAAACGTCAATATATCTATGTGGGAATCCCTATCCATCCCAGGCCAAAGAGATCTGCTGCAAGCTGCCATGAAGGACTGGCCAGCTTCGAATCAGCAGATGCAAGACAAAGTGCTTACAAATGCTGCCCAATCGAAAGGAAATCATGGAGGACAACAAGGTAAGATGTTGAAACCCCCTCCTTTCTATGTTTCATTAATCATTGGAAATCAGCTAGTGCATAATTGCATGATTGATTCTGGAGCAAGTAGCTCTGTCATGCCCAAACAAATAGCTGATCAACTAGGGCTTTAGTATGAAACAACATCCAAAGGGGTAGTGCAGTTGGATGGGACAGCAATAGCAACAGTTGGAGTGATTAGAAATTTGAGTCTTACCTTGCACGCATGTCCAAATGTTGTTGTTTTACAAGATGTGTCAGTCATAGACCTTCCACCACTCTTTGCCCTATGTTTGTCAAGGGACTTCACTACCAAGATTGGGGGATATTTGTCTGCTGATTGGTCTCACATGCTATTCAGAACGAGATATGGAACTAAGGCCACAATTAGATCTGAACCTATTGCAAACTTCCATATTGAGCCCTACACTCCAAGTCAGATTAATGTCAATTGCTCAGCATTTGATCAAGAAGATCACCCTAGCACTGATGAAGCTGACACTAAGGTTGGAAGTATCCCAGATTTGACTCTTGATGAATGGGAAAACAAGGTGCATGCTTTTGATCCTTATCAAGGAATAGAAGAATCTGAGCTAGGAGTCTATTGTATACACGAAGAAAGTCAACCTATTCCTAGCATCACCAAGCCAAACCACAAGGATTTGAATGAGAAAAGGGCAGGATGGATCACCCGTGTCATGGAGTATGACATTGAGATCAAGATCACCAAGCTGGTAAGAGGCAAAGGTTTGTGTGAGTAGCTCGCTTCCAAACAACCAGACAACCCAGAAGATGAAGAAGATGCTGTCCTGCTATTACAAGATGATCAAAAACAGGAAAATGATGATGTGTCCACTCCCTATTGGACTCAGAATATGATACATTTCCTACAGACGGGCATGTGCCCTCCAGAAATGAGCAAAGCACAAAGAAGGTACTTTAGATTACAAGTAGTTCCATATGTGCTTGTTGATGGTGTTTTGTTTTAAAAAGACATCAACGGTGTTCTATTAAGATGCATTGGGACATGTCAGGTTGAGAGGATCTTACACGAGTTCCATGACGGGGAGGCAGGAGGCCATTTCACCCCACGAGTAACAGCTCTCAAAATCATGAAAGCTGGTTACTATTGGCCTACTGTATTCAATGATTGCTACTCATGGGTTAAGAAATGCAAGAAATGTGCATTCTTCACAGGGAAGGGAAGGTTAGCAGCACTGCCCCTTCATCCAATTTCAGTAGATCATCCATTCATGCAATGGGGATTGGACTTCATTGGAGTCATCAATCCCAATTCGAGTCAAGGCCACAAGTGGATTCTTACAGCGACAGACTATTTCACCAAGTGGACCGAAGCAGTAGCGCTCAAAGAGGCAAGTGAGTCTAACATACTAGACTTTTATGAAGAAATAACAACCAGGTTCGGTGTGCCGGCCACCATCATATCAGATAATGCATTAGCATTCATAGGTTCAAAAATTACAGAATGGGCTGTCAAGAATGGAATCTATTTGAGCACCTCTTCAAATTATTACCCACAGGGTAATGGACAGGCAGAGTCCACAAACAAGAATTTACTAAAAATCATCAGAAGGACTCTGGATGAAAATCAAAGAGCATGGCATACAAGGCTAAAATCAGCGTTATGGGCTGACAGGATAACACCAAAGAGGTCTACAGGTAATTCTCCCTACAAGTTGGTCTATGGGAAGGAGGCAGTATTGCCTATATCATTAGAATTGCCAGCCTTGGAGCTCATGAAGAAGTTTGAGTTATCTGAGTTCAAACCAATGGAGGTCAGGTATGCAGAATTGATGGAATTAGAAGAAATCAGAGAACATGCAGTTCAGATGATTGAAAAGGATCAGGCCTTAGTAAAAAGATGGTTTGATAAGAGAGTAAGAGCAAGGACCTTCCAGGAAGGGGACCTAGTTCTGAAATGGGATGCAGATCAAGAAAAACCAGGAATGCATTCCAAGTTTGATGCCATCTGGAGTGGTCCCTACATGGTCACGGGATGTAAAAATAGTAATGCCTTCCAATTGTCTGCATTGGATGGAGAGGAACTTCTGATTCCGGTTAACAGAATCTATCTTAAACATTGCTACTAAAAAAGAAAAGGTTTTCCCTTGTAAATATTAGTTTAGATTTTTTTAATTCCTCTAAGTGCTTGTGCACATTGTCCTGTTGTAGTTAGGTTTCAGTTTCCCTAAGTGCTTTGGCACAGGTTTTGCTACTCTCAGGTTGTTTTCTATAGTTCAGAGTGTTGATGGAGAAGAAGTTGCAGTATCAGGCTCGTTTCAAGTTATTGCTTATAACTCCATGCCCAATGGATCGCTAAAAGGCCACTGATCTTCTACCTAGCAGGAAGGTGACCCCGCTAAGTCGTCAAAACTGTTGTCAAAATTTCACCCCCCAGGGTAAATTTCAATAACATGCATCAGAGTTTTGCAGTTCCAGGCAAGTAGATTGAAACAGGAAAAATCACGAAAAATGGCTAAGTCCTAGTCCTAGGAGCAGTCGGGACATTGGGGACATCTAGACGCGGATCGGCCGAAAATCCTCCAGGCGGCCCGTGAAGCAAAGGGACATCTGGGCCACAGGTACGCGCGGGACGCGAAATGCCCGAATCGGCCGAAAGAAGGAAAAATTTGCCCAAGTCTTCATCCGGGACAAACGTGACACAAGTACGTGAAGTACGCGAACCGGCCGGATCGGCCGAAATGAGAACAAACAGTCTGGAAGCAAAAGGGACATCTGGGCCAGAAGTACGCGAATCAGCCAGATCGGGCGAACCGGAAGAATTTGTCCCACAAAGCACTGGGACATTTGGGACAAATGGATGCGAACCGGCTGGTTCAGCTGAAACAAAGAAAGTTCATACTGGGACATCCGGGCCGTAGGGATGCGAGGGACGCGGATAGCTGAAAAAGCCGAGAGCCAATCAGATTGCGCCACGTGTCATCGGTGAATGAGGGACGAGGAAGCCCATTTCGGGCGGATCGGAGGTTTTTGTCCCAAACAGTTTGGGACATCCGGGATATAAAGACGCGAAGGGCGCGAAAAGCCGGCAAACCCGCGGACTAATCAAATCACGACACGTGTCACAAGGGAGATAGTCCAAAAGTCAAAGGGCGAGGTTTCGAGCACTGACCCGAACCAATGAAATAGCGCCACGTGTCCAAGTTTAAGGGGCCCACAAGGAAATTTCAAAAGGAAAGCCCACGAAAGGAAGAGGAGAGAGAATTTCTCATCCAATCAGCACGTGCCACGTGTCATCCAGGTGGCAGAGCGCGGGAAAGATTTCAAAACATGTTTTGGCCCGTTTTTTCCCTAAATCTTCAGATCGCCATAACTTTCGATCCAGAGCTCGGATTGGCACGTTCTTTATATCAATGGAAAGCTGGTAAAATTCTCTACACGATTCTGGGGTCAATTTTGCATTTTGGTTCATTTTGGAGAGAGAAAATCAAGAAACACCTCTGGCGCGAAATAACAAGCAGAAGTAATGCTTCAACAAACAACTTTAATGCAGTATACAGTTCGCCGCTTCTGTTAGACAGCCCGCCGTTTTGCCAGGATCTGCCGCTTCTGCCATAATGAGATGAATGGAATGCAACCTAGAGGTGGTTGGGGTAGATTTTGCTTTCCTCTCTCTCTTCCCTCTCTCATTCTTTCTATATATTGTAAAGAGGAGCTTCTTAAAAAAGGTCGAACATTTTTCTGTTTTGCCTCTCCCTTTTTCTCCTCAGGCGAATTTGTGGAGTTCGAACGTCTCATTTGAACTATAATACTATTCTGCCTCATGGCATTCTGTAGTGTATTATATCAATCTTTGGAGCAAGTAATGCATGTCTGTGGATGATTCTCAGCCCTCTCTGTGTTCATTTTTGCATCCTCCTTCTCTTTCACTGCAGGTTTTGTCATCTGTGCATGATCTTATATCACATTCAAATGGTCTGTGTTCACTGGAAAAATAGGTGTTCTTCATTCCTCGGTGCATCACCTCTATTAGCTTAGATTTATTTTATGCATCTTCTTACCTTGTCTCCTTGGCAGATTAGATTAGGTTTTGAGAAAACCCTCTGCATATTTCGTGTGCATCTGAACAGAGGAATAGGAACCAGCCTTCTCTGGAGAATTCTTTCTCATTTTTCAAGTCCCACACTTGGAGAAAGGATTCAATGTTATGCAATCACACTGGATGCCAAAGTGATCAACCTAGAAACCTGATCTGCATCCAGGGGTGCTGTGATTTTGCATCAACAATTATTGCATAGGTTATATTGTTACGTAGTTGTAACAATTATTATTTGTTTGTATTTAATTATTGTTGCTTACCAGATTTATTTTGGAATCTGTTGTGATTTTGGTTATACATGTGCAACCCATTTATTTTTTTGTATATTGCTGTCCAATATGTATAAATATTGCAGCACTCCATTATAATGGTTGATTAATTTCACATTAATAAAACATACAGGATTCCATCCCTGTTTGTGAAATTACATTTTTTGTGTTGACAAATTTACTCATAGAGGGGTTTCTGATTGAGTGGGATCTACAGTAATGGTAGAAGAAAACAAATACAAGGTAGAGAATTTTGACGACTGAAATTCTCAATTATTGAAGATGCAGATTGAGGATTATCTATATCAAAGAGATTTGTATTTACTGTTGGATGAGAATTCTAGACCTACGAAGATGACTGATGAAGAATGGAATATTCTTGACAGAAAGGATTTAGGATCTATAAGATTGAGCCTAATAACATTCGTGACTTCTAATATTACAGAAGCAACCTCTACGGTAGGGTAAATGAAATATCTTGCTAATGTATATCAAAAACCTAGTGCTTCAAATAAATTTTATTTGATGAAGAAACTATTTAGTTCTAAGATGCATGAAGGTGGATCTGCATCTAATCATTTGAATGATTTCTGATCTATTGTAAATTAGTTAAAATCGTTTGATATTCTGTTTGATGATTAAGTGAAAGCACTTTTATTCTTATGTTCTTTTCTTGATAGTTGGGATAACTTGGTAATGGCTGTTAGTAATACAACATTTGCTAATAATATTTGGAATTTTGATGATGTGGTTAGTATAATCTTGAATGAAGAAATTCATAGGAAGAGTACAAAGGAATCATCATCTGGGAATGCTTTGAATGTATAAAGAAGGGGTGGGCAGAAGGAGAGATCCAAGATTAAGAGTAATGGGAAATCAAAGTCAAGGGATAACATATGTAAATCCATAGGTAAGGGAATTACTTGTTGGAAATGTGGAAATAAAGGACATGCAAAGAAATATTGTTGGTCAAAAGATAAAGAGAACCAACAACTAGACATAGGTAAAGAAGCAAATATTGCTGTAGTAGAGGTAATGCAAGATTCTCTTATTCTTTCTTTAGATAATAGAATTGAATCATGGGTTTTAGATTCCGGATCTTCTTTCCATACAAACCTTAATAAGGGTTATTTCAGAAATTATGTCCAGGGTAATTTTGGACATGTTTATTTGGGTGATGATGAACCTTGCAGTATTACTAGTAAAGGGGAAGTTCATTTAAAATTGTTGAATGAAAATACATGGATATTGAAAGATGTGAGGCATGTTCCAAGCCTCAAGAGGAATATTATTTCTATAGGGAAAATAGGTGAATCTGGTTGGATGGTTACATTTACAAGAGACTCTTGGAAAATCACCAAGGGTGCTTTTGTTGTGGCAAGAGGTAAGAAAGTAGGAACACTACATTTATCTACCTGTGTTACTGATTCCTTTTCTACATTATCTACTTCAGATTCAGATGCATGTATGTGGCATAATCGGTTAGGCCATACGAGTAAAAAATGAATGTAGATATTAAAGGATAAGGGTAAGTTATTAGATTTGAAAGATTTAGATCTTGATTTCTATGAGCATTGTGTTTTTGGAAAGTAAAAGAGAGTGAGATTTATCAAAGTTAGGGCAACTAAGAAGGAGAAGAAATTAGAGCTTGTACACTCAGTTGTGTGGGGACCAGATTAGGTAGATTCTCATGGAGGATCCCAATATTATGTTACTTTCATTGATGATGCTACAAGAAAATTACGGGTTTATTGTATTAAACATAAATATGATGTTTTTGAGACTTTTAAAAGATGGAAATCCCTTGTTGAGAATGAATCAAATTCAAAGTTAAAGTGCCTTAGATCTGATAATCGTGGTGAATACTGTAGTAAGGATTTCAATGATTATTGTCTAGTGAATGGGATACGTAGAGAAAGAACGGTTCCAAGAACACCACAAGATAATGGTGTTGCAGAGAGAATGAACATGAAAATCATGGAATGTGCTAGAAGGATGAGGATGCATTCTGGATTTCCCTTACAGTTTTGGGTAGAAGTAGTTGATACAATTATTTTTTTGATTAACCGTGGGCCTTCAAGTTCACTAGATGGAGGAATAACAGAGAAATATTGGACCGGAAAAGAGGTAGATATTTCTTTTCTTAAAGTTTTTGGTTCAGAAGCTTTTGTGCATATTGATAAGGAAAATAGGAAAAATTTGGAGGCAAAATCCAAGAGAAGCACTTCCATTGGTTATGGATCTAGAGATTTTAGATTCCATTTTTGAGATTTAGAGAATTCTAAAATTATTAGGAGTCAAGACATTGAATAGAATGAAAAGAGAATGTACAGGGATAACATTTTGGTACCCAAGGATGAACTGGTTGAGAAGTTTGTGAATGAAAATGAACTCTCAGGTTCAAAAGTAATACCGACAGGGTTACACAGTAACCAGTGTCGGTTGACCCCTGACCGTAATTGGTCAGCTAAACATGTATCGTTTATAGAAGATCCAAACCAACATCGGTTAGCAGAATTTACATCGGTTATAGGTGAGCGACATTGGTCACTGACATATTTGGATACAAATTTTCAGGAGGTCCAGAATGAGCCTCTGGTACCCCAAACTCCTGTGAGAAGGTCACAAAGGGTAAGTAAACCTTCATAAATATTCACACCTTCTCTATTTTATTTATTATTGATTGATAATGGTGAAGTAGAGAGTTTTGAAGAAGCAATGCATGCTGAGACCCACGTTCAGTGAGAGCATGACATGGATGAGGAGATGGACTCCTTGGATCAGAACTAGACTTGGGATTTGGTTAAGTTACTAGTAAGTAAGAGGAAATTACAGAACAAGTGGGTTTTTATATGCCTATATAGGCATGAAAAATAGGGTTTAAAAGTAAGAATTAATAAGAACTTGTAAAAGTTGATGATTATTGTGAGAATAATTATGAGAGAGAGAATTATTAAGAAGAAGAAAAATCTTGAGTGGAAGAAAGTATTGTACATCTGAGAGGTGTGGAAGATTGTAAATCTTCAATTGTATATCTTGTCAAATATTTGGATAATAGATTGGCTTGTTTCTTGGTAGACGTTATTTTGGACATCTGTTGTGAACCACGTTAAATCTAGTGTTGCAAACCCATTATATCTCTTGTTCTATATATTTCTGTCTGGTAAATATCCACTAAATATTTGCACGTAAGCCATTATAATGGTTGATATATTATCTGTACAACTGGTGTGCTAACCCCAACAAATAGTATCAGAGATTTGTTTGAGGGTTTTACGTGTTGACAAATTTACTCACAAAGGGTTTTCTAATTGAGTGGGAACTAAAACAATAGCAGAAGAAAAAAATACAAGGTAGAGAAGTTTGACGACTGAAATTATCAATTATGGAAGATGCAGATTGAGGATTATCTGTATCAAAGAGATTTGTATTTACCATTGGATGAGAATTCTAGACCTATAAAGATGACTGATGAAGAATGGAAGATTCTTGACAGAAATGATTTAGGATCTATAAGATTTAGCCTGACAGCATCCGTGACTTCCAATATTACAAAAGCAACTTCTACGGTAGGGTTAATGAAATCTCTTGCTAATTTATATGAAAAACCTAGTGCTTCAAATAAAGTTTATTTGATGAAGAAACTATTTAGTTCTAAGATGCATGAAGGTGGATCTACATCTAGTCATTTGAATGATTTCATCGATCTATTGTAAATCAGTTAAAATCGGTTGATATTCCATTTGACGATGAAGTGAAAAAACTTTTATTCTTATGTTCTTTACGTAATAGTTGGGATAACTTGGTAATGGTTGTTAGTAATACAACATCTGCTAATAATATTTTGAAGTTTGATGATGTGGTTAGTATAATCTTGAATGAAGAAATTCATAGGAAGAGTACAGAGGAATCATCATCTGGGAATGCTTTGAATGTAGAAAGCATAGGGGTGGGAAGAAGGAGAGATCCAAGAGTAAGAGTAATGGGAAATAAAAGTCAAGGGATAACAGATCTAAATCCAGAGGTAAGGGAATTACTTGTTGGAAATGTGGAAAGAAAGGACATGCAAAGAAATATTGTTGGTCAAATGATAAAGAGAACAAACAACTAGACAAAGGTAAAGAAGAAAATCTTTCCGCAACAGAGGTAATGCAAGATGTTATTATTCTTTCTTTAGATAATAGAATTGAATCATGGGTTTTAGATTCAGGATCTTCTTTCCATGCAACCCTTAATAAAGGTTATTTCAGAAATTATGTCCAGGGTAATTTTGGGCATGTTTATTTGGGTGATGATGAACCTTGCAGTATTACTGGTAAAGGGGAAGTTCATCTAAAATTATAGAATAGAAATACATGGGTATTGAAAGATGTGAGGCATGTGTCAAGCCTCAGGAGGAATCTTATTTCTGCAGGGCAACTAGGTGAAGTTGGTTGCATGGTTACATTTACAGGAGACTCTTAGAAAGTCACCAAGGGTGCTTTTGTTGTGGCAAGAGGTAAGAAGGTAGGAACATTATATTTATCTACATGTGTTACTGATTTTCTTTTCTTCATTATCTACTTCAGATTCAGATGCATGCATGTGGCATAATCGGTTGGGCCATATGAGTCAAAAATGAATGCAGATCTTAAAGGGTAAGGGTAAGTTATCAGATTTGAAAGATTTAGATCTTGATTTCTGTGAGCATTGTGTCTTTGGAAAGCAAAAGAGAGTGAGATTTCTCAAAGTTAGGGCAACTAAGAAGGAGCAAAAATTGGAGCTTGTACACTCAGATGTGTGGGGACTAGCTCAGGTAGCTTCTCATGGAGGATCCCAGTATTATGTTACTTTCATTGATGATGCTACAAGAAAGGTATGGGTTTATTGTATTAAACATAAGTTTGATGTTTTTGAGACTTTTAAAAGATGGAAAGCCCTTGTTGAGAATGAATCAAATTCAAAGTTAAAGTGCCTTAGATCTGATAATGGTGGTGAATACTGTAGCAAGGCTTTCAATGATTATTGTTTAGTGAATGGGATACGTAGAGAAAGAACGGTTCCAAGAACACCACAAGAGAATGGTGTTGCAGAAAGAATGAACAGGAAAATCATGGAATGTGCTAGAAGTATGAGGATACATTTTGGATTTCCCTTACAGTTTTGGGTAGAAGTAGTTGATACAATTAGTTTATTTGATTAACTAGCATGGGCCTTCAAGTTCACTAGATGGAGGAATACCAGAGGAATCTTGGACCGGAAAAGAGGTAGATATTTCTTTTCTTAAAGTTTTTGGTTCAGAAGCTTTTGTGCATATTGATAAGGAAAATAGGAAAAATTTGGATGCAAAATCCAAGAGATGCACTTTCATTGGTTATGGATCTGGTGATTTTGGATTCCATTTTTAGGATTCAGAGAATTCTAAAATTATTAGGAGTCAAGATATTGAATGGAATGAAAAGAGAATGTACATGGATCAAATTTTGGTATCCAAAGATGAACTAGTTGAGAGCTTTGTGAATGAAAATGAACTCTCAGGTTTAAAATTAATACCAACAGGGTTACACAGTAACCGGTGTCGGTTGACTCCTGACCGACATTGGTCAGCTAGAACATGTATCGTTTATAGAAGATCCAAACCAACATCAGTTAGTAGAACTGACATTGGTGATAGGTGAGCAGCGTCGGTCACTAACATATTTGGATACAAATGTTCAGGAGGTCCAGAATGAGCCTCTGGTACCCCAAACTCCCGTGAGAAGGTCACAAAGGGTAAGTAACCCTTCAGAAATATTTACACATTATCTATTTTATTTATTATTGACTGATAATGGTGAAGCAGAGAGTTTTGAAGAAGCAATGCATGCTGAGACCCACGTTCAGTGAGAGCATGACATGGATGAGGAGATGGACTCCTTGGATCAGAACTAGACTTGGGATTTGGTTAAGTTACTAGTAAGTAAGAGGAAATTACAGAACAAGTGGGTTTACAAGAACAAGGAAGAAGAGGGTGGAAAAAAAAGGTACAAGCCAAGGCTTGTAGTAAAGGGATTTACAATGAAAGCAGGTATTGACTTTGGTGAAATATTTTCTCCTGTTGTTAAGATGACTTTTATTGGTACTGTATTGAGTTTAGTTGTAGTACATGATTTACAATTAGAGAAACTAGATGTGAAGATGACTTTATTTCATGGTGATTTGGATGAAGAGATTTATATGCAACAACTGCTTGGGTATGAAGTCAAGGGTAAGGAGAAATTAGTGTGCAGGTTGAAAAAGATCCTATATGGGCTCAAACAAGCTCTAAGGCAATGATACATGATGTTTGATAGTTTTATGCATGAACATGGTTACTTGAGATGTGAATATGACCATTGTGTTTATTTCAATAATCTTGAAAATGGGAGCTATATTATTTTGTTACTGTATGTGTATGATATGCTTATTGTCGGATCTAATATGTAGGACATTAGTGAGATTAAGGGAAAGCTAGCTCACACATTTTCTATGAAGGATTTAGGAGCCATAAAAATAATCCTTGGCATGTAAATACACAAAGAAAAGAAAAAAAAGAAATTGTATTTGTCTTAGGAGGATTATATCTGCAGGGTGTTAGAAAGTTTCAAGATGTAGAATGCAAAACCTGTTAGTACACCTATGGCTGGAAACTTCAAATTGAGCAAAGATCAGTGTCCTTCATCACATGAGGAGGTCAAATACATGACACGAGTGCCATATACTTCAACATTTGGGAGTCTCATGTATGCTATGGTTTGTACCAGACCATACATTGTATAAACAATGGGAGTTGTGAGTAGATATATGGCTAATCTAGGTAAAGAGCATTGGAAAAAAATCTAATGGATACTTAGGTATTTGAAAGGGACATCTAGCATGGAGTTATGCTATGGAGGTTTAGATATTTCATTATGTGGCTATGTTGATTTAGATATGGCTGGAGATCTAGATGGTAGTAGGAGCACTACTGAATATATTTTTACAATAGGTGAGATGATAGTTAGCTGGATTTCAAGATTGCAGAAGATTGTGGATTTTTCTACTACAAAGGAAGAGTATGTTGCAGCTACAGAGGCTAGCAAGGAGATGATATGGATGAGTAGGTTCATGGAAGAGTTGGGAAATGAGCAAGATGATTGTACATTGTTTAGTGACAGCCAAAGTGTAATTCATTTGGAAAAGAAATCATCGTTTCATTAAATAATGAAACACATTCAGTTGAGGTATCACTTTATACGACAGGCATTGGAGGATGGGTAGTTGAATCTAGAAAATATTCATATAAGTGAGAACCCTACAGATATGCTAATGAAGCCATTAGTAAAGGATAAGTTGGAGCTACAATCCAATTCTGTTAGTCTTTGAGTTTGAGACTTGAAGAGGAAGAAACAAAGCTAAGAAAGGATATAAGAATGACGTTGTATAGGTATAGTGTAGTAATTAATCTCCAAGTGGGATATTGTTGAGTTGTGGAGCTCAATTATTTCAGATTAACATGCAATATGAAATTTACTGGAAAATATAGTAACCGACATCTATCAGGAAAGGAGTAACTGACATCGGTTAGGGATAACCTACATTAGTTACCTGTGTGGGAGTGTTTTATTTAAATCTCGGGAATTATATCTATTTTTAGTATTAAAGAAGATCTATTGATTGTAATTTCATGGATAAGTGCCCTAAGTTTGTATATGCCTATATAAACATGAAAGCTAGGGTTTATAAGTAAGAATTAAAAAGAACTTGCAAAAGTTGATGATAATTGTGAGAATAATTGTGAGAGAGAGTTCTTGGAGAAGAAGAAAAAACTTGAGTGAAAGAAAGTACTGTACATCTGAGAGGTGTGGAAGATTGTAAATCTTCATTGTATATCTTGTCAAATATTTTGGATAATAGATTGGATTATTTCTTGGTGGACGTAGCCCATAATGGGTGAACCATGTCAAATCTAGTGTTGATTTATATCTCTTGCTTTGTATAATTCTTCTGGTATAATATCTGATTTCATTGCATGTATGTTTAGATATAATATATTATCCGTATAACCTTGTGCTAACCCAAAAAATTATTTTGTTGTATATGTCTTTATCCTATACTATTTTTGGCCAAAAATAAACATCTGACCTCCTGCTAAAATTTACAAATGGTCTATCCAAAGCATGTAAAACATTTTCCCAATATGCGATCTTCAGAAGCCAATAGTCACTACCTTCTTCTGTTGCACTTTTCCCGCAATGCTCAATATATGCTTTTATTCCCTTTTTTACATCTTCCATTTCTTTGAGTTTGTTGAAAGGTGCCAAAGGAGTTTTCCCTTCCGAAAAGCTTGGCTCACCATTATCCTTTATACACCATATATGGATAGAACGAGACCATTTTTGATCCTTTAATGTTTCTTTATACTCCATTATTGGTATGTCATCCAAAACATGGAATCTAAAAAACTTTGGTTTGCTGATACCCACTATCTTATGGTTTTCATCCAATAAGAATGGCTCCACAAAGTCCTTGAATTTGTACACTTCCTCAATAATATAAGGATTGAATGTACTTGACCCTTGTTGGCATGTTTTGTAAGATTCCATGATATGTGGCAAAGAAAATGTGTCTAATTTATGTAAAGATGCTGCTAATATTCCAAAATTCTCATCTATATCCTCATGGGTGTGTCCCACTGGAAGGAAGCTTACATACACAATGTTGAATACCCTTTTTGTTGTCAACATTGATACAAATGCAAATAATGTACAATTATTTTTATCACTTGAAGCATTATCTAATTGCAAGTAGAGGATCAGTGGGTGCTTTATGAAAGAATTATTTACGCTACCATCACTAAATGATTTTGAGTGGTCAAATATTTCCTTGTACCTTTTACATTTTTCATGCATATCATTTTGTAATAATGCATCATACAATGGCTGTTTGGATGATCCAAAATGATACGAAAAAATCTCCATACTTATTAATTACAGGTTCTTCAAGCTTCCTGAGACACAAAGCTAATGATGTGACTGTATAGTTTGCTCCATGTTCAAAAAATGGCAGGCCAAAATGGCTGAAACCCCTAGTCTTGTGTCCATGTGTGAGCATACCAGTCAAAGTAATTGGTAGGTTAACAACATTATTTATTGAATTTTCTTTTTTACCCATCCTTGGTATGAAAGTTTTCATTTTATCCATTTTATCATGCACAATGCTCAAGAATCCATGAGGTTTTTTTTCTGACTGCAATATGTGGGAATAGTAAGTTGTATGCCAACTTTGAATATATTCATTGTGCCATGTTTGTTCCTCCTCAATCTTTATGAGTGCTTCTAGGCATGTGTTGGATCTACGTTTGTTGAAAAAATCTATGCACTCATCATACTTGGAAAATAAATTATTTTTGCAATGGAAACATGTGGATTTTTTTTCTCATTATGTTGCTGAAGCTTGATTGTGACACCTAAGGAAGTTTCAAGAATTCAAGCTCCTCATTGCATTTTTTTCGCAATATATTTGGGGTATAAAATGAATGAAGAAAACCTTTGGGGAACTTTTACTCCATCCCATCCTATAGACTGAGTCAGATGTGGTGAGATATCTTAATTTCTCTCAACAATTCTTGATATGTAGGCAATTGTTACAGAAATGTTTGACCTTTTTTTCTCTTTTCCAGTGTTTGCATTCACTGCAAGCCTATTTCTGTTTATCCATTTAGATTTATTTTTATAGAAGGAAATCCTTGGGGTACCCATATACTTTGTACCATGCATTTTGAAAAACATCCATCCCATAAAATCTCATTTTATGTATCTCCATAGTTTTCTTACCAACATTGAAGATGACATGTGTTATTAATGCATCAAACACATTTTTTTTATCAATTTCATTCAAGGCTCTAGTTGTGCGCCACAGATTTTGAATTATAACTGAAGAAAGATGTAATTTTCAGAGACAATTAGATTTGCAACAACTAAACTCTGTATTTTCCACTTCTTCCAAAAATATTGACCATTTTCTATCCTCATCAAATTTTTGATTAGATGGATTGGCTTGAGGGGTATCCAATTTCAAACGTTTTGTAGCATTATAACATATTTTTATCACTCTGTTGGATTGATTGTGATTAGTGGCATCATATGAAATTAGATAAACAAACTAAGGTTTTTTATCTTATAATCTAATATCCATCTGAGAATTTGGGACTTCTTTGAATCTAATATCCATTTGATAACTATTTATGTCAACAAATTTCCTAGCAGGCCATTGTATGAGAGATCCTTCAGATAGGCAACATCCTTTGCAAGGAGGGTTGAATAATCTATCAATATGCACACCAAAGCTATTGGAATCCAATCTATTAAAATGTACCATGTCTCTTTTAACTACGTTTGTAATTGTTCCCTCTACTACAAATTTACACTCAATTCAGTAGTAATGGATTAATTTTGTAATAGCTCCCTTGAACTTCAAATTGTGCTGATCACTGTGTACAAGGTGTAGATCCACCATTTGAGAACTCCCTTGCTTAACCATAAGGGAACTTCTTTTTTCATTGAAAATCAATTTTTTTATTGGCCAAACAATTGATCTATTAGGTTATAGCGAGTCTGAGTATTCTGAACACATATTTATCACATTCTCCATGCATACACCAAAATTAAAAGGACCCAACCTCTCTCTATAAATTTCATGAACTTATAACACATGAGTTATATAACCAATGGCTATGTCATCATCTCTACTACAAGATTTGTGTTTGAGGATGAATTGTTTGTGATAAAATATTTTCTATTTTTAGGACCTGTATTGATGGTACTTTCACTGTCATCACTACAATTTTTGTCACTCTCTGCATTGTAATCCTCTGAACCACTATAAAGGTTTTCACTTCCCAAATTGGGGGAATGGATGAATCTGCATGCTTTGACAATTCACTCTCTTCCCAATAAATTAAGTTTCCTTCATTCCCTACATCTGCCAAGGTTTCAAATTCATCATATGAGAAAGAAAATTTTATTGTCCCATCCAATACTGTGTTAACACTGACAATAAAAAATCATCTTCCCACACATTTGCAATGTAATGTCTTCTTTCTTGGATATACTATTACCTCTCTAACTTTGGTTCCTTTTGAAAACAAATCCACATGACCATCCTCTAAAAATTCAAAATCCCCTGCTACTGTAACAACATACATTACAAAGTTTGCGAGATGATGGAAAATCTATTAAACCATTGCATAAAATAAATGAAAAATTATCATGTATGTACAACTATAAGTATATTGAATACACATAGCACATGAGCTGCGAACTTCTATAATTTAGTAGGCTTGGAAATACTTCAAAATTGTACATATAATTAAAATTGACATGAATATATTTATAACATGATTTCCAAACTATGATTGAACTTGATTCATTTGAATTTAATTAATGAGAAATAAATAGATGAGGTTGAATTTAAATGATGAGAAATAAATAAAAAGAGGTTAAATGGAAGTTATTTAGAAACTTGATTTCTAATCGCTTCATCCAAATATCTTCATCATATTATTAACATAGCATAAATTACTTTTACGAGAATTTGTCATACCTCCCATATTCACTGACTATGAGAATAGGCATAGGAGAATTTACATTTTTTTCTATATTTAGTTAATGAGAATGGGCATATGCCCATTCTCATCATGATGATAAAAATATTTGTTTGTATGAGAAATGGCATATCCCCATTCTCATCACAATGATAAAAATATTTATTTGTATGAGAAATGACATATCCCCAGTCTCATCACAATAATAAAATTCTTTGTTTGTATGAGAATGGGAATATGCCTATTCTAACCCTTCTAACTTATTGAAGCAATATTGAACTTAATCATTTTAATATAGCTATAAAGGATGTGAGAATGAGCAACTGTCCACTTCCGAACAAATTAAATATTACCTCTATTTTGTTCTATGATTCTTATATGAGAATAGGCATATGCCCCATTCAATACAACATAAAAATGTTTGTTTGTATGATAATAAACATATGCCCATTCTATCTATGTGTATTGCCTCAAGATAATACCTCTATTTTTCTTCTATGATTCTTATTATATGAAATGGGCATATGCCCATTTAATATAAGATAAAAATGTTTGTTTTTACGAGAATGGAAGTATGCCCATTCTTTCTAAATGTGTATTTCCTCAACATAATAATATATTTTTTTTCCTAAAAAGAGAATAAAAACTAATTCCTCTAAATTTTCTTCTAAGGTACTATCTCATTATTTAGAACATCAAATATTAACCTTTGATGTGATTACTATAAGTTATATATTTTCTATTAATTTCAAAACCATGTTATAGTATCAATGATTTTAACACAAACATGCATGGGAGGTTTAATTATTTTCAAGTACATTCAAGATATTTATAATGAAACTTGATGAATATCAAAGATACCTATTGAAATATATTAAAACTTACAAGTCAATTATAAATGTGATGAAAAATCCAAACAAGAAAAAAAATTAGATATCATAATGTATGGTATTAATACCAAATAATAGGATTGTTCTTTGCAATCAATGAACAAATAATAATATATATTTTAGATCGATTTTCCCCATCCCCTTTTTCTATTTAAGTAGAACTTCCCATCTAGAATTCAGGGAGTGATTGAAGCAAGTAAACGATTCAACATTTGAGTGATTTCGTTTAAACCACGCGTCATATATATTTTCCCTAACTATCCCCTCTCTAGTACAAATTAGTATCGATTAATTTCAAATGCAAAAAATAACATAAACCATAGCTATAATAATGTTTAAAAATTAAAACATGGCTATGATTTTTTTTGAAAATTTAAATTTTATTTTAATTAAAATTATCAAACCTAAATCATGGCTAGCATATATTTTAATATTTATATGTTTTTGACCATAGAATAACGAGACCATTAATTTGCAAATAAATTGTTTTCCATTGTTGATTTTTTATTAATTGAAAGTACTTGTTTTTTATTAATTCAAGGTACTTGTTTGTCAAACATGTCTTTGACCACCCATTGGAAGGAAATTGGAAAAATTAATGGAAATTAATTCGTGCCACTCCATGACACTATAGAGAGGATGACAACGGCTACTGTTTTTGATAATGGGATAGGTCTTGGGAATTGCAAGGTTTACCGCGGGTCGGTGAAGCTATCTCTTTCTTGTTAATCCTTTCCACTTTATTTTTCATTCAATTTCCACTATTTTTATTTGTCCTTCCACTTTGGGCTTCTTATTTCGTTATACTATTTTTCCTTGTGAAGCAAAATATTTGAAGAATGTTTTTGAGATATTGTTCTTCCTCTCTACCAATTTTTTTGACCCTTACCTCTTTGGGCTCCCTCAGTTTCTTAAGACTATTTCAGCATGTGACACACAAGATTTGAAGAAAATTTGAGGCATGAATTATTTTAACTCTTCTCTGTTGAATTATTATAAGATGAAGAGTATCATTTGGGTTTCTTTCCCTTATATTCCGTTCTAGGTTTAAAGATAATGCTCTTTTTTTGATCTTCTATATTTTTTGATCTGGGTATTAAGAATATCGCTTCAATATTTTGAAATACATGTGTAGTTATTAACCAAATCACAGTTAGTAATACAAGGAGTTTTCTGTTATGATTTTACTAATTGGATGATGCTAGAAAAGAAAGGTATGTAATCTCTATTCAAAAGTTTTAAAGGCAACGAAGAAGCCTTGAGTAAGGATTTTTATACTAATTAAAAGGATGACCGGGCTAGTATCAAGGGTTTTTCTATAAAAACTTCTACAAATTTTATTGCTAGAGTGGTTGGGATGAACAATGAGGGGAGGGATATTTACAAATTGAAGAAAAAATGTGATGAGAAGATGAGAAATTTTTTGGTGGGTAAAGAGAAAGTAAGACATCACCGTGCAGGTTTTGAGAGAGATTCTTTACCTGATCCTTTCAATGAAATCACACTACACTTGATACAATTTATCGCCTTGGAGGGTAGGTACAACGTAGTTTATACCCACCATTTCCCTATGTTAAGTCATATCCACAATTATCATATGCATTATAATTTCCCATTCTTTATCAGTCGTTCCCTACACAAATCAATCAAGAATTTACAAAAAGGGAAGTTGAAAACCCCTCTTCATCAAGGATTGATGATGGCCTTATTCCATTTGGGTTCTACAGATTTCACCAAATTTGAGAAGTGTAGGGGATTGCTGAATAATAATGTAAAACATGATGAGGATGAGAAGTATATGGAGTAGGAGGATTATGAGAAATCCTCCTATTCGGACTCAGATGTCATAAAATATTCTTTTATGCCATTGATAAAAATTGTAGATGTTGTTGGTAATATGGAGAGGGAGGCTTTGAAGGACCTAGATGAATTTTTTACTCTGGATGAATGAATCAATAAATTGAGGAGAAGGAAGGGTATTGATATTGCAGATGGTTTTTATATCTCTGATATCAAAGGGGAACCTTCCAAAGGAAAAGAAAATATGGAGTCTGATTGGAGTATGACATTGGAAAAAATTTCCCTCAGGGTTTTGTAGTTGGAAAAGAACATTGTTTCCCTCTACGAGTCTGGGGCAGACATGGTATGTACTTGTATGAATTATATTGAGGCCTTGAAGTAAATTTTCACTTATCAAAGTTCCATTAGAGAATAATTGTTTGGACTTAAAAATATGGTTATGGATATTCATAGGAGGCTAGTTCCATTGGAGAAGGGAAGAAAAGAGAGCAAGCCTAAGCTTTACCTCAACAACTTAGAGAAGGATGAGATGGTGAAGGATGATATGAGGGACGTTATTGGAAAGGAACAAAAAATTGTGGAATAAGAAATCTATATGAAAATTATAATTTATAAACCACATTCTTATGCACAAATTTAGATTTTTATAAAATGATGATATTGAAGTAGTGCTGTTGAGTCTTATGGGTGTCCTTTAAGTTGCTATATAAGTGAAAATTTGATATTAATGTAATACCTAGGTTATTCAAGTAGCAATATAGTATGAGTGAATCTGAGATAAAACAAATAATAATAATGAAGTAGCATTGTTGATGGTTTTGGGTGTCCATCATGTAGCAATCTGACTTAATAGATGTTACATTTGCATTTGGTATTGAAAAGATGTTACATTTATTTTTTGTATTGAATAGATGTTATATTTGTATTTTGTATAGAACGGAAGTATGTACTTTTTCATACAAAAAATATAGAGGAGGAAGATGTTGCTTAATATATGAAAAGGATAAAAATATTCTGATATAAAAATATAGGAGGAAGAAGATGTTGCTTAGTATAGGAAAAATATAATAAGACTAGGTGATTAAAAGAGGCATATGCCCATTCTCATAAAAGAATAATAGAAGGATAATAAAGACACAATTTACTTTATCTTAGAATGAAAATATGTGCATTCTCACAACCTTAATTTATTTTAAAATGGAAAGTTGTGCATTCTCACAACCCTTATAATAGAAAATATTACTAGTGAAAGAACCTTTACAATGGGAAAAAGGCCATTCTCATACAAACATATAATTTTTTATTTTTGTCATTATTAATAATTGTATTATACTAGCTGGACTATCCTTGGCAGAGCCAAGTGATGCACTACATACCCTTGAGAGGGATCAAGGATTTTTTAGTTCTCATCATACAATATATTTATATGATTGTAAACATTTTTAGAATGGGTTGTGAGAATGGGAAGTGTGTTTGTAAAGGCAATATTGAATGTAATCATGTTAATCGTCGATAATATCTCTACGGTGCCACAAAGTGGTGTGAATTAATTACCATTAATTTTTCCAATTTCCCTCCAATGAGTGGTCGAAGACGTGCTTGAAAAAAAAGTACCTTCAATTAATAAAAGGTGGTAAACAATTTATTTTCAAAGTAACGGTCTCACTATACCATGGTAAAAAACAAATATAAATATTAAACTCTATCGTAGCCATGTTTCAGGTATATGATTCCTATAAGTATGACAATTGGAATTTTCCCATTCAATACAAGCAATATGGAACTTAAACATTTTAATAATTCTATAGAAATGGATACCTAATCATTCAATGGAAGAGAAAAAAGTTTGTTTGTATGAGAATGGGTGTATGCCAATTCTAATCATTGTAATACAAACAATATTGAACTTATTCTTTTCAATAACTCTATGAAGGCTGTGAGAATGGGCACCTGTCCATTATAAAACAAGCTACATTTTATCTCTGTGAAGGCTATGAGAATGAGCACCTATCCATTATAAAACAAGCTACATTTTATCTCTGATCTTCTTTTATTGTGTATTGTTTATACTTTTTCTTTTGGGTTCTCTCTTTTGTTGGAATGTTTTGGCTTGTGAAGAAAAATTGAACAAGTAAATTTATGAGAAACACCAAATGTTCACATGCATGATTTTATCTAACTCTTCTCTATTGATTTATTTTGAGATGAAGAATATCATATGGTTTTATTTCCCTTGCATGGTGGAGAATTTCCCATTGTGAAAAACTTTATTTTTATGTCTAATTATTTTATGATTCCTATATGACAATGGGCATATTCCCACTCTCACATAGGAATCATAACATAATAATAGAGAAAAAAGTTATTTCACATTTTTAGAATGTAGTAAATTCTATATCTATTCTTCTATGATCCCTTTGTGAGAATGGTCATATACCCATTCTATATGCCCATTCTCACATAGGAATCATAGCAGAACAATAGAAAATTAAATTTCATCTATATTGATTCTTGTGATTTATTTGGAGATGAAGAATATCATCCAATTATTTTTCCTTACATGGTAGTGAACTAGCTGATGTAGAACAAAGTAAAGTTTATCTCTATTCTTCTATGATTCATAAATGAGAAATGGAATATTTTCATTCACATATAAGAAGATATATAGAAGTAAATCATTTAGAGAGCTATATAAAGGCTACGATAATGGACAATTGTCCATTCTGAAACAAAATTAATCTTATCTCTATTAATTCCTATGATGATGTATGATTTTTGTTTATGTAAAATAATGACTTTGAAATAATATTATTTAATGTTGACATTTGTATCATTATTAGATGCTACTATTACCTTGTTTTCTATATTGATTATTGTGATGATGAATGAATTTTTTTTTGGCTTATCAGATTTGTAGTTGTCTATACGATTATAAAATTAGGTAGTAAATGTTGTTTTCCAACAAAGATTGCATTATTACCTTGTTCATTGATATTATGTACTATGTAGATAAAAAGGATAGTTAACCATTTTGTAATCTTCATTTCCTAATAAATCAACATGTTCATTGATATTATGTACTATGTAGATAAAAAGGATAGTTAACCATTTTGTAATATTCATTTACTAATAATTCAACATGATTATGAGTTGAAAATTCATGTCAGTTCATTGAACTGACATGCATATAATTTATTCTTTTTTATGGTATGCAGGAATCAGAGTAATCATTACAAAGTGATACGTTGGATTTGGTACACCTTCAAAGGCGTCAATTTTGGGTAAGTACCCATGCTAAACAAAGTAAACATTATCTCTATTCTCTTTTATTATACTTATTCACACAATAATGGACTTTTTCTTATGAATCCTATTAAAGAGAATAGGCATATGCCCATTCTTCGTATTCTAATTTTATCTCTGTAATTCTTTTTATGATATTTTCAGTTATTCATACTTATCTCTAGTTTGAACAATAATTGACATTTTTTAAACGATTCCCTTATGAGAATAGGAAAATGGCAATTCTAAAATAAATATGAAAGAGAATACACATATGCCATTTTTACATATTCTAATTTTAGTAATATTAAACTTAATCTTTAAGATACCACTATAATGGATATGAGAATGAGAATATGACTATTGAATACAAGACAAAAATTCTCAACTTCCCACTCTGTAATACGTATTTAATGGCTGTGAGGGGCATCTTCCCATTTAATACAAGACAAAACATTATTGTTTTTTTTAAATGATGATACACCCATGGGAATCCTATATGACAATATAGGATTAAAAATACGATGCCATTCAATACAAAACGAAACAATTTTGTTTACATGAGAATGGGCATATGTCTATTCTAAACATTGTA
Organism: Taxus chinensis; assembly: GCA_019776745.2. NCBI lineage: Eukaryota > Viridiplantae > Streptophyta > Pinopsida > Cupressales > Taxaceae > Taxus > Taxus chinensis. Next base: position 71,770,053 of record CM034148.1, on the reverse strand, counting down.
ATACAAGCAATGCTAGATTTATGAGATTGCTCCTATTATTCTAATTTATACCTATTTAAAAACTGTGAGACTGTTTAATCCATACTCTTCTTAGTCTTCTTCTATTATTCCTATCTACCCAAGAAATTATTCTATGATTCATACATGAGAAGGGGCATCTGCCCATTCAATAAAAGACAATGCAAAAAAGTTACATCAATTTCATAACTCTTTTAACAAGATGTGAGAATGGGTGCACCTCTAAAACAAAGTAAAAATGTGATGCCCATTCAATACAAAACGAAATAATTTTTTTTGCATGAGAATGGGAATATGTCCATTCTAAACATTGTAATAAAAGCAATGCCAAGAATGGGTGCACCTCTAAAACAAAGTAAAAATGCACTGCCCATTCAATACTGTAAACAAAACATTTTTTTTCATGAGAATGGACATATGTCCATTCTAAACCTTGTAATACAAGCAATGTTGATTCTATGATTCCTACATGAGAAGGGGCATCTGCCCATTCAATAAAAGACAATGCAAAAAAGCTACATCATTTTCATTACTCTTTTAACAAGATGTGAGAATGGGTGCACCTCTAAAACAAAGTAAATTTGATTATTACTATCATAAAGGGCATATGCCCATTCTAAACATTATAATACAAGTAATATTTATTTTTTTGAGAATGGGCATTTGCACAGTCGTGATTAATAATAATTATTTTATGAGAATGGGAACATTCTCATACAAGCAATATTGTTTGTGATTCCTATCTACCAAAACTAAGGATTCCTATATGAGAATTGGCATCTGCCCATTCAATACAAGACAATGCAAAAAAGCTCCATCAATTTCATATCTCTTATAACAAGATGTGAGAATGGGTGCACATTCTAAAACAAATTAAATTTGATTATTCCTTTCAAAAAGGGCATATGCCCATTCTAATCAGGCATATGCACATTCTAAACATTATAATACAAGTAATATGTTTTTTTTAGAATGGGCATGTGCCCATTCTAAACATTCTCATACAAGCAATACTAATTTTATGACAGTGGGAATGTGCATTTTCTCTACATTCTCATACAAAAATATTATTTTTGATTCCTATCTGACCATGCACACCTTTTATGATTCCTATATGAGAATAGGCATCTGCCCATTCAATACAAGACAATGTAAAAATGCTAAACATTATAATATAAGTAATATTATTTTTTTAAAGAATGAGCATTTGCGCAGTCGTGATTAAATAATACTTGTTTTATGAGAATGAGCACATTCTCATACAATCAATATTGTTTTTGATTCCTATCTACCAAAAATAAGGATTCCTATATGAGAATTGACATCTTCCCATTCAATACAAGACAATGTAAACAAGCTCCATCAATTTCATATCTCTTATAACAAGATGTGAGAATGGGTGCATTTAATACAAGATTCTAAAACAAAATTAAATTTGATTATTCCTTTCAAAAAGGGCATATGCCCATTCTAATCAGGACATATGCACATTCTAAACATTATAATACAAGTAATATGTTTTTTTTTGAGAATGGGCATGTGCCCATTCTAAACATTCTCATACAAGCAATACAATTTTTTATGATAGTGGGCATGTGTATTTTCTCCACATTCTCATACAAACAATATTGTTTTTGATTCCTATCTGACCATGCATGCCTTTTATGATTCCTATACGGGAATGTGCATCTTCCCATTCAATACAAGACAATGTAAAATTACTCAATCAATTTCATAACTTTATACAAGTCGTGAGAATGAGTCCCCATTATTAAACACAATAAATAGGAATGAAAATAAATTCTACTATCATAAATTTCATGATTTCATTATTATTTATTATTGTAGGATAGTTTCAATTTTTTCATAACTTTATATAGGATGTGATAGTGGCTGCCCATTCTAAAAACACAATAAATATGTAAAAAGTACAATGTATTTAAATTTCATTATTATAAAACATATATTTTTACATATATGTTTCATTACTCACATAGCTATTTAAAACATTTAAATGGGTCCAAAAAATTCAAATATCTAAGCATACCCATTCTAAAAACACAGTAAATACGTAAAAAGTACAATGTATTTAAATTTCATTATTATAAAACATATATGTTTACATATATGTTTCATTACTCAAATAGCTATTTAAAACATTTAAATGGGTCCAATAAATTCAAATATCTAAGAATATTAAAGCATATTAATAGGTGGTGATTTGTTAATGTATTATATATTCAAAATATTAAAGCATTAAAGGTGGTGATTTCTTTATTTTTTATTGATAAACGATTTTTTGACCACCTATAATTGTTATTATTATATCTTTTTAAAACATTTGATTTTTTGACCATTAAAGCATTAAAGCTACATAAAAAGTACAATTTATTTAAAGTTCATTATTATAAAACATATATTTTTACATATATGTTTCATTATTCACATAGCTATTTAAAACATTTAAATGGGTCCAATAAATTCAAATATCTAAGCATATTTAACCATTAATAAGTGGTGATTTGTTAATGTATTATATATTCAAAATATTAAAGCATTAAAAGGCAGTGATTTATTATGGTAGGTTAAATTCAAATTTCAAATTTTTGGTGCCATTTTTTAGAGGCAATTTTTCTTGGTCAATTACTATATAAAAATATAGATTTTGAATGGCTAGGGTTTTGATTTTTTTCTCTCTTACGGACGAGTTTTTTTTCTCTGTTATGGCTGGTTTTTTTTCATTCAGAGATTTTGTATGAGAAAGAAGAAGTTATTTGAAAGGTTTTAAGTTTATCAAATCATTTTTTGCTTATGCAAAAGGATTTGGCCTGATTAGATACAAAGATTATTGAAAAAGAAACTTGTTGTAGAGGTTATTAAAAAAGACATAGAAAGAGACAGGTGGTACTAAATCTATCTAACCAATTTTTTTCACACCATAAACAGGTACACATTTGAATGAAATAATTTTGATTTGTATATTTGGTAGTTGTTACATTTATGAATTTAAAGAAATTGATTTCTCTATTTTTGTTTGTTGTTACATTTATGAATGCCCTATTTGTTTGTTGTTATGTTTTTGAATGGAAACAAATCGATACATTTTTTAGTTATAAAAATAGATGAGATATATGGAAAAATGGTTCAGATAGTCTATTTTGAACTAAAAGATCTATGCTTATACATTTTTTAGGCTTTAGAAGTAAACATGAAAAAAATTAGATATAAAAACCTAGAATAGCTTGCTCTGCCATTGTTGTTTTCCCTTCGAGAAATCTTGAAAAGTCTCCCTTGCAAAATCACTGTACCGGTGGCTATGTTTTCTTCTTTCTTCTGCAAAATCTTTGTATCTTTGTATCTCTCCTGCTATCGGAAGCTATATATTCTTCTTTCTTCTACAAAATTTTGTATCTTTGTATTTCTCTAGCTACATCTACGTTCTTCAGTTTTCCCCAAGTAAATCTCTGAATGAAAAAATATCAGTTGCAATAGAGCAAAAATCAAAACCCGATTCATTAAAAATCATTATTTTTATAATGTACTTGGCCAAAAAGAGTGCCTCATAAAAAAGAGCACCCAAAATTCAAAATTTGAATCAAACCTACCATAATAAATGACCAAATCTAAAAAAAAGAGTGCCAAAACTTCAAAATTTGAATCAAAGATATCATAATAAATGACCATTAAGAGCCTTCCAAAAAGAAAGCGTTGAAAATTTGAAATTTGAAACAATCGTGTTGGTATTATTAAAAATTAATTAATCAATAACAAGTAATAATAGAATTCAAAGTGTTTCTAATCAAGATATGATATTAGTAATTAATAGTATTATAATTAATTAGTATTGCTACTAATTTAAATAATCAATTAAACTTTATAAAACTAATTAACGACATAAACAACATTATTACAAAAAAATTAGAAATCAAAGAATATGTATTTAACATATGATATTAGGATTAAAGAAAATTATTTAATTAACAACATTAATTAATAATACTAATAAATAAATAAAAGAATTATTATTAATTAAATATAGTGTATTTTTAAATTATAAAAAATATAAATAAACTTCATTATTTCAAAAAATTAGAAATCAAAGAATATGTATTTAATTAAAATTATTTAATTAACAACATTATTATTATTGCCAAATTATATTATAAAACGAAAAAGCAATATTTTTAAAACAATTAAATAACATTATAAAAATATAATTAAAACTAATTAACCACTTAATCACCATTATTTATAATGTTTAATTAATTATAGAACTAAAAGAATATGTATTTAATTAATATTATTTAATCAAAAATTATATAAAATTGACATTAGTAATAAATAAATAATATTATAAAAAATTAAATAACATTTAAATTTTATAAAACTAATTACCACTAAATCACCATTATTAATGCTTAGTTAATTATAGAAATCAAAGAATATGTATTTAACATATGATTTTAGGATTAAAGAAAATTAATTAATTAACAACATTAATTTCAAAAATTCATATAGGCATCTGTCTACTCGAATGGGCATGACATGAAGATGAAGTGGATTGTGCCCCATTTTGCAATGAAAGGAAAACGAGATGTTATTCTCGAGTTAGAAATATTCATTTTTTCATTTTTCTGAAGAGAGAGAGAGATAGAGAGACCAAAACTTTTTTTGTTTTTCAGAAGAGAGAGAGAGAAGGCTTCCTTCCATGGAAAATGGGGAACAATCATCAACAGTAAAATGGGGAACAAATGAGAATGGGCATCCAAGATGTCCATTCCTAAAACAACACAACTATGAGAATGGGCATCTGCCATTTCGATGCCCATGGGCTTCCCATTCCAAGCAAAAAAACTATGAGAATGGGCATCTTTCATTTCTAACTGCCATTTCTTGGATGCCCATTCTCAAACAACACAACTATGTATGTATGAAATGGAATCTACCATTTCTAAAAAAAAAAAATATTGATTTCGGGCATGGCCCAGCCAAGATGCCCATTCTCATCAATTCTTAAACGAAAACTCTTTTTATGTATGATTGAACTGGTAATATGTATTGGGCAACTGTCCATTCTAAAAAAATTAAATATTACCTCTATAAGAATGGGCATATGCCCATTTTGTCTATGTGTATTTTTCTTCTATGATTCTTATATGAGAATGGGCATATGCCCTTGAAGCAATATTGAACTACCATTTTTTGGAGCCAAGATGTTAGAAAGGGCAATGCCTGTCTATCTATTCTAAAAAAAAAAATTAAATATTACCTCTATATGTTCTCTTATATGAGAATGGGCATATGCCCATTCTGTCTATGTGTAATTTTTTTTCTATTCCCTTGATTCTTATATGAGAATGGGCATCTGCCATTTCTAAAAACAAAATAATAGAGCTACGTAAGGCTTGTGAGAATGGACATCTACCGTTTCTAAAAACAAAATAATAGAGCTACGTAAGGCTTGATCAAATGGACATCTGCCATTTCGTGGAGCCAAGATGCCCATTCTCATCACAATCACAAAACTCTTTGTATGTATGAGAATGGTAATATGCCTATTCTATCTATTCTACCTCATTGAAGCTCTAAAAAATTAAATATTACCTCTATGAGAATGGGCCCATTTTGTCTGTGTATTTTTCTTTTATGATTCTTATCCGAGAATGGGTATATAAGCAATACTTAAGATGTGGGAAAGGGCAACTGTCCATTCTAAAAAAATTAAATATTACCTCTATTTCTCTTATATGAGAATGGGCATATGCCCATTCTTGTCTATGTGTATTTTTCTTCTATGATTCTTATATGAGAATGGGCATATGCCCTTAAGAGCTATGTAAGGCTTGCGAGAATGGACATTTTCCATTTCTAAAAACAAAATAATAGAGCTACATAAGGCTTGATCGAATGAACATCTGCGATTTCTAAAACAAAATAATACATCTATGAGAATGGGAATCTGCCATTTCAAAATCAATTTAATACAACTATGAGAATGGGCATTTGCCAAAGGGTACGTAGTGCACACTCGATCCACCAAGATGCCCATTCCTAAAATAAAATAATAGAGCTACATAAGGCTTGATCCCTCAACTATGAGAATGAGAATTTGCTATAGGGTATGTAGTGCACACTTGGTCCACTAAGATGCCCATTCCTAATAGAAGAAAAATACACATAGACAAAATGGGCATATGCCCATTCTCATATAAGAGAAATAGATGTAATATTTTATTTTTTTACAATGGACAATTTCCCATTCCTAATAAAAAATAATAGAGCTACATAAGGCTTGATCCCTCTCGAAATTTTATTTAACAAAATAAGAAAATTAGGAAAAATATGAGTATGGGTATCTACCATTTCTAAATCAAATTAATATAACTAGGACCAAGATGCCCATTCCTAAAAAATAATAATAGAGCTACACATAAGGTTTGATCCCTCTCGAGATTGTATTTAACAAAATAAGAAAATTAGGAAAAATATGAGCATGGACATATGCCATTCCTAAAACAAAATTATAGAACTACAAAAGGCTTGATCCCCATCGAGGGTATGTAGTACACACTTGGTGGAAGCATAACATGTATTTGCTAGGGATAGTCCAACCTAAATGATACAATTGTATTTAAGATAAAATGAAAAAAATGATTGTTTGTTTGTATTCAAGAATGGAAAATGGGCATCTGTCTACTCGAATGGGCATGACATGAAGATAAAGTAGGTGGTCCCCCATTTTGCAATTGTAGGAAAACCATATGTTATTCTTCACATTGGGAAGAGTTAGAAATATTCATTGTTGCTTTTCATGAAAGGAGAGAGACCAAAATTGAAAGAATAAAAAATGATTAGAGATAGAGGCGTGATGTCCCTGCAAGAGTATGCAATGCAACACTAAGCTCCTCTAAGGATAGTCGAGCCAATATGATACAATAAAGGTTGTCAGAATATTTTTTACACTATAATTATTCTTCTGATCTAGTCCTACTTCCATTGTAATGGTCCTCCTTTAATGTAAAATGGGGAACTACCCAAAAATAAATGTTTTTTTATTCGAGGATGGTGAAATGCCCATATTTCTAAATGGTCCAATACAATTGACAAAAAATATGGCCAAACCAAAATGTTAGAATGTCTAGAGAATGGGCTAATGTTATTCTCATTATTACGAGTGGTCCAAGTCTTGTTTTAAAATAATTACCTTTAATTAATAAATACACGATGGTAAACAATATATTTACATGATGGTCTTGATATGTCATGGTCTTACTGCCATTTCTAAATCAAATTAATCTGCCAAAGGGTATGTGGTGCAATACTTGGCAGAGCAAAGATACCCATTCCTAACAAAAAATAATAAAGCTACATAAGGATTGATTCCCCTCGAGTGATACAACTATATTCAAGATAAAATGAAAAAAAAATATATTTTTTGTATGTATGAGAATGAGCATCTGCCATTTCTAAATCAAATTAATACAAATATGAGAACAAACATCTGCCATTTATAAATCAATTTAATACAACTATGAGACATAAGGCTTGATCCCCCTCATGATGGTCTTTAACAAAATATGAGTATGGGATTCTTACATTTACAAATCAAATTATTATAAATATTCATAATTTTTTTTTATAAAACTACATAAGGCTTGATCCCCAATGGGGGTATGTAGTGCATGTTCACTTAGCAGAGGCATAACATGTCTCTACCAAGGATAGTCCAGCCTAAATGATACAATTGTATTCAAGATAAAATGAAAAAAATGATTGTTTGTTTGTATGTAAGAAAGGAAAATGGACATCTATCTACTCGAATGTGCATGCCATGAAGATAAAGTTGGTAGGATATGATTAAGTTTATAGAAGTTCTAAACCGAAAATAATTTTCTTCTACTACTCATATTATAGCATATGCCCATTCAATTTGTATCAAGAAAAATTTCATTGTATGCAAAGATAAAATTAGAAACAAAATAATAGTGCTACATAGGGCTTGATCCCCCTAGAGATGGTCTTTGACAAAATATGATAATTACTTCAATATGAGAATGGGCATCTGACATTTCTAAATCAAATCGATATAACTATGAGAATGGGCACATGTCATTTCTAAATCAATTTAATACAACTATGAGAATTGGACATCCATCATCTAAATCAAATTAATATAACTATTCCTATTTTTTTTTATAGAACTACATAAGTCTTGATCCCCCTTGAGGGTATGTAGTGCAACACTTGGTAGAGGCATAACATGTCTCTGCTAGGGATAGTCCATCCTAAACGATAAAATTGTTGTGATGCCTTTTAAAACAACCCACTTGAGACCTAAGAAACAACCTAGGGTTAGTCAAAAAATTATGGAATAATTTTTTTGATTAGAAGTGACTACAACCAGGTTATAAGGCAACAGTTGTCACTAACAAGTTACAGAATAAATCTAAAATTACAAAAACATACTTTTAATTCATTAACAATTTCTAGAGGTCACATGGTCCAAATTCTAGGGTTAGAAGTTTCAGCTAGGTTCAGGGGGTCAAATATCACCATACCCATTCTCTAATAGGCTCAGAGTTTTAACTTGATTTTTCTCATACTTAACACATTCAAAACTTCCCTAAATCATACCCATTGAATATGAATTTTTCTCACATTTCCAATGATATAAAGAAGTCCTCCTAAATCCTTCAGAAACTCAAGATATGGGTAGGCGAACTTTAGGGGTCAGATTTTCCCCAAGGGGACACGTGCTAAGCGGGGGTGAAAATAAAATTTCAGGTTGGTGGGTCACGAGGCAGTATTTGAAAATTTTCTTGCATCAAGAGAAGATTCCCATTTGCGTCCGCACCACTGTGGGTCCTCCAGGGACACATGGTGGCCTTTGGGTCATCACCGAGAAAACATGAAGGGCGGGGCGGTGGGAGTCTTGTAGAAAATTCACCGAAGGGAAAGAAAAGCTAATTTGGCATCCACGCGCCCGTGGGTCCACTAGGGACATGTGGCTTTCCAAAATACTCCACAGGGAGAAGGGAGAGGGAGACAGGAAAAGTGGCAGGGAGATTCGGTGAATTTCACCAAAGGGAGGAGATGGGATGAAAGGCGCGCACGGGTCCGCACGCTTACGGAAGAGTCGCACCAAGGTGAGGACAGGAGTGCGGGGCCACGGGAGAAAAGGTGAAATTTTTTCTAAAATTTTTAAAGGGTCCCAAGGACAAAATAATGCCGCGCCTCTACCGTTGCCCCTTGAGGACACATGGCACCCTCTAATTGGATGCGGACCAGTGGAGGAAAATTCAAAAATTTTCCCAAGCTAAAAATTTAAAATTTTTCTAAGGATTTTTTGACAGGAAATTTTCGGGCCGTGGGCCCGTCAGGGAGAATTTTCCCAAATTTTCCCACCAAGGCAGAAAATTTTCAAAGTGCCATAACTTTTTCTAAAAAGCCCAGTTTTGGGAAAACGAGGAATTTCTAGAAAGATCTCGATGCCTTCTTTGCACAAAAGACATAAATTTTACATTTTGATGAGGTTTAAGAGTTCAATTTTACAAAAATGATCTGCAGGATTTTAAATGGCAAACTGGTAATTTTAACTTATAAATTTTTGTTCAATTTGATCTCCTTCTTCACTCAACATGCCAAACAGACATGGAGGATTACTCTAGGAAGGATTTAAATTATTTTAGGAAAGTAAATTTTCTCAATTGATTCTAATTTGAATTTTGTCCAACAATTGATAGAAAACGGCTGAGGAAAGGGATTGGGTTCGATTTGGAAATGGTTAAATGGTTTTCTTAAGTTTTCTTTGTCAATTTGAGTTCATTGATGTCTTAACATGCTAAATCATATCAATTCAAGTTGATTTTTAAGTGCAGGTCCAAACTGTGCATTTTTATTTAAATTTATTTTCTAGTTTTAAATTTTACAACAGAGATCCATTTCTTTTAGATCTGTAAATCAGTTTTATCATTTAAGTGTGGTATTTCATTTCTAAACTAATTCAATACATTTCGTTGCTGATATAAAACCATTTTGAATCTAAAGCAAATACTAAATTTTATTTTTTTTACACATTCCCAAAGATACAAAATGCAACATCATTTCCACGTACATATCTTTTTTCTTTTTCAACAGAGATCTAACTATCTCTTTTTCCGTATAATGAAACATTGAAGTTAATTCAACAATGCATATGAGAGAATTTCTTTTAATTATCTATTAATTCCAATTATATACTTTACATATTTCAATGTTGGGAAACAATAACAACATTCTATTTATTTCTTTCCAATGTACAAAGTAGAATGTAAATGTCTTTCACATTTCAAATATAGAATTTCATAATCAATTACAAAATTATTTCTTTACAAATATACATTACAAATTCATCCACATCATGTGGGACAGGATTATAAATGAGTATGTTTCACAAGGGACTGTCAAACTACATTTTCCTTTTCTCTAGAACAATAACATGCAAGTTTCCTTTTTCTCCAAGTTGATCACAACAAAAGTGGGGGAAAGGCAACACTCTCCACCCAACCAAGACATCCAATGAAAGGAGAATCCTTCCTTCATCATTGGCCCCCGAGCCCCAACCAAAATACAATAAGGGGTGTAATTCAACCCATGGTAACAACTGGCTTCTACAACACAACATTATTTCAACATGCATAATTCATTTATAAAGACACAGTTCAACACAAAACAACAGTTTACAGCTGTAATTGAAAACATTCAAATCAAAACTCAGGCTTGATCATATAAGCTAAATGAGCAAGGTCTATGGGGAAAGCTACTTATGCCTCCCAATTTGGAATCTGACATCCACCAATAACAAACCACCAAAATAATTCATCACACACACACCCTTATGTCCCCCCACAAATCCCTCCTTATGCCCCCACAAAGTAAGAAATGCAAGTTATTTCTTTTCCATGGTGGATCCCAAACCCAAACTCTTTCCACAAAATTCTGATGCCAATGGCATTCCTTTATGCCCCCCACATAGATTCCCCATAGCCTTCTCCTACACCATTCCTATGGCAGTCTACCCAACTAGCCAAATAAAGCATAACAACATTCACCATTCACACACCACAATAGGGAAATAACAACATCAAAGAAAGGTTAAACTCCTACCTTTCCATAGTAACTTTTTTTTTCCAAACAACAAGCTTCAATGCCCAAAATACAGTCCCAAAACAACAATCTCTCAAGTATGCAAAAATTTCTCCAAGCTCCTTCTAAAAGCAAGAGCTCCAACACAAGAAAATGCGCCCCAAGGAAGTTGTAAAAATGATTCAACCACCCAAAACAAGAAAAGATTTTGAATTATATATAAGAGGGAAGAGAAGAGGATGATGTGGATCCATGTAGGATGACACATCACACATCCTCACAATCAAACATAAAAGACAAAATTCATTCTCCCAAGCACAATAAAGAGGTGGGTGAAAATATGACAAGTTACTTGCACACTCCAAAAATCCCACACCTCAAGGGACAACAAATTAAATAACATGAAAGAGAGTGCAATCAAAACAAAGAAACATGATTAATAAAATTCATTATAAAAGCCTAAAATCACCTCTCCAACCATAAGAATGGTTGATAAATTGAATTTAGAGGTATGGGACAAGTTTTACTTGTCCCACAAGCCTCCTAAAACAGCCCCCAAGGACAAATTTAAATTTCCATGGAGGTGGAGTATTTCATACTCCAAAATCAGACTTACACAACTCTTACACACCCCTTACATATTAAATGCAAACAACCAACAACTTCCATTATTACTTTCCCATATCCCAATTTAATTTATTTAAATTTTAACCATATGATTTCTCACATTAATCTACCACATTTTAATTAATTAAAAGAAAAAGGAACACATTACTAATAAAATACATACAACAATAAATAAAATTTAACCACATTAATAAAATACACAATACCCATGGTCACATGTAAAGGTAATTCCCTCCCATGGGAATCCCTAACAAAACAACACACAACACAATAAAACAAGTTGCCATGGTGACATTGTAGAATTCACCTAGAATTCCATTGTTGTTGGTCTCTGATCCCCCGATATTTGTTGTGATTTTTAACCTGCAAGACACAAATACCTCCTTCAGCCTCGTGGCTGTATCAGAACATCCAACATGATATAAATACAATAACAAAATCATCTAAATATGTGAATCACAACAACATCAAAGTAATTTAACAGAGTCACTAACAGTTTATATCAATAACTATGTCATCATCATATAATATCCATTTTCTAGATCTACTCATAATATCCAAAATCACATGTCCGAACAACATCCATAAAACATCCATGTCAAACAGTATATCATCATCCACATATGAGTGTCTATAATAATCATCATGTATCATATTCAAATCAATATCAACAATAATCCATGATCAAATGTCTAACAACATACTAAATCAAAACATAATAATGTCCATCAAGTGATCAACTATATCAGAATAAGTATTATCACTGGTCAAAGGGAAGTGGGCACTACAATTGTATTAAAGATAAAATGAAAATATATATGTTTGTTTGTATGAAATAATGAAAAATGGGCATCTGTCTACTCTAATGGGCATGACATGAAGATAAAGTAGATAATTACCCATTTTTCTATAGAAGGAAAACCAAATGTTATACTTCACATTGAGAATAGTTATAAATATTCATTGTTTTTTTTTTTCATGAAAAGAGAGAGACCAAAAGTGAAAGACTAAACAACAATTAGAGATAGAGGTTTCATAGTCCTTTAAGGGTATGTAGTGAAACACTAGGATCCTCAGGGATATTCTAGCCAATTTGGTACAATTATTTAGTCTATAAAGGCTATCAATTTTTTTACACTACTCAAACATGTATTCAAATGAATATTGAGATGAGGCAAGATGGTGATCAATGGTCCTCATTCCATGCAAAATGGGGAACTACCCAACAATAAATGTTTGTTTGTTCGAGGATGGACAAATGCCCATATTTCTAAATATTCCAATACAATTAACAAAAAATATGGCCAAACCAAAATGTTAGAATGTATAGAGAATAGGCTAATGTTTCTCATTATTACGAGAAGTCCAAGTTTTGTTTTAAAACAATTACCTTTAATTAATAAATACATAGTGGTAAACAATATATTTGCATGTTGGTCTTGATATGTCATGGTATTAAACAATATATGTTAATTTATCCTATATGAAAATGGACATCTTCCGTATCTAAATCAAATTAAAAGAATTATGAGAATGGGAATTTTCCCAAGGGAATGCAAAGGTAAAATTAGAAAAAAATTTGTATAAATTTCTTGTAGCATCTTGATAATGGGCATATGCCCATTCTAATAATAGCAATCACAAAGAAAAATAGGTATCATTTCTAAAAAAAAATTAATGAGATGGTCTTTAACTAAATATGCTAATTACTATGATAATAGGCATCTTCCATTTCTAAATCAAATTAATACAACTATGAGAATGGGGATATTCCATTTATTAATCAAATAAATACAACTATGAGAATGGGCATCTACCCAAGGGTATGTAGTCAAACACTTGGTGGAGTCAAGATGCCCAATATTAAAAAAATAATAGAGCTACATAAAGCTTGATCCCCCTCAAAATGGTCTTTAACAAAATATGCTAATTAGGAAAAATATGAGTATAGACATCTGTCATTTCTAAATCAAACTAATATAACTATTCCGAAAACAAAATTATAGAACTACATAAGGCTTGATCCCCCTCGAGGGTATGTAGTGCAACACTTGGTGGAGGCATAACATATCTCTGCCAGGGATAGTCCATCCTAAATGATACAATTATATTCAAGATAAAATGAAAAAAATGTTTGTTTGTTTGTATGAAAGAATGAAAAATGGGCATTTTTCAACTCGAATGGGCATGACATGAAGATAAATTAGTTAGTTCCCCATTTAGCAATAAAAGGAAAAACAAATGTTATTCTTCACATTGAGAAGAGTTAGAAATATTCATTGTTGTTTTTCATGAAAAGAGAGAGACCAAAATCGAAAGACTAAACAACAATTAGAGATAGAGGATTCATATCCCTTTAAGGGTATGCAATGCACAACTAGGATCCTCCAAGGATAGTCGAACCAATATGATACAATTATTTAGTATATAAAGGATATGAGAATGTTTTTACACTATAAGTCTTCTTTAAATATGGTCCTCCTTCCATTGCAATGGTCCTCCTTCCATGAAAAATGGGGAAATACCCAAAAATAAATGTTTGTTTGTTGAAGGATGAACAAATGCCCATATTTCTAAATAGTCCAATATAATTGACAAAATATATGGCCAAACCAAAATGTTAGAATGTCTAGAGAATGGGATAATGTCTACACAAGAGGTCCAAGTCTTGTTTTAAATATATTACCTTTAATTAATAAATACACGGTGGTAAACAATATATTTGCATGCTGTTCTCGATATGTCATGGTATTAAACAATATTATATGTTAATTTTTCCTATATGAAAATGGGCATCTGTTGTTTCTAAATCAAATTAATAGAGACATAAGGAAAACTACATATGCCCATTCTAATAATAGGAATCACAAAGAAAAATAGGCATAAGGAAAACTGCATATGGGCATCTGTCTACTCGAATGGACAAGACATGAACATGAAGTGGATTTTTCCCCATTTTGTTTCAATGAAAGGAACAATAAATGCTATTCTTCACATTGAGAAGAGTTAGAAAAATTCATTTTTGTTTTTCATGTAAAGAGAGAGACCAAAAGCATAGGGGTTATCCGCTAGGGATAGTGTAACCAATATGATACAATTATTAAATCTTAAAGGCTGTTAGAATGTTTCCTTCCATTACAATCATCCTCTTTTTATGTAAAATATGGGGAAAAATCCAACAATAAATGTTTTTTTGTTCGAGGATAGACGAATGCCCATAAATATAACTATTCCTAAAACAAAACGATAGAACTACATAAGGCTTGATCCCTCTCGAGGGTATGTAGTGCAACACTTGGTAGAGGCAGAACTTGGATTTGCCAGGGATAGTCCATCCAAAATGATACAATTGTATTCATGACATGAAGATGAAGTGGGTTGGGCATCATTTTACTTTTAAAAGAAAACCAAATGTTATTCTTCACATTGAGAAGAGTTAGAAATATTCATTGTTGTTTCTTATAAATTTCCTTGATATTCTTCATGAAAATAAAGAGAGCCCAAAATTAAAAGAGTAAACAACACTTAGAGATAGAGGATTGATCCCCCTTTAATGGTATGCAATGCAACACTAGGCTCCGTCAGGGATAGCCCAACCAATATGATACAATTACTTACTCTATAAAGGCTGTCAAAATGTTTTTACACTATTCTTCTTCTAATATGGTCCTCCTTTGATTGCAATGGTCTTCCTTTGATGAAAAATGGTGAACAACCCAAAGATAAATTTTTGTTTGTTACATGATGGGAAATTTCCCATATGAAAATGGGCAGAGATTGGACATCTGCCATTTCTAAATTAAATTATTAAGAATGGGCATATGCCTGAGGGTATGTAGTGCAACACTTACCTAAGACAAGATGCCATTTCTAAATCAGAATAATAGAACTATATAAGGCTTAATACCCCTCAAGGGTATGTAGTGCAACAGTTGGTAGAATCACAACTAGTCTTTGCCAAGGTTAGTCTAACCAAATTGATATAAATTTTTGGTGGCATCGCAATATGAATAATTCCCATCGTAGTCAAAAACCCTATTTAAAAATATGGAGTGACATGAAACATAACATGAGACCGATACTTTTATAATTTTTTTAAAATAACAATGCTTTAATGCTTCATAAGTTTCCCATTCTCACAACTTTTATAGAGGTATAAGTTATCACATCCTATACAGATGTATTAAAATGATTAAGTTCTTGTACAAACTAGATTCTCATTTTCACATCATTTAAATAGGTCTAAAATTATTTAAGTTCAATATTTACTTGTATTTAATGGGTAGATGCCCCTTCTCATGTATGAATCAAAGAAGAAGTTTGTTTAAGAATATTTAGAATTAAAATTTAGCTTGTGGCCATTTTAAACATTCTAATACCCAATATTATACAAAAAAGGGTTTTTTTCATCAAGGTAAGATCATAGTAATGGAAGTGCAACATTTATTCTTGAAGGATAAACCATGTGTACCTTGGCCTTTTGTATGTGGTAAATCATTAAACAATGCAAAGAGAAACACATGATATCAAGGATAATAGACGTTACACGATTCACCATTGATGCAAGGCCAATTAGAAAATGATTCATCATCGAGATAAAATGTCTTACTTGACATGATTTACCATTGATGTAAGGCCAATTGACAAATGATTCACCTTCGGGATAAAATTATTTACTTTTATTAATATTATTTAACCTTGACGAACATCGACCATGAATTAAAAATGTCATTTTATGGATTTATTTTGTGATCAACTATCACGCCCAATTTGGAAACTAAACAATGCCTCCCAGGTGGGAATCCCACTCTGTACTTTGGTAAAATCATAAAAAATGACTTCCTATCTTAGCATGAAGGATTAGTAGTGGATTTCTTAGGTAACTCACCATCTTACCAAGAAGGAGAATCATATACAATTTTTGCAAGGGAATGTGATTATGTTGAGACTCTAAAACATGCATTAAACAATCATATTTAGATGCAATATTTTATAACTATGGAGGATAAAAACTATGTAGGTATTACAAAAGTTTGAAGTGATATTTTTAAAACTCATATCAAAAATACCAAAGTTCTAAAATACAGAATTATAATTTATCTTTATACCTAGAGACTTAGAATACAACATAAAATAGTTAGAAGTATCTCTAAAACTTATCTTCAATTTTAAAAAGAAGTAACTCCCTATATTAGCAACTACGATTAGGTAAATAAATACACATGTATCACAAAACATTAAAATGATATTCTTAATACCAAGATAAAAAAAGATAGAAGATAAAAAATAAGGCATTATCTTTATACCGAGAATAAAATATAAGGGAAAGAAAACCAAACGATATTATTCATCTCATAATAATTCAGCAGAGAAGAGTTGAATAATCTATGCCTCAAAATGTTTTCAAATATGGTTCTTCACATGACAAAAAAGTCTTATGAAACAGAGGGATCCCAAAGAGATAAGGGTCAACAAAAATTTAGCGGATGGATAAAACAATATCTCAGAAATAAGAAATGCCTCCTAGGTGGTAAGCCCACTGTATACTTTGGTAAAAACATAACATATAACTCCTCGTCCTAGCATAAAGGATTGATAGTGGATTTCTTAGGTAAATCCCCATCTTACCAAGAAGGAGAATGATATACATTTTTTTGCAAGGGAATGTGATCATGTTGAGACTTTGAAAAATGTATGAAATTATCATATTTAGATGTAATATTTTATAACTATGGATGATAACAACTATGCAAGTCTTACAAAATATTGAAGTGATATTTTTAAAACCCATATCAAAAATACAAAAGATATAAAATACTGCATTATAATTTATCAGTCTTAAGAAACAGAGGGAGCTCAAAGTGGAAAGGGTCAACAAAAATTTAGCACAAAGATAAAACAATATCTCAGAAATATTGCTCAAATTTTTCACTTCGCAGGACAAAATGGTCTATGAGAAGGTACTTTGTTTTATAATGGGAATCTGTGCACCGTGACATCCTTTGTAGAATTTTTTCAAGTTTATAATGGGCACATGCCCAATTGTTATATTAACACCCTCTTATTAAATATTTGTTTGCTTGCACCACCTCGTGAATGGTTAACTGCACAGACAAAATGGAAAATCATTAATTCGATGTGTGTGTGTGTGTGTCTACACACACACACACACACACACACACAAGTATTTGTATTTTTATGAAATACAGACAACCCAAAAAGTGGAAATTGGATGAAAAAGAAAATGGAAAGGATGAATAAGAAAGAGATGGCTTCTCCCACCGTAGTTAACCTTACAATTCCAAGATCTATACCATCATTAAAAACAGTAACTGTTGTCATTTTCTCTACCATGCCACAGAAGAATTAATTACCATTAATTGTGCCAATTTCCCTCCAATGGGTTCTCGAAGATACGTTTGACAAAAAATTACCTTCAATTAAAAAAGGTGGTAAACAATTTATTTGCAAGTTAATGGTAAACAAATACTCTATGAAGGATGTGAGAATTGGAAATTGTCCATTATAAAACAAGCTACATTTTATCTTGTTGGTTTGAATTTTTTTTGGATGGGCAGATTATGGGGAAATAGGCCAATAGTGTGCATGGCATAGTCCCTCTTTAAGACAACAAAGCGAAACTAGTTTATTACTATTCTACTGACAGGAACCTATGCAAGTATTACAGTATTCTACCTTCAGGGGGTTGGGGATCTCATCCCAGTAGAGGTAGTTCTGAGTGACGAACGGAAATTCGAGAGGGGAAGAATGGAGGAAGGATAGATCTGAAGGGAGAAAAGAAATGAATTCCAAGATAGAATGGTCAGAAGGTTTATGCTTTGGGCTGGTAGTAAACAGAGCCAAACTTACTTGCATAAACAAATAAAGCAATACTGATGAACAAATGACAAAGGTAATAAAGAATTCAATAGAATAGAAACACAGATCTAACTTAAGAGAGATCAAATGCACATAACACATAAATTCAGCACAAAGTCTCAAAGTATGTATTAATATTTCTTCTGTTACAAGAAAGTACAAGGTCTTTCTCTCCTCACTTCTATTTTTCATACAAAGTTGTCCACATGGAATACAAAAAGTATTCTAGTATTTATAGAAGGAGGAGGAGAAAGAAGAAAAAAAGAAGCCAACCACTTATTTATAAAATATCTAAAAGTCAAAAGTTGACTTTTAGGGAAATTTTTAGGATGGCATCATCCCATGGTGCAACGTGGATGATGTCATCGTGTGTGCCAACATGCTTTTAAATATTCTACAAAAATGGAAACTCTATCCCGGAGGAAGCTATTCATCGTTGTCTCTCAGCTCGAATTTAGCTTCTAGCTGGGGCTCAAGAGATTCAATGTGGCACTATGCCCGATATTCTATAAACTTGTTGATCATCTTTTGAAGTTGGTATTGATCAGGACCTTGGAAATGGTCATGAATAGCCTTGCAAGTTTCCTTCTCAATCTTGAGCTTGTGAGGCAAGTCAGCTAACTCCTCGTTCGCTTTGATCAAAAATCTGATGAAGTCATGATAGGCTAAGAGGTTATTGATGGAATCTCAATGAAAGTGACCTCTTGCGCCAGACCTTGAGAGATAATAGCCTTAAAGCGCTGAAATGTGTTATCTGCTTCTCTTAACTCATAAGATGCTATGAGCAGTCTAGGAGACATCTTCGAAACTATTTTCTCCATGGTGTGTAGTGCTTCCAAGGCTTCTTCCTTGATTTTGTTGATTCTTTCTAGGATGAGTTCCATTTGATGGACTCAGTAATCTAAAGTGGTGTGAGCTTTGTAATGTGCTCACAGGTGATCGATAACACTGACCTTTAACAGGTCATTAGCTGAACAATTTACCATCATCTGGAATGTTCCTTACTGTATCTGAGTGTTATCCAATTCCATAAAAAGGGAACCTACTACTACCTGTAGCTCTTTATTTTCCTGAGTTATACCTTGGTGCAGCAAGGTGAACTTGCCAATTATTACCTGACCATCTTGGAGGATCTTCTCAATCTAGGATGACATAGTTGTACCCTGTTTAGCAATCTTTATGTATTCATTTATCTTCTCCTGACTGGGAGCTTGAACAGGTTCCGTAGAAGTTGCTGAAGGTACTTTGCCTATTTTATGTGAAGCTTGGAAGAGATGTTGGTTCTACTCTTTGAGTATTCTCATTTCCTCTTTCATTTCTTGTAGCTTCTTATAGAGGGCATCCACAGTTGATACTAATTCTCCTTGTAGACTTTCTGATGATGTTCTCATGGTGACTTGAGTCACTGTGAAGTCTTTAGGAGATAGATCTTCCTTCTTCTTTATGGGATCTGGATAGGCTATCTCTATGACCCTTTCTCTCGAGGCACTTTTTGAGAAGCAAGTTAATGATTTTTCCTTCTTGGGTCCCTTTGTCAGAATGATGGAGAAGTCCATAGCTGCAACGGGGACCTTTCTCTTATGTTGACTTAGGTGGTCGAAGATCCAACCAGGACTTAGGGGAGTGGGGCCGGAAGAAGAAGAAGAAACAAGGATGAAAGGGGAAGCAACTGTAGCAAACTTGGGGAAGAAAGTGGAAACACTTGGTGGCAGCATAGATAGAGAATCCGACGCGCTAGTGCTTACAGGACCCATAGTCACTACAAGAGAGGAGAAAGAGGTGGAGATGGAAGGGATCTGTAGTTAGATGAAGGGAATACGAGGTGACAGATCTGTAAGGGAGGAAAAGATGGAAGAAGTGGGAGATGGAAGGGAGGAAGACAGAGGAGAAGAAACAACTAAAGGAGTGGTTACCTGAGGAGGAGGAGGAGGGAGAGGAGTAGAAGATGGAATGGAGGGAATTTCCATAGTTGTAGTTGTGACAACATCATGAGTGGATGTGTCTGTTGGAACATCTATTACTTCTTCCTTTCTTGGGAAAACTAAGTCCACTATTTGCTTTGAGGCAGAAAGAGGGCTATCAGGAGTTTTCTCCTGCTTGCTTGATTCTCCAACTTCATCCTTTCCTTTTCCCTTTGGCAAGTGATCTAGCTTTGGAGGTGCTCTTCCTAAGGGGGAAGTATTGAAATCCACCCTAAGGTAGATGAGACTATTTCATTTGCACCAATGTTTGGTGCATTGCAATGTGGGCTAGACCCTTTCTTCTATGGTCTTGGGTGCCTTGGTCCTATCGATGCTTGCAAATGGCCAATCATCCCCATCTGTGTCAAGGTAAACCTAATCAATTTCCTGATTAATTTCTTGGAAATATTTTGGGATGATGGCAACTCCATAGTGGACGATCTCGGACAATGCCAGCCGGGAGTGATCCTTTCGCCTGATTTTAACTTCATGGTTGACGTCTATCCATATGTACTCGATCTCTGAGACATGGATTGGATCGATATTTTCCTTGGGGAGGCAAGCCCGGAAGTTGAAGGTTGGCCTTTCTGGGAAATCATGCTTCAGGTTGAGAAATTCTAGTTCTATAAACATTTCCTGGGCTTTACCCAATGAGGTGCATGTGTATCTACCAACTGTGAGGGGGAAAGGAGTTCCACCCTTCTTCCTTTTCATAAATTTTTCATGATATGTAATTAGCTACCTTGAGATCTCTAGAAGGATCAGCTTGGGCCCTGCATACCTTGACAACCTTGTTGGTTCTCCCAGGAAGTTGGAAGCTTTGAGATATGTGAAGGTAGGGAATTGTGTAAACAAAGCCCCCCACTTCTTTGTGGCAGGAACCATGCTTATGCTGGTCCGAATGTGCCTCATGTTTGGCATCATTAGGCAGATCACCTCACAAAAGAAGGCGTCGTTGATCTTGTTGAACTGGGTGATACTGGATTTGATCCTTAGCTTCCAGTAGTACTTATATATCTTGACTTGAGGCCATACCCCACTTTGAATCAGTCTCGGGTACTCTCTCTCTGAGGCAGTGGCGTATACGACATAGGAGTTCATATAGAATCACCCAGTCGTTGAAACTTGTTCGAGTTGATGTGAGATAGTATCACTGACAATTTCTCCCCATCCAAAACATTGCTCAGGCACATTCTTGCTTATGGTCTCTAAGTACCTGAGCATTCATTTGTGAAAGTAGTGGGCATCAAGAAGTTTGAAAGCTCTGCTGAGGAAAGTGATGGTATCACTTAGCTCCTATGAGAAGTCACTATGGTGGATGGTCTGTGGCCATCTGCTCATCACCTTTTTGTTCTTTAGGTAAACCTCATTTATTATCTGCATGCACTTGTCATATTATTGGTCCAAGTATTTATGTAGTCTTCTTGGCTTACTGCCACATACTAGCTATGGTGAGGAATGCCTAACATGACTTCGAAGTGCCAGGCTGTGAGGTTAATGATTACCTTGCCCTCCTTTTCTTTGACACATATTGTGTCTTTATTGTAATAACGGGCTACTATCATGATGAACTCATTGTTTATAGCACTTACTGGGAGTCCAGCTGCAAAGTGTAGCTCGTTGCCTACCAGTTTGTCCATCCATGGGCCACTGATAACCTTTGTAGTTCTTTCCCAGAAGTCATCTATATCTATGTGTCCAAGCTCTAAGTATCTGATGTTGAGACTACACTCTACAAGCGAGTCAGGCATCCTAACTCTCTGTTATTTGTATTTCATATCTTGCTCTATCAACTTAGCTTTTCCTTTAGACTTAGTTGGTGTCTTGCTTGATGAAGACATGTGTGAGCTCGAGGATGGCTACCGTTGTTCTGTGTGAAGAATCAGAGAAATCCAACATAGAAGAGCCATGTCAACTGTCATGTTATCCATAATAACGCCTTGAAAAATGAAAAATGATCAATTTAAAAGCCTTTGGGCACAAGGCGTAACTTCACTGCAGGCAGCAGAGGCTTGCATTAGTAAGGCACACTTTTGAGGAGTGTTGCATGATAGAAGGCAGTGCCAAAAGGGGCGGGGCACATATTAGCTATACACAACAGATGATGTTGGTGTTGAGGAAGTTGAGCCAGGACCCTAGGAAATTTTACAAGGTGCATATTTGCTTGATGTCACATGCTCTTTTGGTGTGCCTCGGTGCCCCCTTAGGAGATGTTGCATATAGGTTAAGCACGCCAAGGGTTTTGCTTGTGTGGCGCGGGTTTGGTTTGCACAACATATAATGTTGTTGTTATTGCATTTACGCTAGTGCCTACGCTTTTCAAGATTTTTTCTTTGCACGGGAAGGATTCATGCTTCATGGGCAGGAAATACACCTATGGCGTGACTGTGTGTAGTGTAGCAGGAAGAAATAGTGCGCTAAAGGAAAACATGAATGTTTGGCAGATTTCAAGGATTTCTTGATTTCCTCGCTTTTGGTTTAGATTTTGATGGCAAGGAGGGAAATCCTCGCAAGGCAGAGTAGAGGAAAAAGGGTTGGAGCTCTTTCTGAGGTAGAGCTTTCCATATTTGTAGATTTGAACATAGGGGTAAGATGGGTTTTTAGCTGGTTGATTGGTTTGTTAAATTATTTTTAGGTTCATTGTATTTATCATACAATCCTAATCACCTAACCTGACATAAAAACCACAAAGAGAAAACAAGATGGGCAGATTTTACTTACCAGGATATATATAATGATGAAGGATAGATGTGGGATTCACAAGCATGAGGAACGACACATGAGGCTGATGAGGATAACTTGACAAGCATAGAGGAAGAATTTTCTCAATTTTTAACTCGTGAAAATGACAGGTTGAATGCGCCTATATATAGAAAAACGTGCATTTATTGTGCCACCAACCACCTTTGGCGTGGTTGGTGAAGTGTCGACATAGAGGTTTCAGTGCCTATGGCACACTTAAGATGATGTCAACATAATGTTTTCAGCACCAAGGGGAAAAGAGGGGTACACATTCTTATGTGTTGACACATCAATTTTCGTGCCTTAAGTGCATTTCTTTGGTGTAGGTTTGAGGATGCTGGCATGTAACTCCTAGCGCCTTAGGGGCACAACTCTTGTCATGTTGACATGCCTTTTAGGGCGCCAAAGAACCTTCAATGGGGTGCACTTTTTTTGATGTTGCCACAACAATTTTTGCGCCTAGCTCAAAAAGGCTGAAAAAAGGCTAAGTTCTTAAAACTTGATTTTTGGAAGGGAACCTTTAGGCCATTTTAAATGTTAATAGACCTTTTCAGGGGACCAAAACAAAATTTTGGCATGGTTACCTATAAAATTTCCCTTGTCAATTTTACAAGATAACAACTGGCTCTATCTGGGGACTATCTTTGAGTGAAACTTAAGGGTAGAGAATCCCAAATTCATGTGCCTATCCATTAGGTTACAAAGAGTCAAAAACAAGGGCGAACAAAAAGAAAGAAAGGAAACACACAACAAACAGAAAGAATACACACGACAAAATAAATTTTTACAAAGAAGAGAGCAAGCTCCACTTCCTAAAGAGCTTTAGATGTTGCCCACTATAGGGGAGTGGGAGCTCAGTTCTATCCAGATACGAGAGATAGAAACTATTCTATCTATTGAGCTGCTTAATTTTGTATGGCCCTCTCCAAAGAGAGTCAAAATTTCCATGCATACCTTTTGGTTCTCTTAGTTTGTCCCACAGAAGGCAAAGATCCCCTACCTAGAAATCTCTCTACTTGGCTTTCTTTTCGAACAACCTCTTGAATTGATTCTAATGTTCAGTGATCTTGTCGACCACTTTTACTCATTTCTCTTCAAGTTCCGTTAGGTACATAATTCTCTTTTCTAGAGAACTTTGAAAAGTTTCATCTTTGATAGCTCGTGATAAGCATAGAGAAGGAATTTCCATAGAGATAGGGACTTTAGCATTAGTCCTATATAATACCTGAAAAGGTGACATGCCGAGAGATCTCTTTGGAGTGATGCAATCTGCCCAAAAAGCATCATATAATGACTTGTGCCAGGACCGCTGGTTTTCATCAACTAGCTTCCGTATGATGGTTACTAAGTTCTTGTTGCTGGATTATGCCTGACCATTTCCTTGAGAATAGTAATCATAGGCATGAGACAAAGTTATTTTGTATCCGTAGAAAAAACCAATAACTTCTTGTGAAGAGAAGTTGGAAGCATTGTCAACAATGATTTTGGGTGGAACGCCAAATTTCATGATTATATTTTCCTTGACGAAGTTACAAACAACTTTAGAAGTGGCATGTTTGATAGGTATGGCCTCCACCTATTTGGTGAAGTAATCTATTACTGTTAAGACATAACTATGTCTAACACTCGATTGGGGATGGAGTGCTCCAATAAAGTCAATTCCCCATTTCCTGAATGTTTTGTAAATAATGACAGGCCTGAGGGGAAACATAGCCAACTTTGGTTTGCCAACAAACTGTTGGCAGAGTTCACATTTCAATACCCAGGTGGCTATATCCTAAAATAGCATTGGCTAATAGTACTGTTATCCCGTAAAATTGATGAGGGGAATTTTACGGGTAACCATACCAAATTTTTTCCTGGTCCCTCGTTAGGGGCCCCTCAGCATTCAAAATGTTATAAAATCCCTTTCTAGGAAATCTAGTTCTTTGAACTTAGTCATTTTGGTTCTTTTTTTGGTTGGGCGCACCTTTTATCTATGCAACACATACTACATTTACACCTCCTTCATTTCGTTTGGTGTACCCTTCAAAGTGTTGACACAACAATTGTTGCGCCTCCTCGTGATGTGCCTTTCTTGCCTGTGCCAAGGCGCATGCACTTTCCTATCAACAAAAAAAATGCTCTGCCATTAATTAGTGTGCCAAGGTGCTCAAAATGAAGTGTTGACAGTACTAAATTTGTGAAAAGGTGAACATAATTCCATGTTGACATGCGTATATCCGTGCCAAAGAGCACAAAGTTTTATGTGTCGACACATGTTTTGGTGCGCCCTTTTAAAAAGTGGTTGGCGCATTTATTACACCTTTTCCTATATATAGGCACATCTGCCCCGTCACTTTCACAATAAAAAAACACGTGATAAATTTTATTCCTCTGCGTCTGTCAGCATGTCCGTCCTCCTCGTATCACGTTCGTGGACCCCACTTCGTCTATCACTTTCTATATATTTCTGGGTAAGTGGTCCTATTTCCTCTTGTGTTTTCATTTTTTCTGGTTGTTTATGAGTTTGGTGAAATGGATCTGAATCTTTAGACCTCACCTACCATTCTTGCAGTTCTTCCCTCCCAAACTATTTTTCATCCTCTTTCTAGATCTGCTAGCCAAGAGAGCTCTGCCTTGAAAATGAATCCAAACCTCTCTATTGTGCCCCCTTCACCATATAAATCCATGAAGAAAGAGGCCTGAAAGACTGCAACCCAGGTGGCTGTATCCTAAAATAGCGTTGGCCAATAGTACTGTTATCCTGTAAAATTGATGAGGGGAATTTATCGGGTAACCATACCAAATTTTGTCCTAGTCCCTCGTCAGGGCCCCCTCAGCATTCAGAATGTTATAAAATCCTGTTCTGTGAAATCTAGTTCTCCAAAATTAGTCATTTTGGTCCTTTTTTTGGCTGGGCGCACCTTTTATCTATGCAACATAGACTAAATTTGTGCCCCCTTCATTTCCTTTGGCACACCCTTTGAAGTGTTGACACAATAATTGTTGCACCTCCTCGTGATGTGCCTTTCTTGCCTACGCCAAGGCGCATGCACTTTCCTGTCAACAACAAAAATGTTGCGCCATTAATTGGTGTGCCAAGGCGCTCAAAATGAAGTGTTGACAGTACTAAATTTGTGCCAAGGTGCACATAATTTCATGTTGACATGCGTATATCTGTGCCAAATGGTGTAAAGTTTTACGTGTCAACACATGTTTTGATGCGCCCTTTTAAAAAGTGGTTGGCACATTTATTACATCTTTGCCTATATATAGGCACATCCGACCTGTCACTTTCACAATAAAAAACACGTGATAAATTTTATTCCTCTGCACCTGTCAGCACGTCTGTCCTCCTCGTATTGCATTCGTGGATCCCAATTTGTCTCTCACTTTCTATATATTTCCGGGTAAGTGGTCCTCGTTCCTCTTGTGTTTTCCTTTTTTTTGGTTGTTTGCAAGTTTGGTGAAATGGTTTTAAATCTTTAGACCCCACCTACTGTTCTTGCAGTTCTTCCCTCCCAAACCATTTTTCATCCTCTTTCCAGATCTGCTAGCCAAGAGAGCTCTGCCCTGAAAATAAATCCAAACCTCTCTACTGTGCCCCATTCTCCATATAAATCCAAGAAGAAAGAAGCCTGAAAGACCGCAACCCATCAAGCAAAGAGATAAAATCTAAAAGTTGTTTACTAAGCCACATTTCTCTCTTGGTGCAATCGCCACTCCTACTGCATAAAACACGGTCACGCCTAAAGCGCGCTGTTTCTACTTGCAACATGTGCCCTTCTTGTGCCATACAAAAACTAAACCTTTGGTACCGGTGCAATCATCCTTACAACAACACATAATGCCATGTAAGCTTTCCTTGCGCCACGCCAAAGTCCCCCTTTGTGCATATAATTTTGGTGTTACACGCATCAATCATGCACCCTTCGGCACACCAAAGTCCCATGTTACACGTAAATTGCATGCGCCATTGGCACACCCTGCCCCCGTGCAACACCAAAATTATTTGCGCCCAGTATAAAATGCACATAAATGGTGCAGGCACATCCCCGTTTATAATAATAACTCTGTAGCCTGCAGTGTTCCTGCACCCTGCACCCTAAGGCCTTAAAATTGCTAACTCCTCATTCTGTAGTGCTTTAATGGAAGATCTGATAGCTAACATGGCTCTTTTGCATTGGACTTTGCTCCTTCTTGCAGATCAGCAACTGAACTCATATCCATATATGTCTACATCAAGCAAAAAGCCAACTAAGTCAAAGGGTAAGGCTAAGCTTACAAAGGAAGAGATGAAATACAAATACCAGAGGGTCAGAATGCTTGAGTCCTAGGTGGAATGTGACCTAGACATAAGGGATTATGAACTTGGCCACATTGACATGGAAGATTTCTAGGCCAGAACCAGGAGAGTCACAGGAAGTCCTTGGATGGACAAGCTGGTGGGAAGTGGATTGCATTTTGCTGGGGGATCCCCGTCAGTGCAGTAAATAACAAATTTATGTTGGTGGTGGCCCGCTGTTATAATAAAGACACGAGTTGTGTTGAAAATGAAAAGGGCAAGGTCATAATCAACCTCACTGCCTGGCACTTTGAAATCATGCTAGGCATTCCTCACCATCGACATTTTACAGCTATAAGCCAAGAGGACTGCACCAAGGCATGGGAGGATAATGAAGACAAGTGCATGCAACTGATGAAGAAAGTGTACTTATAGAACAAGAAGGTGATAACCAGATGGCCATAGGTTATTCATCGTAGCGACTTCTCCGAGGAACTGAGTGATACCATCACATTCCCAAGTAGAGTTTTTTGGCTTTCTGATGCCCATTACTTTCACAAATGGATGCTCAGGTACCTTGAAACTATGAATAAGAATGTGCCTGATCAACACTTTGAGTGGGTAAAGATAATAAGCAACACCATATCTGAGTAGCTCCAATAACTAACCACAACGGGGAGGTTCTACATGAACTCCTATGTAGTCTACGCTGTAGCCTCGGAGAGGGATTATCCAGCACTGAGTAGATGTGAGGTTTGGCCTTAGGTAAAGATATATGAATACTACCTAGAGCTGAAGCTGGAGAACAACATCTTGTAGTTTACAAAGATCAACGATGCTTTCTTCTATGGCATCGTATGCCTTTTGAGGCCAAATATTACTCATGGTCAGACGACCAAGAGCATAGTCATAGCGACTGAGAAGTGGGGGGCACTATTTACACAATTCCCCACCTTCACCTATCTGAGAGAAGCTAACTTCTTAGGGGAGCCCACTAAATTGCCAAGATATGCTGGCCCTAGGTTGATCCTGTTAGAGCTGTCCAAACAGCTCATAACCTACCATGAGAAGTGTTTGAAGAGAAAGAAGGGTGGAACCCCTTTCCCCCTCACAGTGGGTAGGTATACCTGCACTTCTCACACCAAGGCCCGAGAGATGTTTGTAGAGCTAGAACTGCTCAATCTAAAGCACAAATTCTCGGCAAGGCCCACCTTCGATCCAAGAAATTGTCTTCCCAAGGCAAAACTTGATCCAATCCACATTCCACAAATCGAGGACATCTATATCGACATGTATCATGAGGTCGAACTTAGAAGGAAGGATCACTCTCACTTGGCCCTTGTAGAGATTATTCAATACGACATAGCCATTGTTCTAAAGGGTTATCAAACCACTGATCAAGAAGTTAATCAGGTGTATCTGGACACAGATGGGGACAATTGGCCGTTTGCTGCAATTGATAGAACAAAGGCACCTCAGACCATTGAAGATAGGGTCAAGGAGACATTACGGAGGACAGAACATTGGTGCAGAATGAATGGTCTTATCTACCTCGGAGTATATTTCACTATGTCCCCATTGGGCAACGCACCTGTTAGGCCGAAGTATCTACCCAAGGTCAAAGGCAAGGATAAAGGAGAATCAAGCTCTGCTCAAGAAGGAGCTCCTAAAATCCCTCCTTCCGCTGCACAAGAATAGGTTTTAAGTCTGGTATCCCCTGAGAAATAAGCGGCGGAAGGTGTTCCAACGGGCACATCCACTCAGTGTGTTGCCACAACTATAATTACCAAGGTCCCTTCTATTCCTTCTCCCTCTCCTCCTTCCCCTCGTATAAGTCAAACGACCATTCCTTTGGTCGTATCTTCTCCCCCATCTTCCACTGTTCCCTCTTTCTCATCCTCCATCTTATCTTCTCTCGTGGAGCTTTCCCTCACTATGTATTCTCTCATTTCTTAGCTCCCTTTCATTCCCACGTCTACCTCCCCTACAGTATCCCTTCCTCCCGTGAGCACTTTCTCGTCTTCCCTCTCAATGCCACCGCCAAGTGTCTCTATCCATTTCTCCTCATTCACTGCAGCTGCTCCCTCTTCTGCCTCTGGTTCCGTTCCCTTTAGTCTAGCATGGATCTCCCAGCATCTGAGCCAGCAGAAGAGGAAAGTCCCCATTACAGAAATTGGCTTCTTCGTCATCCCAGCAAAGGGGGCTAAGAAGCAAAAGCCTATAACCCGCTTCTCTCAGAGTGCATCGGGAGAAAGAGTAATGGAGATCACATATCCTGATCCTTCAAAGGGTAAAAAGGATCTGTCTCCGACATATTATATAGTGAGCCAAGTCATAATGGGAACGTCTTCTAAAATTCTTCAAGGAGAGGCCCTATCTGCGGTAGATGCCCTTTGCAAGAAGCTCCAAGAAGCAAAGGAAGAGAAGAGGCTATTAAAAGAGCAGGACAAACATCTTCTTCATGCCCTGCAGAAAATGGGTAGTGCACCTCCTACAACTACCACTGAAACTCTCGAGGTCCTAAGCCAGGATAAGATAAACGAGTATGCCAATATTGGTGAACAAGGTATGGTCATTTCCACCTGGAGAGATCAGATCCTAAAAGAAAGTGAGGAGGTAATTTTCAAGTTCACCAAATTGTATCAGAACATCAGTCGGGTGAACAAAGAGCTCCAGGTGATCACGGGACATATCTCCGAAGAGTTGGACCATGCTAGGTTGCAACATGAGACGTTCCAAAAAATGCTCGACTGCTCAGTCGATGATTTGGTGAAATTTAGCATTTTCAATCACCCCAGGGTACCCAACAAAATCCTAGCTGCGTTAGACTATCAGGTCGATCAGATGGAATTCATCCTGGAGAAGATTGACAAAGTCAAGGAGGAAGCCCTAGATGCAATGCATCAAATGGAGTAAATTTTTTTAAAAATGTCTCCAGGATTTCTTACTCCTTCTTTCACCTTGAGGAAGGAAGATGAAACTATTCAGATCTTCAAGGAGATCGTCTCGCAAGGCCTAGGGCTAGAATTCACTTTCGACATCGAATGCATCAACAACCTTCTGGCTTGCCATGATTTTGTGGGGTTCCTGATGGAGGTAGGCAATAAATATTTCAAGCTCCCTGAAAAACTTAGAGATGAGCAGGAGACTTGTGAGGTCATCGGCGATCATACAAAGGGTCCTGCCTAGGATCAACTTTAGCCAATGATCAGTAAATTCATGGAATATCAGACTCAGTTCCACATCACCTCTCCTGAACAACAACAAAAACAAGATACCCCCTTTGAGCTGCGAGACGACGATGAATAGCTTTCTTCCTCTTGGCTTCCTTTTTGTAAATATCTAAGAGTATGTTGGTACAAATGATGACATCATCCATGTTAGACCATGGGATGTTGTCATTCACCAAGTTGTCCAAAGTCAACATTAACTTTTAGATATTTTGTAGATATTTTGTAATTATTTGTTGGTTGCTTTTTGCCTTCTCTCTTCTCCTTCTTCTATATATACTTGGATACTTGTTGTATTCAAGGGTGGATACTTTTTAGATGAAAAATAGAAGTGAGAAGATAAGACTTTGAGCTTTTTGTAACAGAAGAAAACATTAATACAAATATTAAGACTTTTTGCTGAATATGTGTGTTATGAGCATTTTAAATCTTTCTTATGTCAGATTTGTGCGTTTATTCTGTTGAATCTATCTCTACTTTTTTGTCATTTATTCATTAGTATTGCTTTGTTCATCTATACAAGTAGGTTCGGTTCTGTTTACTACCAGCCCAAAACATAGACCCTCTGACCTTTTTGCTTTGGAATTCATTTCTTTTCTCCCTTTAGATCTATCCTATCTCCTCACCTCATTTCTTTCCCTCCTTTGCACAGTTGGAAATACCTCTATTGGGATGAGATCCCAAACCCGTGAAGGTAGAATATTGTAAGACTTGTACAAATTCATGCTGGTAGAATAGCAATAAACTAGTTTCACTTTGCTGACTCAAAGAGGGGCTATGCCCTGCGCACTGTTGGCTCGTTTATCCATAGATCTGTCCACCCGGTAGATTTTTGGACCTACAGTTTTTGGCGACTCCACTAGAGATCGAATAGATCTAACGGATCTGTGGTAGTGGTATGTTAGAAGATTAGTAAAAATTAAAAGTCACTACATATTTGCAAATTTTAACTTTTTGTTCAAAATCCAAAATTTTTGCAAAGTGATCCGAACTGAAAATTTTCTTCAGGGATCCATAGATCGGGACTAGTTAGAGATCTTTAGTTCACTGAGTTTTTACAGAAACCCGTATTTTTCATTAGATTTGAGTTTTTGACTGTTTTGCAAAATTTCAAACCCTTGCCCAAAGTCAATTCTAAGATCCGAAAATCAGCCTACTAAGTTGGCCATTATTTTATCCTTGTTAATATTTTTCATTAAACCACAATCGATTTTCAAAAGAGGGATAAAATTAAATATCTAGAAAAGTACATGTTGCTGATTTTTATCAGAAACATCAGAAAATCAGCAAGTACAACCAAAAAGATTTTTTAGGATTTGCTCCAAAAATTGCAGATCTGGAAGGTACACTAACGGGTGAACCATTTACTCATAGCAGAAGAGCTCATGGAGTAATCGATCCTACTTTTGATCTACTTCAAAGGCACAACTTCAGTGTTACACTGGCACGCTTCCCATCACTAAGTTCAGCTGGCCGGTAATCCAGAAGTGTCTCACCTCCATGAAGGAAGCATTTCTCACAAGTATCATCCACATCACTTTGTGGTGGTTTGCTACTTAGTGGAACTGTGCTTCTGGCTCATGTCCTTTTTCTAGTTGTTCAAATGGCAGTACCATGGGGAAATTCTATGAGCCCTCTCACTTTGCCAAATCTTGTTCATGCGCTCCCTCACGGAAACTGGAAGAATTTTCCCAAATTTGATGGGAGCGAGAACCAAAGCATGGATTCAAACATATCTACGTTCATCATGTCATGCAGTATCCTTGATATGACCCATGAAGATGTGTCAGTTCACCTCTTTCTGGAAACCCTGCAAGGACCAACAACAGAATGGTTTCAACATTTACTGGCTGGATCTATTACTAGTTGGGCCACCTTACGGACTACATTTGAAGAAAGGTATAAACCTTCAGAGGACACGTTTGCATTACTATCCAAGATCACTCACCTGAAGAAGGAGGTCAATGAAACCATGCACGATATCATCGCCCATTTCAATTCACTAATCAACAGGGTTCCACCTACCATGCTGCCAATGCTGGAAAATCAGAAGTGTTTCTTTGTGAATGCCATGAGCTCAAAAGTAAGTTTATTACTCTTGCAAGAACAGGTCACTACCTTGGTTCTAACCCAAGCTGCTGCCATACGGATTGAAGATAACTTGCTAATATTTGGTGAATTAAAAAGAGAACCATCCAAGTCTAAAGTTTCAGTCCCTTCTCCCGCCACTTGCTCCGATCCGGCATTTTAAAAGATGGTGAATGATTTGCTCACATTAAAAAAGTAGCTAGCTCAGTCTTCTCCTGGCTCTTCGTACCGGGATATCCCACAGAGAAATTTCACTTCCAATAACGTCTCACAAAGGCCACGCCTACCTACAGCTGCTCCATGGTGAAGATGATTAAGACGTTGGAAAACCGATTGGTGACTCTACTATTGGGTATATGGAATTTGATGAGGAGGAATCTGACAAAGAAGAGGGTACCCAAGGATATGCAAGCGGACAATCATATTCTGTTTTCACTTGCTTGCAAGGAAAAGAAGTAGAAGTTGCTACCAAGATGTAGAAAGAAAAGGCTGTGTCAATCATTCCTCCAACCATCGCTAAAAGAGGTAGTCCCCTTCCCGTTCAACCTGTTATTAAGTCTTTTTCAAAGAAATATTTTTCCCCTATCTCCCCACTAAATCAGCTCTCTCATGATCCTATCAAGACCAGTAATCCTACCCTACCATCATGAAATGAGGGACTCATTCCTTCATCAATGCAACCCTTGGTCGTGTTTGACATAATTGATCATGCTAAAAAGACCAAGATCCAAATGTCTGAAGCCGAATATCTTCAGTCAAACCCTGAACAACTTGTAAGATTGATCGAATATATCCAAAGCCAAGCTGTCATAACTTCTCAGACCTCCCCGAAAGGGATCCTTTCTACTCCTGCATCTCGCATAAATGTTGCCTCGACTTCTGCATTAGGCAAAATAGAACCTTTCTATCTCTCCCTCCTTATCAATGGCCACAAACTAAGCAACTGTATAATCGATTCTAGGGCTTCCGTGCCTTGGGCCTCACCCTTATCAAGCCTTTTGGCAGATGTTATTCCTTGGAAACCAAGCAAGTTCCGTTGATCAGTCAAATTAAAGACGCACAGTTTGCATTTGTGGCATTCCCAAAGAAAAGAGTAAAGATGACCGTCCTTGTTGCCGATATTCCGGTAGCATATGGAGTTCTATTAGGAAGGAGTTTTTGCAGTGAGGTTGGTGAAGAGATTCATATGGACTGGTCTAAGGCTAGAATCCCCGTCAAAGGTATAATGTAAACGTTGGAGCCAGAATCACAAAAGAAGTACTGGGTTACTAACTCCGATGACCCCAAAGCCCAAATCCTCTTTGAATCATCAAGGATGGGGAACTATTTCTTGTTTACTGAGTATGAAAAAATGGATGTCCTCATCCAAGCAGAGGATCTTGAAAAGATCTGGATGTTACAGTTTGATGGCAGTTGCGTGACTAGTGGGTGCGGCGCTGGAGCAGTGCTAATATCTCCCGAAGAGGAGATTATTGCTCTCTCTTTCAAGTTGTAGTTTTTCAAAACGAATAATACCACTGAGTATGAATATTTTCTACTTGGCATACAAGTCGCAAAGGAAAGAGGAATCAAGAACCTAAAAGTATAGGGTGATGCAGAACCGGTCGTAAATCAAGTTAAAAGGATATACCAAGTGAAGAATGAAAGGTTCAGACATTACCGCAATGTGGTATGGGAAAATATCAAGGAGTTTGATGATTTTTCAATAAAATCCATCACAAGAGCTCATAATGACATGGCTGACTCATTAGCCATCTCAGCATCCCTCATGCTCCCTCACCCAGGCTTGAAAACATACACCTATACCATCAAGGTAGTTTTTCGTCCAAGTGTGCTAGACAAATCTTAGCACTGACAGGTATTCAATGACGACAATCAACTTATTGCCTTCTTAGAAAAGATAGAGAATTTTAGTGAGCTTCATTTTGAAGGATCCACTTCTGCATGCTATGAATCTGTTACTGATTAAGATGAAGAAATACATGGAAGTGATGGCATATGTCAGCTCAAAGGAAATAAAATTCCAAAAGGTTTGGTTTTTCCGGAACATTTGTTCGACAGACATGATCTTTTTATTAGGAAGAAAAGGCAAGATGATCCTAACTCCTCCCCAGAAACCGAACCAGTCAATTTAGGTTCGGTAGAACATCCACAGTTTGTGAACATCAGAAAATGTTGCACACCTGAAGAGAAGCGGAAGTTTGTCAAACTATTGAAGAAATACATGGATGTATTGGCATGGTCCTATGCCAATCTAAAGTCTTTCAAGCCAAAAGACACATAGCATGACATCTCGTTGAAATAAGATGTCAAACCATTTCACCAGAAGTAGAGGCACTATAATCCTAAGGTCTCAGGTACTATCCAGGCTGAAATTCAGAAGATGCTGGACGCGAGGATCATTTTTCCTATCCATCACAGTACCTAGGTCGCGAACATTGTGCCAGTACGCAAGAAGAATGGCAAGATACGCATATGCGTGGATTTCCATAGCTTGAATCAAGCATCCTTGAAGGATAAATACCCACTTCCCATAATGGATCAGGTTCTGCAGGCAGTAACTGGATCAGAAATGCTGTCCATGCTTGATGGTTTTTCAAGCTACAATCAGATTTAAGTCTTTCCCAAAGACCAATTCAAAACAGAATTCACTATCCCTTGGGGTACATTCACCTATAGCAGGATGCCTTTTGGTCTGACCAATGCTGGTGCCAATTTTCAGCAGGCCATAGACTTTGCGTTCAAAGGTATGATGGGGAAGGTCATTGTAGTTTACTTGGATGACTTAACTGTGTTCTCTAAATAGTGAAATGATCATTGCGATCATTTGGAGCAAGTATTGATTAGATGCCAAGAACATGGGATCTCCCTAAATCCAAAAAATTCTGTTTTCAGAGTCACAGAAGGAAAATTGCTGGGGCATGTTGTTAGCAAAGAAGGAACAAAGATAGATGCTGAAAGGGTTAGGGCTATTCAGAGCCTTACTTTACCTACAAGTAAGACCGGCGTTCACTCTTTCTTCAGAAAAGTGAACTTTCTCAGGTGCTTCATTCCCGACTTTGCTAAAAAGACTCGCCACATATCAAACATGATGAGAGGGTCACCAACTTTTCGATGGAGTGAAGAAGGAAAAACATCATTCGAGGATATAAAAGCCTCCATTGCTCATGCACCAGTCCTGGTATGTCTCGATTTCTCCAAGGATTTTATCATGTATAGCTATGCATTTGAGCATACTGTATCAACCATCCTAATGCAAAATAATTATGAGGATGTTGAATCTCCAATTGCATTCATGAGTTCTCCCCTCAAGCCTCATGAATTAAAGATGTTTGAGTTGGAAAAGCATGCCTTCACCATTGTCAAAGCAGTCAAGAACTTCAGGTGTTACATTCTAAACTCTCACACAGTGGTGCTGGTCCCTGACACGGCAGTCAAGTCAATCTTAACTCAACAGGAGTTAGGGGGTTTACAAGGAAATTGGATTGCAAAGGTTCAAGAGTATGATCTAGATATAAAACCCACCAAGCTAGTAAGAGGCAAGGGCCTATGTCAGCTTATGGATGAAAACTGAGATTCAAAAGACCCTGAGGAAAAGGATGATTGCACCGATTCAACACAAAGCCAACTGGAGAAAGCCGATTCTCTACCCATGGTTCTATTTGTCATGACCAGCGATGAATGGTATTCTGATATTGCTTTCTTTCTCACTTACGGTGAATGTCCAGCTCACCTAACTTCAAAGGAGAAATGTGCTATAAAGCTCAGAGTGGCCAGATATGTCATCTGGGATGACTGTTTATACAAACGTGGAATAGATGGCATCTTCTTGCGATGCACTGACAAGCCACAGTAGATAAAGCTACTTCAGAGTTTTCATGATTTAGCTTGTGGTGGCCATTTCTCCTCTTCCGTGATGGCACACAAGATCATCCAGGCCAGGTACTATTGGCCAACACTTTTTCAGGATACAACCACCTGGGTAGAAAAGTGTGAGATTTGCCAACAATTTTTCGGCAAGCCAAAATTGGCTACTTTTCCCCTCAGACCGGTCGTTATCAATGAACCATTCAGGTAGTGGGGAATTGAATTTATAGGAGAACTCCACTCCCAGTCTTGTGTCGGGCATAATTATATCCTAACAGCAACATATTACTTCACCAAGTGGGTGGAGGCCATACCTATCAAGCATGCCACTTCCGA
The DNA here is from genome assembly GCA_019776745.2 of Taxus chinensis. Taxonomy (NCBI): domain Eukaryota; kingdom Viridiplantae; phylum Streptophyta; class Pinopsida; order Cupressales; family Taxaceae; genus Taxus; species Taxus chinensis. The sequence goes on along the minus strand of CM034148.1, from coordinate 71,732,914 downwards.
GGTTGTTTGCAGTTTCATCAAAGATAATATTATTGTCAGGTTTGGCATTCCAAGCAAGATTGTTGCTGATAATGCTTCTAAATTCTCTTCACAAGAAGTTGGTTTTTTTTATGAACACAGGATAATCTTGGCCCATGCCTCAGATTATTACCCCCAGGGAAATGGTCAGGAAAAATCCAGTAATAAAAACTTAGTGACCATCATACGGAAACTAGTTGATGAGAGTCAGCAAACGTGGCACAAGTCATTGTATGACGCTTTGTGGGCAGACCACATTACTCCCAAGAGGTCTCTCGGTATGTCACCTTTTCAAGTGTTATATGGAATCGATGCCGAGCTCCCCATTTCTGCAAAACTTCCCACTCCGCGCTTGGCACGAGCAATTGAAGACGAGACTTTCCAAAATTCTCTTGAAAAGAGGATTATGTATCTAGCAGAACTTGAAGAAAAAAGAGTAAGAGTGGTTGATAGGATCACCGAACATCAGAATCAAGTTAAGAGATTTTTCGATAAAAAGGCTAAGAAAAGAGATTTCCAAGTGGGAGATCTCATCCTTTTATGGGACAAAAAAAGAGAGCCAAAGGGCATGCACGGGAAATTTTATTCCCTATGGAGAGGGCCTTTCAAGATCAAGTAGCTCAATGGAGAGAATAGCTTCTATCTCTCATATCTAAACGGAACTGATCTCCCGCTTCCCTATAGCGGGCAACATCTCAAAATATTCAGGAAGTAGAGCTTGCTCTCTTCTTTGTACAATTTGCTTTATGTTGTGTGTTTGCTTTCATTGTGTGTTCGCTTTCGTCGTCACCCTTGTTTTTGACTTTGTAACCCAATGGATAGGCACATGTTGATCTGGGGTTCTCTACCCTTGAGCTTCGCTTAAAGATAGTCCCCAGAAAGAGCTAACTGTTATCCCATAAAATTGATGAGGGGAATTTTATGGGTAACCATACCAAATTTTGTCCTAGTCCCTCGTCAGGGGCCCCTCAGTGTTCAGAATGTTATAAAATCCCTTTCCGGGAAATATAGTTCTCCGAACTTAGTCATTTTGGTCATTTTTTTGGCTGGGCGCACCTTTTATCTATACAACACAGACTAAATTTTTGCCCCCTTCATTTCATTTGGTGCACCCTTTGAAGTGTTGACACAACAATTGTTGCACCTCCCCGTGATGTGCCTTTCTTGCCTATGCCAAGGCACATGTGCTTTCCTGTCAACAACAAAAATGCTGCGCCATTAATTGGTGCGCCAAGGTGCTCAAAATGAAGTGTTGACAGTACTAAATTTGTGCCAAGGTGCACATAATTTCGTGTTGACATGCGTATATCTGTGCCAAAGGGTGCAAAGTTTTACGTGTCAACACATGTTTTGGTGTGCCCTTTTAAAAAGTGGTTGACACATTTATTACACCTTTGCCTATATATAGGCACATCTGCCCCGTCACTTTCACAATCAAAAAAACACGTGATAAATTTTATTCCTCTGCGCCTGTCAGCACGTCTGTCCTCCTCATATCACGTTCGTGGACCCCACTTCGTCTCTCACTTTCTATATATTTCTGGGTAAGTGGTCCTCGTTCCTCTTGTGTTTTCATTTTTGCTGGTTGTTTGTGAGTTTGGTGAAATGGATCTGAATCTTTAGACCCCACCTACTGTTCTTGCAGTTCTTCCCTCCCAAACTATTTTTCATCCTCTTTCTAGATCTGTTGGCCAAGAGAGCTCTACCCTGAAAATGAATCCAAACCTCTCTGCTGTGCCCCCTTCACCATATAAATCCATGAAGAAAGAGGCCTGAAAGACCGCAACCCATCAAGTAAAGAGAAAAAATCTAAAAGTTGTTTACTAAGCCGCATTTCTCTCTTGGTGCAATCGCCACTCTTGCTGCATAAAAGACAGTCGCGCCTAAAGCGCGCTATTTCTACTTGCAACACATGCCCTTCTTGCACCATACAAAAACTAAACCTTTAGCGCTGGCACAATCATCCTTACAACAACACATAATGCCATGCAAGCTTTCCTTACGCCGTGCTAAAGTCCCCCTTTGCGCATACAATTTTGGTGTTACACGCATCAATCATGCACCCTTCGGTGCACCAAAGTCCCATGTTACACAAAAATTACATGCACCATTGGTGCACCCTGCCCCCGTGCAACACCAAAATTATTTACGCGTAGTATAAAATGCACATAAATGGCATAGGCACATCCCTGTTTATAATAAAAATAATGTCATATGCAAAATATTTGCGCCCTATGCCCTTTGGCACTGATTTATTCCTTGTAACACTCTGATTCAGTGTGCCATTCTATTAACTCTGCAGCCTGTAGTGTTCCTGTGCCCTGCGCCCTAAGGCCTTAAAATTGCTAACCCTTCATTCTATAGTGCTTTAATGGAAGATCTGATAACTAACATGGATCTTTTGCATTGGACTTTGCTCCTTCTTGCAGATCAGCAACTGAACCCAGATCCATATATGTCTACATCAAGAAAAAATCCAACCAAGTCAAAAGGTAAGGCTAAGCTTACAGAGGAAGAGATGAAATAAAAATACCAGAGGGTCAAAATGCCCAAGTCCTAGGTGGAATGTGACCTGGACATAAGGGATTATGAACTTGGCTACATTGACATAGAAGATTTCTGGGCCAGAACCAGGAGAGTCACAGGAAGTCCTTGGATGGACAAGTTGGTGGGCAGTGGACTGCATTTTGCTGGGGGGATCCCCGTCAGTATAGTAAATAATGAATTTATGATGGTGGTGGCCTGTTGTTATAATAAAGATAGGAGGTGTATCGAAAATTAAAAGGGTGAGCTCATAATCAACCTCATTGCCCGGCACTTCAAAATCATGCTAGGCATTCCTCACCACCGACATTTTGTAGCTGTAAGCCAAGAGGACTTTACCAAGGTGTGGGAGGATAATGAATACAAGTGCATGCAAATGATGAATGAAGTGTACTTGAAGAACAAGAAGGTGATAACCAGATGGCCATAGGTTATTCACTATAGCAACTTCTCCAAGGAACTGAGTGATACCATCATATTCCTAAGTAGAGTTTTTGGGCTTTCGGATGCCCATTACTTTCACAAATGGATGCTCAGGTACTTTGAAACTATGAATAAGAATGTGCCTGATCAACGCTTTAAGTGGGAAAAGATCATAAGCAACACCATATCTGAGAAGCTCCAACAACTCACCACAATGGGGAGGTTCTACATGAACTCCTACGTAGTCTACGCTGCAGCCTCGGAGAGGGATTATCCAGCACTGAGCCGATGTGGGGTTTGGCCTCAGGTAAATATATATGAATACTACCCGGAGCTGAAGCTAGAGAACAACATCACGCAGTTTACCAAGATCAACGATGCTTTCTTCTATGGCATCGTCTACCTTTTGAGGCCAAATATGACTATTGGTCGGACGACCAAGAGCATAGTCACAGCGACTGAGAAGTGGGGGGTGCTATTTACCCAATTCCCCACCTTCACCTATCTCAGAGTAGCTAACTTCTTGGGGGATCCCACTAAATTTCTAAGATATGCTACCCCCAAGTTGATCCTGTTAGAGCTGTCCAGACAACTCATAACCTACCATTAGAAGTGTTTGAAGAGAAAGAAGGGTGGAACCCCTTTCCCCCTCACAGTGGGCAGGTATACCTGCACTTCTCACACCAAGCCCCAGGAGATGTTTGCAGGGATAGAACTACTCAATCTAAAGCACAAATTCCTGGCAAGGCCCACCTTCAATCCAAGAAATTTTCTTCCCAAGGAAAAACTTGATCCAATCCACATTCCACAGATCGAGGACATCTATATCGACCTGTATCATGAGGTCGAACTTAGAAGGAAGGATCACTCTCACCTCTCCCTGGAAAAGATTATTAAATACGGTGTAGCCATTGTTCCAAAGGGTTATCAAACCACCAATCAAGAAGTTGATCAGGTGTATCTAGACACAGATGGGGAAAACTGGCCATTTGCTGCAATTTACAGAACAAAGGCACCTCAGACCATTGAAGAGAGGGTCAAGGAGACATTGCGGAGGACAGAACACTGGTGTAGAATCAATGGCCTTATCTACCTCAGAGTAGATTTCACTACGTCTCCATTGGGTAATGCACCTGTCAGGCCAAAGCATCTGCCCAAGGTCAAAGGAAAGGATAAAGAAGGAGAATCAAGCTCTGCTAAAGAAGGAGCTCCTGAAAGCCCTCCTTCCACTACATAAGAACATGTTGTAAGTCTGGTATCCCCAGAGAAAGAAGAGGCGGAAGGTGTTCTGATGGGCACATCCACTTAGGGTGTTGCCATAGCTACAATTACCGAGGTCCCTTCTATTCCTTCTCCCTATCCTCCTTCCCCTCCTCGTATAACTCAAACGACCATTCCTTTGGTTGTATCTTCTCCCCCATCTTCCACTGTTCCCCCTTCCTTGTCCTCCATCTTCTCTTCTCTCGTGGAGCTATCCCCCACTATGTATTCTCTCATTTCTCAGCTCTCTTCCATTCCCGCGTCTACCTCTCTTGCAGTATCCCTTCCTCTCATGAGCACTTTCTCGGCCTCCCTCTCGATGCCACTGCCAAGTGTCTCTACCCATTTCCCCTCATTCACTGCAGCCACTCCCTCTTCTACCTTTGGTCATGTTCCCTTAAGTCCAACATGGATCTCCTAGCATCTGAGCTAGTAGAAGAGGGAATTCCCCATTGCACCAATGGAATTCTCCGTCATCCCAGTAAAGGGGGCTAAGAAGTAAAAGCCTATAACCCACTTCTCTCAGAGTGCATCGGGAGAAAGAGTAATGGAGATCGCATATCCCAATCCTTCAAAGGGTAAAAAGGATCTGTCTTCGACAGATTATACAGTGACCCAAGTCACAATGGGAACGTCTTCTCAAAGTCTTCAAGGAGAGGACCTATCTATGGTAGATGCCCTTTGTAAGAAGATCCAAAAAACAAAGGAAGAGAAGAGACTATTAAAAGAGCAGAACAAACATCTTCTTCACGCCCTACAGAAAATGGGTAGTGCACCTCCTACAACTGCCACTGAAACTATTGAGGTCCTAAGCCAGGATAAGATAAACGAGTATGCCAAAATTGGCAAACAAGGTATGGCAGTTTCCGCCTGGAGAGATCAGATCCTCAAAGACAGTAAGGAGGTAATTGTCAAGTTCACCAAATTGTATCAAAACATCAGTCGAGTGAACAAAGAGCTCTAGGTGATTGCGGGACCTATCTCTGAAGATTTAGACCATGCTAGGTTGCAACATGAGATGTTCCAGAAAATGCTCGACTACTCAGTTGATGATTTGGTGAAATTCGGAATTTTTTATCACCCCAGGGTACCCAATAAAATCCTAGCTGCGTTAGACTATCAGGTTGATCAGATGGAATTCATCCTGGAGAAGATTGACAAAGTCAAGGAGGAAGCCCTGGATGCAATGCATCAAATGGAGCAAATTGTTTTAAGAATGTCTCTAGGATTGCTTACTCCTTTCACCTTGAGGAAGGTAGATGAAACTATTCGGATCTTCAAGGAGATTGTCTCGTAAGGCCTAGGGATGGAAGCCACCTTCGACGCCGAATGCATCAACAACCTTTTGGCTTTTGTGGGGTTCTTGATGGAGGCAGGCAATGATTATTTCAAGCTCCCTGAAAAACTAAGAGATGAGCAGGAGCTTGTGAGGTCATCGGTGATCATACAAAGGGTCCTGTCCAGTATCAACTATCACTAATGATCAGTAAATTCATGGAATATCAGACTCAATTCCACATCACCTCTCTTGAACAACAATAGAAGCAAGATACCCCCTTTCAGCCGCGAGACGACGATGAATATCTTTCTTCCTCTTGGATTCCCTTTTGTAAATATCTAAGAGTATGTTGCTACAAATGATGATATCATCCATGTTGCACCATGGGATGTTTTCATCCACCAAGTTGTCCAAAGTCAACATTGAATTTTAGATATTTTATAATTAGTTGTTGTTTGCTTTTTGCCTTCTCTCTTCTCCTTCTTCTATATATACTTGGATACTTGTTGTATTCAAGGGTAGATACTTCATAGATGAAAAATAGAAGTGAGAAGAGAAGACTTTGAGTTTTTTGTAACAGAAGAAAACATTAATACAAATATTAAGACTTTGTGCTGAATATGTGTGTTATGAGCATTTTAAATCTTTCTTATGTCAGATTTGTGCGTTTATTCTGTTGAATCTATCTCTACTTTTTTGTCATTTATTCATCAGTATTGCTTTGTTTGTCTATGCAAGTAGGTTTGGCTCTATTTACTACCAGCCCAAAACATAGACCCTCTAAAATTTTTTCTTTGGAATTCATTTCTTTTCTCCCTTCAGATCTATCCTATCTCCTCACCTCATTTCTTTCCCTCCTTTGTACAGTTGGAAATACCTCTATTGGGATGATATCCCAAACCCCCGAAAGTAGAATATTGTGAGACTTTCATAGATTCTTGTTGGTAGAATAGCAATAAACCAGTTTCACTTTGCTGACTCAAAGAGGGGCTATGCCCTGCACACTGTTGGCTTGTCTATCCATAGATCTGTCCACCCGGTAGATTTTTGGACCAACAAGTACTTTGCCCGAGTTATCTTATGTGCTGTGACAGAAGAGGAGAAATGACCACCGCAAGCCAAATCATGAAAGCTTTCTAATAATTTTACCTGCTGCAGCTTATCAACACATTGTAGGAAGATGCCATCAATTCCACGCTTGTACAAATCATCATCCCAAATGACATACCATGTAGCTCTGAGCTTTACTACTCACTTATCTTTTGTGGTTAGATGAGTTGGGCACTCTCCATAGATGAGAAAGAAAGTTATTTCAGAAAACCATTCGTCATTGGTCACGACTAACAAAACCATGGGTAAAGAATCCACTTTCTTTAGTTTACTTTGTTCTTCATCAACCTGAGCAGCTTGCTCCTTAGGTGGTTCTGGGTCTTTATTTTCAGCCATAAGCTGACATAGGCCTTTACCTCTTACCAACTTGGTTGGTTTGATGTTCGGATCATATTCTTGGACCTTTGCGATCTAATTCCCTCGTAGGCTCCCTAACTCCTGTTGAGTCAAAATAGACTTAACTGTTGTATCAGGAACCAACACTACTGTATGCGAATTCGGTATGTAGTAGCGGAAACTTTTGACTGCTTTTACTATGGTGAAGGCATGCTTTTCTAGTTGTGACATCTTTATTTCACGAGGCTTGACGGGAGAGCTCATTAAAGTAGTTGGGGATTCAACATCCTCGGAATTCTTCTACATTAAGATAGCTGATACAGTAAGCGCGGACACATAACTATACATAATGAAAACCTTGGAGAAGTTTGGACATACCAAGACAGGTGCATGTGCAATAGAGGCTTTTATATCCTTGAATGACATCTTGCCTTCTTCACTCCATCAGAATGTTTGTGACCCTTTCATCATATTGGATATATGATGAGTCTTCTCAACAAAATCGGGAACAAAGCACTTGAGAAAATTTACCTTTCCGAAGAAAGAGTGAACGCCGATCTTGCTTGTGGGCAAGGTAAGGCTCTGAATAGCCCTGAATCTTTCTACATCTATCTTCATGCCTTCTTTGCTGACGATGTGTCCCAAAAATTATCCTTCAGTAACCCCAAAAATTGACTTTTTAGGGTTAAGAGAAATTCAGTGTTCTCGGCATCTAACCAAGACTTACTCTAGATGATCACAATGATCGCTTGTTTTTTTAGAGAACATAGTTAAGTCATCTAGGTAAACTATGATGACCTTTCCCATCATACCTTTGAACGCGAAGTCCATTGCATGTTGAAAGGTGGCAGTGGCATTGGTTAAACCAAACGACATCATGTTGTAGGAAAAGGTGCCCCATGGAGTGGTGAACACTGTTTTGAATTGATCTTCAGGTGTGACCTCAATCTGATTATAACTCAAAAAATGATCAAGCATGGACAACATCTCTAAACCGGTCACTGCCTACAGAACTCAATCCATTATGGGTAGTGGATAGTTGTCTTTTAAGGATGCCTGTTTTAGGTTGCAAAAGTCTGCGCATATGTGTATTTCATCATTCTTCTTCCGTATAGGTACTGTGATGAATGGGGAAAATAATTCTCGCATCCAACATCTTCTGAATTTCAGCCTGGATAGTACCTGAGATTTTGGGATTGTAATGCCTTTGCTTTTGACGAAAAGGCTTAACGTCGTCTTTGAGCAATATGTCATGCTAAATTTCCTTAGGCTTGAATGACTTCAAATCGGCATAAGACCATGCCAATACATCCATATATCTTTTCAACAATTTGAGAAATTTATGCTTTTCTTCAGGTGCACAACACTTCCCAATGTTCACAGACTGAGGATGTATTGTAGTGCCCAAATTGACAAATTTGGTTTCTGGAGAAGATTTGGGATCATCCTATCGCCTCTTCTTGAAAAAAAAATCATGCTTATCAAATAATCATTCCAGGGAAACTAAACCTTTCAGGATCTTATTTCCCTTGAGTTGACATATGCCTTAATCTTCTGTTGATTCCTACACTTGGCCCATGAGAGACTCACGACATATAAAAGTTGATCCATCGAAATGCAGCTCTTTGAAATTTTTAGCTTTCTCCAAGAAAGTGATAAGCTGATTATCATCGTTGAATACCTGCCAATGTTGTGAATTATCTAGCACACTTGGGTGGAAAACTACCTCAATGGTATATGTGTCTGTTTTTAACCCTGGGTGAGGGAGCATAAGAGAGGCCGAGATAGCCAAAGAATCAGCCATGTTGTTCTGAGCCTGTAGAACTACTTTGATTGAGAAAGCGTCAAACTCCTCGATATTGTCCCACACTATATTGCGGTAGTGTCTGAGCCTGTCATTCTTTACTTGGTATATTCCTTTCACTTGATTGGCAATTAGCTCAGTGTCACCCTGTACTTTCAAATTCTTGATTCCCTTTTCCTTTGTAGCTTGCATGCCAAGTAGCAAAGATTCATACTCGGCAGTGTTGTTTGTATTGAAAAACTGTAATTTGAAGGAAAGAGGGAAAATCTCATCTTCAGGAGATATCATAATGGCCCCAACACCGCACCCACTTGTTGCAAAACTACCATCGAACTACAATGTCCATATCTTGTTGAGGTCCTCCTCCTAGATGAGAACTTCCATTTTATCAGAGTCAGTGGATAAGAAGTAATTCCCCATCTCTGATGATTCGAAGAGAATTTGGGCCTTGGGGTTGTCAGAGTTAGTGACTAGATATTTCTTTTGTGATTCAGGTTCCAACATCTACATTACTCCTTTGACAGGGATCCTAGCTTTGGACTAGTCCATATGGATTTCTCCACCAACTTCTCTGCAAAAACTTCTCCCCAGTAATATTTTGTATACTGCTGGAATATTGGCTACAAGAATAGTCATCTTAACTCTTTTTTTTGGGAATGCCGTGAATGCGAACTGCGCATCCTTGATTTGACCTATTAATGGTACCTACTTAGTTTCCATGGAGTAACACCTGCCGAAAGGTTTCGTGAGTGTGAGGCCTAAAGCATGGGTGACCTTTGCTAGCATGATGTTTTCAGATGCTCCAGAATCAATTATGCAGTTGCTTAGCTTATGACCATTAATTAGGAGAGATAGGTAGAAAGGTTCAATATTACCTGATGCGGACGTTGAGGCAACGTTTATGTGGGATGCAGGAGGAGTGGAAAGAATTCCTTTCAGAGAAATGGGGTGAGAAATGGCATATTGAATTTGAATATACTTGGTTAATCTAACAAGTTGCTTGGGGTTAGACTAAAGGTACTCAGCTTTAGAAATTTGAATCTTGGTCCTTTTGGCATGATCGACTATATCGAATGCGACCAAGGGTTGCGCTGACGAAGGAATGATTCCTTCATTCCACGATGGTAGAGTGGTACTGGTATTTATGGAACTAGATGGAGGTTGATTCAGAGGAGAAACAAGAGGAAAATATTTCTTCACAAAAGGCTTGATAGGAGGTTGAGTAGGAAAGGGATTACCTCTTTTAGCAATGGTTGAAGGCATATTTAATACAACCTTTTCCTTTTGTATCTTAGCAGTAACTTCTACTTCTTTTCCTTGTGAGCAGGTGAAAACAACATATGACTATCCACTTGCATACCCTTGGGTACTTTCCTCTTCATCAGATTCTTCATATTCAAATTCCATATACCCGATTGTAGAGTCACCAGTCGGTTCACCAACATCTTGATCATATTCACCTTGTGATGAAGGTTCTTCGTAAATTTTCTCATCTTCTTCGATCTCAACCAAGGCATTAACTAGAGGGGCCTCAAGTGTTAACCTTGGAGCAGTAGTAGGAAAATTCAGCCTTTGAGGGGTGTTGTTGGGAGTGAAGTTCCTCCGTGAGATATCCTAGTATGGAGTGCTAGACGAAGCTTGAGCTAATTGCTTCTTCAATGCGAGAAAGTCATTTGCCATCTTCTGGAATTATCGGATCTGATGAAGTGGCCTGAGAAGGAGTCGAAGCCTTTGATTTGGATGGCTCTCATTTTAACTCGCTAGATATAAGCAGGTTGTCCTCTATCCAAATGGCCACAACTTGAGTGAGAACCAAGGTGGTGATTTGTTCTTGTAAAAGTAAGAAACTTACTCTTGAACTCATGGCCTTCACAAAGAAACACTTTTGATTTTCTGGTGTTGGCAACATGCTAGGCGACACATAGCAGGCAGCACATGATTGATCAATGAATTGAAACGGGTGATAAAATCACGCATGGTTTCATTGGTCTCCTTCTTCAAATGAGTGATCTTTGACAGTAACACAAATGCATCTTCTAAAGGCTTATACGTGTCTACAAACACATCTCGTAATGTGGACCAACTGGTGATGGATCCAGATGGTAAATATTGGAACCACTCTGATGCAGGCCCTTGCAAAGTCTCAAGAAAGAGACGTACAAATATATCTTCGTGAGTTACGTCTAGAATATTTCATGACATAATAAATGCAGTAATATGTACATCCGTGCTTTGATTTCCACTCCCATCAAATTTTGAGAAATTCTTGCGATTTCCATGAGGGAGGGCATGAACTGGATGCGGCAGTGCAAGAGGGCCCATGGAATTTCCCCATGGTACTGCCATTTGAAATGCGGGGAAAAGAACATGAGTAGGGATCGTGGTTCTTCTTAACAAAAGAGCACTGTAGATAGATGTCGAAGCACCTTGTGAAACCCAGCTCTTTCATGGAGGCGAGGCACTTCTTGCTGATCGATCCACCAAACTTAATGATGTGAATCGTGATGGTGTGATACTGAAATTGTGCCTTTGAAGTAGATCAAAGATTAGACCAACTTCTCCATGAGCTCTTCTACCGTGAGTAAATTGTTCACCCGCTAGTGTAGCCTTTTAGATCTGCAATAATTTAGAACGTATCTACAACAATATTTTTGTTTGTACTTGCTGATTTTCTGATTTTTCTGGCAAAAATCAGCAGCATGTACCTTTTAATATTTAAAAATTATCCTCTTTAATAGTAACTAATTTTGGTTTTTTTGACAAAAATAGCAAGGATTAAAAGTGGGTCAATTTTTAGAAAGCTGATTTTCGGATCTTTGAACTAAACTTTGCAAGGTTTTTGAAAATATAAAAAAATATCAGATTCTCAGATCTACGGAACTATACAAATTTTTGTAAAAACTCAACAAACTAAAAGCTCCTATCTGGTCTAGATCTATGAATTTACCTAAGAAAATTTTCAGTTTTGATCACTTCTGCAAAAAAATTTAATTTTTAACAAAGAGTTAAAATTTTCAATCTGGCAGTGATTTTCATAGTTTTTAATTATTTCCTTAGTTCGATCCCCAGTAGAGTCGCCAAAAACCATTGGTTTGAAAATCTGTTATATGGGCAGATCATGGGGAAACAAGCCAATAGTGTGCAGGGCATAGCCCATCTTTGAGACAGCAAAGTGAAACTGGTTTATTGCTATTCTACCAGAAGAAACCTGTGTAAGTCTTACAGTATTCTACCTTCAGGGGGTTTGGGATCTCATCCTAGTAAAGGTAGTTCTGAATGATGAATGAAAATGCGAGAGGGGAAGAATGGAGGAAGGATAGATCTGAAGGGAGAAAAGAAATGAATTGCAAGATAGAACAGTCAGAAGGTTAATGCTTTGGGCTGGTAGTAAACAGAGCCAAAATTACTTGCATAAAAAAATAAAGCAATACTGATGAACAAATGACAAAGGTAAGAAATAATCCAACAGAATAGAAACATAGATCTAACTTAAGAGAGATCAAATGCACATAACACATAAATTCAGCACAAAGTCTCAAAGTATGTATTAATATTTCTTTTGTTACAAGAAAGTACAAAGTCTTTCTCTCCTCACTTCTATTTTTCATACAAAGTTGTCCACATGGAATACAAAAAGTATTCCAGTAATTATAGAAGGAGTAGGAGAAAGAAGACAAAAAGAAGCCGACCACTTATTTACAAAATATCTACAAAATATCTAAAAGCCAAAAGTTGAATTTTTAGGGCAATTTTCAGGATGGCATCATCCCATGGTGTAACATGGATGATGTCATCACATGTACCAACATGCTTTTAAATATTATACAAAAATAGAAAATCTATCTTGGAGAAAGCTATTCATCATCGTCTCTCGGCTTGAATTTAGCTTCTGGGTAAGGCTCAGCAGAGTCAATGTGGCATTGTGCTCAATATTCTACAAACTTGCTAATCATCTTTTGAAGTTGGTATTGATCAGGACCCTGGAAATGGTCATGAATAACGTCACAAGTTTCCTTCTCAATCTTGAGCTTGTCAAGCAAGTCAGTGAACTCTTTGTTTTCTTCGATAAAAAATATGATGAAGTCATGGTATGCTAAGAGGTTATTAATGGACTCTCAATTGAAAGTGAAATCTTGTGCCAGACCTTGAGAGATAATAGCCTTAAAGCACTGAAATGTGTCATCTACTTCTCTTAATTCATAGGATGCTATGAGTAGTCTAGGAGACATCTTCGAAACTATTTTCTCCATGTTATGCAGTGCTTCCAAGGCTTCTTCCTTGATTTTGTCGATTCTTTCTAGGATGAATTCCATTTGATCGACCCAGTAATCTAAAGTGGTGAGAGATTTGTAATGTGCTCGCAGGTGATCAATAACACCGACCTTTAATAGGTCATCAGCTAAAAAATTGACCATCATCTAGAATGTTCCTTGCTGTAACTTAGCGTTATCCAATTCGACAGAAAGGGAACCTGCTACTGCATGTAGCTCTTTATTTTCTCGAGTTATACCTTGGTGCAGTAAGGTGAACTTGCCAATTATTACCTGACCATCTTAGAGGATCTTCTCAATCTAGGATGACATAGTTGTACCCCATTTAAAAATCTTTATGTATTCATTTATATTCTCTTGACTGGGATCCTGAACAGGTTCCGCGGTAGTTGCTGAAGGTACTTTGCCCATTTTCTGCAAAGCTTGGAGGATATGTTGGTTCTACTCTTTGAGTATTCTCTTTTCCTCTTTCATTTCTTGCAGCTTCTTACAGAAGGCATCCACGGCTGATACGAATTCTCCTTGCAGAATTTTTGATGATGTTCCCATTGTGACTTGAGTCACTGTGAAGTCTTTAGGAGACAGATCTTCCTTCTTCTTTATGGGATCCGGATAGGCTATCTCCATGACTCTTTCTCCTAAGGCACTTTTTGAGAACAAGTTAATGCTTTTTGCTTCTTGGGTCCCTTTGTCAGAATGATAGAGAAGTCCATAGCTATGATGGGGACCTTTCTCTTGTGTTGAATCAGGTGGTCGGAGATCCAACCAGGACTTAGGGGAGTGGGGCTAGAAGAAGAAGAAGAAACAGGGGTGAAAGGGGAAGCAACTGTAGCAGACTTGGGGAAGAAAGTGGAAATAGTTAGTGTCGGCATGGATAGAGAATCCAATGGTCTAGTGCTTACAGGGCCCAATGTCACTACAAGAGAGGAGAAAGAGGCAGAGATGGAAGGGATCTGTAGTTGGCTGGAGGGAATATTAGGTGATAGATCCACAAGGGAGGAAAATATGGAAGAAGTGGGAGATGGAAGGGATGAAGATGGAGGAGAAGAAACAACCAAAGGAGTGGTTACCTGAGGAGGAGGAGGGAGAGGAGTAGAAGAGGGAATGGAGGGCATTTCCATAGTTGTAGTTATGACAACATCCTAAGTGGATGTGTCTGTTGGAACATCTGCTGCTTATTTGTTTCCTGGGGACACTAAGTCCACTATTTACTTTGAGGTAGAAAGAGGGCTATCAGGAGTTTTCTCCTTCTTGCTTGATTCTCCAAATTTTTCCTTTCCTTTACCCTTTAGAAAGTGATTTGGCTTTGGAAGTGCTCTTCCTAAGGGGGAAGTAGTGAAATCCACCCCAAGGTAGATGAGACAATTTAATTTTCACCACTGTTCAATGCGTTGCAATGTGGGCTGGACTCTTTCTTGTATGGTCTTGGGTGCCTTGGTCCTATCGATGCTTACAAATGGCCAATCATCCCCATCCATGTCAAGGTAAACCTAATCAATTTCCTAATCAGTTTCTTGGAAATATTTTGGGATGATGGAAACTACATAGTGGACAATCTCTGCCAATGCCAATTGGGAGTGATCCTTTTGCCTGATTTCAACTTCATGGTTAACGTCTATCCATATGTCCTCGATCTCTGGGACATGGATGGGATCGATATTTTCCTTAGGGAGGCAAGCTTGATAGTCAAAGGTTAGCCTTGGTAGGAAATCATGCTTCAGGTTGAGCAATTCCAGCTCTGTAAAAATTTCCCAGGATTTACCCAATGAGGCGCATTTGTATCTACAACCATGAGGGGGAAAGGAGTTCCACCCTTCTTCCTTTTCATACATTTTTCATGATATGTAATTAGCTACCTTGAGAGCTCCAGAAGGATCAACTTGGGCCCTGCATACCTTGTTAACCTTGTTGGTTCTCCCAGGAAGTTGGCAACTTTGAGATATGTGAAGGTAGGGAATTGTGTAAATAAAGCCCCCCACTTCTTTTTGGCAGTGACCATGCTAATGCTGGTCTGACCATGCCTCACGTTTGGCGTCATTAGGTAGATCACCTCATAGAAGAAGGTGTCGTTGATCTTGTTAAACTGGGTGATACTGGCTTCAAGCCTTAGCTTCCGGTAGTACTCATATATCTTGACCTGAGGCCATACCCCACTTTGAATCAGTCTCGGGTACTCTCTCTTTAAGGTAGTGGCATATACGACATAGGAGTTCATATAGAATCTCCTAGTCATTGAAACTTGTTGGAGTTGCTGTGAGATAGTATCACTGATAATTTCTCCCTAGCCAAAGTGTTGCTCAGGGACATTCTTGCTTATGGTCTCTAAGTACCTAAGCATCCATTTGTGAAAGTAGTGGGCATCAGGAAGTTTAAAAACTCTACTGAGGAAAGCTATGGTATCACTTAGATCCTCTGAGAAGTCACTGTGGTGGATGGTATGTGACCATCTTCTCACCACCTTTTTGTTCTTTAGGTAAACCCCATTCATCATCTACATGCACTTGTCCTCATTATCGGTCCAAGTATGTATGCAGTCTTTTCAGCTTATTTCCAGATACTAGCTATGGTGAGGAATGCCTATCATGACTTCGAAGTGCCAGGATGTGAGGTTAATGATTACCTTTCCCTCCTTGTCTTCGACACATCTTGTGTCTTTATTATAACAACGGGCCACTATCATGATGAACTCATTGTTTATAGCACTTATTGGGAGTCCAGCTGTAAAGTGTAGCCTGCTGCCTACCAGTTTTTCCATCCATGGGCTACTGGTAACCTTTGTAGTTCTTTCCTAGAATTCATCCATATCTATGTGCCCAAGCTCTGAGTCTCTGATGTCAAGACTGCACTTTACAAGTGAGTCAGGAATCCTAACTCTCTGATATTTGTATTTCATTTCTTGCTATGTCAACTTAGCTTTTCCTTTATACTTAGTTGGCTTCTTGCTTGACGAAGACATGTGTGAGCTCGAGGATGGCTACTATTGTTCTGCGTGAAGAATCAGAGAAGTCCAACACATAAGAGCAATGTCAACTGTCATGTTATCCATAATAACAACTTGCAAAATGAAAAATGATCAATTTAAAAGCCTTTGGGTGCAAGGCGCAGCTTCACTGCAGGCTGTAGAGGCTTGAATTAGCAAGGTGCACTTTTGAGGGGTGTTGCATGATAGAAGGCAGCGCCAAAAGGGGCGGGGTGTAGACTAGCTATACACAACAGGTAATGTCAGTGTTGAGGAAGTTACGCTAGTGCCCTAGGAAAGTTGACAAGGCACATATTTGCTTGATGTTGCACGCTCTTTTGGTGAGCCTTGGTGCCCCCTTAGGAGATGTTGCATATAGTTTAGGTACGCCAAGGGTTTGGCTTGTGTGGTGTGGGTTTGGTTTGCACAACATATAATGTTGTTGTTATTGCATTTGCGCTAGCACCCACGCTTTTTAAGATTTTTTCTTTGTGCGGGAAGGATTCATGTTGCATGGGTGGGAAATGCACCTATGGCGTGACCATGTGTAGTGTAGCAGGAAGAAATAGTGCGCCAAAGGAAAATAGGAACGTTTGGTAGATTTCAAGGATTTCTTGATTTCGTTGCTTTTGGTTTAGATTTTGATAGCAAGGAGGGAAATCCTAGCAAGACAGAGAGTAGAGGAAAAAGTTTTGGAGCTCTTTCTAAGGCAAAGCTTTCCCGATTTACAGATCTGAAAAGAGGTGGAAGAGGGGTTTTCAACTAGCTGATTGGTTTGTTAAATTCTTTTTAGGTTCATTGTATTTATCATAAATTCCTAATCACCTAACCTGACATAAAAACCATAAACAAAAAACAAGATGGGCAGATTTCACTTACCAGAATATATATAATGATGAAGGACAGATGTGGGATCCACAAGCATGAGGAATGACATGTGAGGCTGATGAGGATAACTGACAAGCGCAGAGGAAAGACTTTTTTTGATTTTTAATTCATGAAAATGATAGGTTGAATGCACCTATATATAGAAAAATGTGTATTTATTGTGCCACCAAATGCCTTTGGCTTGGTTGGTGAAGTTTCGACATGGAGGTTTCAGCACCTATGGCGCACTTAAGATGATGTCAACATAACATTTTTAGTGCCAAGGGGAAAACAGGGGCACACATTCTTATGTGTCGACACATCAATTTTCGCACCTTAAGCGTGTTTCTTTGGCACAAGTTTGAGGATGCTGGCATGTAACTCCTAGCACCTTAGGGGCACAACTCTTGTCATGTTGACATGCCTTTTAGGGTGCCAAAGGACCTTCAAAGGGGCACACTTTTCTTGATGTTGCCACAACATTTTTTATGCCCAGCTCAAAAAGGCTGAAAAAAGGCTAAGTTCTTAAAACTTGATTTTTGGAAGGGAACCTTTAGGCCATTTTGAATGTTAATAGACCTTTTTAGGGGACCAAAATGAAATTTTGCCATGGTTACCTGTAAAATTTCCCTTTTCAATTTTACAGGATAACATATCTCTGTTCAAGTCTTTTATGATTCGAATTATGAGAACATGTATTTTCTCATTAGATACATCATTTAAGATTGCTTATCTCAGTAGGTGAGATCACCTGCCCTACTCATCCAACTCACCTTCCTAGCTTAGAATGTCAACTTACTTGCCAAACTCAGCTGGTCAGCTCACCCACCCACCTCAGCTTGTACAGCTCACCCGCCCATCCAGGCCTTTGCAACTAGGCCACCTAACTCGAAAAATAAGTAACCATGCCTAGGTCCTTCTACTTTGGGCTTCCTTTATTTCATAAAAAAACAAAAAATTATACACACACACACACACCCACATGGACATGATTCACTTGAATTGAATGATTTCCCAATTTGTCTATGTAGTTATACATTTTTTGCAAGGGAATGATCTTATTGAGACTCTGAAACATGCAATAAATGATCATATTTAGATGCATCATTTTATAACTATGGAGGATAATACTATGGAAGTCTTACAAAATAGTAAAGTGATATTCTTAAAACACATTAAAAATATGGCATTATCTTTATACCCAGATCAGAATACAAAAGAAATAAAGCTAGATGATATTCTTCATCTCATAATAAATCAACAAAGAAGAGTTAGAAGTATATCTAAAACTTATCTTCAATTTAAAAATAACTAAATTCTTCTTCTATGAGTCATTCTTCTTTCATGATTTCTATATGTTAAATGGGCATTTTCCCAATTCTAAAACAAAGTAATATTTATCTTCCATATTCCTCTTCTAAAAATTTATTTATCTTCCATATGTTGTTCTTCTATGTTTTATATGAGATAAAAAATGCCCACAATTATTTTATGATTATTATTTGAGAATGGACATATACCCATTCTAAACATCTATTATTATTTTGTCTATACTTCTACATTTTCTATGTGAGAATGGGCATCTGCCCATTTTGATTAGGCTTGACATGAAGATGAAGATTACTTTGTTCTCGTCCATTCTAAAACTAAATAACAGAACTACATAAGGCTTGACCCCTCTAGAGGGTATGTAATGGAGCACTTAATAGTGCTAGCACTTGGCTCCACCAAGGTTAGTCCAACCAAAATGATAGTAATAATTATAAAAAAAATAATAGAAGTGTTTAATGAAAAGTTGTAAAAGCCATGGATTTAGGGTAAGAATCTCTAAAGAAACCCCAAAGGCTTTTAACAATCTAATCAATGGACCATGTGATAAGAAATGAGAAAGGTTTCCTTCTTTGCATACATTAATTTGAAATAAACATGCAAACTAAGAAAATGAAGTTAATCTCTATTCTTTGAAAGCTTGAAATAGTGAACCTAAGAGGATCTAAGAATTCATTTTATGTGTTAAGGGAAAGAGATCTCCCCATTAATGGCTTCAAGGCCAATGGATCTTTCCTTGTACTCTATGTTAATACTATGAAATACAAGATTAAATGCTTTTAACTCAAATGAAAGAAGATGAAATATAAACTAAAGCCTAATCAAATTTATATACTTTGTGCTCGGAAGAAGAGAGGATTCTTAGGAAATGAGGGAGGGGGTATAACCTTATTTATATTTTTTGGTTTGGAAGAAAAGGGAGATTTGGGTGCATGTGGGAAAAAGGCTAAAGTCCAAAAAGCACTTTAGCAAGTCAAAGTGTGATTTGACTATGTTTAGAGGGTAATTAACCTAGGTTAGACTAATTAATCTCTCTTAGAGAGTAATTAGGGTTCTGGAAGGGTTCTGAAGGGCTTACTCAATCCAACAAAGTGGATTGATCTTCCAGGGAGCTAATAGAAGCAAGCTAGAAGAGAATAAGAAGCTAATGTAGTTAGAACGAGGTGATAACTGCCTATTTAAATGGTTTATAAGAGGAAAAATGACCAAAAGGGTGTCGTAGGAAGGGAGTTAGATAGGCCTAACTAGCGGTATGCCGTCAATTTTCAAAAGGAAGGAGTGTTAGTGCACCATTAGAAATAATAGTGTATTGAGCAAACTACAGGTGTCTACATTTTCCCCTCTTTGAGGTGACGTAAGCGACGTCACTTCAAAGAAAGTAGACAAACACAAGCAAGTAGAAATTTTTTGAAGGGGTAGAAGAAAAATTAATAGGACGAAGGATAATAAATGCCCCCTCGACTGTCGATGGGGTGATGAAGAAACTCGATCGATGATTGAAAAAGAAACAAATAGAGAGAAAAGTGTTCAGAGAAGACGAGAGACTAGAAGAAAAGGGATTGTGAGCTATCTGCAAATCAATTGCTAACAATATTTTAATCATCATAATGCTTAGAATCCTCCTCATGGGTCCTTATTAAAATGTGAGCATGTGAAAGAAGCGTAAAATGACATTAAAAGCCAAGATACAAACAACCATCCTCTACCAAAATAGCCAACTCCATGCAACATACACGAATGCAATGCAATACGAGAAATAAACCAAATCACCTGATAGGGAAATAAGTACAATCACACACACTTAAACCAACAACATTCAAGATAGTTGCACAAACATTTTGTTATCAAGATGAAGTCCCAAATGGTCTGATAAATGACTAGGGTGAAGAATGATGCCCCGAGCAAGGTGTATTATGCAAGGGGGAAGATGGAGGACACTTCCGTCCTATGAAAAAGCAATGTGCATGACAAAAATAGTACTAGGCACTTGGTGGTGCCCCAGTGTACAGACGAAGTAAGCAACATAGCTTGTTTAGGTGATTGAAGATTTTGGTGATGTGCGAGTCGTTGTTTCAAATGATTTTGAGAATGTCAGCAAGATCTGGGATGAGTGCCATGCAATAGACACAGATTTCAGCCGTAGATGATTGGTTTAATCAATTTTAAGCCATTTTGCTATTTTCCAATATTTTGTGGTTTTTGAAATATATAGTTTTTAATTTTTTTTTTCATTTTTTGGGTTTTTGATTAGTCAGAAGAATTTTAAAAGATAAAATATCTTCCAAAAACACAGCACGTAGGCAGTAGGGGGAAGGCCGAGCTGTCAAAAAGCTCAGAATATGTGCCCACTAGAAGAAAGATTGAGTCAAAAATAAATTATTTAAAATAAATTAGTAAATAATCATTACGATGGGGAGAAATAGATGAAAAGAAGAGGAAAAAGGCAAGAAAAGGTGCCTAAAAGGTTCATAAATCATCTCAGTGTGACGAAGAAGGGACCGTTGGACGGCACGAAGTGCCCCAGCATGTGAAAATTAGTAAAAATAATTATTTTAATACAAAAATAATTATCACGGTGGATAGAAGAAGGTTGGAATGATCACGGCGGAGAAAACATGCCCCAGGGGCATCGCGACGGGTTAATATACTCACCTGGGGTTGGTAAAACAATCACAACCAATTCATTTTGACTAGAGCCTCTGTAAATTTTTACCGTGAGTGAAAATGAGAGCCCTGGAGTGAGATGGCGAGGATACCGAGGAGGATGAGGCACGCAGATCACATCTGGGAGTACATGTGGGACCCAGCGGATGGACCATTCGTGAGTGCCCTAACCCCCCATTAATTACATTAATTACACTTTTTTGGGTTTCTTAGGGTAGGTAGGAGAAATTGGTACGCATGTGCATAGGCGTATGCATCAGATTGACAAATATGTGCACGCGCATGCATCAAAACCAACACGGATGTGCACGTGCATCCATTTGCAGGGGACAGGGATGTGTACGCATGTACCTATTTGGCAGAAGTGGTTACACGTACGTGTATCCATTGGGAAAGATGGGTGCACGCACACGTACCCATAGAAAAGACAAAAGGGGGCGCGTAAGCATCGGATGGGGTCAGGACAGACACACACATGTGTGCATCAAAACAGGCACGTAGGCATCATGGAGGGCACGTATGCGTCCTGTATGGCCAGTGCCAAAAAAGAGGAAAAATTCAGTGTGTGCATGTGTTCTTAGGGGCACGTACGGGTTGGTTAGGGTGCGCAGGTGCCAAAGGAGGTGCGTATGCACTAGAAGCATGTGAGAAAAAGACAACTGGCTAGAAAATAGCCAAGTTTATAGAAGAAAAAGGTGAGATTTACATAGAAGAAAAGAATAGTTAGTGAATTAGATGTGTTAAAAAGCTTTATTTTTCCTTAGAAAAATATTATAGAAATGTTAGACGTCTAACACTTGCGTTGATTTTGCAGCGTATGTTACCTATTCTCCAGACTCACGAGTGCTACGGCCGCTTGGTTGTGATAGAGGCACAGTTTGATGATGAGGATAGAGTGACCTTGGCGAGCCTTTTACACATGATGGGACTATCCTATGTGGCCGAGATGCCCCAGATCACTTTAGATCATGGCCTCTTGATGGCCATAGCAGAGCGGTGGCATAGCGAGAGCCAGTGCTTTCACCTCCCAACCGGGGAGATGACTATTACATTAGAGGATGTATGGCGCATCCTGCGGGTCCTGATCCAGGGACAACTTATTGAGACGACGAGTCACTGGAGTGACATTCAACATCACATCATACATTTGTTCATTGTTCCCACCATAACATGGCACGAGATGTCTATCAGACTATCCAGATGCATAGAGGATCCAGAGCTAGACCGCGTAGTGGTCTACATGATGGCTCTTGTCAGTGGAGTTCTACTCCCTGACAAGATTGGTGCTTCATTTTTCTTGGGACTCTTAGGAGTGATTCTAGGTTTGGTGGAGGGATAGAATTATTGCTGGGGTCAGTGCATTTTAGCACATTTGTACTGGGATCTCCATCTGATCACCTACTACCGTCAGAAGATGGTAGGACCTGCTCATTTATTACAGATTTGGGCATGGGACCATATTGCTATTGGTCACCCCCTAGGTGTGCTGAGAGGTCGGGCTCCCGATGAGCCTTCTACTATGGGTTGGGTCCTAGCAAGGGACGATGTGCAACCCTTCATGGGGGTTACATATCATTATAGGCGTGAGCTAGATGAGCTGCTCCAGGCTTCCATTTCCTGGAGACCTTACAGACATTTTCAGTGGCTAGAGGATGGTCTAGAGCTTAGCACCACCACTGTTGAGCATTTTATTTTGGGTAGCCACAGCTATATGCGGGAGTTGTACAGAGTGGATCGATGTCAGCGGTAGTTCAGCCTTACCCAGGATGTTCCTGGGCCAGATAGATGGTACGCTCGTAGAGCCAGAGAGCACTTTGATATGGGTCCACAGATTGCTCATGATAGAGCACTGACTAGCTTTCGATAGGTGGCACCTGCTATTTGGGTGCCGCTTAGATAGATCAGAGATCTAGGCACTACATTAGAGTACGGGCCATGGTACCACAGTGTGCTCCCGCACCGTTTGAGCATTCCCAGAGTGGCATATGATGTCGGCTTGAGGCCTCCTCCAGTGGGGCCTCCTAGCGGTGGTGAGGGCAGAGATGACAGTGATGATGATGATGAGGGTGGGCCCGATGCACCCCAGCATGTCAGAGGTAGGGGACAGGGTCCCCTTCCATAGCAGCCATAGAGACAGGGCCCCAGGCCCAGGCCGAGATAGATATACAGGGCCGTGGACATAGAGTTTACCCTAGTGGGCATTCCAGTGGGGATCTATACCCCTCTTCAGCAGGTATTACTAGTGCAGGGGCCACCTTTTGATACCCCAGAGAGTAGTAGCACAGGTGGGCAACGAGCTACTCTTCAGCAACAGTTACAGGCAACCATCATTGTCCAGCTACAGGTGGCTGGTGAGAGAGATACAACGAGGATGTAGGTACAGGCCCTCACATTAGAGCGAGATCAGGCTCAGGCACAGATACATATTTTGACAACAGAGAGAGATCAGGCCTGGGCACAAGCCACTCAAGGAAGTGAGAGTATTGCATGGCAGAGTCAGGTGCAAGAGATGGCTGTACAGGGGGCTCAGATATTGAGCCTCCTACACCAGTCCCAGACTCAGGTATGGATGGTTGTGGCCTAGAGGGACCATGTATATAGACGGTCACAGGCTCTCCTAGCATAGAGGGATGAGGCCCGAGAAGAGGTGCAGACTGTTACTGCAGAGCGGGATCGAGAGGCTGCCTCTTTGAGACAGGCCGAGGCTGATTTGGGTAGAGTTACAGGTGAGCGAGATGTTTCCCTTCAGGAAGCCCTCGCTTCAGGAGATGCCGACTTGATCCATGATGCCACGAGGCTTGGTGGTGAGGTGTTATTCTATAGGACTACCTATTTCAGGGTAGTTCCTCCACAGCAGCGAGTGGTACTCCCTCGAAAGTTAGGGATGAGCATGATAGGCTCCAGGTCACATAGATCAGGATACTCGTCGAGATCAATTAGGCAGCCCATGCCAGAGCAACTGGCTGGACAGAGACCATCTAGTCAGCCTGGTGGTCCATCTAGTGTAGGTCCTCCTCAGCCACCATTGTTCAGTCGACCAGGTGATAGACTTGGGAGCCCCGGCAAGGGTGATAGATGTGGTTGAGCTCCACCTTCTTCTTTTGTACAAAAATTCTTTATTCATGCCTCTGATGAAGGCTAATGATTTTGTTGTATAGCTCTATATATTTATTCATTGTGATGATACCTCATGATGAAGGCCCGATTCTTTTTTATGCATGCCCCTTTTTGATGGCATATTGTATCGATGATGTATTATTTTGATCACTGACTGGACAGTTATACATGCATATATATGTGGACATTTTTGATGTATCATCTTTGTACGCCTCAGCTGAAGGCATTTTTGATATAGAGTACCTATGTATATCCATTTCTGTTGATATAGATGTATATGACACACATGTATATAGAGGATTACTTTTTGGGCTCAGATACACGTGTTTATGAGATGATGTACTTTATTGTTTTGTTTCCTGATGTATGTGACACGAGTGGGCATAATTCTATGATGTAAAATACCCTTTATCAGAAATTACTCTATGTTGAATCTTATCACATGTTGCTTATTTTGATTCAGCACTTATGGATGTGTTATGGTGTTGTTTGATCTTGTACTCACATGTATGTGGTATATCTTAGATTCAGAAATGTGTATACTTTCTGCTTTCATATGTGATGATGTATCTGTAGATGGCACCACATGTTTTTAGATTCATGATTTAATTCTGAGTTTTTATGCTAGCACTTGGGATGATACTAGATGATATTGGTGCGGGGGGGATAGATTAGTGATTATGCGCAACCCCTCTTGCCCCCATTGATGATACAATATTTGATGATTAGCTTAGCACACATGCATGATGTAATACTTAGCATTTTTGTATATATATGATGTAGTGAATGATGTTATAAATGTGATGAGATGATAGATGATAGATGTGATAACAAACAACTGTGCAAGAACACACAAGAAAAAGTTAACAAAACTAAACAAATATACACATACTACTACTTAAATAAACACATGCACAAACCTCTAACAAGAGATAAAATGAGATCTAATCTAAGCAAGCAAGAACAAACCCTAAAAGGAAGCATACTAATAAACAAAGAAACCTACAACAATTGTTTACAAGCATGATAGTTTTCAAATGTATGCAATACAATGCTCAACTTAAATCAAACAAGATTCAATTTTTGATAAGCAAATGATCCATTTTAAAGAACTAACAATTTACAGACTAAGTACGCCAAAACTATACAAACCAACAACTAAAAGTAATTAAAGCACTACTTTGTTTTTGCGGGACAACATTGACATATTTTCTAATGTTTTTGGGTTTATCTAAGAAGATAAGTTTTCGTGGCTATGTTTGTCATTATTTTGTCTAGGTTTCCCAAAGATAGCATTGTGAAATGAAAGTAGCCTTATCCCCGAGAAGGGGATTTTTCTAAATGTTTAGGTTTTTTGTGTATTGTTTTCCGCATGTTTTTGTATTTTCCAAGGTCATGTTTTGAAAGCAATGTACAAGAATGATGAAGCGTGGATGCCCCCAACGTGATGTGGGAATATACAAAGGGTAGAATGCCACGTGCATATGTGTAGGAAGATGGCAATGGGGTCTTCATGCTCAGCATTAGATAGGCATATACAAAGGTAATGTCCTTCATGTAGATATAAGAGCAAACAAACCAGATCATGGCAAGGCAAAGGTGATCCTAGTAGGGTTCCTAGACCTAGCAGAGAAATCTGTATCTAAAGAAGTGGTATTGATTACCCATCCTTCCGTAAGAGTAACTTGTGTCCGGTGAATCCTCTTTGAGTGCCAAAATTTGTTTTCACTCAAAGACCTACCCCCTACGGCACAATTGCATGGTTTGCACACAAGGACGACTTACTTTTTCTTTATTATTTTCTTTTTTCCTTTTTTTTTTTTGCTTGTTTTTTCTTTGTTTTCCAATTTTTAGTTTTTATTTGATATTCCCGTCATGCCTAAGCATAGAACCGCTTTAAGTGCATGGTGTTCATGGGTTTCGGAAGCTCTTCACCATCTGAATATGCAATTTTGTAGGCCCTTGACCCATATTTTGCAATTACAACATAAGGACCCAACTAGTTAGCCTCAAACTTTCCTTTCTTTTCTCTATCTTTAACAGTGTTCTTCTGATTTTCTTTGAGAACTAGATCCCCTACATCAAATTCCTGATGAATGATGTGTTTATTATATCCTCTGGACACTCTGTTCTGATAAAATTTTAGGTGATTGAACACTCTGATACGTCTTTCATCTAATAGTTCTAACTCTGCTAGGCGAGCAACTCTATAGTCTTCATCTTTATCAAGATAGTCTCTGAGAGATATTCTCAGGGAGGGAAGCTCCACTTCCAAGGGTATGATGGCTTCAGTGCCATAGACAAGTGAATAAGGGGTTGCACCAGTAGGAGTGCGGATGGAAGTGCGATAGGCCCAGAGGGCGGGATGTATCTGCAGATGCCAATTACGGCCGGTTTTACTGACCATTTTCTCCATAATCCACACAAGGGTTTTATTGGTGGCTTCCACCTATCCATTACCTTGAGGGTAATAAGGGGTAGACCACTTAAGTTGGATATGGAAGCATTGACACAATGTTTTAACCGTTTTATTTTTGAAAGATTTACCATTATCAGTGATAATGGCTGAGGGGATCCTGTAATGGCATATGAGATGGTTCATGATGAATTTTGAAATCTGTGCACATTGGTGACATAGGTAAGAGGAACAACCTCTACCCATTTGGTAAAGTATTTGGTGGCGGTGATGATATGAGTATGACCATCTGATGAAGAAGGATGGAGCTTCCCTATGAGATCCAGGCCCCATTTAGAGAATGGCCAAGGCATTGCAATAGGTTGTAAGGCTTGCACCGGTGCATGTATTAAATTCCCATACTTCTGGCATAGTTCACACTTCTTTACAAAGTTGCAACAATCAGATTCCATGGTGGGCCAATAATAGCCCACTCTCAATAGCTTCTTAGCTAAGACCATGCCACTAGTATGTGCTCCACAAATACCACTATGTACTTCCTTAATTACGTGGATAGAATCAGTGACATCCAAACAACAAAGCAGATTCCCATCATAGCCATGATGATAAAGGGTGCCTCCTAGGAGGGTATAATGGGCTATGCAGCAAATAAGGGCTTTCTTTTCAGAATGGGTGATGTCAGGGGGAAAGGTGCCATCTTGTAGGTATTGGAAGATAGGGTCGTACCAAGGGGATAAAGGACCAACAACTTCACATGCCAAACATGATTCTGGCATATCATATGCAGGTACTTGTAGATGTTCTATGAAGAAAGGCATCTTGCTTTCTTCAGGTGCTATGTGCAAGAGAGACCCAATAGTAGCCATGGCATCTGCGGATCTATTATGTGACCTCGGTTTTTGTTCAAAGATGACTTGTGTGAAATACTCCTTCAAAGTTTCAACCATCTTCTTATATGGAATAAGCTTCTCATCTTTAACCTTATACTCATCATTAACCTGTTTTATGATAAGTTGAGAGTCCCCAATGACTCGTAGTTGTCTGATATTCCATGTAATAGCTAGCCTGAGTCCGGTGATGAGTGCTTCGTACTCTGCAATGTTATTTGTACATGGGAATCCCAACCGGAATGCTCGTGGTATGACATCGCCATTTGGAGATGGAAGGTAACAGACCCATCGAAGTGAACTTGCCACTCTACGGACTCTTTAATATACATGATGGATGCATCTGGTAAATCTAAGCACAAGGGTTCCATTCCTGGGAGAGGAGCTTCTGCCAACTGATCGGCCAGTACCTGTCCTTTTAAGGACTTATGATTTACAAACTCAATGTCAAACTCACTCAAGAGAATGATCCAATTAGCCATTCGGCCTATGAGGGTGGGTTTGGATAAAAGGTACTTGAGAGGGTTGACTTTGGATATGATTTTGGTCTTATTATTTAGGAGATAATGGTGAAGCTTTTGAAATGTGAACACAACTGCTAAGCAGGGTTTTTCTATTTGGGGATAATTCAGTTCATATGCGATCAAGGTGTGGCTAAGATAGTAAACTACTCTCTCTTTATGGGCTAAGTCATATTGGGCAAGTAATGCTCCAATGGAAAACTGGGTAGCGGAGATGTATAAGAGGAGAGGTTCACTGGGAAGTAGGTGGCATTAGTACAGGTGGGTTAGACAAGTATTGTTTGAGTAGCGCAAAGGATTTTTGACAATCAGGTCCCCAATTGAATGTGACATCTTTCTTGAGCAAATGAGTAAAGGGGTGGCACTTATCCGCAAGTTGTGAGATAAAGTGACAGATTTCCTGGATCTTTCCTTGTAGGCTCCTTAGCTACTTGAGAGTGGTAGGTGGTGGCATTTCTGTGATAGCCGTAACCTTTGTAGGATCCACTTCAATCCCTCTTTGTGAGACAATGAACCCTAGGAGTTTTCCTGACAAGACACTGAAGACACATTTCTTAGGGTTCAAGCGAACCTTATAGTCTCTTAGACACTGAAAGATACACCTCAACACTTCAGGGTGTTCTTTTCTACTCTTAGATTTTGCTAGGATATCATCGACATAATCCTCCATGATGTCACTTATCATATCATGGAAGATAACTGTCATGGCCCGCTGATAAGTAGCCCCAACATTTTTAAGCCCGAAGGGCATGACTTTGTAGCAGAATGTTCCCCAAGGGGTGATGAATGTCATCTTATGCTGATCTTCCTCCACAATTCATATCTGGTTATAACTTGAAAATCCATCCATCAAGGATAATATTTCATAACCAGCTGTTGAATCGACTATCATGTCGATGTTAGGTAGGGGAAAATCATCTTTTGGACATGCTTTGTTGATGTCACAAAAATCCATGCAGATCCTTATCCCCACAGGTTTTTTCTATATTGGGACTATGTTAGAGATCCATTCTGAATAGTCAATAGGTTTTATGAAATCAACAGCTAACAATTTCTCCAATTCTTCTTTGACCAAGAGCGCCACTTTAGGATGCATCTTTCTTAATTTTTGTTTGATTGGTTTGGCCTCTGGGTGCACAACGAGGTTGTGCACAACTAGCTCAGGGTCTAACCTCCAAGTATATCTACATATGTCCACATGAATATGTCCACGTATTATTTTAATAGTTCTTCAAAGGTCTTTTGTTCCTACAATGAGAGCGAAGCTCCCAACTTGACTATTCTGGGTTGCTCCTTTGAACCAATGTTGACATTGATTGTTTCCTCAATAAGCATTTTAGAAGCGTCTTCCATCCATGTAGGATCAGGGGGAAGAGTAAGATCAACCTCCTATGGTAGTTCATGATCATCTTTGAATGGATAAATCACTTCGTTTTTAGACTCTTCATTTTGTTTGTCTATGAGCTCACCAAAGAGTTTGTCACTATGGGATTTCCATTGAGCCTTCTTGCTCGGTTTCTCAGAGGTAGGTATACCTTTAGTTACAACCTTTTTATTCAACCATCTGCACATTTCTGCTTCCTCCCCAAAATAGGCACAAGCATCTAGTTGAATCTTAAATCCTTTCTTGTGGTCTCCAGTGGGAATAAAGTCCCTGAGTCCCATGAACTCTATGAATGCCTCATCATTTTCAAAGAAATCCAATGGCACATGAAGTTGTTGATCCCAATCTATAAGCTCAGGATATACAAGGGCTATTGGATATTTATCTAGGGGGATGGATTCAGACAAGGTAAGGACCGACAACTCTAAGAATAGGTTTGTAGAGGAAAGATCTTCGTAAAGGCTACATTGGGAATCTACGTCACTATCAGAATGAGGTGAAACGTCCTCACTTTCAGAAGAAGTAGCATTGTTCTTAGAAGGTAGAGCATCATGGGGCCTTATTCCAAGGCCATGTTTATCAGTTTTGAAACATGGGATAGGGATAGGCTCCAACCGGCCTTGTGCATTAACACCACATCCAAACCCATCATAGCCCATGACAAACATCATGCGAGGACCTTTGACGTACTGAGGCACTTGATTGCATGAAGCCATGGTGCCTTCTAGTACTCTGCTGGTAGGGTCTTCTAACATTTTCTCTTCAGACAAGAGGCCACTATGGATGAATTTCTCCAAAGGTTTAGGACATTGCTTACGAGTGCTCTTGAACTGAAAGTAAGGCTTCCCCCTTGTCCTGGGGGATACTGATAGGTCTGATATCAACAGAGCCTGCTCAAGAGTGAATGGCCTACTTGGGCCATATTTTGCTGATGTGGCCTCCCATGAAGTAAATGGATTGACCAGTGAGGGGAAATCTTGATTGAAAGGCGTGAGAGATTCTGAATCCACTCGGTTCCTCATGGCCTCCATTTGTAAAGGGACTACAACATCCACAGAAGGACATTCATAAGCTACACGAGAAAAAATTTGCAGAGCCCTACAATGTGTGAAAGGTTCTGGGTCACCCAAAATGGTAACTACCTTCCCTTCATGATATAACTTGATGCACTGATGAAACATTGATGGAATAGCTTGCATGGCATGGATCCATGGGCGTCCTAAGAGCATGTTGTACGGAAGGTCCAAGTCAAGGACATGGAACATTGTATCGTGACATGTTGGCCCTACCTCCATGGGAACCACTATAGTCCCTGCTGACTCTTTCTTCATTGTCATATGTCATGATTGTGATAGTTTTAGCACCCAGCTCTGTTTCTGACTGGCCCAGCTACTTTACCAGCTTCAAGGTACAAATATTCAGACCAGATCCCCCATCTACAAGTACTCTTTTAATCTTGTAATGGGTAACCACCACTTCGAGATATAATGGTAAGTTATGCTCTGGGTTATTATGCGGGATTGCAGTATGATCAAAAGTAATCTGATCGTTGATGTCTAACCGTGTAATCATGGCTTGAAGGTTTGTCAGATCTATTTCTATGGAAACCCATGAATTTTGTAAAGTTTTGAACAATATGTTTTTATGAGCATTGGATATCTTTAGAAGATCAAGGATAGATATCTTAGCAGACATTTTTTCTAATCACTCTATCAAGTTATACTGACTTTCCTCAGGGGTAGGTACAGGATCTGGTATGATTAAGCGGGCACGTCTTGTCCTGACTGCGTAACTCTTCTCTAAGATCTGAATGGTGTTAATATGTTCATTAGATGAGTCAATACATCCAATGAGGGAATCATAAGGACTATCATTTGTAGGGTACACATAGGCAGTAGTCCTATAGTCGTTAGAAGTTTTCCCTTGATCTGTTTTCTTTTTCTTTTTATCCGCATGGTCAGGAAAAGGTTCCTTGTAAATACCCATTTTTTCATTTGAACTCCTACCAGTCTCTGGGGGAGACTCTACAAAAATCTTCCCTTCCTCTATGAGGTCTTGGATATAATGGCGTAATCTCAAACATCTATCTGTTTTGTGTCCTTTGACATGGTGGAAGTCGCAATATTCATTGTCTTTGAACCAAACCGGTTTTGGAGCATCTTCTGGGTAGGGCATTGTTGCCATTGGATACTCTACCATCTTTGCACCATCTAACTGCTTTAGGATGGTAGATAAGGATTCTGTCAAAGATGTGAATGTACGTTTTGTAGGCACTTTGGGATGAGGCCCTTGTGAAAGTTTCAAGAGTGGACCTGTCTATACGGCTTGGACTCTCTTGGAGTCTGTAATGCCATCACCAACAACATGTTTATTCTTATTGAAGAATTTAGGTTTGTCTGTGGATTTGGCTTCGTGTTTGTTTTTAATAACCGGTTTAAGCGTGCCCTTGGCAATAAGCACTTTCTCAATTTGAATACCTTTCTCTATGATTTCTTCAAAGTTCAAGGCATAATGCATTTGTAAGTGAAAGGCTATTTCTGGGTTCAAGTTAGGAATGAATATACTCACTAACTATTTTTTAGGTAAGGCATAGGGAAAGCGACTAGCTAACCCACGCCATCACTATAAAAATCCCATAAATGTCTCATTAGGATTTTGTTTTGTTTTACATAGATCGTTCATCATGATGTCACTCTCCATATTATAGGAGTAATGTCTTACAAATTTCTCTACTAGTGCGGGCCATGTTGTAATAGAGCCCTTAGGTATGCTGTAAAACCATTCCAATCCCATGGCTCCTAGGCTGCGAGGAAAAAGTTGTATAAGAAATTATCGCTATACGTGACCTCTTGGCAAGCCATGTAAAATCCTTTTATATGATCGCGAGGATCACATTTTGCACTTATACTTATCAAACTTGGGGATAGTGAAATGTTTCAGGAAAGGCTGTTGTAGCATGTCCTTATCAAAGGGGTAAGGACATAGTTCTTCATACGAGTATTTTCTGTTCTGGCCTACATTTCCCTGTTGTAATGTTGTGAGCGTATCTTTCATAGATTTCAATTCATCCTGAATGAGTTGCTCCTTAGTAGGCAATATTGACCTTTGAGCCTGAGTTGCTTTAAAAGTATAATCTGTATGTGGATCAAATTGAAACTCGTTAAGTTTTTTTTTGTCTCTGTCTTTACCTATGTTTCTTTTTGAAGCACCTAGGTTTGCTAATTTCTAACTCAACTTCAAGATATGTTTTTGGAGGATTTCCTCCTCAACCAGGGGATCCTCTTCTTCATCAAATTTCAGAGGAGGGGAGGCCTTCCACTCAGTTTTTACCTTACGCAAAGCCTTAAAGTGAGGTTTACATGATGTTTCACCTTCGACAGCAGCCTTATGTTGCCCAAAAGTGGATGCATATCTCACATTGAAAGGATTATCTGTGTCTAAGACGAATCTTCGCTCTCCTAAGTTAGGGTCAACAACCTTTGTTTCTTCTTCACGCTCATGCAGAAGTTTAGCTCCTAATGCCAAGACTCTTGTGAGCACTTGATCTTTGTTATAATATAAGAGCTCGTCAAATCTGTTTAGGTCTAACCTTTGTTGTTCTCCCAAAGAGTCTGACTCTTCTCCACTATGATCAATTAATGTCTCTGTATCTTTGACTTGGGAGAAGAGCAGGTCCTAAGTTATGACCACTGAATGGGAATGTGTCGAAAGGGTTTTCTCCCATGTAAGCTCATTTGATTTGGCTGCCATTTTTATGTTTTTAGGCATCACTAGCAGATGCTTTTATGTAGCTAGTGTAACCCCTAAGTGTATGGTTTTCTGCAAGTCATTTTTAAGGGGATGTTAGAATTATATCACAGTGTATCATAGATGTAATTTTATGCAATCGTTTTTACCAAGAAACATTCATATGCACACCCTATGTTACGATTCACTCAATTTGTTATTGCCAAGCCTATACCCTAAGATAGATTCAAATATTGTATCAATATGTAAGCTAAGTTAGAACCCCAACAAGGTCTAAGCATTGACGTGATGCTGTCGCAGTCCCTTGACAAGGTATACTTAAAAACTAGTTTGACTACCGATGAAAGCCAAACCTTCTGAAAAATGGAAGTCACGAATAGATATAGCATAATAACGTCACCGTGATACATTAACCAACCAAGCAAGGTGTTAGCACCATGGTGATTTTATTATGATATATGTAAAGCATTATCAACACTCTTCAAGAAGACTAAGATGACGTCGAGAGTAAAACCAAGTAATAAGTATAACAAGGAGTTTTTAATCATGTGAGCAGTGTAACCGCACAATAAGGGGACTTATACCATTCCCTCACAAAAATGAGAATACGATGTAAGTACCGAAATTGTACGTCTAAGATGCGAACAAGACTATTAACTCAATAAGAGACAAAAGATGAACCGAACACACAGTGGTGAATATGATCTTGAAATCAAGATGAAAGGACTTTTATCAAAGATGTGAAAAGTGCACCCACACACTTTAGATGTTTAACAACCCAGCCGC
The DNA here is from genome assembly GCA_019776745.2 of Taxus chinensis. Classification (NCBI taxonomy): domain Eukaryota; kingdom Viridiplantae; phylum Streptophyta; class Pinopsida; order Cupressales; family Taxaceae; genus Taxus; species Taxus chinensis. The sequence goes on along the minus strand of CM034148.1, from coordinate 71,699,192 downwards.
AAACATGGATGGGCGTAAACAGACAAAAAAGTGATGAGCACTATCTCTGATAAAAACATGTGATGTATGCACCTTTCTCATCCTGAATAGTGGGCGATGAGAATGCAAGGGTACTGATAAAAATTATGGACACAAGATAAGTAAACACTTAGGCAAAGCTTCACCTTGTCTGAAGACAAGGAAAAAACTAAGAAAAAGTGGGACATAGCTTAGGTCCGTGATGAAAAGACACTCAGTTCAAAATCACAAGGGTTCTTTGCCTTGTTTTTAGCAAACAAGGTTTAGATTCTAGATGAGCCATCACTTTGTGATGGCTCCATGCAACAAGGACTAGTAAAGCGGGATCCTTGAAAAAAAGGTTTCCCTAACAAGTTCTCTTAACTAGGTGTTACAATATTGTCTAAGAGCGAGAGTGCGATTTACCCAAAAAGTCTCACAATGACTAGTTTGGGAGTATCTTGGCTTTATCCCCTTTCAAGTATAGTGGGCAATGAATGCATCCATCATGTACTTCTACTAAGGTCACGATACAGACAACTTGTAACTCTAACTCACAAGGTGTACTAGTCAAGTGGGTAAGTGAGCACTTCCTGTTTCATCCATGAGGTTACACAGTGGTGGACTACTTTAGGGTTCCTGGTACCACCCCCATTGTTATAGCTTAAGGCATTATGCCAAAGGGGTTATGTTCCAGTTGAAGCAGATAGGGACGTACCCTTTTCCGAAACCTGCAATACAATGTTTTAAGTATGGTGTGTTTTTTTATCCTGCTTAGTTTTAATGTGGTTTTAAGTGGCACATCGTTTGGCAACCTATAAGAACATGTGTATTAGAAGGTTTGTGTCTTGTTTTGATGCCTTTCTTTGATAAGTGATAGGTTTTGTAGACAACAAGTTTTAGTAATTTTCTGATTCCTAGATTAATGTAAAAAGAGAACTTACACTTGCTTTTGATTCCTAAGATCACCAAAAGTCGTGAAGGAAGAGCATATGCAAAGTGGAAACCCTACTAAACTTACACGGAAGTTTTACTTCAACCTTATAAAACAAGTGTTTTTTTTTCACAATTTATATAAGTTTTGTATTGGTGTTTTTGATCTCCAAGATCACCTTGGAAGACGCGCGAGGAGAGAGCATACACACTTCTACAAAAACTACTTCTAAGTTAAAAACAAAAACACTTTTAGTTTATGCAAAATAAAATATTTAAGAAAGAACCCTATTTTTAGTCTTAAAAACTTGCAGTGAGGGACTAGAAAATTTTTCTTGTAGTCTGTAATATTTTCAATTTTTTTAACACAGACACCTGTGCGCGTATACTGACACCAGTGCTCTCCAACCGATGGATACGTGCCCCACCTGATGAGTACACATGTAGTCAAAAAGTTAATAAAACTCAAAGAAGTAAACACAGACGCTTACAATATGATGGAGATGCACCTATATTGACATGGACACTTAGGTTATGATGTGTACGTGCCTAAGCCTAAACAGAGAAATGTAAAAATTTTACACAGTCAGATCTTTTACACCTGCACATCTAGAGAGATGTATATGCGCCCCATATGATGGAGACACGTGCACGTCTGTGTACGGGGTTATTTCTGATTTCTTTACATAGTCAGGGATTTTACTCATATACGTCCAGAGAGATGTGTATGCACCCCATATGACAGATACGCGTGCACGTGTCTGTGTAGAGTTATAAATTTACAAATGATGGGACCTTCCTGATAGGTACGTGCTTGATATGATGGGTATGTTGGGGTTCTGACGTGTACGCGCCCCTTTCTGGACACCTATGTGCACCCTGTGAAAAGCCATAAAAAAACACGGATTTTCAAATTTTCAAGAGCAAACAGGTTATTGGTTAGTCAAAGTGTCCTATTTCTATGATAAACCCACAAAATGTATATAAATGATGTTCATTTACCTAGGGTTACAAATAAAAATAAGGAAATAACAAGTGATTCGAAAGAAAAACTTGAAAATAAGCTTTGAAAAACCTAAAAGACCTCCATTAATGGAGGGTGGACATAAGTGTCCCACTGGGCGTGCCAAATGTGTTCAATGAAAAGTTGTAAAAGCCATGGATTTGGGGTAAGAATATCTAAAGAAACCCCAAAGGCTTTTAACAATCTGATCAATGGACCATGTGATAAGAAATGAGCAAGGTTTCCTTCTTTGCATACATTAATTTGAATTAAACATGCAAACTAAGCAAATGAAGTTAATCTCTATTCTTTGAAAGCTTGAAATAATGAACCTAAGAGGATCTAAGCATTCAATTTATGTGTTAAGAGAAAGAGATCTCCCCATTAATGGATTCAAGGCCAATGGGTCTTCCCTTTTACTCTATGTTAATGCTATGAAATACAAGATTAAATGCTTTTAGCTCAAATGAAAGAAGATGAAATACAAACTAAAGCCTAATCAAATTGCTATAACTTGTGCTAGGAAGAAGAGAGGATTCTTAGGAAATGAGGGAGGGGGTATAGCCCTATTTATAGTTTTTGGTTTGGAAGAAAAGGGAGATTTGGGTGCATGTGGGACAAAGGCTAAAGTCCAAAAAGCACTTTAGCAAGTCAAAGTGTGATTTGACTATGTTTAGAGGGTACATTAACCTATGTTAGACTAATTAATCCATCTCTTAGAGAGTAATTAGGGTTCTGGAGGGTTCTGAAGGGCTTACTCAATCCAATGAAGTGGATTGATCTTTCGGGGAGCTATTAGAAGCAAGCTAGAAGAGAATAAGAAGCTAATATAGTTAGAATGAGGCAATAACTACCTGTTTAAATGGTTTATAAGAGGAAAAATGACCAAAAGGGTGTCATAGGAAGGGAGTTAGATAGGCCTAACTGGCGGTATGCCATCAATTTGCAAAAGGAAGGAGTGTTAGTGCACCATTAGAAATAATAGTATATTGAGCAAACTACAGGTGTCTACAATTATCATGGAATTAATTTACTAGTTTCCTAGAGAGAAGCTTGCTAGTTTAAGAAAAAAAAAGTTCAATCTAAATTCACCTATTTAAATGAATATGGTTAAGGAATTAGAGCCAATGAAAATTACTATCATGAAAATATTTTCCATGCTTAAAAGATATCTATATATTTACAACTGCTCAGATCATTAAAAAATTAGCTATGGTGGAAAAATGCAGTTAAAGGTGGTACTTTGAAGGTTCCATTTAACTTTGTTGGATCCGAAAGAGAAATTATTGTTAACATACACTCAAAATTGGCGTGAATTTTAAGGCCCTCATCTTTTTCGATAATGATTCATATGCCTTTCTAGCATCTTGCAAAATGGGTACATCTTCCACTAAAGAAGAATCCATTAAGTTGCAAGTAACAGTCTCAATTCCACATTTATGCTAAACTTAGAGGCTATGAAAAAGCTTAGATAGATAAGTTTATTAGTCTTATGGGTTAAGATTGATTTGGTTCATTTACTATACTTGAACTTGGAATTATAATTATTGTTGATGGATACATCATCCAATATTTAAACTACAGTTTATAATTTTGTTTACCATCCTTAGAAGACAAAAATTCATCTATGTTTGAAAAAGGCATTTTTAAAATCACACTATAAATTAGGTAAATCTTGGATATGCAAAAGAGAAATTATTATTAAAACAAACTCACAATTGATGTCAAAATATACTTAGCAAGTGTCAGTTTCCTTATCCACTTTATGTCATTCAACTGGTATGGAGGTGGAAGACGTGACAATGGATATCGATTGGAAAACATTCAGATCCCTTGGATATTATCAAACTGAATGAATTTGGAGTTGTCATCCCTGAACATTATTTCAAATGATTGAGATTAGTGCATTTTTAGGAGCACATGATTAAGATATGAAACTCTAATACATCCCCTATATTAATATTACATGGTGGGAAAAATTCATTAAATAAATAATTCCTCACTTATCATTATGGTGGAGAATCAGACACAGGAGATCATGCTCTAAAAATATTATAAATGTCTAACTACACCTCCATGTGCACCCCGTCTTTGTTTTTTGTGCTCTTTTTATGATAGTCATTATGTATACGTTAATTCTTAACAACGTTTACTTCATTCAAATATTAAGATATACATCCTTCATATAGTTTAATCCTAAAAGTTCTTTCATTTTATAGAATATATGTTAACCGAAGTTAAAATTTTAATTAGAAGAATAGAGTTAAAATTTCACCATTCTCACAGCTAGTTTAAGGCATATGCTCATTCTCGGACAAACAAAATTAAATATGTTTTAGAATATTTAGAGGTATTAAAATTATTGAATTCAGTAATGGTTGAATATTTACAATGGGCATATGTCCATTCTCAGACAAACAAAGATTCTAATACCTCTAAATATTCACTTTGTTTTATAATGAGAAGTAATGAATTCTCAAAGCCTTTGTACTACGGCCTTTGGAAAAATTTCTAAAAATAACTACTGAACTTGATTGAGTAAATTAATAAAGTTTATTCTCTTCTTGTTTCGTAGGTTTGATAAGTGGGAGGAAGTAGTCATTACGGGTTAAGTTTCACAACAAGGAAATACCCCCGCTGTCTAGTTTGTTTTTGTAGGGTGTAAAGGGAGAGATGGATTTCTTTGGATGCATCAAGTGAGCTTGCATACACATCATTTTCCGGGCTGAATCTGGGTATGTATGTGAAGCCATTGAAAGGTTTTTGGGTGAGGAGTATATGGCCGCTTCTGTAAGGGCTAGGGTGAATTTTTAGACTACTTAGGCTGGTGGGACTGCTGGTGGGAGGAAGAAGGTGAAACCTAGTCATCAAGCTTCTAAGGTGGACGTCATTTAGTTGGACGATTGAATGATTTTCTTCTTTGGTTTGTTTTCTATATGTAATCATCGTATGCCATTTCCTTGGGTTACGTGTATGGTTAATTACAGGATTTTGTATATTTTCTGGTTTGGATAGGTCGTTTGGGGTGTTATAGGTTTGGATGTATTGCAGGTGGGATCCCTCCAATCCCCTGGTTCTAAAGCTCCAGTCAAAAGCATTAAAATATCATATATATATATAAATTAATTGGCTTGATTTTTTCTCATAACAATATATTAAAATTGGTTTTTTTAATAGACTATCTCTTAATAATTCATTTATTACCATCATTTTATGTTGTAAATAGCTCATATTCTATGCAAATAAATCCACGTTGTAATTAAACATTTTCCACACACACACACACACACATATATATATATATATGATCAAAATATGTAAAATATACAACATTAAAATGAACACTAATCCATAGTTAAAATAAATCACATCTAAATTTTTCTTTCTTTCTATATTGAATTTATTTTATTCTATGATTCTTATATGAGAATGGGCATATGCCCATTCAATACAAGATAAAAATGTTTGTTTGCATGAGAATGGACATATGCCCATTCAATACAAGATAAAAAAATTTGTTTCTATGAGAATGGAAAATATAAGTATTTGTTATGCAATGCAATGTTATAAATGTATTTATTATTCCATACTTATTCTTGTAAATTCCTAAAATGGAAATCCCTCATACGTGACATATAATTCTAAAAAAACCCTTTTCGGATTCCAATAATAGCAAAATAAAATTCTAAAAAAACCCCTTTTGGATTCCAATAATAGTCAAATCAAATTCCAATATTTGGTATAAGAAAACCAATATAGCTCATTTCGGTATTTAATCTAGATTGTAAAATGTCCAAATTTAACAAAATTATGGTTTTACATGATTTCTTGATTAATTCACATTTCCAAATTCTAGAGGAGGGAGAGAGAGATAACAACATCATCACATAATTCCATATTTTCTTTACATTTCAAAATAAGTGAGAACATCATATTATTAAAATTAGACTATGTCGAGTGTAAACACCCTAAATTTACATCCCTAATCATCCCTATCATCTACATAATGTGTCGAATTAGTTCTAGAACACATCCTAGACCACTATCCTCCCACATCCATTTAGAATTAATTTAATTAATTCTATCACACATAAAACATGCACTATGCACTTCTTAGTTAATTTAATTAGCTATTTAAATAAAATAAAAACTAAATATCCACTCACCTTCCACTTCACTAGGTCACTCACTCAAGTTCTAGATAGCCACACAATATGACGCTTAAGGAATTTTTAGTGTTACTCTGTCGAATTGCCACTCAATTACACATACCGTTATGTTGTCTATTTGATCAAAGATATTACAACCAAACACACCATTAATCCATTGCTCATAGCACAATATAATTCTAATCAGAGTCATTTCTAGAGCATCCAAATTCAATAAATCATATAGATTCAACAAGATTAGAAATTCACTCCATGCTTCATCCATCTCATCCATGGTTGCAAGGAGACACGAAGGAAGGGACCAGGGTTGCACTTGTGGTTTTTCTTCCATTATTTATTTTTCCATAGTTTACATTTTGATATGCCTGATTGAAGCACCCACACATTTCTCATTTTTTTTCATTCAAATATCATTTTTTATGTTTTTAAAAGTGTTTATAGGTTATTGACCACTTTGTAGGTATTTTTTTGAATTGAGTTGTAAGAAGTTTGAAAAAAGCCAGTAATTCTAGCCATTTTTCTAACTTTTTTGTGTAACTATAGGTGCTTTGCATTTCCATGGAATCAGAAGCATTTTTGTTTCTCATGAAATGAATTTCCATGAAGAAAGTGTGTTTATGTGCCCTTGCATGCATATCAATTAACAAACCTATGTCTTCATCACCAGATTTGTGCCTCTATTCATCTATATGTGCTAGAGTGCATATAACCACATTTGTGTAATTTGTACACATGTTTTTGTTTTTTTGTCATTTATTTTTTATATATGAATTTATATTTTGATACTTGCATTTGTGTCAAAATAGATGTGTTAGAGTTACAACTTTGTGCATTTTTGTGTTTAGTGTCTTTTGTTATATATAGGTTCAGATCTACGTCTACGTTAATAGCCCTGCATTTCCATCAAATGAGGTGTGCTATCATGGATGATAAGTGAATTTATATTATATTAAAGTGCACCAACGTCAACTACAAGTGTGTTTGTGTATGATTTGAAGGGTATTTTTGTTACCTATGTCAAAGTGATAATAGATGCACTAACGTGATAGTAGATGCACAAACATAACATGAGTTAGCGTTTAAGTTCTGTTGGTCTGAAAATCTATCAGGTGAACAGATCTATGGATAGATGAGCCAACAATGCATAGGGCATAGCCCCTCTTTGAGTCAGCAAAGTGAAACTAGTTTATTGCTATTCTACCAGCAGGAATATGTGTAAGTCTCACAATATTCTTCCTTTGGGGGTTGGGATCTCATCCCAGTAGAGGTATTTCCAACTGTGAAAAGAAAGGAAAGGAACAAGGTGGGGAGATAGAATAGATCTGAAGGGAGAAAATAAATGAATTCCAAAGCAGAAAGGTCAGAGGGTCTATGTTTTGGGCTGGTAGTAAACAGAGTCGAACCTACTTGCATAGACGAACAAAGCAATACTGATGAATAAATGACAATAAAGTAGAGATAGATTCAACAGAATAAATGCATAAATCTGACATAAGAAAGATTAAAATGCTCATAACACACATATTCAGCACAAATTCTTAATATTTGTATTAATGTTTTTTTCTGTTACAAAACCTCAAATTCTTTTCTTCTAACTTCTATTTTTCATCTAAAAAGTATCCACACCCTGAATACAACAAGTATCCAAGTATATAGAAGAAAGAGAAGAGAGAGGGCAAAAGGCAACCAACAACTGATTACAAAATATCTAAAAGTCAATGTTGACTTTGGAAAACTTGGTGGATGACAACATCCCATGGTGCAACATGGATGAGGTCATCGTTTATACCAACATACTCTTAGATATTTACAAAAAGGAAGCCAAGAGGAAGAAAACTATTCATCGTCATCTCGCGGCTGGAAGGGGGTATCTTGCTTCTACTATTTTTCAAGAGAGGTGATGTGGAACTGAGTCCGATATTCCATGAATTTATTGATCATGGGATAAAGTTGATCTTAGGCAGAACCCTTCGTATGATCACCAATGACCTCACAAGTCTCCCGCTCATCTGAGTTTTTCAGGGAGTTTGAAATATTCATTTCCTGCCTCTATCAGGAAACCCAAAAAATCACGGAAAGCCAGAAGGTTGTTGATACATTCAGTGTCGAAAGTGGCTTCTGGACCTAACCCTTGTGAGATGATCTCTTTAAAGATATGAATAGTTTCGTCTACCTTCCTCAAGGTGAAAGAAGGAGTAAGAAATCTTGGAGACATTCTCAGAACAATTTGCTCCATTTGATGCATTGCATCCAGGGCTTCCTCCTTGACTTTATCAATATTTTCCAGGATGAACTCCATCTGGCTGACCCGGTAATCCAACACAGCAAGGATCTTACTAGGTACCCTGGGGTGACTAAAAATGCCAAATTTCACCAGATCATCAACTGGGCAGTCAATCATTTTCTGGAACATTTCGTGTTGTAACCTTTCATGATCTAACTCTTCGGAGATAGGTCCTGCGATCACCTGGAGCTCTTTGTTCGCCTGACTGATATTCTGATAAAATTAAGTGAACTTGGCTATTACCTCCTCGCTGTCTTTGAGGATTTGATCCCTCCAGGCGGAAACTACCATACCTTATTCACCAATTTTGGCGTACTCATTTATCTTGTCCTGGCTCAGGACCTCAGGAGTTTCAATGGCAGTTGTAGGAGGTGCACTGCCCATTTTTTGCAGGGCGTGGAGAAGATGTTTGTTTTGTTCTTTTAGTAACCTCTCCTCCTTTTCTTCTTGAAGTTTCTTACAGAGGGCATCCACCGTAGATAGGGCTTCTCCTTAAAGACTTTCAGAAGACATCCCCATTGTGACTTGGGTCACTGTATATTCTGTCAGAGATAAATCCTTTTTCTCCTTTGAAGGATCGGGATATGTGATCTCCATTACTCTTTCTCCCGATGCACTATGAGAGAAATGGGTTATAGGCTTTTGCTTCTTGGCCCCCTTTGCTGGGATGACGGAAAAGTCCATCGGTACTCTAGGGAATTTCCTCTTTTGTTGGCTCAGATGCTGGGATATCCATGCTGGACTTAAGGGAACAGGACCAGAGGTAGAAGAGGGAGCAGCTGCAGTGGATGAGGGGAAATGGGTAGAGACACTTGGTGGTGGCATTGAGAGGGAGGCCAAGAAAGTGCTCATGGGAGGAAGGGATACTGCAGGGGAGGTAGACACGGGAATGGAAGGGAGCTGAGAGATGAGAGAAGAAATGGTGGGGGATAGCTCCGCGAGAGAAGAGAAGATGGATGATGAAGAAGGGGGAATAGTAGAAGATGGGGGAGAGGATACGACCAAAGGAATGGTCGTTTGGGTCATGCGAGGAGGAGAAGGAGGAGAGGGAGAAGGGATAGAGGGGACATCAATAGCTATAGCAATGGCACTGCCTCTTTCTCTGGGGATACCAGACTTACAATTTGTTCTTGTGCAGCGGAAGGAGGGCTTTTAGGAGATCCTTCTTGAGCAGAGATTGATTCGCCCTCTTTATCCTTTCCTTTGATCTTTGGTAGATGCTTAGGCCTGACAGGTGCATTGCCCAATGGGGATATAGTGAAGTATACCCCTAGGTAAATAAGGCCATTCATTTTGCACCAGTGTTCTATCCTCCGCAATGTCTCTTTGACCCTTTCTTCAATGGTCTGTGGTGCTTTTGTTTTATCGATTGCAGAAAATGGCTAGTTGTCCCCATCTGTGTCCATATATACCTGATCAACTTCTTGATTGGTAGTTTGATAACCCTTTGGAATAATGGCCATGCCGTATTAAACAATCTCTGCCAAGGCCAAGCGGGAGTGGTCCTTCCTTCTAAGTTTGACCTCATGATACAGGTCGATATAGATATCCTCGATCTATGGAATGTGGATTGGATTGAGTTTTTACTTAGGAAGGAAATTCCTTGGATCAAATGTAGGCCTCACAAGGAATTTGTGCTTCAGATTGAGCAATTCTAGCTCAACAAACATTTCCCGGGCTTTGTGGTGAGAAACACAGGTGTATCTACCCACTGTAAGGGGGAAAGGAGTTCCACCCTTCTTTCTGTTCAAACATTTCTCATGGTAGGTTATGAGTTATCTATACAGCTCCAACAGGATCAACTTGGGGCCGGCATATCTCAGCAATTTGGTGGGCTCCCCCAAGAAGTTCGCTGCTCTGAGATAGGTGAAGGTGGGGAATTGAGTAAATAGTGCCCCCCACTTCTCAGTTGCTATGACTATGCTCTTGGTCGTCCGACCATTAGTCATATTTGGCCTTAAAATGTAGACGATGATATAGAAGAAAGCATCATTGATCTTAGTAAACTGAAGGATGCTGTTCTTCAGCTTCAGCTCTAGGTAGTACTCATATATTTTTACCTGGGGCCAAATCCCACATCGGCTCAGTGCCGGATAATCCCGCTCCGAGGTTGCAGCATAGACTACGTAGGAGTTCATGTAGAATCTCCCCATTATGGTGAGTTGTTGGAGCTTCTCAGATATGGTGCTGCTTATAATCTCCGCCCACTCAAAGTGTTGATCTGGAACATTGTTGTTCATAGTTTCAAGGTACCTGAGCATCCATTTGTGAAAGTAATGGGCATCAGAAAGCCCAAAAACTCTACTTAGGAATGTGATGGTGTCACTCAATTCCTCAGAGAAGTCACTGTGGTGAATAACCTGCGGCCATTTGGTTATTACCTTCTTGTTTTTCAAGTACACTTCATTCATTAGTTACATGCACTTGTCTTCATTGTCCTCCCATGCCTTGGTGCAGTCCTCTTAGCTTACAACCACAAAGTGTTGGTGGTGAGGGATGCCTAGCATGATTTCAAAGTGCCAGGCAGTGAGGTTGATTATGACCTCACCCTTTTCATTTTTGACACACCTTGTGTCTTTGTTGTAACAACGGGCCACTACCATCATAAATTCATTGTTTACTGCAATGACGGGGATCCCCCTAGCAAGATGTAGTCCGCTGCCTACCAGATTTTCCATCCAAGGACTTCCAGTGACTCTCTTGGTTCTGCCCCAAAAATCCTCCATGTCGATGTGACCAAGTTCGGAGTCTCTTATGTCCAGGTCACATTCTACTTAGGACTTGGGCATTCTGACCCTCTGATATTTATACTTCATCTCTTCTTCTGTAAGTTTAGCTTCTTGCTTGATGTAGACATATATGGATCTGAGTTCAGTTGCTGATCTACAAGAAGAAGAAGAGAAGTCCAACACCAAAGAGCCATATTAGCTATCAGATCTTCCATTAAAGCAATATAGAATAGAATGAAGAGTTAGCAATTTTAAGGCCTCAGGGTGCAGAAACACTGCAGGCTGCAAAGTTATTAGAATGGCACACTGAATCGGAGTGTTACAAGGAACAAATTAGTGCTAAAGGGCGTAGGGCGCAAGGATTTCGCATATGACATTGTTGTTATTATAAGTGGGGATGCGCCTGCACCATTTATGTAGTATTATATTGGGCACAAATAATTATGGTGTTGCATAGGGGCAGGGTGCGCCTATGGCACAAGTATTTGACATGCAACATGGAAGTTTGGTGTGCCAAAGGGTGCAGGTTTATTACGTGTAGCACTAAATTTAGATGCGCAGAAGGGGACTTTGGTGCAGGGCAGGGGAAGCTTGCATGGCATATTGTTATTATAAGCAGGGATGTGCCTGCGCTAGGTTTAGGATTTTACTTGGTTTATACATGGCACAGGGAGCTTATGTGTTGCAATCAAAGTCGGTGTGCCTTCTTGGCGTGACTGTGTTTCCTGTTGCAAGGGTGGCGATTGCGCTAAGGGGAAAATGTAGCCTAGAAACAATTTTTCAAGTTCTCTTTCCCTCTGATAGATTTGTGATCTTCTAGGCTGCATTTTGTATTGATTCAAATGGTGAAGGGGGCATAGCAAAGAGGTTTGGATTTTTTTTCGAGGCAGAGCCCTTGTGGCTAGCAGATCTAAAAAAAGGATGGAAATAGATTTGGGAAGAAAGATTGCGAGAATAACAAGGGGGGGGGGTTTATAGTTTCACAGATCTATTGTATCCTACCACACAAACAATCAAAACAAAACACAAGAGGATTAAGAACCACCTTCCCATAATATATAGAATGTGAGAGACGAAACGGGGTCCACGAACGTGATACGAGGAGGACAGGCGTGCAGACAGGTGCAGAGGAATAAATTTATCATGTGTTTTCAATTGTGAAAGTGACAGGGTGGGTGCACCTATATATAGGTGAAGGTGCAATAAATGCACCAACCACTTATTCAAGAGGTGCACCAAAACATGTGTCGACATGTAAAACTTTTTGCCCTTTGGTGCAGATAAACACGTGTAAAAATGGAAATATTTACGCCTTCGGCACAAATTTACGAATGTCAACACTTCATCCTTTACGCCCTTTGGCGCACCAAAACAAGGTGCAACAATTTATTTGTTAACATGAAGGTGCATGTGCCTTGGCGCATGTAAGAAAGGTGCATCATGGGAAGGTGCAACAATTGATGTGTCAACACATCAAAGGGTGTGCCAAAGGAACTAAAGGGGGTGTAAATTTAGTCTGTGTTACACATACAAAAGGTGCACCTAGCCAAAAAAGGACCAAAATGACTAAGCTCGGGGAACTGGATTTCCCGGAAAGGAATTTTATAACATTCCAAATGCTGAGGGGTCACTGATGAGGGACCAGGACAAAATTTGTTATGGCTACCTATAAATTTTCCCTTGTCAATTTTACAGGATAACAAGTTCTTGTGTTATTGTTAAAGTGGCTAAGATAATGTTCATTGAAGGTGCATTTTTGTATGATTTGAAGTGTGTTTATGTTACATGCATTAGCATTAAAGTAGTTGCACTAACTTTTTGTGTATATTTAAGTTTTTTATAATTTCTACAATGTTTCTCCTTACTTTCTTGTAATTTTCTATGAAGTTTTGACACTTTTCTACATGTTTATTTATAAAATAATGAATATCATTTTCCCTTTTTATCATTTTTTATTTTTCTTAATCGAAGTCGTGTATGCTCTTCTACTGTACCCTCAGGTGATTTTCAGACTCAAAAGTGCTAGCAATTATTTTATTAGTTGTTTTGCTAATCATCCTATTTGATTTCATGATCAAAATTCACATATTCTCTTCTCTTACGTCTTTAGATGATCTTGAGAATTAGAAATGACCAAGATATTTTATAGTAGAAGTTGTTTTTATTTTCTCTAAATCACTTAGTTTTGTAACAAAACTACTAATCTGTATAGGAGAAATTTGTTTAAGAGGATCTTCATCTTACCTTATCAAGAAATAAATTTCTAACTCATGTGCATGTAGGTTTCCTTGGCCAAAGAGCATTAAAAATTACTAAAAAAAGGTACAATTTCATTTTCTGCTTGTCAATTACATTTTTCATTTACACTTTTCGATTTGGAAAGAACGTTGCTTGTAACCATCTCATACATTTGTAATTGCATGTGGTGCATGTGGATTTCATCACCACTTAAACTACACCGGTGACGTGGATTTCACAATCACACAACAACACATTTCACATTGTATTGCATTTGAGACTTAGTCTCAAACAACGTTTAATATCTACCTCGTCTCTATCCCCCACTTACAGGTAATGCTATCATGAATGGGGTTATTGTGAATATCACCTAATATAGTTTTAACAACAAAGTCTATGAAATTTTCCCTATAAATATTTGGGGAGTAATAAGGACACCATTCACACCATTCCTCCATCACCTTTCCACCTTTTCAAAAATCCTATGCATTGGAAGTGATGATTCACTCCTCTAATTGGGTTAGTAATGATTAGGTGAGTCTCTTTCAATATTTTAAAGGCTCCCTGTACCACTTCTATCCCCATATAGATTTGGTATACCAGGAATAGGATATATCAAAAGACTCATCTATTTGGAGAGGTGAGAGATTTCATTGTTCATAGAATTCTTCTATGTTGCATGACTCATAAAATTTCGCGTGGATTACCCAACAAATTTTACCTTTTAAATCCAAAACGTTCTTCTAAACTTGTACTTTTTGTTTGCTATTTGTAAACTCAAAAGGTTCTATCAAAGTACTATCATAAAACTTGGTTTATACAAACACGTATTTACATTTTAGTTTGAAATTTTAGGCTGTGTTCCACAAACACAAATCAAATCCTAGCAAAAATATCAAAACTATATTTTCAAAATCCCTTTGGACTAGAAATTGTGTTCTACCAAAACAAAAAAAATCATAAACTTTATTCCTTTTGATATTCATGTCCAAAAAATAAAAACCTTATCAAAATTAAACAACTTATACCATTGGATATTCACTTTATTTAACTTAAAATAAAAAAAATACTATTGAATCTACATCTTTCACCTTGAATACTTGTATTCAAAATTCTAATCAAAGTATAATCCAAAGAAATCCTATTAAAATATAAATCAATACCTATTTAGAAATCAAATTAAACAATTTAAGTATTAGCCTTTGATTTCACTAAAAAATCCTAGTCTTAAGCAAATCAAATCAAACCACGATTTACGCTTTCAACATTGGATATTCACTATATCCAAGTTTAAGCACATCCGATTTTATCACACTAAAAATATTATATGTTGAATATTAACTTTCTTCAAATATTAAGCATATCGAATCACACCCAATTCAAATATTATACTTTGGATATTCACTTTATCCAAATATAAGAAAATTAAGTCCTATAAAAAAGTGTTATACTTTAGATATTCACTTTATCCATGTTTAAGAAAATTGAAAATCCAAATCAAATCAAGATTCTTATCATTTAGGTATTCAATTAATCCTAATTTAAGAAAATATTTCAGTAAATTATTCCTAATAGACTTTAAAATCAATCCAAAATTGAATAAAAAATCATAATATCCATATATTCAATTTGAAGCACAATTTTAACCTTTGATCAAATCAAAGACGAGTTTCAATAAACAATGGCTATCACACACAACACGTTAAATAAAGCTTTATTATAAAAAATTCATTAGATGTCAAAAAACTCACTGTGATGGAACTTTTCAAAATAAAGAAAAGGAACAATGAAATTTTTGCCTCCTTCCTTCAATAATGGAGAGGAATCACAAACAAATTTCATTGCTTAGTATCCAAGAAACAATTGATAGGTATTACTATACCAAATATTAATATGGAACTATCATTCCAAATGAAAATTCATTTTCTAATTTTTTTTGAAGAAGTAATAAAAAAGGAACTAAAATTAAGAGAAAATTATTGCTAAAGGCCTCAAAAAAACTCCAAAAGACCAATCTTGGTACAACAAAAACTTCCAAAATCAAGAAAAAACCAAATTATTCAGTAAAAAAAAATGCTATAAGTGATGGGAACACTGATTCTCATCATGTCCAAAAAATTTAAATCATCAACAAAAAAAATAGATTAATCAAGTAATAATACCCCCTAGTCAAGAAACTACTCCGCGTAAAGTCAAACAAAGACAATTCACACTTCTTAGAGAAAGCATTTTAAGTTTGCTCCATTATTTAACATATGATAAAATGGTAGCCTATCCACTCACATGACCCTTAAAAGAAGACAAACCAAAACAAATGTGGTATAAAGAATATGAATATTTTCAATACCATCGCATCAATGGTCATCCTATGGATCGTTTCTCAAATCTCCGCCATTGTATCCAAGATTTACTTGATAATGAAGATATTGAAGTCGAAGATAATTCAATTACAACCACACTGAATAAGACTATAACATTCCCATTTTAAGACTTTAGAAACAAGGGAAATTATTATTTTTTGAACAAAATGTTCTCTGTTCTAAATAAAACATCATTTAGAACACACATTCCATGCCAATCAATCTCATAACAGATAACCATATGCAGATGTAATGACTCAGTATACTACCAATCTCTCATTCCATGACTCAGTTATCAACCGATCTCTCATGTTAACTTAAAGTATAGAATACTTTCATGTATACTACGTATACTTGGTTCTCCTACCCTATTCTAGGTACTAAGTGATCTTTTTAAAGAACCTATTTGAATATTTAATAGTAATATTCATCTTCCATCATGTTGTTTTAAACTAGGTGACATAGGACAATGTAACCATTAGCTTGCGATATTTTGGCCAAATATTTTCAACATACTGTTGATGTTACTATTCCAAGACGGCATATTGTTCATTCTAGAATATGTCCTTCACCTCACTCCTATATTATCTAGAATGGTCTTTACTAACTACCATTAGTCCACTTGTCCAAGGTTTGACCCTAGCCTCTGTTAACATCATAGTTTTTTATAGGAAGATGCTCATGATGACTTAGGGTATATGGGCATACTCAGCTGACCTAAGTCATCCGAATGTGCAAAGGTACCATGATTCATAGAGAGATACTACGTATCCAAAACATGCTACTAACTTGATCTATAGGGAAACGAAGTTCAGTCCAGATGTGTGTAGATCTAGATGAACAAATACGGAAGGGTGTTGCCACATGTCAACTGCAACAATGTATCCTTGAGAAGTACTAGGACTTCTCGAGGGTACAGGTCTACAGTTGGTGTGTGCCAACATCCGTGAGAACTAATTCATCAAGATGTACATACCCCCTAAGTGGTCATTAATCATAATTAAATTGGATTAAGATTCAGATTACAGCAACCATGCCTAACCCTAATTCCAACATTCCTTAAGTTCTTTATCCAATACTAGCCTGATTAGATATGGATAACTTCATTAATTCATGTTTACATTATTATTCATTAACATGGAATAAAAGGCAGTTATCCCAAAAATAGGGTAGAAAACATCAAATGTTTAATTCTTAATGTAACCTAGCTATCCAAACAAATTGTGTCATCTACCTAGTTTCAACTAGTGTTTACTTTGTAAACTTAGTATAAAGATTAAATATCATAACCAATATTACTTTTATCTTTCATTCCATGAGAGAGGAAGATTCTTCCTCCACATGGTTAAGGTTTAACATAACCTTTTTATAATTCGTTACTCATATAGTTTAATTGTATGCCCCAAGCATATTTCATTATTAAACTATAGTTGTGTAGTTAGAGAATGACATATTTTACAAATTAACAAGTTCATTATAATAAGGCGAGATTATACTTATCTCCTTAATCCAACTTATCATCTTATAACAACAATAGTATACAACTAGATATAAAGAAATACCACCCAAGATCTCACTAGTATTTCCGTCATTCAAGTACAAAATAATTCACATCACAAATTAGAGTTCAACACAACAACCTTTCAATTCATGATAATAAATATACATATTTACAAGACTATGTAATTCAGACATTCTACATGTCAATTTGAATTAAGATCTTAAAATAACATCACTATTATTTTCCAATACAACTCAAGAATGATTCAAAAATCTTTAGATAAGATCCAAAATTAAATAATCCAATGGATCATAAAATTTTCTGTCTTCTTTTATCACTTACGATGTCCATCTGTACAAAAATTGCTAGCACGAGTCAGTTCAATGAACTGATAGCATGATAAACACTAAGCATTAAAGTAAAGTGCATTCCACTAATTTGTTCCATTAAAACAACTCTACTTTAATGAAACAATTAATATATCATACAAATAATCATAAGTAATAACATCTAGAAAGGAAGTACAATAAAAGAGTCTGAATTCACTTTTAAGAAAAGAGCATAGTATAATCTGCAACATCTAAATTCTATCATAAGGTTTAATTGATCCTATCAATTACTTTAAAACAATAAACAGGTCTTGTCATCCAATTGTTTCATAGTTCTATAAGAATAGAAATACACATTTATGTTTTACTAAGAATCTAAGAAGTTAATTACAGCATAACTCATATTTAGATGCTTCATCTTTCCATATCATAAAAAGAAGAAGAATTAATACATACTTATCCCCCATACCCTAATCATCTGAAAGACAAAAATAGGTTTAGAAGACACAAATTACCTCAGTTCAAAGATACCTATAAAAGGATTCATCATTAAAGGAAAATCATATGACAAGAATCCTAAATCAGTCCAAGTCGGGGTAGAGAGTCAAAATAGTCCTCCTGCAAGTCTAAACTAACTTCCATATGTTAGAAGATATAATTCAAAGATCTGAAACCAAACATTCCACATTAAATTTTTCCATCTCAGAAGAAGAACGAAAATAGAAAATTTCAATCAAATGAACTTATCCAAACAATAGTAAGAAGGGATATCCATTGGAAAAGCTTCAATCCCTAATTCATTTCATTTATACTATGAAATGAATTCCCATTTCTATTTTGGACTTAGAAATTCTTTAACTAGTTCCCAAAAGAGAACACAAAACCTGAACACATTGTTAAAGAAATCACACTTCTAATTTTCCATTACAAATCTAACAAATTGGTTTACCTATTTCAATTCACCAAGATCAATTTCAAATTCAAATCTCAGAATGAAGTACATAATACAGTCCCTAAATAGTATAATGTCCCCAAGAAAACATATTCAATTCTCTTATTAAACCTGGAGATTCATTCAATGAGTCCAACAAGGAATAAAAATCCACAAATAGTGTAAGATATACAAGGTTCAATACAACTCATGAACTCAAAAGACTAAAGTCTCATTATAAGGCTTCATCAGCTTAATGCAACAGAGTAAATAGGTTGTGATCCCAAATAAGAATAATAATACAAAGCATTCCGAACAAAGATATGTATCCTTCTATAAAAAATTCAGTATACTAGATTTTACATTCAAACTTCTAATAAAACGCAAGAAATCAATTAAGAAGATCAGAAGAGAATAAGAAAACCCAACAACATTTAGTCAAGAGATGTTCCAATCTTACTTCCAACTCGACCGAAATAGAATCACCACAAGACTCTCGAGTTTCATCTAAAAAGCTTGTGACAGGAAGGTATTCATTTCAACATTGTTCACAAGAAGGAAAATGCATACCATATTTCCATAAACCTCTTAAACTGTTAACGACTATTCTAACGAACTCTATATCAAACCAAACCCACAACAAGGTATAGTTACAGTCTAATAATCCTTCAACAAAATAATCATGCTTTCAATAAGATGTTAGATTTCTCATAGCAGAGAAGGGAAGAATATACCCCAAACTCATATGCTCTTACAAGTTCAAGAATGTGGTACAGTATAAAAGATAGAAGTATTACAACCATTCTCACTAAAGGAGCTACATAGAGGAGATCTCAAAAAGAGAATACCCGGTCTACTTCAAACCGAAACAAATCTTTGAAGAACCTTTTGAGTAGGTAGTCACTAAATGAGTTTAAATATTTTTAAATACTTAATACAAGTAAATCTCCTACTCAGAATACCAGTACAAAATCAAACACATCGATTCCAACACAAGTTTAGAACACGCAAGTATGGAATACTAGTACAATGTCGAACACGAAGCTTCGAATAGAGGTTCAGACAATACAAGCTCCAGTACAAGTTCAAATGAAACAAAAGACTACAATAGAAGCTCAGAACAACCACGAAGGTCCACTACAAGCTCAACGAAACACAAGACTAAAATAAAGATTTAGAAACAGACAAGAAACAAATGCCAGATCATAACTACCAAGAAGCTCCACTAGAAGCTCAGAAGAAGCAAAAATGCTCCAATACAAGTAAAAATGAAACACATGCTCCAAATAATAGTTTAGAATGAAACATAAGGCAACACATGCCCATTCAGTCAATGCCATACCCAAATACCAGTTTTAGAATGAAATACAAAGCTTCAAATACAAGTTTTGCATGCATGTCACCATTATACTAGCACAAAGAAATTTTCCCAAGAACTATCATTACTTTGAAATGGATTTAACTACCCAAAAACACCAGAGATGCATAAAAACATTCAAGTAAATAACCAGAAAAATAAAACACATAATTATCTCATGAGAGTAGAGTTGTTTTAATGATTCATTTAGAAGAAAGCAAGAAATCTTAATGGGTAGGGCCTATCATGCATGATAGTGCTTCTGTAAATTCGAAGGAGACTTCCAGCTGAGCTTCCCACTCTTTTTCTTCTCCACGAAAGATCAATAACTAATTTTTTTTTCATCCAATTCTTCATATACATTCCCTTGATCAAAAATAGACCAGAGAAACCAAAAATAGCCAAGAAGAAGAAGAAGTTGAGCTGCTGGTTCAAAGAACCAAATTGCTCCATGTAGAGAAAAATTCACGAGGAATGTAAAACCAAACCTCTCACAAATCCACCTCCCTTGTTTCCAAGACAGTATTCACACAAAAACTGAGATCCATTAATTCCATAACTCCCAATTCTCCTGCTTATCTCTCCTTGCCACCACCACCTAAAACTGGTGAATGCCATTTTTAATTTCACATGCAATTCCATATTTAGTGAAGCCTCCACGTAAGCCTCCACTAGAGTTAACTAGCCTTTTCCAAAACTGGCAGTACCTTTATGCATTAAACCTAAATACAATCACCTAAATCTAATTGGAACCGTTTCCTTAGTGCCATGCGACCCTTAGGTTCCTTTTTAATAGTTTAGGCTATATTTCCCAAGACTCAGGTTAGTCTAACAATAAATCACCTTAGGTCTTAAAACATTGCCATAAGTAGTTTCCACCTTAGGTTAGATTAAATTCACAACCATTAGTATTAGGCATTATGTTAACATAGTCTAACATTAATATAGTAGTCTCCCCCTCCCTTATTCATTTAGCACAAGAGATTAGGTTAGGTCACCCACCAAAACAATAGAATAAGAATCTTAGGCTAGATTATAACCCAATTAAATAGACATAGATAGGGAGTAGGTGCTCTTACCTAGTTTAGGATACCGTTAGGATAGTCCTTTAGTTTTAGGATTCTGATCCCCTTCATAGTCATGAAGCAGACTATATATCATTTACGCCTATAATGTCCTGTAGAGATCAATCCCAAAGACCCAAGCATAAACATAAAATTGAAAGAAGGTACATTCACTCAAGACCAAATAGTTTGTAAAATACAAAGTTCAGTCCACTATGTCTCTCAAACTAATGAATGTCAATTTACCATTCAGTCTGTTAAGAAGATTTAAAAAATTCCTTGGATCACTAAAATTGATCCAAGAATGAGTCAGTAAAAGAGATAAGTTTACAATTGTCAAAATTAGATTGTAGTTTATCAATAAGAAGTGAAAATGGATTCTTGCAAGCCATATCATTCCGTTCTAAATAATCAAGGAGTAGAAATAATTTATCCATAACAAGCATGATTTTCAACAATCAAGGAAACACACCTCATTTAAGAAAATCACATGCAACCGCTTGTAATGCAAAGAGAAATAGAACAGTTTCAACAATATAAGAATTTAAAGTTCTAGAAATTAGTATTCACATAGTTGTTTATTTAAAAATAAATAGTTATCTGCTCCAAACTGGCAGAATTATTGACATATAAAGATAAAATCAGAAATTTTTATCAGTTATCATAGTGAATTCTGATCAAATAAATATGGAAAAACAATTTTCATATCTTCCAGGTTTTCCCAGGTTGCACTTTCTTCATTAAACTGGTCCCACTAGACCTTACATTGACTTATTTTATGATTGCTTAAATGCAACTGGCAAGTTTCCAACACTCTTATGGGTTTAAACATGATTATTCTTGGGTCTTGGACCTTCAAGGACTTCCAATTTAACACATGTGATAAATATGAAACGTATTTCTTAAGCAAAGAAATATGGAAAACATCATGCATTCGTGATAAAGCAAGAAGTAATGCTAAACAGTAAGCTACAAGGTTGATTACTTAAACTATCTTAAAGGGTCCCACATAACGAGGTGTTAACTTGGAAGCCTTGCCTAAAGTTATAGAGCTCTTTTTTGGTTTAACCCAAAGAAATAATTTCTCACCAAGTTTAAATTTCCTGTCAACCCGCTTTAAATCAACATAACTCTTTTTCCCATCAGCTTCTTCTTTCAAATGCTCACGAATCGTTTTAACTTGTTGTTCCATTTTCGTAAGGATTTCAGGTCCAATTACCTCTCTATCCTCAATGTTGTCCCAACTAACAGGGCATTTTATTTTGTATAATGCTTCAAAAGGTGCCATCTTAGGAGAGTCATGATATGTGTTATTATATGCAAACTCAACTAGTGGAAGGTACTCTTACCACTTATACAGCTGATCCATACAATACATTCGTAACATATCCTCTAAAACTTGATTAACTCTTTAAGTCTGTCCATCCATTTCCGGATGATACACATAACTAAAATTCAGCTTAGTTCCTAGATCTACATTAAGCATTTGACAAAACCTTGACATCATTCTAGGATCTCTATCCGATATGATTAATTCAGGTACTCAATGTAATCTTAAAATTTCGTGTACAAATATTTTAGCTAATACAGGAGAATCATCCTTCAAACTACTAGCGATAAAATGTGCTACCTTTGTTAGTTTATCAACAACTACCAAAATAAAATCATGTTTATTTCTTTACATAGGCAACCCTTGTACAAAGTCCATGCTTATAACTTGCCACTTGTACTGAGGTATGCTATGAGGATACAATAAACCAGATGGGTGCATATTTTTGGCTTTAACACATTGACATTCAAGGAAATGTGTCACAAAATAAATAACATCCTTTTTCATTCCTTTCTAGAAATATTTCTGTTTTACATTAGCCAACATCTTTGTAATACCAGGGTGTCAAGAGAAAGGTGAATTATGAAATTCTACTAACAATTTCTTTCTTAAATCATTTAGCTAAGGTATGTAAACTGTGTTTTCAAATCTTAAGATTCCTTCATTATCAAAGTGAAAACCTTTATACCTCAAATCATTTGGACCTACAACAAGCACTGTTTTTTACTTGATGAAAGTAAGAATAAGATTCCATAACATTTTTTTACTTCATCCTGAAACTAAGTTCTCAATGTTATAAGAACAAAAATGTGCTTCCTACGACTTAGAGCGTTAGCCACTCTGTTTTCCTTACCTTTGATGTAATTGATGTTAAAATCATATTGAGACAAAAATCTAACCATCTTCATTTTCTTGTATATAGATTTGGCTGAGCGAAAATATACTTCATCCCAAGATGATCAATTTTCAATTCAAAAGCTTACCAAACAAGTAATGTCTCCAAACTTGTAGTGCATGAACAATGGCAACAAACTTTAAATCATGTGGAGTATAATTCAACTCATGTAACTTTAGTTTTCTACTTTCATAAGATATGAAAATATTATTTTGTGACAAAATACCTCCTAAACCTTCACCAGATGCATTTGTTACTACCATGAAGTCTCCATTAGGATTTGGTACTGCAAGAATAGGTGCTGAAGTTAACTATTCCTTCAAAGTTTTGAATGCAATTTCACATTTCTCACTCCAAATAAACTTATTATCCTTCTTCTATAAAGAAGTTATTGGTGTAGCCACCTTAGAAATTTCTTTTACAAATTTTCTATAGTAACCAACAAGCCCCATGAAGCTTCTAACTTCATGTACATTCTTTGGTGTAGGACACTCAGTTATAGCTACAATTTTAGAAGGGTATACAACAATTCCATTCTTACTTATTACATGTCCTAAATAGTGCACTTTTGTGTCATAGAAAGAACATTTGGATAACTTACCATATAACCATATCTTTCTTAAGATTTCAAAAACTATCTTCAAATGCTCATGGTGTTCCTTAATAATTTTAGAATATATGAGAATGTTGTCCAAGAATACAAGCACAAAATTTTCCAAGTACTCTTGAAAGATATTATTCATTAAATTCATAAATTCTATAGGTGCATTTGTTAATCAGAAAGGTAAAACCGTGAACTCATAATGTCTATACCTTGTTCTAAAATCTGTTTTATGAATGTCCTCATCCTTACTTCGTAACTAATGATATCTAGATCAAAGATCTATCTTAGAATATACCGATGCTCCATGCATCTGATCAAATAGATCATCAATTCTAGGGAGTGGGTATCTATTCTTGATTTTTGCTTTGTTTAACATTCTGTAATCAATGCACAATCTAAGTGTTCCATTTTTCATTTGTTTAACACCCTAAATCTCTGTTGTTTTCTATAGGTCATCTAAACAACTAATTTGTTTTTCAACATAGTCCACTTTAGCCTTATGCTCTGCTAACCAATTAACACCTATGATTATATCGTAAGACCCAAAAGGTGCAACATAAAGATAAACTTCAGTGGAAAAAATAGGTAGGTCAAGGACTGCTCCAAACAGACACATACTAACTGTATGAACAACATTGTTTCCATAATGTACTCTCCATGTTTCATCCATGTTTCTAGATTTTGTTTTTAGTTTTGATGCTAATTTTCTAGAAATAAAAGATTCAGTAGCTCCGGTGTCAAAAAGAATAGTTATTAGATAAATCAAATAACTTACCCAGAACATCTTTGGGCGTGGCCTATTTTTAGCCTCCTTGTCAGCTATTGCAGCGTGTATCTTGTTCTATTGATAACGATCATACTTTTTCAAAGGGAATTGATTTGCGTAGTGATCTTTGCCACAGTTATAACAAGCGCCTACAGGTCCCTTTCTAGGCTCAGATTTATTTCCAACCTTTGAGTTATCATTTTGACCTCCATAGGACTTTTATCCATTGTTATTGTTCTTGACAAAGTTTTTTAGTGCATTACCAACAAACTTGTTTGTTGATGCTTTCTTATTAGTATCAGATGAAAACTTACTTTTCATTCCGAATTTCTTCCATGGTCCTTTCTTAGGTGCAAGAGATGATGAAGAAGAGTTGGGGATTTTCTTCCTTACTTCCTCCTTATGAGTAGAAATTGCCTTCAATTTCAGTTCCTGCCTTATGGCCTTTTCAGCAACCCCTTCCATCATGGTTGGGATGTGAACATCCACCTCTCATCCTATAATGGGATTTAATCCCATGATGAATTTCCATATCTTGAACTTCTCGTCAGTTTGGTACTGAGGTATGTACTTAAGGAGTTTAGTAAACTACTCCCAATACTCAGTTATAGTTAGCTTTCCTTGAGCTAAGTTCTAGAATTCAGTCATTTTCTGATAATAGTAAAGTTGCGGCAGCCAACGTTGCCTAAAGTAACCTTTAAATTGATCCTAATTAATATTAGTTTCATCAATTGTTTAACTCAGCCTTACAGTTGTCCCACCATGAAGATGCTTCATGGGAAAGCTGATATGCTCCCCATATCACCTTTGTTTCTTCTGAGAAATTCTTTATTGCAAGGTATTTGTCTATTTTGCTAAGCCAATTCTTAGCTCCATCTCCTAATGTGGTGCCATTAAAATTGGGTGGACTTATCCTTTTTATATCATTAGTGAGTTTAGCTGCCAGCCTAGCCTTTTTGTTCTCAGGATGATCAGGTATGTTCACATTGTTATTATCAACACCTAAATTGGCATTGTCCTTAAGAAGTGTCTGATTATTATTACCAGCATCTTCTTCCTCGTAATTTCCCATTACTTGCTGTTCAAGTACAACCAAACGATCTCTTGTGTTCAACAGAGAAGAAAGGATCTCATCGAGTTTTTGGGTAGTTGCTACTCCTTCCTCATGTGGAGGATTATTTGCAACATTTCCTCTTGTTCTAACCATTTTGTGTGAACAAGAAAATTTAAGTTTCATCATATTATAGAAACAATAGGTCCAAGAGCTGCAACCTTCAGCTCTGATACCAATATGTAACATTCCCATTTTAAGACTTTAGAAACAAGGAATTTTTTTTTTGAAACATAATGTTCTCTATTATAAATAAAACATCATTTAGAATACACATTTCATGCCAATCAATCTCATAACAGATAACCATATGTAGATATAATAACTTAGTATACTACCGATCTCTCATTCCATGACTCAGTTATCAACCAATCTCTCATGCTAACTTAAAGTATAGAACACTTTATGTATACTACGTATACTTGGTTCTCCTACCCTACTCTGGGTACTTAGTGATCTGTTTAAAGAACCTATTTGAATATTTCTTACCATTATTCATCTGACATCACGTTGCTTTAAACTAGGTGACATAGGACAATGTAACCAACAGCTTGTGATACTTTGGCCAAAGATTTTCAACATAATGTCCATGTTACTATTCCTAGACGGCATACTCGTCATTCTAGAAAATGTACTTCACCTCACTCTTATGTTACCTAGAATGGTCTTTACTAACTACCGTTAGTCCACTTGCCCAAGGTTTGACCCTAGCCCTGGTTAGCATCATAGTTTGTTATAGGAAGATGCTCACAATGACTTAGGGTACATGGGCATACTCGGATGACCTAAGTCATCCGAATGTGCCAAGGTACCCTGAGTCATAGAGAGCTACTACCTATCCAAAATATGCTACTAACTTGACCTAAAGGGAAATAAAGTTCAAGTCCAGATGTGCATAGATCTAGATGAACAAATAAAGAAGGGTGTTGCCACATGTCAATTGCAACACTGTATCCTTAAGAAGTCTAAGGACTTTTCGAGGGTACAGTCCTATAGTTGGTGTGTGCCAACATCTATGAGAACTGATTCATCAAGATGTCCATACCCCATAAGTGGTCATTAATCATAATTAAATTGGATTAAGATTCATATTACAACAACCATGCCTAACCCTAATTCTAACATTCCTTAAGTTCTTTATCCAATACTAGTATGATTAGATATGGAGAACTTCATTAATTTATGTTTGCATTGTTATTCGTTAAGGTGGCATAACAAGCAGTTATCCCAAAAAAGGATAGCAAACATCAAACGTTTAATTCTTAATGTAACCTAGCTATCCAAACCAAGTGTGTCATCCACCTAGATTCAACTAGTGTTTACTTTGTAAACTTAGTATAAAGATTAAAGATCATAACCACTATTCCTTTTATATTTCATTCCATGAGAGAGGAAGAGTCTTCCTCTACATGGTTAGAGGTTAGGTTTAACATAACCTTTTTATCATTCATTACTCATATAGTTTAATTGTATGTCCCAAGCATATTTTATTATTAAACTATAGTTGTGTAGTTAGAGAACGACATCTTTTGTAAATTGAAAAGTTCATTATAATAAGGGAGATTATACTTTCTCCTTAATCCAACTTATATTCTTATAACAACAATAGTATACAACAAATATAAAGAATACTGCCAAGATATCACTAGTGTTTTCGTCATTCAAGTACAAAATAATTCACATCAAAAATTGGAGTTCAACACAAAACCTTTCAATTCATGATAATAAATACATATTTACAAGACTATGCAATTCAGAAATTTTGCATGTCAATCAGAATTAAGATCTTAAAAGAACACTTTTCTTTTCCAATACAACTCAAAAATGAATAAAAATTCTTTTCTTTAATGAAACAATTAATTTATCATACAAATAAGAATAATTAATAACATATAGAAGGGAAGTACAATAAAAGCGTCTGAATTCACTTTTAAGAAAAGAGCATAATATAATCTACAACATCTGCATTATATCATAAGATTTAATTGATCCTATCAATTACTTTAAAACAAGTAATAGGTCTTGTCATGCAATTGTTTCATAGTTATATAAGAATAGAAATAAACATTTATATTTTACTAAGCAACTAAGAAGTTAATTACAACATAGCTCATATTAGGATGCTTCATCTTTCCATATAGCAAAAGAAGAAGAATCAATACATACTTATACCCCATACACTAATCATCCGCAAGATAGAAACATGTTTAGAAGACACAAACTGCCTCAGTTCAAAGATAACTATAAAAGGATTCATCATTAAAGAAAAACATATAACTAGAATCCCAAAGTAGTTTGAGTGGGGGTAGAGAGTCAAAACAATCATTCTGTAAGTCTTATCTAACTTCCATATGTTAGAAGATATAATTCAAAGATCTAAAACCAAACATTCCATAATAAGTTTTTCCATCTCAGAAGAAGATCAAAAATAGAAAAGTTCAATCAAATGATCTCATTCAAAAAATAGTAAGAAGGGATCTCCATTGGAAAATGTCCAATCCCTAATTCATTTCATTTATACTATGAAATGAATTCCCATTTCAGTTTCAAACTTAGAAATTCTTTAACTAGTTCGTAAAAGAGAACACAAAACCCAAACACACAGTTAAAGAAAGCACACTTCTTATTTTCCATTTCAAATCTAAAAAACTAGTTTACCTATTTCCTTTCTCTAAGCACAAGTTCAAATTCAAATATTAGAACGAAGTACACAGTACAGTCCCTAAATAGTATACTGTCCCCAAGAGAACATATTCAATTTTCTTTTTAAACCCAAAGATTCATTCAATGAGACCAACAAGGAATAGAAATCCACAAACAATATAAGATATAAAAGGTTCAATACAACTCATGAAATCAAAAGACTGAAATCCTATTACAAGGATTCAACAACTTAATGCAACAGAGTAAATACTTCACGATCCCAAATAAGAACAATAATACAAAGCATTCTGAACAGAGATATGTATCCTTCCATACAAAATTCAGTATACTAGGTTTTAAATTCACCCTTCTAATAAAACCCAAAAAATCATTTAAGAAGATCTGAAGAGAGTAAGAAAACCCAACAACGTTTAGTCAAGATATGTTCCAATCTTGCTTCCAACTTGACTGAAATAGAATCACCACAAGACTCTCGAGTTCCATCTAAAAATCATGTGACAGGAAGGTATTCAATTCAACATTGTTCACAAAAAAGAAAATGCATACTATATTTCCATAAACCTCTTAAACTATTAACGGCCATTCCAAAATACTCTATATCAAACCAAACCCACAACAAGGTACAGTTACAATCTAATAATCCTTGAACAAAATAGTCATGATTTCAACAAGATGCGAGATTTATTAGAAAAGAGAAGGGAAGAATATCCCCTAAACTCATATGCTCTTACCAGCTCGAGAATGTGGTACAGTCTAAAAGAAAGAAGTATTACAACCATTCCCACTCAAGAAGCTACACAGAGGAGATCTCAAAAAGAGATTACTTGGTCTACATCAAACCAAACAAAATATCTCAAGAAAATTTTGAGCATATAGTCCATAAATGAGTTTAAAGATTTTCAAATCCTTAATACAAGTAAATATGCAGCTCAGAATACCAGTACAGAATCAAACACATCAATTCCAACACAAGTTCAGAACACGCAAGTATGTAATACTAGTACAGTGTCAAACATAAAGCTTTGAACAGAGGTTCAAAAAAATACAAGCTCCAATACTAGCTCAAATGAAACACAAGACTACAATATAGGCTCAGAACAACCATGAAGCTCCACTACAAGCTCAAAAAAACACAAGACTACATTAAAGGTTTAGAACCATGTAAGTAACAAATGCCAGATCAGAACTACCAAGAAGCTCCACTACAAGCTCAGAACAAGCAAAAATGCTCTAATAAAAGTAAAAAATGAAAGACAGGCTCCAAATAATGGTTCATAATGAAACATAAGGCAATGAATTCCATTTCAGTCAACGCCAGACCCGAATACCATTTTCAGAATGAAATACAAAGCTTCAAATACAAGTTTCGCATGTATGTCACCATTAAACTAGCATAGAGAAGGTTTCCCAAGAACTATCATTACTTTGCAATGGATTTACATCCCAAAAACCCAAGAGATTCATAAAAACATGCAAGTAAATAACAAGAAAAATCAAACAAACAATTATCTCATGAGAGTAGAGTTATTTTAATGATTCATTTAGAAGTAAGCAATAAATCTTAATGTGTAGGGACTACCATGCCTAATAGTGCTTCTATAAATTTGAAGGAAACTTCTAGTTGAGATTCCTACTGTTTTTACTGTCCATGAAAGATAAAAAATAAACAATTTTTCTTCCAATGCCTCATATATATTCCCTTGATCGAAAATAGACTAGAGAAACCAAAAATAGCTAAGTAGCAGAAGAAGTCGAACTACTAGTTCAAAGAACTAGATAGCTCCATGCAGAGAAAAATTCGTGCGGCATGTAAAACCAAAAAACCTCCCAGAAATCTGTATCCCTTGTTTCTAAGAAAGTCTACACGTAAAAAATGATATCCATTAATGCCATAACTCCCAAATTTTCCACTTATCTCTCCTTGCCACCACCTCCCAAAATTGGTGAATGCCATTTCCAAGTTAACATGCATTTCTATATTTAGTGAAGCCTCCACGTAAGCCTCCATGAGAGACAACTAGCCTTTGCCAAAACTAGCAGTGCCTCCATGCATCAAACCCAAATCAAATAATTTGAATGCCATTGGAACCATCACCTTAGTGCCATGCGACCCTTAGGTTCCTTTATAATAGTTTAGGCTAGATTTCCCAAGACTTAGGTTAGTCTAACAATAAATCACCTTAGATCTTAAAAAATTGCCATAAGTAGTTTCCACCTTAGGTTATATTAAATTCACAACCATTAGTATTAGGCATTAAGTTAACATAGTCTAACATTACTATAGTAATCTCCCCCTCCCTTATTCATTTAGCAAAAGAGATTAGGCTAGGTCACCCCCCAAATAAATAGAATAAGAAGCTTAGGTTATATTATAACCCAATTAAATAGACATAGATACGGAGTAGGTGCTCTTACCTATTTTAGGATACCATTACGATAGTCCTTTAGTTTTAGGATTCTGATCCTCTTCATAGTCATGAAGCAGACTATATATCATTTACACCTATAATGTCCTATAGAGATCAATCCTAAAGACTCAAGCACAAACATACAAGCGAATGAAGGTACGTTCACACAAGACCAAAGAGTTTGTAACATACAAAGTTCAGTCCACTATGTCTCTCAAACTAATGAATGTCAATTTACCATTCAATTTGTTAAGAATATTTAAAACATTCCTTGGATCACTGAAATTGATTCAAGGATGAGTCAATAAAAGAGATAAGTTTACAATTCTCAAAATCAGATTGTAGCTTATCAATAAGAAGTGAAAATGGATTCTTGCAAGCCATATCATTCCATTCTAAAGAATCCAGGAGCAGAAATAATTTATCTATAACAAGCATGATTTTCAACAATAAAGGAAACACACCTCATTCCAGAAAATCACATGCCAATGCTTATAATGCAAAGAGAAATATAGCAGTTTGCCCAAGGTGTTACATACTTCCCTCGTAAAAAGAATAATTTTCCCAATGATTATCTCATTTTGATCATTGCATTAAGGATAATCAATTTGTTCACTTCCTTAACATATGTTTACAACAATATAAGAATTTAAAGTTCAAGAAATCAGCATTCATATAGATGTTTATTTAAAAATAAATAGTTATCTACTCCAAAATGGAAGAATTATTGACATATAAAGATAAAATCAATTTTTTTATAAGTGATCATAGTGAATTATGATCAAATAAATATGGAAAAGTAGTTTTCATATCTTCCAGGTTTTCCCAGGTTGTACTTTCTTCATTAAACTGGTCCCACTAGACCTTACATTGACTTATTTTACGATTCCTTAAATGCAACTGGTAAGTTTCCAGCACTTGTATGGGTTTAAACATGATTATTCCTGGGTCTTGGAACTTCAAGGACTTCCAATTTAACACATGTGATAAATCTGAAACGTAGCTCTTAAGCAAAGAAATATGGAAAACATCATGCATTCGTAACAAAGTAGGAGGTAATGCTAAACAATAAGCTACAAGGTTGATTACTTAAACTATCTCACAGGGTCCCAAATAATGAGGTGCTAACTTGGCAACCTTTCCTAAAGTTATAGAGCTCTTTTTCACTTTAACCCGAAGAAATAATTTCTCACCAAGTTCAAATTTCCTGTCAACCCGCTTTAAATTAGCATAAATCTTTTACCCATCTTCTTCTTCTTTCAAGTGCTCATGAATCATTTTAACTTGTTGTTCCATTTTTGTAAGGATTTTAGGTCCAATTGCCTCTCTATCCTCAATGCTATCCCAACTAACAGGGGTTCTACATTTTCTTCCGTATAATGCTTCAAAAGGTGTCATCCTAAGAGATGCATGATATGTGTTATTATATGCAAACTCAACTAGTGGAAGGTACTCTTCCCACTTATACTACTGATCCATACAATACATTCATAACATATCCTCTAAAACTTGATTAACTCTTTCATTTTTTCCATCTATTTATGGATGATACACAGAAATGAAATTCATCTTAGTTCCTAGATCTGTATTAAGCATTTGCCAAAACCTTGACATCATCCTAGGATCTCTATCCGATAAGATTAATTCATGTACTCCATGTAATCTGAATATTTCGTGTACAAATATTTTAGCCAATACAAGAGAATCATCCTTCAGATTACAAGCAATAAAATGTGCTACCTTTGTTAGTTTATAAAAAACTATCAAAATAACATCATGTTTATTTCTTGACATAGGAAACCCTTGTATAAAGTCCATGCTTATAACTTTCCACTTGTACTGAGGTATGCTATGAGGATATAATAAACCAGATGGGTTGATATGTTCGGCTTAAACAAAATGAAATTCAAGGCAATGTGTCAAAAAATCAATAACATCCGTTTTCATTCCTTTCAAGAAATATTGTTGTTTTACATCGGCAAGTATCTTTGTAATACCAGGGTGTGCAAAGAAAGGTGAACTGTGAAATTATACTAATAATTTCTTTCTTAAATCATTTAGCGAAGGTATGTAAACTGTGTTTTCAAATCTTAAGATTCCTTTGTTATCAAAGTGAAAATATTTATACCTCAAATCATTTGGATCTGCACCAAACACTGTCTTTACTTGCTGAAAGTAAGAATAAGATTCCATAACATTTTTTTACTTCATCCCGAAACTAAGTTCTCAATGTTATAAGAGCATAAATGTGCTTCCTATGATTTAGAGTGTCAGCCACTCTATTTTCCTTACCTTTGATGTAATTGATCTCAAAATCATACTGAGAAAAAAACTCTAGCCATCTTCATTTTCTTGCATTTAGATTTGGCTGAGTGAAAATATACTTCAGCCCAAGATGATCAGTTTTCAATTCAAAAGGCTTACCAAGAAGGTAATGTATCCAAACTTGCAGTGCATGAACAATGGAAGTAAGCTCTAAATCATGTGGAGTATAATTCAACTCATATAACTTTAGTTTTTTACTTTCATAAGCTATGACATGATCATTTTGTAACAAAATACCTCCTAGACCTTCACCAGATGCATCAGTTACTACCATAAAGTTTCCATTAGGATCTGGTACTGCAAGAATAGGTGCTGAAGTTAACTGTTCCTCCAAAGTTTTGAATGCAATTTCACATTTCTCACTAGAAACAAAATTCTTATCCTTCTTCTGTAAAGAAGTCATTGGTGCAACCATCTTAGAAAAATCTTTTACAAATTTTCTATAGTAACCAACAAGCCCCATGAAGCTTCTAACTTCATGTACATTCTTTGGTGCATGCCACTCAATTATAACTATAAGTTTAGAAGGATCTACAAAAATTCCATTCTTACTTATTACATGTCCCAAATAATGCACTTTTGTGTCATAGAAAGAACATTTAGATAACTTACCATATAACCATCTCTTTCTTAAGATTTCCAATACTATCTTCAAATGCTCATGGTATTCCTCAAAACTTTTAGAATATATGAGAATGTCATCCAAGAATATGAGCACAAATTTGTCCAAGTATTATTGAAATATATTATTCATTAAATTCATAAATGTTGCAGGTGCATTTGTTAATCCAAAAGGTAAAACCGTGAACTCATAATTTCCATACCTTGTTCTAAAAGTTGTTTTATTAATTTCCTCATCCTTACTCCATAACTGATGATATCCAGATCGAAGATATATCTTAGAATATACTGATCCTCCACTCATCTAATCAAATAGATCATCAATTCTAGGGAGTGGGTATCTATTCTTGATTGTTACTTTGTTTAACATTCTGTAATCAATGCAGAATCTAAGTGTTCCATCTTTCTTTTTCACAAAAATTACTGGTGCTCCCCAAGGTGAAACACTTGGCCTAATCAAACCTTTAGACAAAATTTCTTGCAACTGATCCTTAAGTTCTACTAATTCTATAGTAGTCATTCGGTACAGTGCCTTAGAAATAGGCTCAGTTCCAGTCTTGATCTCAATTGTGAAGTCAAACTCCCTTTTGGGTGGAAGACCTGGTAATTCTTTTGGAAACATGTCACTGAAGTTTCCTAACAACGGATATCATTCCATGCCATTGTTGCTCTCTTCAGCTATTTCTGTAATCTTTACTGCATATAAGGTACAACCTTTATTTTTCACCTTTTAAAGTTTTATAGCTAACAATTTTTTAACAGAAATATCACGTTTCACACCCTACATCTCTACTATTTTTTATAGGTCATCTAAACAACTAATACATTTTTCAAAATAGTCCACTTTAGCCTTATTCTCTACTAACCAATTAACACCTATGATTACATCGTAAGAACCCAAAGGTACAACATAAATATTAACTTAAGTGGAAAAACTAGGTAGGTCAAGGACTGCTCCAAACAGACACATACTAACTGTATGAACAACATTCTTTCCATAATGTACAATCCTTGTTTTATCCATGTTTCCATCTTTTCTTTTTAGTTTTGATGCTAATTTACTAGAAATAAAACATTCAGTAGCTTCGGTGTCAAAAGGAATAGTTAGAGATAAACCAAATAACTTACCCGGAACCTCTATGGGCGTGTTCTATTTTTCAGCCTGCTTGTCAGCTATTATAGGGTGTATCTTGTGCTACTGATTATGATCATCCTTTTTCAAAGGGAATTGATTTACGCAGTGATTTTTTCCACAGTTATAACAGCCTCCTACAGGTCCCTTTCTAGGCTTAGATTTATTTCCAACCTTTGAGTTATCATTTTGACCTCCATAGGAATTCTGTCCATTATTATTGTTCTTGACAAAGTTGTTCCATGCATTACCAACAAACATGTTTGTTGATACTTTCTTATTAGTATCAGATGTAAACTTACTTTTCATTTCAAATTTCTTCCATTGTCCTTTCTTAGATGTAAGAGATGATGAAGAAGAGTTAGGGATTTTCTTCCTTACTTCCTCCTTATGAGTAGAATTTGCCTTCAATTTCTGTTCTTACCTTATGGCATTTTCAACAACCCCTTCCATCGTGGTTAGGCTTTGAACGTCCACCTCTCCTCCTATAATGGGATTCAATCACATGATGAATTTCCGTATCTTGAACTTCTCGTCATTTTGGTACTAAGGTACATACTTAAGAAGTTTAGTAAACCACTCCCAATACTCAGTTACAGTTAGCTTTCCTTGAGCTAATTTTAGGAATTCATTCATTTTCCGATCATAGTAAAGTTACGGTAGCCAACATTTCCTAAAGTAACCTTTAAATTGATCCCAAGTAATATTAGTTTCATCAATGTTTAACTCAGCCTTACGACTGTCCCACCATGAAGATGCCTCATGGGAAAGCTGATATGCTCCCCATATCGCCTTTGTTTCTTATAATAAATTCCTTATTGCAAAGTATTTATCCATTTCACTGAGCCAATTCTTAGCTCTATCTCCTAATGTGGTGTCATCAAACTTAGGTGGACTTATCCTTTTTATATTATTAGTGAGTTCAACTACCAGCCTAGCCTTTTTATTCTTAGGCTGATCAGGTATGTTCACATTGTTATTATAAACACCTAAATTGACATTGTCCTTAGGAGGTGGCTGATTATTATTACCAGCATCTTCTTCCTCCTCATTGCCCATTACTTGTTATTCAAGTACAACCAAACGATCTCTTGTGTCCAACAAGGTAGAAAAGATCTCATCAAGTTTTTGGGTAGTTGCTGCTCCTTCCTCAGGTGGAGGATTATTTGCAACATTTCCTCTTGTTCTAACCATTTTGCGTTAACAAGAAAATTTAAGTTTCATCAGATTATGGACACAATAGGTCCAAGAGCTGTAACCTTCAGATCTGATACCAATATGTAACATTCCCATTTTAAGACTTTAGAAACAAGGGAATTTTTTGTTGAAACATAATGTTGTCTGTTCTAAATAAAACATCATTTAGAACACAAATTACATGCCAATCAATCTCATAACATATAACCATATGTAGCTGTATTGACTCGGTATACTACCAATCTCTCATTCCATGACTTAGTTACCAACCTATCTCTCATGTTAACTTAAAGTATAGAATACTTTATGTATACTACATATACTTGGTTCTCCTACCCTATTCCAAGTACTGAGCTATCTGTTTAAAGAACCTATATGAATACTTGTTACCAATATTCATCTGACATCACGTTACTTTAAACTAGGTGACATAGGACAACACAACCAGTAGCTTGTGATACTTTGGCCAAAGATTTTCAACATACTATTCATGTTACTATTCCTAGATGACATAGGCATCATTCTAGAATACATCCTTCACCTCACTCCTCTGTTATCTAAAATGGTCTTTACTGACTATCGTTAGTCCACTTGCCCAAGGTTTGACCTAGCCCTGGTTAACATCATAGTTTGTTATAGGAAGATGCTCACGATGAATTAGGGCATATGGGCATACTCGGCTGACCTAAGTCATCCAAATGTGCCAAGGTACCCTGAGTTATAGAGAGCTACTACCTATCCAAAATATGCTACTAACTTGACCTAGAGGGCAATGAAGTTCAGGTCCAGATGTGCGTAGATCTAGATGAACAAATATGAAAGGGTGATGCCACATGTCAATTGTAACACTGTATCCTTGAGAAGTACCAGGACCATTTGAGGGTACAATCTTGCAATTGGTGTGTGCCAACGACCGTGAGAACTAATTCATCAAAATGTACATACCCCCTAAGTGGTCATTAATCATAATTAAATTGGATTAAGATTCATATTACAACAACCATGCCTAACCCTAATTCCAACATTCCTTAAGTTCTTTATCCAATACTAGCCTAATTAGATATGAAGAACTTCATTAATTCATGTTTGCATTGTTATTCCTTAATGTGGCATAACAAGCAGTTATCCTAAAAATAGGACAAAAAACATCAACATTTATTTCTTAATGTAACCTGGCTGTCCAAACCAAGTGTGTCATCCACCTAGATTCAACTAGTGTTTACTTTGTAAACTTAGTATAAAGATTAAAGATCATAACCACTATTCATTTTATATTTCATTCCATGAGAGAGGAAGAGTCTTCCTCTACATGGTTAGAGGTTAGGTTTAACAAAACCTTTTAATCATTTGTTACTAGTATAGTTTAATTATATGTCCCACGCATATTTCATTATTAAACTATAGTTGTGTAGTTAGAGAATGACATCTTTTGCAAATTAACAAGTTCATTATAATAAGGGAGATTATACTATCCCCTTAATCCAACTTATCATCTTATAACAACAATATTATACAACAAATATAAAGAATACCTCCAAGATATCACTAGTGTTTTTTGTCATTCAAGTAAAAAAGAATTCATATCACAAATTAGATTTCAACACAATACCTTTCAATTCATGATAATAAATATACATTTACAAGACTATGTAATTCAGAAATTCTCTATGTCAATAAGAATTAAGATCTTAAAAGAACAATACTTTTCTTTTCCAGTACAAATACAAAATGAATAGAAATTCTTTACAGAAGATCTAGAATTAAATAAACCAATGCATCATAAAAGTTTCTATCTTCTTTTATCACTTACGATGTCCATCTGCAAAAATTTCTAGCACGGGTCAGTTCAATGAACTGAGTATGATAATCACTAAGAATTAAAATAAAGTGCATTCCACTAATTATTCCATTAAAACAACTCTACTTTAATGAAACAATTAGTAAATCATACAAATAATCATAAGTAATAATATCTAGAAAGGAAGTACAATAAAAGAGTCTGAATTCACTTTTAAGAAAAGAGCATAATATAATTTGCAACATCTGTATTATATCATAAGGTTTAATTGATCCTATCAATTATTAAAACAACCATTAGGTCTTGTCATACAATTGTTTCATAGTTTTATAAGAATAGAAATAAACATTTATCTTTTACTAAACAACTAAGAAGTTAATTACAACATAGCTCATATTAGGATGCTTCATCTTTCAATATAGCATAAGAAGAAGAATCAATACATACTTATCCCCCATACATTAATCATCTGAAAGATAAAAACAAGTTTAGAAGACACAAACTGCCTCATTTCAAATAAAACTATAAAAGGATTCAACATTAAAGGAAAAACATATAACAAGAATCCCAAAATAGTCCAAGTAGGGGTAGAGAGTCAAAATAATCACCTATAAGTCTAAACTAACTTCCATTTCTTAGAAGATATAATTAAAAGATCTGAAACCAAATGTTCCACAATACATTTTTCCATCTCAGAAGAAGATCAAAAAATGAAAAGTTCAATCAAATGAACTTATCCAAACAATAGTAAGAAGGGAACTCCATTGGAAAAGGTCCAATCCCTAAGTCATTTCATTTATACTATGAAATGAATTCCCATTTCTATTTCAAAATTTGAAATTCTTTAACTAGTTCCCAAAAGAGAACACAAAACCTGAATGCATAGTTAAAGAAAGCACACTTCTAATTTTCCATTACAAATATAACAAACTGGTTTACCTATTTCCATTCACCAAGCACAAGTTCAAATTCAAATATCAGATTAAGTACATAGTACAGTCCCTAAATAGTATACTATCCCCAAGAGAACATATTCAATTCTCTTTTTAAACTCAGAGATTTGTTCAATGAGTCCAACAAGGAATAGAAATCCAAAAACAGTGTAAGATATACAAGGTTCAATACAACTCATGAACTCAAAATACTGAAATCCCATTACAAGGCTTCAAAAACTTAATGT
This sequence comes from Taxus chinensis, assembly GCA_019776745.2. Classification (NCBI taxonomy): domain Eukaryota; kingdom Viridiplantae; phylum Streptophyta; class Pinopsida; order Cupressales; family Taxaceae; genus Taxus; species Taxus chinensis. The sequence continues at coordinate 71,660,266 of CM034148.1, read as the reverse complement.
TATAGAGTAAATAGTTCATGATCCCAAATAAGAATAATAATACAAAGCATTCTGAACAAAGATATGTATCCTTCCATACAAAATTTAGTATACTAGGTTTTAAATTCAACCTTCTAATAAAATAGAAGAAATCAATTAAGAAGATACGAAGAGAGTAAGAAAACTGAATAACTTTTAGTCAAGAGATGTTCCAATATTTTTTCCAAATCGACTGAAATAGAATCACCACAAGACTCTCGATTTCCATCTAAGAACTTTGTGACAGGAAGGTATTCATTAAACAATTGTTCACAAGAAGGAAAATGCATACTTTATTTCCATAAACCTCTTAAATTTTTAACAACCATTCCAATGAACTCTATGTAAAACCAAACCCACAACAAGGTACAATTACAGTCTAATAATCCTTTAAAAAAAATTCATGCTTTCAACAAGATGTGGGATTTCTCAAAGCAGAGAAGGGAAGAATATCCCCCAAACTCATATGCTCTTACCAGTTCAAGAACATGGTACAGTCTAAAAGATAGAAGTATTACAACCATTCTCACTCAAGAAGCTACACAGAGGAGATCTAAAAAATATATTACCTAGTCTACTTCAAACCAAAACAAATCTCTCAAGAACCTTTCAAGCAGATAGTCCATAAATGAGTTTAAAGATTTTCAAATCCTTACTATGAGTAAATCTCTAGCTGAGAATACTAGTACAGAACCAAACATGCAAGTATGGAATACTAGTACAGTGTCGAACTCGAAGCTTCGAATAGAGGTTTAGAACAATACAAGCTCTAGTACCAGCTCAAATGAAAAACAAGACTACTATACAAGCTCAGAACAACCACGAAGCTCTAGTACAAGCTCAATGAAACACAAGACTAAAAAAAAGATTCAGAAACATACAAGCAACATATGCCAGATCAGAACTACCAAGAAGCTCCACTACAAGCTCATAACAAGCATGAATGATCCAATACAAGTAAAAATGAAAAACATGCTCCAAATAATAGTTTCGAACAAAACATAAGGCAAAAAATGCTCGTTTAGTCAATGCCAAACCCGAATACTAGTTTTAGAATGAAATACAAAGCCTGAAATACAAGTTTTGCATGCATGTCACCATTAAACTAGCACAAAGAAAATTTCCCAAGAAGTATCACTATTTTACAATGGATTTACATCCCAAAAACCCCAAAGACTCATAAAAACATGAAAGTAAATAACTAGAACAATCAAACAAATAATTATCTCATGAGAGTAGAGATGGTTTAATGATTCATTTAGAAGAAAGCAAGAAATATTAATGGGTAGGGCCTATCATGCCTGATAGTGCTTCTGTAAATTCAAAGGAGACTTCAAGATGAGCTTCCTACTCTTTTTCTTCTCCACGAAAGATCAACAACTAAATTTTTTTTCTTCCAATGCTTCATATACATTCCCTTGATCGAAAATAGTCCAAAGAAACCAAAAATAGCCAAGAAGAAGAAGAAGAAGTCGAACTGCTAGTTCAAAGAACCATATAGCTCCCTGCAAAGTAAAAATCAAGAGGCATGCAAAACCAAACAACCTCCTAAAAATCCACCTCCCTTGTTTCTAAGACACTTTCCACACAAAAACCGAGATCCTTTAATGCCATAACTCCCAAATTTCTCACTTATCTCTCCTTGCCACTGCCTCCCAAAACTGGCGAATGCCATTTCCAAGTTAACATGCATTTCTATATTTAGTGAAGCCTCTACGTAAGCCTCCACCAGAGTTAACTAGCCTTTGCCAAAACTGGAAGTACCTCCATGCATTAAACCCAAATGAAATAACTTGAATACCATTGGAACCGTTGCCTTAGTGCCATGCGACCCTTAGGTTCCTTTTTAATAGTTTAGGCTAGATTTCCTAAGACTTAGGTTAGTCTAACAATAAATCACCTTAGGTCTTAAAACATTGCCATAAGTAGTTTCCACCTTAGGCAGATATTCACAACCATTAGTATTAGGCATTAGGTTAACATATAGTAGTAATCTCCCCCTCCCTTATTCATCTAACACAAGAGATTAGGTTAGGTCACCCCCCCAAAAAGTAGAATAAGAAGCTTACGTTAGATTATACCCAATTAAATAGACGTAGATAGGGACTAGGTGCTCTTACCTTGTTTAGGATACCGTTATGATATTTCTTTAGTTTTATGATTCTGATCCCCTTCATAGTCATGAAGCAGACTATATATCGTTTATGCTTATAATGTCCTACAGAGACCAATCCCAAAGACCCAAGCACAAACATACAACTGAATGAAGATACCAAAGAGTTTGTAACATACAAATTTTAGTTCGCTATGTCTCTCAAACTATTGAATGTCAATTTACCATTCAGTCTATTAAGAAGATTTAAAACATTCCTTGGATCACTAAAATTGATCCAAGAATGAGTCAATAAAAGAGATAAGTTTGCAATTCTCAAAATCAGATTTTAGCTTATCAATAAGAAGTGAAAATGGATTCTTGCAAGTCATATCATTCCATTCTAAAGAATCCAAGAGTAGAAATAATTTATGCATAACAAACATGATTTTCAACAATCAAGAAAACACACCTCATTCCAAAAAATCACATGCCAACGCTTGTAATGAAAATAGAAATATAATAGTTTGCCCAAGGTGTTACATACTTCCCTCTTAAAAATAATCATCATCCTACTGATTATCTCATTTTTATCATTACATTAAGGATAATTAATTTATTCACTTTCTTAACATATGTTTGCAACAATATAAGAATTTAAAGTGCCAGAAATCAGCATTTACATAGCTTTTCATTTAAAAATAAATAGTTATCTACTCCAAACTGGCAGACTTATTGACATATAAAGATAAAATCACAAATTTTTATCTTTCATCATAGTAAATTCTGATCAAATAAATATGGAAAAGAAGTTTTCATATCTTCCAGGTTTTCCCAGGTTGCACTTTCTTCATTAAACTGGTCCCACTAGACCTTACATTGACTTATTTTATGATTCCTTAAATCCAACTAACAAGTTTCCAGCACTCGTATGGGTTTAACCATGATTATTCCTGGGTCTTAGACCTGTAAGGAATTCAAATTTAACACATGTGATAAATATGAAACGTATTTCTTAATCAAAGAAATATGGAAAACATCATGGATTTGTGAAAAAGTAGGAGGTAATGCTCAATGGTAAGCTACAGGGTTGATTACTTAAACTATCTCAAAGGGTCCCACATAATGAGGTGTTAACTTGGCATCCATGCCCAAAGTTATAGAGATATTTTTCAGTTTAACTCAAAGAAATAATTTCTCACCAAGTTCAAATTTCTTGTCAACCTGCTTTAAATCAGCATAACTCTTTTGCCCATCTGCTTCTTCTTTCAAGCACTCACGAATCATTTTAACTTGTTTTATTTTCGTAAGGATTTCCAATCTAATTACCTCTCTATTCTCAATGTTGTCACAACTAATATGACATTTTCTTCCATATAATGCTTCAAAAGTTGCCATCTTAAGAGAGGCATGATATGTGTTATTATATACAAACTCAACTAGTGGAAGGTACTCTTACCACTTATATTGCTGATCCATACAATACATTCTTAACATATCCTCTAAAACTTGATTAACTCTTTAATTCTGTCCATCCATTTCTAGATGATACGCATAACTAAAATTTAGCTTAGTTTCTAGAGTTTCATTAAGCATTTGCTGAAACCTTGACGTCATTCTAGGATCTCTATCTGATATGATTAATTCAGGTATTCCATGTAATCTGAAAATTTCTTGTACAAATATTTTATCCAATACAAGAGAATCATCCTTCAGATTACCAACGATAAAATGTGCTACCTTTGTTAGTTTATCAACAACTACCAAAATAACATCATGTTTATTTCTTTACATAGGCAACCCTTATACAAAGTCCATGCTTATAACTTGCCACTTGTACTGAGGTATGCTATGAGGATACAATAAACTGGATGGGTGCATATGTTCAGATTTAACACGTTGAGATTGAAGGAAATGTCTCACAAAATCAATAACATCCTTTTTCATTCCCTTCCATAAATATTGCTATTTTACATCAGCAAACATCTTTGTAATACCAGGGTGTCCAAAGAAAGATGAATTGTGAAAATTTTCTAACAATTTCTTTCTTAAATCATTTAGCGAAGGTATGTAAACTGTGTTTTAAAATCTTAAGATTCCTTCATTATCAAAGTGAAAACCTTTATACCTCAAATCATTTGGATCTACAGAAAGCACTGTCTTTACTTGCTAAAAGTAAGAATAAGATTCCATAACATTTTTTTACTTCATCCTTAAACTGAGTTCTCAATGTTATAAGAGCAAAAATGTGCTTCCTACGACTTAGAGCATTAGCCACTCTGTTTTCCTTACCTTTTATGTAATTGATGTTAAAATAATATTGAGACAAAAATCTAACCATCTTCATTTTCTTGTATATAGATTTGGCTGAGTGAAAATATACTTCATCCCAAGATGATCAATTTTTAATTCAAAAGCTTACCAAACAGGTAATGTCTCCAAACTTGCAGTGCATGAACAATGGCAACAAAATTTAAATCATGTGGAGTATAATTCAACTCATGTACCTTTTGTTTTCTACTTTCGTAAGATATGACAAGATTATTTTGTAACAAAATACCTCTTAAACCTTCACCAGATGCATTTGTTACTACCATGAAGTCTCCATTAGGATTTGGTACTGCAAGAATAGGTGCTGAAGTTAACTATTCCTTCAAAGTTTTGAATGCAATTTCACATTTCTCACTCCAAATAAACTTATTATCCTTCTTCTATAAAGAAATTATTGATGTAGCTACCTTAGAAATTTTTTTTACAAATTTTCTATAGTAACCAACAAGCCCCATGAAGCTTCTAACTTCATGTACATTCTTTGGTGTAGGACACTCGGTTATAGCTACAATTTTAGAAGGGTATACAACAATTCCATTCTTACTTATTACATGTCCCAAATAGTGCACTTCTGTGTCATAGAAAGAACATTTAGATAACTTACCATATAACTATATCTTTCTTAAGATTTCAAAAACTATCTTCAAATGCTCATGGTGTTCCTTAATAATTTTAGAATATATGAGAATGTTGTCCAAGAATAGAAGCACAAAATTTTCCAAGTAGTCTTGAAAGATATTATTCATTAAATTCATAAATTCTATAGGTGCATTTGTTAATCAGAAAGGTAAAACCGTGAACTCATAATGTCCATACCTTGTTCTAAAATCTATTTTATGAATGTCCTCATCCTTACTCCGTAACTAATGATATCCAGATCAAAAATCTATTTTAGAATATACCGATGCTCCACACATCTGATCAAATAGATCATCAATTCTAGGGAGTGGGTATCTATTCTTGATTGTTGCTTTGTTTAACATTCTGTAATCAATGCACAATCTAAGTGTTTCATCTTTATTTTTCATAAAAAATATTAGTGCTCCCTAAGGTGAAACACTTGGCCTAATCAAACATTTAGACAAAAGTTCTTGCAATTGAGCCTTAAGCTCTACTAATTCTATAGTAGCCATTCGGTACGATGCCTTAGAAATAGGCTCAGTTCCAGGCTTGATCTCAATTGTGAAGTCAAACTCCCTTTTGGGTGGAAGACCTGGTAATTCCTCTGGAAACATGTCACTAAATTTCCGTAACAGTGGATAAAGTTCCATGACATGGCTGCACTCTTCAGCTATTTCTGTAATCTTTACTGCATATAAGGTACAACCTTTATTTTTCACCTTTTTAAGTTGCATAGCTGATAGTTTTCTAACAGAAATCTCACGTTTCACACCCTGAATCTCTGTTGTTTTCTGTAGGTCATCTAAATAACTAATGTGTTTTTCAAAATAGTCTAATTTAGCCTTATTCTCTACTAACCAATTAACACCTACGATTACATCGTACAAATGCAAAGGTGCAACATAAAGATAAACTTAAGTGGAAAAGATAGGTAGGTCAAGGACTGTTCCAAAAAGACACATACTAACTATATGAACAACATTGTTTCCATAATGTACAGTCCATGTTTCCAGATTTTATTTTTAGTTTTGATGCTAATTTACTAGAAATAAAACATTCAGTAGCTCCGGTGTCAAAAGGAATAGTTATAGGTAAACCAAATAACTTACCCAGAACCTCTATGGGTGTGGCCTATTTTTTAGCCTGCTTGTCAGCTATTACAGTGTGTATCTTGTGCTGCTGATTACAATCATCCTTTTTCAAAGGGCATTGATTTAGAGAATGACATCTTCTGCAAATTAACTAGTTTATTATAATAAGGGAGATTATACTATCTCCTTGATCCAACTTATCATCTTATAATAGCAATAGCATACAAAAAATATAAAGAATACTGCCACGATATCACTAGTATTTCCATCATTCAAGTACAAAAGAATTCACATCACAAACTAGATTTCAACACAAAACCTTTCAACTCATGATAATAAATATACATTTACAAGACTATGCAATTCAAAAATTCTGCATGTTAATGAGAATTAAGATCTTAAAAGAACAACACTTTATTTTCCAATACAACTCAATAATGAATCAAAATTCTTTACAGAAGATCCATAATTAAATAATCCAATGCATCATAAAAGTTTTTTTCTTCTTTTATCACTTATGATGTCCATCTACAAAAATTTCTAGCATGGGTCAGTTCAATGAACTAAGCATGATAAGCACAAGCATTAAAGTGAAGTACATTCAACTATTTGTTCCATTAAAACAAATCTGCTTTAATGAAACAATTAATATATCATAACAATAATCATAAGTAATAACACCTAGAAAGGAAGTACAATAAAAGAGTCTAAATTCACTTTTAAGAAAAGATCATAATATAATCTGCAACATCTACATTATATCATAAGGTTTAATTGATCCTATCAATTACTTTAAAACAACCAACAGGTCTTGTCATCCAATTATTTCATAGTTCTATAAGAATAGAAATACACATTTATCTTTTACTAAGCAGCTAAGAAGTTAATTGCAACATAACTCATATTAGGATGCTTCATATTTCCATATAGCAAAAGAAGAAGAATCAATACATACTTATCCCCCATACACTAATCATCTAAAAGATAGAAACAAGTTTAGAAGACAAAAAATTCCTCAGTTCAAAGATAACTATAAAAGGATTCATCATTAAATGAAAATTTTTTAACAAGAATCGCAAATAAGTCCAAGTAGGGGTAGAGAGTTAAAACAATCCTCCTGTAAGTCTAAACTAACTTCCATATCTTAGAAGATATAATTCAAAGATTTGAAACCAAATCTTCCACAATACATTTTTCCATCTCAGAAGAAGATCAAAAATAGAAAATTTCAATCAAATGAACTTATCCAAACAATAGTAAGAAGGGATATCTATTGGAAAAGGTCCAATCCCTAATTCATTTCATTTATACTATGAAATGAATTCCCATTTCTATTTCAAACTTAGAAATTCTTTAACTAGTTCCCAAAAGAGAACACAAAACCTGGATGCATAATTAAAGAAAGCACACTTCTAATTTTCCATTACAAATCTAACAAATTGGTTTACCTATTTCCATTTACCAAGCACAAGTTCAAATTCAAATCTTAGAATGAAGTACATAGTACAATCCCTAAAAAATATACTATCCCCAAGAGAACATATTCAATTCTCTTTTTAAACCCAAAGATTCGTTCAATGAGTCCAACAAGGAATAGAAATCCAAAAACAATGTAGGATATACAAGGTTCAATACAACTCACAAACTCAGAAGACAAAAATCCCATTACAAGGCTTTAACAACTTAATGCAACATAGTAAATAGTTCGCGATCCCAAATAAGAACAATAATACAAAGCATTTTGAATAGAGATATGTATCCTTTCATACAAAATTCAGTATACTAGGTTTTAAATTCAACCTATAATAAAACACAAGAAATCAATTAAGAATATTTGGAAAGAGTAAGAAAACCGAATAAATTTTAGTCAAGAGATGTTCCAATCTTCCTTCTAGCTCGACTGAAACATAATCACCACAAGATTCTCGATTTCCATCTAAAAAGCTTGTGCAAGAAACATATTCATTTCAACATTGTTCACAAGAAGGAGAATGCATACTATATTTCCATAAACCTCTTAAACTATTAATGACCATTCCAACGAATTCTATATCAAACCAAACCCACAAGGTACAGTTACAGTCTAATAATCCTTCAACAAAATAGTCACGCTTTCAACAAGATGTGGGATTTCTTAGAGCAGAGAATGGAAGAATATCCCCCAAACTCATATGCTCTTACCAGATCAAAAACATGGTACAGTCTAAAAGATAGAAGTATTACAACCATTCCCACTCAAGAAGCTACACATAGGAGATCTCAAAAAGAGATTACGTGGTCTACTTCAAACCAAAAAAAATCTCTCAAGAACCTTTCAAGTAGAAAGTTCATAAATGAGTTTAAAGCTTTTCAAATCCTTAATACGAGTAAATATTTAGCTTAGAATACTAGTACAAAATCAAACACATCGATTCAAACAAAATTTCAGAACACACAAGTATGGATACTAGTATAGTGTCAAACATGAATCTTCAAACAAAGGTTTAGAACAATACAAGCTTCAGTACCAGCTCAAATGAAACAAAAGACTACAATAGAAGCTCAGAACAACAACGAAGCTCCACTACAAGCTCAATGAAACACAAGACTAGAATAAAGGTTTAGAACCATACAAGCAACAAATGTCAGATCACAACTACCAAGAAGCTCCATTACAAGCTCATAACAAGCATGAATGGTCCAATACAAGTAAAAATGAAACACATTCTCTAAATAATAGTTCAGAACAAAACATAAGGAAATGAATTCCCGTTCAGTCAACGCTAGACCTGAATACCAATTTCAGAATGAAATACAAAGCTTCAAATACAAGTTTCACATGCATGTCACCATTAAACTAGCACAGAGAAAGTTTCCCAAGAACTATCAATACTTTGCAATGGATTTACATCACAAAAACCCCAAAGATTCATACAAACATGCAAGTAAATAACCAGAGAAATAAAACAAACAATTATCTCATGAGATCAAAGTTGTTTTAATGATTCATTTAGAAGAAAGAAAGAAATCTTAATCGCTAGGGCCTATCATGCCTGATAGTTCTTCTACAAATTCGAAGGAGACTTATAGCTGAGATTCCCACTCTTTTTCTTCTTTAAAAAATATCAACAACTAAACAAATTTTCTTCCAATGCTTTATATACATTCCCTTGATTGAAAATAGATTAGAGAAACCAAAAATAGCCAAAAAGAAGAAGAAGAAGTCAAACTACTAGTTCAAAGAACCAGATAGCTCCATGCAGATCAAAATTTGTGAGGCATGCAAAACAAAACAACCTCCCACAAATCCACCTCCCTTATTTCCAAGATGATTTGCACACAAAAACCAAGATCCATTAATGCCATAACTCCCAAATTTCCCACTTATCTTTCCTTTCCACCACCTCCCAAAACTGGTGAATGCCTTTTCCAAGTTAACATGCATTTCTATATTTAGTGAAGCCTCCACCAGAGTTAACTAGCCTTTACCAAAACTGGCAGTACCTCCATTTATTAAACCCAAATCAAATCACTTGAATGGCATTGGAACCATTGCCTTAGTGCCATGAGACCCTTAGGTTTCTTTTTAATAGTTTAGACTATATTTCCCAAGACTTAGGTTATTCTAACAATAAATCACCTTAGGTCTTAAAACATTGGCATGAGTAGTTTGCGTCTTAGGTTAGATTAAATTCACAACCATTAGTATTAGACATTAGGTAATCTCCCCCTCCCTTATTCATTTAGCACAAGAGATTAGGTTACGTCACCCCCAAAAAAATAGAATAAGAAGCTTATGTTAGATTATAACCAAATTAAATAGACATAGCTAGGGAGTAGGTGCTCTTACCTAGTTTAGGATACCATTAGAATAGTCCTTTAGTTTTAGGATTATGATCCCCTTCATAGTCATGAAGCAGACTATATATCGTTTACGCCTATAATGTCTTGTAGAGATCAATCCCAAATATCCAAGCACAAACATACAACCGAATGAAGGTACGTTCACTCAAGACCAAAGAGTTTGTAACATACAAATTTTATTCTGCTATGTCTCTCAAACTAATGAATGTAAATTTACCATTCAGTGTGTTTTAGAAGATTTAAAAAATTCAATCACTAAAATTGATCCAAGGATGAGTAAATAAAAGAGATAAGTTTGCAATTCTCAAAATCAGATTGTAGCTTATCAATAAGAAGTGAAAATGGATTCTTGTAAGCCATATCATTCTATTCAAAAGAATCCAAGAGTAGAAATAATTTATCCATAACAAGCATTATTTTCAATAATAAAGGAAACACACCTCATTCCAAAAAATCACATGCCAATGCTTGTAATGCAAATAGAAATATAACAGTTTGTCCAAGGTTTTACTACAACCACACAGAATAAGAAATTAAAGGTATTCCAGAAGCCCTTTTCAACTCATGGTATGAATGAAAAATCTATATACTAGGGTTAGTCATCAAACAATGTTGAGCTTGATTGTATCATTTCCTTGCTAGATCCTATGCCTCACACTTTGGGTACCATAAAAAATGAGACTTCTAGCCTTATTGTAGTAACACTATAAAAACATGTTTAGACACAATTCATGAACCTTAAACGTATAATTTTGAGTCTATTGTTGTTCCATAATAGCCATCCAATGCAAAATCTTTATCTAATGCCAATAACATTATCAAATAATTAGATAATCCATCTCCACAAATACCTGTTATGGATTTGATTACAAAATCACCTACATTTCAAGATATCCTTACTCATGAATTCCATGATGCACATATTCCTAAGGGTGTTAATGCACAACCATTTCAAGATTCAATGTAAAATAAATCATCAAATAATCCAATCCTATCATTTGGTCCTCATGACCTTTTGAAACCAAACATCATGAATAATAAATCCTTATACATTGAATCATTCATCACTAATAATCAAATCAAAAGAGTTTTTATAGACAATGAAGAAACATTGAATATATGTTCTATGAAACTATTAAGATGCCTTGGATGCCCGTATATAGGTCAATCCTTTTCTCCCCATGTCATTCCTTTCACAGATAAAAAATGTGTCAACATTGATATCCTATTCAAACCCCAATCATATATATCTGATACTCCACCTACTTGGGATATCATTAAAAAAGGTATTGGAGACTATGACCTCAAAAATGTCAATTATAAATTACCTTTATCCACACATAACTTCTTCTATTATCTAGCTTAATAAAACCTATTCATTGAATATATTTCCATCTACACCATTGAATTGGACCTTGTCCACCTAAGTCTTGTAAATCAGGACCAATCAAATCACAGATGCATTGAAATTATTTCTATCTACTCCATTTACTTTGACCTCTTCTGCCCAAATCTCATACATCAAAACCAATCAAATCAAATACGCATTTAAAATATTTCTATCCACACCATTGACTTGGACCACACCGACCCATGTCTCATAAATCAATACAATTAAAATTACATAACCATGGACCTCTTCCATAATGATGAGTCCATTTCCAATCATAATCCACCAAAAAGAAAAAAGCAAAAAAAGAAAAAGGATCTCTCAAAGTCAACCCCTCATCAAAGTGCTATTTGAAATTAAAAAAAGTAGAAATAAAAAATTCTTATCCACAGGTACTCTCCACACTAGGGGAGTTCACTTGTATAAACAATTTTAATTGTTTTATCCACTAGAAGATATCTCAATCATCACATCATCAAAAATCACACACTTCACCTATAAGATACAAGGTAACCTTGTTCTTAGTAGTTACTGTGTATCTCATCCTTGTTATTGTTTATCCCATTTTAAATATTTTTACCTATGGTCTTGTCTAGAAGCTTCCAAATGGAAAATCATCCTTTCAAAGAAGTTCTCTTTAAAAAAACACTAAAATTCTTTACCCGAGTCATTTGTCCACCCTCAGTCTACAATGTTAAGTCCTTGTGTCCTACTAGTTGCATGAGGATGGTATTTGGGGTCAAACATTTCTTCCCAATAAGAACTATTTAAAAACAAGGAAAAATCAATCAAAAATACAAAAAATGTAAATTATTACATCTTTGGTCCTTCGTAGTCTTTAGTGTTGAGCTCACACTTCTTACTAGTAGTGTGAGACTAGGAAATGAGGAAGGTATCCCTACTCACCTACATTTTGTCTTCAGTTTTAAGCCCTTGTCTCTTATTAGTGGCATGGGGAGAGATGTAGGGAGTCACTCCACAAATAAAAAAAAGAAATATTGTACACAATCTGAATCAAAAGTGCTTGATCATAACATCCAAATAAACAATCAAGTTGTTGATGTTAACAGATACTAAAAACTTACTTTAAGTGAATCTTTTCAATCAGCAGGACACCAATGGATCTAACTCTAGTCAAAACCTATAAAGTGAAATTATTTTAGAATTTGTCATATAATATTGATTGGATATGAGTCACATTTTCCCAAATGGACCATTGTCACTGTTATCCAAAACAAACCCCTAGGTTATTTTGATAACTGACATTACTGTCTTGAATTTGGACACATAAAAATTGATAAAAAATGGAGAAATTCAATGTTACAAGCATTTCCCTCTTCATTGTAAGGCTATAATTCCCAAAAAATAGCTAAAAAATTAGAGGAATTGGGAAAAATATTCTTTGGTGTGGCTAAATCAGATTTTGAAGGAACATTAGGAACTATTCCTTTGTTCCTCTTGTTCCCTACATTAGCGCATTATCCACACAAGGGGTTTAAGGGATTGAAATCAGATTAATTGGGTCTATATGGCACTAGAGGAATAGTTCCATGAGGTTGGAAATTATCTACATAAGCGATTCAGTCATAGGCAGAAGGGGGGTTAATTGCAGATAAAGTGGGTGATGTGGGTACCTTGGGAACTGGCTGAATAGTTTCCATGTTTTGTTAGTTATTCAAATGACCGATGCAGATAAATAATGGAAGCAAGGAATATAAAATGTAGGTGAAGAAGAAAAAGCGGGCACTAATGGAATAGGTGGAACTATTCCACAGTTCCACCCAAACTCTGATTCCTCGCAAAACACAAGAAATGTGGAAAATGTAGATATGATTGGCCCAATGATCATAAAAGGAATAATTCATATGTTCCTCCAGTTCCCTAAATGGAAGACCCATCCCCACTAGGAAAAAACACATTAAAGCTAACTGTGGAGACCCGCGTGGAACCTTGTCACAACCATCCTGCACCCTTGAGTTTCAAATGGCCATATTTGTTTCCTTGTTACTCCAAATTTCAAAACATTGGTACCCCTGGAAAGGTCTCATCATGTAATACACCATTAATTTAGGTGATGGTAGGTGGGTGGAAAAGAGGAAATACAATCTAATATTAAAATATGCATTTCTAGGTAGCTCAACCACCAACTTTGATGGAGTATGGTGCCCATTCCTTATCTTACAAAAAAGTATCACAAACGAATGGTCTTGTAAGGGTTCCCATGCCTATTTTGAGACATTTAATGCATGTTGTTGGTGGTTGAAGGTGGAAATCTAAGTTTCCCTCTCTTTTCCCTCTTATCTCTTTCCCATATTCTATATATTATAAAAGGATTCTAATTTGTAAAGGTTGGACCCTCTTGGAATGCTAGTGCATCCTTTTTTAAGTACTACATAAATGTTTTGAGTTTCAAGCCTTAGATTTGGAGATTTTTAGGGTGATTCATACCTTATTCCTTCATTGTAATGGACTGTGCATCTCTATGAAGCAATAAAATGCATGTATTTGTGGTTATTCTCTACCCTAGCTTGTGTTTATTATATCATCTTTCCTCTCTGTTTCTTGTATGGTGTGTTGTGTGCTCCATGGAAATGAGAATTTGAATGTTGTTTTGGACTATAGCACTCTTTTCTGCCATCTTCTCCTTCATCCTCCTCCCATTTCCACTCATCTAAGAGCATCTTTACCTTCACTTGAGATCAATCTTAGAGAACACCATGGCCCCCTTCATTTGATCAAAACAAGTCATCAATGCGAGGTAGGGGATAATGATCTTTGATCGTTACCTTATTCAGCTGGCGATAGTCTATGCATAACCGTACAGATCCATCCTTCTTCTTAACAAATATAACCAGTGCACCCCAAGGGGATACACTAGGATGGATAAGGCCTTTCTCTAGAAGGCCCTTCAGCTGTAACTTGAGCTCACAGAGCTCTGGGGTGGTCATCCTATAAGGAGCTCATGAGATAGGGTCTACTCCTGGAGCTGGATCAATATGGAAATCAGTCTCACGTGGGGGTGGCATCCCCGGTAGCTCCCTTGGAAAAACACCTACATACTCTCTTAAAATGGGATGGTCATCTAGCGATGGCCCACTAGATCCATCCTTTGTCCGGTCACTGACTGTGACTGCATACATCTGACAACCCCATTACACACATCACTTGAGCTGCATAGTGGAAATGGTGTAGACCCCAGAAATCACCAACTCAACTCCCAGATCGTCTGCACAAGATATAGTCTTATGATAGTAATCCATCCTAGCCCTATGTGTAGACAACCAATCTATAGTGGTGGCGAAAGGTCCCAAGTTAATAACACACTCCTTTACCAAGGAGTCTACAGAGACCTTGGCTCCTCGAAGCCATCTTGACATCCCAACTATGACCTTGTCTAAAAGCCACTAGCCTGCATCGCTCTACCAAGGATGGTGTAATAAACGAATCAGAAGAACCAGAATCAAACAATATAGAAGTAGGAACACCTCTAATGCTACCTGTAGTCTCAATGACCATGCTCTGGTGCTTGGCCTAGTGGTTCTCAACCATTGCATAGATCCTATGTGTTAGGAAATAAGGGATAAAATATGTGGAATAATCCCTCACAGATTCGTAACAGTAGAAACTAATATGTAGAAATTATTACAGATCTCAAATAAAATTGCAAAAAAAAATAACACAACACAAAGAGATAGTATTTAACGTGGTTCACCCAATTTGGGCTACGTCCACCAAGAATCACTTGCTCAGATTTTATTACAAGCCACCGCTCTCTCAATACAATACCCAAATCCGTTTGGAGCTATGCTCAAAAAACTCTACAGAATTCATAACCGAATTCAAAACACATCTGCAATATATTTGCTTGTACATCTATCATATGCATAAGACCATATAAATAAACAACTGCTTAAGCAGTTTTACAAAACCATGGGTATCAAAACCATGGGCAAAAATCATCCCATAAACCTATGGGTACAAAAAACTCACCCATATGAGAAAAGCACGTTTCCCGATATGTCAGGTGCATTTTTCGAGGCCAAAAAATTTTACGCCTAAATTTTTTTTTCGGGGGTTGTGCCCCCGGACCCCCACTCAAGGTCCAGCCCGGCCCCGAACCCCAGCGAGGATACATGAAAAGTGTACAGTACTCTTAGTGTATAGTCTTCAACACTTTCACACATGAAAAATAGGCTCCACAACCTAACAATCTCCCACTTGGAGACTAGTTTTCCTTTGAGAAAGCTTCTCAACCCTTCACTAGTTTCTGTGATGACCAACCAAAGCTAAACACAACTTCAGTTTTTCCCTTGTGACCACCTTGGTCATCATGTCTATAGGATTCTAACTGGTATGAATCTTCTCCAACTTCAACTTCTCTTCCTCTAAAGATGTCCTAATGAAATGGTACCTTAACTGTATATGCTTTGTCCTAGAGTGGAAAGCAGAGTTCTTAGCTAGGTTTATAGCACTCTCACTATCACTATGCAGCTTACATTCCTCCTGCTTATGCCCCAACTCCTCAAGAAATTTTTGTAACCAAATCATCTCTTT
The DNA here is from genome assembly GCA_019776745.2 of Taxus chinensis. Lineage (NCBI taxonomy): Eukaryota > Viridiplantae > Streptophyta > Pinopsida > Cupressales > Taxaceae > Taxus > Taxus chinensis. The sequence continues at coordinate 71,644,326 of CM034148.1, read as the reverse complement.
GCTTGCCTCTGTGGCAGCAACATACTCAGCCTCTGTGGTTGACAAAGCCACCAGCTTCTATAGTCGTGAAATCCAGCTCACTGTTGTCCCACCTATAGTGTAAATATAACCTGTTGTGCTCCTCCTGCTGTCTACATCTCCAGCCATATCTGAATCTACATAACCACGTAAAGTGGTGTTTGATCCACTATAGCACAAAACTGTCCCCATGGTCCCTCTCAAATACTGAAGGATCCACTTTACTGCTTGCCAATGCTCTTTACCTGGATCACTCATAAATCTACTCACAGCTCCCACTGCATGGGCAATATCAGGCCTAGTGCATACCATGGCATACATCAAACTGCCAACTGCTGATGAGTAAGGTACCTTGGACATTTGGTTTCTCTCCTGCTCTGTCTTGGGACACTGCTCCTTTGATAACTTGAAATGGCCTACCAAAGGAGTCCCAACCGGTTTAGCATCCTGCATATTAAACCTCTCCAAGACCTTCTTAATGTACTCTTCCTGAGATAAAGTCAGCTTCCGTTCCTTCCTATCTCGAGATATCCTCATACCAAGGATTTTTTTGGCTGCACCCAAATCCTTCATAGCAAATGATTCACTTAGCTGCTTCTTGAGTACTTTTATTTCCTGCATGTTTTTACCTGCAACCAGCATGTCATCAACATACAAACACAAGGATAATATAACTTCCATCCTCAAATTTCTTTATATACACACAATGGTCAGAATGACATCTGATATAACCTTGCTCCATCATGAAGCTATCAAATTTCTTATACCATTGACGTGGAGCTTGTTTCAGGCCATACAAGCTCTTCTTCAGTTTGCACACCATCTCCTCTTTACCTTTGACTTCATATCCTTCTCTGGCTGCTGCATATATAGCTCCTCCTCCAAATCGCCATGGAGAAATGTAGTCTTTACATCTAACTGTTCTAAGTGCAAGTCTTCTGCTGCCACTATTCCAAGAACAGTTCTGATAGAAGTCATTTTTACTACAGGAGAAAAAATCTCATCAAAATCTATACCTTTTTTCTGTGCAAACCCCTTGACCACCAACCGGGCCTTGTATCTTTTCTTTCCTCCTTCTTCCTCTTTACTCTAAACACCCACTTATTCTGTAATGCTCTTTTTCCTTCGGGTAGCTTTACCAAATCCCATGTCTGGTTCTCCATGAGAGCCTGATGCTCCTCATCCATGGCTTGCTCCCACTTCTTCCTGGCATCTACCTGCATTGCTTCATCAAAGCTCTCTGGTTCTCCACTATCAGTGAGTAATAAATAATAAAGAGAAGGAGAAAAACATGTTCAGGTTCTCTTCTTACCCTAGAAGACCTCCTCAATATAGGAGTTTGGGGTTCCTGTTGAGGGGGTTCCTGAACTAATTCATGTGTCACTTTCCCATCTGGAAGATCCTCTACCACTGCATATTCTTTCTTGGATTCTTCCCTGTTTTCCTACGACTACTGCTTATACATGAATTTCTCATTAAAGACCACATCCCTAGATCGAATGATTTTCTTGTCCTTAATACTCCAACATTTATATCCAAAGTCATCACCACCATAACCAATGAAAGTACATTTTTCTGATTTAGCCTCTAGCTTAGTCCTATCATCCTTGTCTATGTGAACAAACACCTCACATCCAAAGACTCTAAGAAATGAATAATCAACTTTCTTACCATACCAAGCCTCCTCAGTATGCCTCCATCTAAGGAACTTGAGGGTCCTCTGTTTATCAAGTACATAGCTGTGCTCACCGCTTCTACCCAAAAATAAAGAGGCAGTCCTGCATGTAACCTCATGCTCCTAGCACGTTCCATTATTGTTCTGTTCATCCTTTCTGATACCCCATTCTGCTGCGGAGTTCTTAGAACCATCTTTTTCCTACGGATTCCATTCTTAGAATAGTAATCATCAAATTCATTGCTGCAATACTCCCCTCCATTATCTGACCTAAGACATTTTAGCTTAAGACCTGTTTCATTCTCTACCAAGGCTTTCCATTTAACAAAAGTGTCAAATACATCAGATTTGTTTCTAATACAATAAACCCAAACTTTCCTTGTTGCATCATCAATAAAAGTAACATAATAACTTGAACCCCCAAGAGATGATACCTGAGCTGGCCCCCACACATCAGAATGTACCAGCTCTAACTTACTCTCTTTCTTCGTAGGTCCAACCTTGAGAAACCTTACTCACTTCTGTTTCCCATATATGCAGTTCTCATAGAAATCGAAACCTATTTCTGTATATCCAGGAAAATTCTTCTTTATGATGTTCATGCCCTTATGGCTCATATGACATGAGCCTATAGTGCCATAATGTTGTATCTGCATCTGAAGCCACAAGATTACAATCATTAGTACTATCAGTGGTTAAATACAAGGTTCCAACCTTCTTACCTCTTGCCACCACAAGAGCACCCTTGGTAACCTTCCAAGAGTCTGCTGTAAATATCACAGTACAACCATCACTTCCCAACTGCCCTACCGATATCAAATTTCATCCTTAATGTAGGCACATGTCTGACATCCTTCAATAGCCATGTATTCCCATTCTGCATCTTAACCTGAACAGAACCTTTTCCAACTATGCTGCAAGGCTCATCATCACCAAGAAAAACATGCCCAAAATCCCCTTGAACATAATCAACAAAATAATGCCTATGTGGAGTAGCATGAAAAGAAGCCCCTGAATCTAAAACCTAAGATTCAGTAATATTATGCAAAGAAAGAATCAAAGCATCCTGACATACATTACCCGATTGCCACATTTGCCTCCTTGTTTTCTTCTTGTTGTTTCTTCTTATCCCGAAGCTCCCAATAGTCCTTCTTTGCATGCCCAGGCTTTCCACAATTCCAACATACAATCTTGTTCTTGGATTTTGACCTTTGCCCGATCTTTTGATTTTCCACGGTTTCCTCTATTCTTCTGTCTCCCTCTAGTTTCCACTGTCAAAGCATTCCCTGAAGTAGAAGATTCCCCAGAGATTTTTCTTCACATTTCCTCACTTAGAATCACCCCTACAACATCCTCAAACTTCAACTTCGAGTTAGCTAGAACTGAGTTACTTACCACCATTACCAGGCTATTCCAACTCTCAGGTAAAGAGCACAGAATTAATAAAGCCCTAACTTCTTCATCAAATTCTATTGTAATCGAAGCTAGCATATTCACAACCGTATTGAAATCATTTAAATGATCTGCTACTGAACTATTTTCAGACATCTTCATATTAAACAACTTTTTCATTAAAAATATCTTATTAGAGGCAGAGGGTTTTTCATACGACTTCCCTAATGCATCCATTAGATCTTTTGTAGTCTTTTCCTTTGAAACATTAAATAATACCAAAGATGCAAGACACAGCCGTATCGTTCCAAGTGCCTTCCGATCCAACAAATCCCATTCCGCATCTGTCATACTCGAGGGTTTGTTCACCTTCTTAGACAACAGAGTATAAAGATCCTTCTGATAAAGGTAATCTTCCATCTGCATCTTCCAAAGACTGAAATTCTGTCCCGTTGAATTTATCAACCCTAGATCTTCCATCATCTGCCATAGCTCCCACTCAAGCTAAAAACTTTCCCTGTGATTCAACACTTCAGCAAACCAAACCAGGCTCTGATACCAATTGTTAGGAAATAAGGGATAAAATATGTGGAATAATCCCTCACAGAATCACAATAGTAGAAACTAATATGCAGAAATTATTACAGATCTCAAATAAAATTGCAGAATAAAATAACACAACACAAAGAGACAAGTATTTAACGTGGTTCACCCAATTTGGGCTACGTCCACTAAGAATCACTTGCTCATATTTTATTACAAGCCACCACTCTCTCAATACAATACCCAGATCCGTTTGGAGCTATGCTCAACAAACTCTATAGAATTCACAGCCGAATTCAAAACACATCTGCAATACATTTGTTTGTACATCTATCATATGCATAAGACCATATAAATAGACAACTGCTTAAGCAGTTTTACAAAACCGTGGGTATCAAAACCATGGGCAAAAACCCATCCCATAAACCTATCGGTCAAAAAAATTTCCCATATGAGAAAAGAACATTTCCTGATATGTCGGGCTGCCCATTTTTTCATCGGCCAAAAAATTTTACGCCTAAAATTTTTTTTTCGGGGGCTACACCCCCCGAACCCCTGACCCGCTCAAGGGCTACGGGACCCTCGTAAAACAGGCTACCATGAGTGTGCCACCATACCACCACTCAGTGTACCCGGCCTGGCCCCAAACCCTCTAGGCAAGGCTACATGAAAAGTGTACACATTTTCTTAGTGTATAGTCTTCTAACACTTTCACACATGAAAACCACAGACTCCAAGAACCTATCCTTGACTCCATCCCATCAGAAAATCCATGCAACAAGTATTAGTTCAGGTGTAATATTGTGTACCTTGACTCTTTTAGGGTTTTGAGCTATAGTTACAACATTGATGTTATTGGTTTCGCTACTGTTCATTTCAATTTATTTCACCCGAAGTTACAGGTACCCTGAAGTCCTATGTCATATATCAAATAGTGGGACAATTGCTAGACCTGTTTCAACTAATTTTGTAAAGGTTCTATAGACCCTGATTGATTTCAGCCTTTTGGTTCGCCTAAGTGTGGTGCCTTTAGAGCTCCTATGGACATGATATCAAGTATATGAACTGACTTGTGACTACCAATGGGACCTCTTAGATGTTTTCCATTTTTCTCATCTTTTGGGTTAATGCTTAGACTTTGTAGGAGTGTATATAAACATGTGGGCCATTCACAGGAATAATACTACTATCTACACAGTGGCATTTCTAATTAAGATGTTACAGGGGGTATGCAACTTTAATGTTGACGAACATGTAGGGTTAGGAACATTGCTGACTTAATATGGAATAAAGCTTCTTTCTTCAACTAGTGTTTCATGATCAGACCTAACATTTTTCTTTAGCACTATTCTGGGAGAGTTGTAATACTTAGTAGATTTTGTACTTCATAGGATTTCTGAACAGATTGCTAGTGATGTCTGAGTGCAGTTTATAGTGTCAACTATGGAACTTTAAATGTTTATTTCATAGATTTGGAACCTTTGATTTATCATGCACCTGTTTACATCTTTGCATGTAATCGGTAGATAGCATCCATATGGTTTATAACATCTTCAATACTCATGTTTATGGATCTACTCTGATTTTTTTGTAGGTATACAAATTTTTTACTTGAGGGTGACATTTTTCATCTTCCTAGATATTGTTTTATAGAATTACTAACATTTTTGATATCTATTCACTCAGAATTTTTTATTATTGCTCTAGTGACATTTTTAATTTATGACATGTTTTCAAGAACCGTTGTAGTTTTAAGGATTTCCTTAATATTAAGAAAATTATGATTTGGGTTGTGATATTTTTACATCTTGCATTGAAGTATTAATGACATACACACTGACTCTGTTTAGTCATCAAATCACATGTCATTCATCCTAACATGTGATATCGTTACTGTAGTTTAATTTTTAATTTGACAACCGTGTTTTAATATAACATGTCTTGCTATAGTAGAAAATCACAATGTTTAAGTCTTAAATGCATGGGAACGGTCACTAACTCTTACTATGCAGATTGATTAGCGAAAGACTCTTATAAATCTAGAAGGAGACATTTATAGCATTAGAGGGTGCTTCCCCAATTTGATTTGCATGAGTTACTTATTGTTATGTATGTCTTAGATATGGGTGCCTTTAGTGCTTGCTTCTGCATGTAAAGTTTATAAATATTGAGAAGTCCCTTAAATGAGGTTTAATTTAATTTATGTATCTCAGTTCTTAGCTATATATGCTCTGTTATGACACAGAATTAGGCTAACATATAAAGGGGTCTATTTTCATTACATGAAAGTGGTCAAATTGAAATAATGGATAACTTGCAATATGTCAATCATACATTATGGAAAAAGTTTTTTTCAGTAAACTATGTAATACTCTTGGATGATCTATCATTATTAGATAACTGGGACATTCCATTTAGACCTAATTCAGAGAGAAGTGAGAATAGACTCTCAAATTTGGTAACTTTATCCTGATGGTAATGACAATGATTGTTTTTATGATTCCTTACTAATACATATGTCCACATTCTACATCAAATTGACGACATATCTATAGGTGTGCATTTCTAAGAAATCTCATCTCCACACTCTAAGTCTATCAGGGTGTGCAATACGCATTAGACTAGTCAAAAACGTAAATCATCTATGCTGCGTTCATTCAAGAACTTTATATTTCACAGGAAACATGCTAGGGTTAGCTAGAAAGTTAAGGAATAATTTATATTTTAGTTGGGATGAGTTTTATGACCCTAAATGAATTTTACAATATTTCCTTTTCCCATATTTAGAATCTAGTTTCAATTTTAATACATGTAGTGTGTCATTTTATCTTCTTGGGGTTGCCTTTATCATAACATTTTAACTACAACTACAAAAGACAATATAAGAAAGGCCTACTCTCTATCAAGCCCTGAACTTCAACTAGATTTTTCACACACTTATATTCATCAAAAATTTCTTAAACTAGGCTCAATGGATAGAAAATTTCCTTACCTTTCTAACCATATAAATAAGTCCTCCTAACTCCTTGTAAAACTCAAGTTATGGCCGGGTGGAGTTTTAGGGGAAAATTTTCCCTTGGAGGTCCACGGGGTTAGGGAGAAAATTGGGAAAATTTTCCCAAATTCCATGTGTCATCACATGATTGGTTTGGGCTGGTGGGTTGTGGGGAAAAAATTGAAATTTTTCCCAAAACCAAAGTCTTAATTTTCCAAAGGAAAATTTTCCTCCGTGCCTCCGCACTTGCTCAAATGGCCATGTGGCGCTTAGTGATTGGCTGTGGGCCAGTAAGGGAAATTTGGATTTTTCACCCATGGGGTTAAAGGTTAAAAGAATTGTTAGGATTGATATTTTTTACATTATTAATCATGATTATTAATTGTAATATAATATGAGTTGGTTAACAACTCATATTATTTATTATATGTTTTGTTATAACTAATATTTGTAATACGTGAAGTTGTTGAAAAACAACTCACGTGAATAGGAGTTTGGTGAGAGATTTAAGGAGAGTATGTTATGAGTGGTTATAGGAGAGGTTATAGCTACCTCCTATCTTTTAGGAAAGCTATTTCTTATGTAAATGGCTGTGTGTAATATGAAAGAAGTACGAAATAAAAAAAGTATTATTTCTATGTATTCAGTGTATAAACTGATGTTATGCTTTTCATTTGGTTTCAGAGCGGTTTCGATTAAGTTGTGAAGAGTTTTTCTTCTTCGATGTTATTAATTGTGATGAAAGACTGCATTTCTTTGTGAATTAAAAAGTGCAATTTTAGATTGAAATGACGTCTGTGACTGTGATTCTGTTTCTAACAAATTACATTCATTCTTCAGATTCACGTGAGAGGTCTGATTAGGAGCATTTGTAGCTGACTCGGAGCTGGCGTGAAAGGTGGTTTTGATGTCCATTCTTCTCAGTGGAAACCATGTTAATATCTATGGTGAACTCAACTATTAAGTAGAATTTGGTGCTAGTTAAGACATATTCTATTAGTCCCACAGTCAATCTCCTTCGGGTAGGATCCAGAGCTCTAAAAAGTAGGTATGTTCTTCTATTTTGTGGAGTCCACTCTGTATTCACATTTTCTCGAGGTTTTAGATTCGTTGATGGACACAACTCAGGTGAAATACAAAGCCATGATTACTCTTTGATATCACATCTTTGATGGATCCTTCAATCACATTCGGTATCCAACAGACTCGACATTGATCCACAACGTTGTTCTTTGATCTGCACATATTGTTTTAACACCACTATATTCTGTGGAATTTTTTGCAAGCCTGGAAATTGTGGTTTGTGACTGTGTATTGAGAGCTGGTATAAATCAGGGATAATAATCTCTGATAGTTTTGATTGAATGATTTTCTATGCAAAATTTGTAATCAAATCCGTAGTCATTCAAAAAAACATTAGTTTTCATCCATCTAATACCCGACACGAGTAATTTGAGTCACCACTTATAACCTTTGGTTTTTGATTTGTAATACATATGGATCATATTTGTCATATTAAACATGTGTTTTATTTGAGGAGGTTTTATCACACCGATAATAGGAAGAGAAGACATCCATAAATATTGTTTAATAATTGACTAATCTTTATGCATCGACACCATATGCATTGGTTCTTATCAAATGAGTTGCAGTTAGCCTTAAAGCTTTGTGTTTCCACATAATCTACCAATCATCGTCAATTAATTTTATGTTTTTTAAAACTATTTTGGTCAAAATCATTTTTAAATCATCTTTGTATTCTATTTATATATGAAAATTTAGTGATTTCATTTAAGTGATGTCATTTAAATTAGGTTTTAGTTATATGGTGTTTTATTTTAAAATAATATTCTTGTTTTTATGGATCTTATTATTTCACCTTAGGTAACTAGTTTTAAATATTTGACATTTCATCAAATTTAGTGTCATTAGCTACATGTTTGTCAAAAGTATGTTCATATTGAACTACAAATTAGTTTGTCAAGAGTCTCCAAGCATTAAATGTCATCTTGTTAGTATAAAAAATGTGTCTAGGATGTATTTTAGGGGTAACCGATGTCCTTTGTTGTTAAAATGGATACTAACATTTGAAAAATTTAATAGTTTTCAATTTTCACACATGGAAAGTCAAGATCCAGATGAAGTTGATGAACAAAACTATTTGGAGGATAGTGGATGGAAAAGAACCAGCACGTTCAGATTCGACCAGATTGGCAGAATGGGAAATATGGGATGATAAAGCCAAATCCATTATTGGCCTTGCCCTCTTAGGTTCTGAATTACATTATGTTGATCTAGATAAAAAATCAAAGGACATTTGGGATAATTTGAGAAAATTATTTGGTTCAAAAGCAGTCAATGCAAATTTTTCCCTAAAACTTCAGCTGTTCAAGCTCAAAATGAGTGATGGAGATACAATGTCTAGTCACATCAACAATTTACGATCTCTTCTGAGACAATTTACAGAAGTAAAAGCTCCAGTAGATGATGAGGATGCAAAAGCTATTCTGCTGAATAGTTTACCACCCAAATATAGTAATGTTGTTTTCACTCTTCGTCAGATGCCTTCCAACTCATTGGAAGATATGATATCAGCTCTTCTGTCTAAAGAAAAAAGGACTAAAGAAGATATAGAAGAAGAAACGAAAATGTATGTGAAAAATAAATTAAAAAAGTTCTTTAAAAGGGAGGACTTAGAATGCTTTTATTGCAAGAAAAAAGGACATATGTCTAAATTTTGCACGACTCGAGCCAAAGATCTTTTCAGTGGAAAGTTGAAGCCACATGAAGCAAATATAGTTGTAGAATAATCTTTTGAATCAGAAGATGAACAAGTGACTGATGAACCTGATTATAATTCTGAAGACTACTTGTTTTGAGTTCAGATAATCGGAGGATGGAGGAAAACAGAGGAAGGAGGTCAGTCAGCGACCTCTCGTCAGTCTCCAACGATGGGGACACATAGATGGTTTGGTGACATGTGTGCAGTGTGGTTTCTATTTTTAGTTCAATTTCAACGTTCTTGTTTGTAGTGTGATGGTTTGCTGAATAAACCCTTTTAAATTTTTTTTGGCAGAGTCATGTTTTCAGAATACTCACTTTTGGGAGCAGGAGAAGATTTCGACATAGATTCGAGGGATGGTTATCCAGCTAGTGTGAAGCTTGTGGATCTTGGAGATTCAGAATTCGGGCACCCAAGGAGGAAGGGAAAGTCCCACAGGAACCCAAAGAGGAAGGGAGCATTCCTGCATAATTCAGCTCGACACTACGCCTTTACGAGGGTAAAGAGATAATCTATGGAGTTTGTACCTAGTCTAAGGAGTGCTTTCAAGAGGTGGTTCAATTTCTTTGAATATGGTTCTTCGCTGTGTTCACATTAAGGGGGTGAAGATTAGTGATTAATAATGTTCACACTAAGGGGGTGAATGTTAGAATTAATATTGTTTACATTATTAATCATGATTATTAATTGTAATATAATATGAGTTGGTTAACAACTCATATTATTTATTATATGTTTTGTTATAACTAATATTTGTAATACGTGAAGTTGTTAATAAACAACTCACGTGAATAGGAGTTTGGTGAGAGATTTAAGGAGAGTATGTTATGAGTGGTTATAAGAGAGGTTATAGCTACCTCCTATCTTTTAGGAAAGCTATTTCTTATATAAATGGCTGTGTGTAATATGAAAGAAGTACGGAATAAAAACAAGTATTATTTCTGTGTATTCAGTGTATAAACTTATGTTATGTTTATCAAGAATTACGTGGACCCACACACCCATGGGGACATGTGTCATCACCCCATTGGCTACAGGGGTGCAGGGCCATGGAGAAAAAAGTGAAATTTTTCCAAAAGTGTAAAATGTTAAGTTTTCAAGAGGTTCGTTAAGTTTTATTACACCTAAATTTCATTGTAAAACTAAACTGTACATTAGTTGCATTATTTTTAAATACCAGAGTTATAAATTAAAAAAGATTTCTTTCTTCCACGAGTTTACATTTTAATGTGAAACATTTAAGTGTGGAAAAACATATCAGTTTCGTTCCTCAGACATCTAATTGATTCAACACCCCCTTACATTCAATATGCAAAGTGAATTTTAATTCTAAAAATCATTTCAAAGTATCCAAATTTCTATCATTTCCTTTACACGGGATTCTATTTTCCAACACAAAATTCATAAGATATAACAACCATTAAATTTCTAATACAACAATGGAATACATTTAATGACAACACTTTTTTATTTATTCTCTTTCAGAACAGAGTCTCATTCTTTCGTTTGATTTTCAAAAAACAATATGAGTAATATTTCTTTTCATTGCCCAAATGAGATTCAATCTTTCATTTCTAATGCAAGGTATCTTTTCATTACAACCATGTAAGTCAGAATAACTACAATCCTTTTATTGAATTCTAACAAGGACATATTTACAACTAAACTCCTGTCCAATTTGTATTAGATTTCCAACTTTCAAAATACAAGTATAAAACTCCTTTCACATTTTCTTTCCAAGGTAAAATAGAGAGATAAGATTCTTCTCTACATTCCTCAATGAAAATACAATCACTTCATATTACAATATATATATACACTCATCCACTCAAAGTGGGAAGGGTTACATTAAAATTGCTCAAAGGAATGACTGTCAAACTGTGATTTATTTTTCTCCAAACAGCAGCATGCTGATTTCTTCATTCTTGCAACTTGAATCACAATAAGGAAGGGTGAAAGGCAACACTCTCCACCCAACCAAGATACCCAATGGGAAAATAGAAGCCATCTTTCCCCATTGGCCCCTGAGCCCCAACCATATTGAAATGGAACATAATAATTCAACTCATGGCAACATGGACTTCTTTCACATGCAAGAAACACTCATGTATCAAAAAAATCAAAGAAGACACAAATAAAAACAAGGCAGAAGTTCTCAACTGCACTAGAAAATAGTCATACAATCACAAATGCTTGAGCAAGCAAGCCAAACAAGAGCAAGAACTATGGAGGTCTCCTTATGCCTCCCATGTTGAAATTAGACATCCACCTACAACAACCACCAAGAACATAATCATCCCATAAACCTTATCCCTCCTCAACCCCTCCTTATCCCTCCTCTAAATTTATCCCTTATACCTCCCCCAAAGTAAGAAATGCATGCATATTCTTTTCCTAGGTGGATTCCAACCAACACTCCCTCCTCAAGACAAGTGCCAATGGCAAATCCCTTATCCCTCCTCTGATTAACCTCATAGTCTTCTCTCCACACCATGCCCTAAGTATTCTACCCATCCCTTTAATAATTTCAAACAAAAACACATTCAAAAATTCATGCTAAAAGAGGGAAAAACAACAATTTTAAAAGAGTGAGAGCCTACCTCTCCATAATGGAGACTTGTTTCCAAAACAACAGTTCTTTTGATGCTCAAAACATAGTCCCAAAACAGAAATGTACAAGCATGTGAATAAATCCAAGCTCTTCGACAAAGCAAGCTCCAAAGGCAAGAGAAAAAATTTGACCCCAAGAGTGTAATAACAAAGTTTCAACAACCACAAAATGAGGAGGAATTAAAATTTTAAAGGAGAGGGTGGAAGAGGATGATGTGGATTCCAAGTGGGATGCCACATCATTTTTCTTCATTCCCCAAGAGTGAAATCCACATCAAAAACAAATTACCATTAAAGAAAAATGACAAAATCACTTACACACACAATATAGCCCATACCCCAAAAGGAATGCATTTAAAATTACAAGACAAGTGCAATCAATACTTGCCCAAATTTATGTCAAAATACAATAAAATAGATTTATTTTGACTTGAAAACAATAATCATGGTTGGCGGAGGTTTTTGAGAGGTGTGGGAAGAGTTTAACTTTTCCCACAAGCCTCCAATTTAGGCTCCCAAGACCAAATCCGAGCTTCAAAGAGGTTGGAGTGTTCTACACTCCAAAATATTCCTTACAAAATCTATCATTTTACTTACAAAACTTTTTCATCCTCTTAAAATTTCTTACACATGCATTTATATTTATGACATTTATTTATTACAATATTTTATAAAGATTTATTTATTTACCACATGGTTATAATATATATAAGTCAATTTTCATTTTCAACCAAGACAATAACATTTAATTTATATTCCACATCCCAATTAATATAATTTAAAATTTAACTATAAGACTCTCACATTATACTATCACATTAAAATAATTAAAATAAAGTGCACATTACAAATAAAATACATACAACAATAATTTTAAAAAGGGACACAACAAATAAAGCACACATATACCCCATGGTCACAATAATGGAAATCCCCCCCATGGGAAATCCTAACAAAACACAACATGCAACACAAACAAAGTTGCCATGGTGACCTTGTTGATTTCATACTGAATTCCAATATGGTTAGTCTCCAGTCCCCTGACATTGTTGTGATTTATTTAACCTGTAAAAAGTAATATACCCCTTCGGCCTCATGGCCATATCAGAACATCCAAATGATATAAGCAACATACAATTATTAAATCCAAATCACAACATTATCAAGAATTTAACATTTATCATTTAAATTCAACTGCAACTATATCATCATCTAGTAGATCTCTATACTATAGCTATTCATAATATCAATGTCACATGTATACAATCAAAAGCAATAACCTATCCATGTCAACCAGTATGTCATTATCCACATAATAATATTGATGTCTCAATGATCATGAAGCAAAATATCTAAATCCAGATCAATATTAATCCAGGATCTAACATCTAACCATCATACTAATCAAAACATAATAATGTCCATAATAATCCCTGATACATCGTACTACATCAAAACATAATAATATCCAAAATGTGAACAATAGTGTTAGAATCAGTATCTGAATAGTGTCTAAGGAAAGTGGGCACTACATCCCCCTCCCCTTAGACTCGTCTTCCTCCTGAAGTGACTGGAACAAATGTGGAAACTACACTCATAAAGCAATAGCATCCTCCCAAGTGGCTGCAGTCTCATCATATCTGTCCCACTACACTCGTACCTGATCAATCTCTCTACCTCGAAGGCCCAGGGTCTTGCGATTGATGATATAAATGGGCTCCACCATCACCTGCCCCTGATCCTACACGTACAATGATGTCCAATCTAGCACATGAGAAGGATCTATGATGTATCTCCTAAAAAAAAACATGAAACACTTTATGTACGCGAGACAAGCTAGGTGGCAATGCTAGACGGTAAGCCAACGGGCCGATACGATCCAGGATCTCAAAAGGTCCAACGAATTGAGGAGCTAACTTAGAACCTTTTCCATAATGGATCAGGATCTTATGTGGCCTAACATGAAGGAAAACCTTCATGCCCACATCAAAATTATGCTTGGTTCTATGCTGATCAGCTTACTTCTTCTACCTATCCTGTGCCTCTTGCAATCTCTACCTGATCAACACTACCTACTGCTCCATGTCTTACAAAAGAGCTGGTCCTAAGGATACTCTATCCTCTAATCTATCCTAGTTAAGGGGTATCCTGCACTCCCTACCATACAAGGTCTAAAAAGGATCCATGCCTATAGAACTCTGGAAACTATTATTGTAGGAAAACTCCACAAGATACAGATACTCCTCCCATCTCACTTGGTGATCCATCACGTACATCCTGAGCATGTCCTCTAAAATATGATTCACCCTCTCAGTCTGTCCATCTGTCTCTGGGTGATAAGTTATGCTGAAGTTAATCTTCGTCCCGAGAACATACTGCATGGTGGTCCAGAAATGAGAAGTGTACAAAGGATCGCGGTCAAAAATGATCTTCTGCAGAATCCCATGCAACCTGAAAATATCATCCAAGTAAACACGTGCCACTGCACTAGCTTTATAGGTGGTCTTCACTGGGGAAAAGTGAGCTACTTTTGTCAATTTATCAACCATGACCATGATGACATCATGGTGATATCTTGACATCGGTAATCCAACAATGAAATCCATGGAAATGGTGTCCCATTTCCACTTCGGTATAGCATGAGGATAGAGAAGGTCAGCTGGATGCTGATGCTCGGCCTTCACTTTTTGACACTCTAAACAACATGACACAAATTGAGCCACATCCCTGTGAAGTCCTCTCCAGTGATATAACTGTCTCAAGGTGGCGTGCATCTTCTTCACCCAAGGATGGGCTGAATAGGGTGCACGATGTGCCTCTATCAAGATGTCCTACCTCAAGCCTCTGTCTCTAGGAACATAAATCTAACCTCTATGCCTAAGAAGACCATATGCCTCTAGTGAGAAAACATCAAATTTCCCCTCAAGGGGGCTCTGAGACTCAATCTCTGCTCGAGATGCAATGTAAAATACATCAAAAGGAAGCTACTGAAGAATCTTGTTCCGTAAATATGTGCTCACTAAAGTAGCCATGCTCAAATCTGATGAGGGCATCTACAACCACATTCTCCTTCCCCTTCACATGCTCTATCTCCATGTCATACTCACAAAAGAAACTCCATCCAATGCCTCTGACGAGCGTTTAGATTGGGCTGCATGAAGAGGTGGCAAAGACTCAAATGGTATGTCCTGAGTGTGAATCTCCGTCCAAGAAGAAAATGTCTCCATCTAACCAAAGCATGCATAACCACCACAAGCTCAAGATCATGGGTAGGATAATTAAGCTCGTGATCCTTGAGTTTATGAGACTCAAAAGCTACAACCCTATCATCCTGCATCAACACACCTCCAAGCCCTACTAAAGAAGCATCTATGTAAACAAAGAACTCCCCCTGTGGATCTGGCACTGCAAGAATGGGAGTTGTAGTGAGATATTCCTTTAGTGTCCTGAAGGACTTCTCACGCTATCCGAGAGAATTCCTGCACAAATATCCTGTAGTAACCTGCTAAACCCATGAAGCTACGCACCTCTATCACTGTAGTGGGTGCTAGCCAATCCATAATGGCTCTAATCTTGGAAGGATTGACTGTGATACCTTCACCTGAGATGATATGACCTAAGTATTGAATCTCTGACTGAAATAAAGCACACTTCTCCAAGTTCCCGTAAAGCTGCTGCTCACAAAGACACTAAAGAACCTGACGAAGGTGCCCCTTGTGCTCCGCACGCATATGTGAGTAAATCAGAATGTCATTAAGAAAGATGAGCACGAAGCAATCTAAAAAGGTCCTGAATACCCCATTCATCAAACTCATAAACACTTCGGGGGCATTCATCAAACCAAAAGGCACCACTATGAACTCATAGTGGCCATACCTCATACGAAAAGTAGTCTTATGAATGTCTACCTCTATAATCCTCAATTGATGGTACCCTAACTTGAGATAAATCTTAGAGAACACCATGGCCCCCTTCATTTGATCAAAACAAGTCAGTAATGTGAGGCAGGGGATAATGATTCTTGATCGTTACCTTATTCAGCTGGTGATAGTCTATGCATAACCGTAAAGATCCATCCTTCTTCTTAAAAAATATAACTGGTGCACCCCAAGGGGATACACTAGGATGGATAAGGCCTTTCTCTAGAAGGCCCTCCAGCTTCAACTTGAGCTCACAGAGCTCTGGGGTGGTCATCTGATAAGGAGCTCGTGAGATAGGCTTTGCTCTTAGAACCAGATCAATATGGAAATCAATCTCACATGGGGGTGGCATCCCCGGTAGCTCCCCTAGAAAAAAATCTGCATACTATCTCAAAATGGGATGGTCATCTAGTGATGGCCCACTAGATCCATCCTCTATCCGATCATTGACTGTGACTGCATACATCTGACAACCTGTCACACACACCACTTGAGTTGCATAGCAGAAATGGTGTGGATAGAAACATGTCTCTTGACCCTAGAAATCACCGACTCAACTCCAAGATCATTTGCACAAGATATAGTCTTATGATAGTAATCCATCCTAGCCCTATGTGCAGACAACCAATCCATGCCTAGAATGACTCCATACAAGCCCAAAGGAAGCATGCGAAGATCTGTAGTGGTGGCGAAAGGTCCCAAGTTAATAACACATTCCTTTACCAAGGAGTCTATAGAGACCTTGGCTCCCGAAGCCATCTCGACATCCCAAATATGACCCTATCTAATTGCCACCAGCCTACATCTCTCTACTAAGGATGTTGCAATAAACAAATTAGAAGAACCAGAATCAAACAATATAGAAGTAGGAACACCTCCAATGCTACCTGTAGTCTCAATGACCATGCTCTGGTGCTCGGCCTAGCGGTTCTCAACCACTACATAGATCTTGTGACTCTATCCCATGTCTTTGACTATAGGCTCTGAGATGGGTGCCTTACCCTTATTAGGGTTCTGGGGGTAGTCTCTCCAAAAGTGTCTCGCTACTCCACACCCAAAGCAAGCACCTAAAGTCCTCCAAACTATACAACTGTCAGAAGGTGCCCTAGAAGTAGGTGCTGTGGACCTTGATGATCCAGCCATAGTCTACTATGGCCTCTGTGGTCGGGCTCCTACTGACTGAGCTCTAGCTCCACCCTCTGTCCTGGTGGGACCCCTAGGAGGCCCCATTCTCCAACATCTCTATGCATCAACTCTTTGTGGAGGCCTAAAAGGTAGGCGGGACTGCTGCTGCTACTGTTGTGGCCTGAAATATGACTGTGAAGAATGTTGACCACCATAGGGAGGATAAACTGACCCCCTCGATCTGCTATCCTGTAACTGCTGAATACAGATCCTAACTCAGTCTCTAGCCTGCTAAGTTTTATTTTGAGTCTCCTCTGTAATGTAGGCCTTCTCAACAGCCTCTGCTAATGTCTGTGGGTAGTGGATCTGAACTGCACCTCCAATGTCTAAATTAAGGCCCTAGATGAACCTGTGGATCTACACCTACTCATCCTACATGTAATCAACGTACTGACGTAGGTCTAGGAACCTACTCTCATACTCGGCCAATGTAAGGGAAGCCTGTCGAAGGTCATGGAACTCATGGATCCTCTGATGTATGAATCTCTGTGGTAAGTATCTACTCCTGAATCTCTCCTCAAACAGCTCCCAAGTGACTGTCTCTAAGTCTATATGGAGCTTCTACTCCTCTGTGCTCCACCATACTCCAGCTCCATCCTTTAGTAGATGGATCACAACATGAGATTTTGTGTTGCTAGAACAAGGACAAATCTTGAAGCAACTGCTCAAGCTAACTAGCTAAGCCTCTACCTGGAATCCCCCATTGTCACCTGAATAATGTGATGACCTAAGCTTCAGGATTTCCTTGATGTGATCTGCAGCTATGGTCTGATGGCCTCTGGGCCTCTCTATAAGCTCATCCCTAAGCCTAGGGCTCCGAGACCTCTCTCTATGCTCCAAAACTCTGTCATCCTACCTCCTAGGTGGTGAATCTGCTCTGACTGACTCTGCATGAAAATTATCTCCTCCATCCTCCTCACTAAGTGGAGGAGGTGCATGTCCCTCTATAGAAGTAACTATGTCTTGCCTACCTGAGTGCACTCCTACTGATCTTGCACGTAGGGCAGCATTAACATCCTGGAGGGTCTGCAAAATCTTTGGTAGGATAGCTACTAAACCCTGGTCTAGTGGTGGTGGTGGCGGTGGTGGAGGAGGTGGTGGTGGTGGTGACTCTGAGTCTCTGTGAATGTTCCTCCTGCTCCATCTGAGCTCCCTACATAGGCCAGAGTGGGTGTTAGTTCATTACCTTGAGTTTCCTTCAGTTTTCTAAGTTTACTAACATGAACAATTTTCAAACAGTTTTGTTTTCTAGATTATCAATTTGCTAGTTTTAGGTTTCAAGTCTATTTGTTTCTAGTGTGCCCAATGGTCCAATATTTTGAACCACTTCTCTGATACCAAGTGTAATGCCTACATCAACTACCACTTGAGACCAAGAAACAAACTAGAAAAATTATGGAATAATTTTTTTTATAAGAAGAGTCTACAAGCAAGTTGCAAGACACTAGTTTGAAACTAAATAGGTTCCAGAATAGATTCTGATTAACCAAACACAAGATTTCCATTTTTATCTTATAAGAAGTTTTCAAGGTTCCAAATTGGAGGTTACAAGTTTTACTAAAATTCAGGGAGAAATTTATCCACAGGGCTTCTCTCTATCAAGCCTTTAACTTCAACTAGATTTTTCACACAGTTATATTTATCAAAACTTTCCTAAACTAGGCTCAATGGATAGGAAATTTCCTTACCTTTCCAACCATATAAATAAGTCCTCCTAAATCCTTGTAAAACTCAAGTTATGGCCGGGTGGAGTTTTAGGGGAAAATTTTCCCTTGGAGGTCCGCAGGGTTAGGGAGAAAATTGGGAATATTTTCCCAAATGCCACGTGTCATCACGTGATTGGTTTGGGCTGACGAGTCGCAGGGAAAAATATAAAAATTTCCCAAAACAAAAGTCTCAATTTTCCAAAGGAAAATTTTCCTCAGTGCCTCCGCACTTGCTCAAATGGCCACGTGGCGCTTTGTGATTGGCCGCGGGCTGGCAGAGGAAATTTAGATTTTTTCCCATGGGGTTAAATGGTTAAAAGAATTGCATGGACCCACACACCCATAGGGACATGTGTCATCACCCCATTGGCTGTGGTGGTGCGGGGCCACGGAGAAAAAAGTGAAATTTTTCCAAAAGTGTAAAATGTTAAGTTTTCAAGAGGTTCCTTAAGTCTTATTACACCTAAATTTCATTGTTCCATTTCTCAATTTAAGTCATAAAACTAAACTGTACATTAGTTACATTATTTTTAAAAGCCAGAGTTATAAATTAAAAAATAGTTCTTTCTTCCATGAGTTTACAATTTAATGTGCAACATTCAAGTGTGGAAAAACATATCAGTTTCATTCCTCAGACATCTAATTGATTCAACACACCCTTACATTCAATATGCAAAGTGAATTTCAATTCTAAAACTCATTTCAAAGTATCCAAATTTTTGTCATTTCCTTTATACGGGATTCTCTTTTCCAACACAGAATTCATAAGATATAACAATCATTAAATTTCTAATAAAACAATGCAATACATTTAATGACAACACTTTTTTATTTATTCTCTTTTAGAACAGAGTCTCATTCTTTCATGTGATTTTCAAAATAGAATATGAGTAATATTTCTTTTCACTACCTAAATGAGATTCAATCTTTCATTTCTAATGCAAGGTATCTTTTCATTACAACCATGTAATTCAGAATAGCTACAATCCTTTTATTGAATTCTAACAAGGACATCTTTACAACTGAACTCCTTTCCAATTTGTATTGAATTTCCAACTTTCAAAATACAAATATAAAAATCCTTTCACATTTTCTTTCCAAGGTAAAATAGAGAGATAAGATTCTTCTCTACATTCCTCAATGAAAATACAATCACTTCACATTACAATATATATATATATATATATATACACTCATCCACTCGAAATGGGAAGGGTTACATTAAAATTACTCAAAGGAATGACTGTCAAACTGTGATTTTTTTTTCTCCAAACAGTAACATGATGATTTCTTCATTCTTGCAACTTGAATCACAACAAGGAAGGGGGAAAGGAAACACTCTCCACCCAACCAAGATACCCAATGGGAAAATAGAAGCCATCTTTCCCCATTGGCCCCCGATCCCTAACCATATTGAAATGGAGCATGATAATTCAACTCATGGAAACATGGACTTACTTCACATGTAAGCAACACTCATGTATCACAAAAATCAAAGAAGACAAAAATAAAAACAAGGCAGAAGTTCTCAACTGCACTAGAAAATAGTCATACAATCACAAAGGCTTGAGCAAGCATGTCAAACAAGAGCAAGAACTATGGAGGTCTCCTTATGCCTCCCATGTTGAAATTGGACATCCACCTACAATAACCACCAAGAACATAATCATCCCATAAACCTTATCCCTCCTCAACCCCTCCTTATCCCTCCTCCAAATTTATCCCTTATACCTCCCCCAAAGTAAGAAATGCATGCATATTCTTTTCCTAGGTGGATTCCAACTAACACTCCCTCCTCAAGACAAGTGCCAATGGAAAATCTATTATCCCTCCTCTGATTAACCTCATAGTCTTCTCTCCACACCATGCCCTAAGAATTCTACCCATCCCTTTAAGAATTTTAAACACAAACACATTCAAAAATTTATGCTAAAAGAGGGAAAAACAACAATTTTAAAAGAGTGAGAGCCTACCTCTCCATAATGGAGACTTGTTTCCAAAACAACAGTTATTTTGATGCTCAAAACATAGTCCCAAAATAGCAATGTACAAGCATGTGAATCAATCCAATATCTTCCACAAATTAAGCTCCAAAGGAAATAGAAAAACTTTGACCCTAAGAGTGTAATAACAAAGTTTCAACAACCACAAAATGAGGAGGAATTAAAATTTTAAAGGAGAGGGTGGAAGAGGATGATGTGGACTCCAAGTGGGATGCCACATCATTTTTCCTTCATTCCCCAACAGTGCAATCAACATCAAATACAATTAAATCACAATTAAATGAAGAATGACAAAATTACTTACATACACACACTCATAGCCCATACTCAAAAAGGAATGCTTTTAAAATTGTAAGACAAGTACAATCCATACTTACCCAAATTTATGTCAAAATACAATAAAATAGATTGATTTTGACTCCAAAATAATAATCATGGTTGGTGGAGGTTTTTGAGAGGTTAACTGGGACCAAGTTTAGCGTCCAATTTAGGCTCCTTAGACCAAATCTGAGTTTCAAAGAGGATGGGGTGTTCTACACTCCAAAATCTATCTTACACAATCTATCATTTCACTTACACAACTCTTACATCCTCTTACAATTTCTTACACATGCATTTATATTTATGACACTTATTTATTACAATCTTTTATAAAGATTTATTTCTTTACCACATGGTTATAATATATATATAAGTCAATCTTCATTTTCAACCAAGACAATAACATTTAATTTATATTCTACATCCTAATTAATTTAATTGAAATTTTAACTATAAGACTCTCACATTATACTATTACATTAAAAATTTATTAAAATAAAGTGAACACCATTACAAATAAAAATACACACAACAATAATTTTAAAAAGGGACACATACAAATAAAACACACATATGCCCCCATGGTCACAATAATGGAAATCCCCCCCATGGGAAATCCTAACAAAACACAACATACAACTCAGACACAGTTGTCATGGTGACCTTGTTGATTTCACATTGAATTCCAATATGGTTAGTCTCTAGTCCCCCGACATTGTTGTGATTTTTTTAACCTGCATAAATGCAATCTACCCCTTTGGCCTCGTGGTCATATCAAAACATCCAAATGATATAAGCAACATATAATTATTAAATCCAAATCACAACATTATCAAGAATTTGACATTTATCATTTAAATTCAATTTACAACTATATCATCATCCAATAGATTTCTATACTAGAGCTATTCATAATATCAATGTCACATGTCTAAAATCAACATCAATAACCTGTCCATGTCAACTAGTATATCATCATCCACATAATAATAATAATGTCTCAATGATCCTCAAGCATAATAACTGAATCCAGATCAATATTAATACAGGAGTCTAACATCTAACCATCATACTAAGCAAAACATAATAATGTCCATAGGAATCCATGATCCTAGCATATACACATCATACTACATCAAAACATAATTATGTCCAAAATATGATCAATAGTGTTAGGATCAGTATTTAAATAGTGTCAAATGAGAGTGGGCACTACACAACATATTGCATATCTGTGGTTACACTTATTCTTGTTTTCTTATACTTACATGTAGTACTTCATGTTTCACCATACTAGAATGGATTAACTTATTTGATGTGCAATATCTTTTCATATTGGTACACATGACACATTCATCTTAGTATTTAGGATTAGTGAAATTGTTCAGTAAGCTTGCACTACAGATCTTTATTTCGGTTGCTAATGACTGCATTTTTGGCACTGTACCTGCTTACCAGTCCCACAGTTTTTGCTCATTGGGGGCATCTACATGTTACTAAATCTTACACATCATAGATATTATTCTTTCAGTTATTTACTAGTCTTCTTACTAGCACATGTGCAGGTTTCCAGGTGATATATACAAGCATATCTAGACATAGCTGCAGCTATCTTTGCAGGGAACATGCTAACGGTGCTTCATGTGCAGCATTTGCATTTGCAAGATTATATGTCACCATGGTTGTCTGATTAAAAGCTATTGATTATACAAAATATGCTTGGGAATTGTATGTTATTTTTTGTGGGCTATGCCCTTTATGGTTTGTACGCTCTTGGTTGAATTTTGGCCCCTAATTGTCTTGTGACATTGTGAGCGATGTCCCATGTTAGCTGAAACCTAAGCTCTTGCACGAGCTCTATCTGAGTCTTCTTACTTGTTTGATACATGTGCATTCTACATGCATGACTTGGGTCTTTGATTGCATCTAACATATGTTACTAGCAATTTTGTTTGCATGTGTCTTGGTATTCTACCATGCTACCATCCCCTCCCCCTCCATGTGTCCTCACTCTTAGATCAGTTGTTTCAGGTCCTCTCCTTTGTTGACTACAGGTCCTCCTATCAGCATTTTCATGCACCCTAAGTTCAAGTTGGAGCATACATGTTGGTGAATCAATCACCCCATACATTGAGCTACAGTACAAACCTGCACAATATAAGAACATAGCAGAAATACAGTCACAGAATAGCTCCAAAGCCTGACTTGGGTCCTTACAGTACAGTACATGACACTAACTCCCAACATCAGACCTAGTAGTAGCTTGGGTGCATCATTGGGTCCTCCCATGGGCGCTTCTATGTTGGCTGTTGGACACATACAGTCAACCTATTAAATCGACATCGTCTATAGTACTTCATAGTGAAGTTTTTATAGTACAGACACCCATGGTCCTCCAGCAGTAGAATGCCATTCTATTTCCTCTTAATCAGAACAATTCGAAACTAATTACGGTACAAGCTAATAACAAAATAGGTTGCAAGCACACCATCTACATTGGTCAAGCCTTGATCTCCATGGCATTGCGTCCATTAGATCAGTCACCCTGTGTTTGGGTATGTCGATCCTCCAACCTGCCCTGTCTTTGATCTTGAGTCACTCTCCTCAACTAAATACTTTCTCTCACTTGGTGATGAGATCTTTCCCAAAAAACTCGTTCTTGGGTATTGAGATCCTCCTAAAACAACTCGTTCTTGGCATCGAGATCTACCCAAAAAACTTGCTCTGACATAGCATTTTTCTTTGACATGAATTTTTGCTCCTTATTACACATCTTTCACATCAGGTACACACTTTCCATAATTGAATATTGGGTTATGTAAATTCTTGTGCATGGCATTTTTTTAGGATTTGGTTTAATATATATAACTCAGGTGTTTATATTATAAGTGGTCAGTGATTCATTTTAAAGTGGTGTTGATATTAGGTGGTACATTTAATGTATTAAGTGGTGTTCTAAATATTAACACAGGCACATTTTTTAGTACAGGATCTTATACGCATTAGTGCTTCACACCTAGGGTCACTTCCTAATTTAATTAGTATCACACGCTTCATGTTTACCACTTCACGATCTTTCACTTGTCTAATTCGGCACGCTTAATCGCCATCACACTCTACAGGAACACATTAGTATGCATCTGTCTCACTACTTTAGGTTATCTGAGTATTCACTCGACAACATAAAGTGGGGAATTTTAATGTAGACATTTATAACATCATTGCATGTTGGGTACTATTAGTCTAGATTGCTAAAATGCATAATGAGCATTATTAGCATGATTCCTACCTTCTGAGAAAACTTGCTACATCCTGACAATTATTTTTGGCCTCTTTTCTGATTCCTTATTTTTTATTTGGTCTTACACACTTCTACAGCTAAGTCAAAGCTTTACTTGTTTATCTTTTATGGCTGCAGACACCAACAACCTTAGCCACGAAAGATCACCGCTCATGCGGCCTTCGTCCTTGCTCTTATGCACCCCTAACCCTGTTTCTATCTTACTCACTAACTGAGCATAGGTCGTGATTTCCATCTTTGTAGTGATATCTTCATTAATTACTTATGTGAGTCGGCCTTCTAGGTGTCAGTTATAAAATTCAACCAAGCGAATCATATAAATACATAGCTATGTGATCAAAATAAAAAACCAAACTCTAAGCATTACTACTATCACCTAAGCTTGCATCCAAAGGCATCCAAAGCACTCAAAGTCGTCCATCTAGCATCCATTCAAGGGAAAAGGGACTACATTTTCTATATATATTGCATGTTTTCCAAGGGCATCCTAGGGCACGATTCTTTCACACCCTCACAAGAACGACATGGAGTTTGAGATGTAGTGTAGCGCTTGGTCATAAGTTCACTCTGTCGAGTTACCATCAAGGTTAGTCCAACTCCTCATATTGCATTTTTCTTTTTTGGATTTGGTCAGTTTTGTGGGTTTTGTAGGTGAACATCTATTTTGCAGGTTACAGGTACACTAGGCAATCAAGAATATAAGCAAAACTCTTGCGACACTCAAGCAATCATATTTTGAGCTCCTGCGCAGTCACAGGTGCCTAGTAGAGGTCTCTAGTGCCCATGCGCCCTCGCCCTTGTCCGAGCACGCTTGTCCGGCCTTATCCAACAGTTCCATATTTCATAGTGCATAACTACGATGGTTTTCCTTCTCTATTTATTAGTTTCCCTAGCCTAAATCAATCCTAGGAAAAGTACAATTCAACTAAGTCTTTCTCTCTCTCCCCCTCTCTTGCACTTAGGGTCTTATACTTTATTATCTTATTGCTTGTGTCAAATTGTATCTAGCAGCTTTATATTCATAGTTTACATTTAGTTACTCTGTAATTACGGTTTTACAAAAGCTTATTTTTGTTAAATCAACTTTACATTCAATTTGCATGTTATTAAGAAATCAATATTTTACACTTCCTCTTCTAGTTATAAATTTCTTACAGAATAGATCAAATGTGGGTACTTATTGGTTTGAAAATCTGTCGCTTGGGCATATTTATGGATAGATGAGCCAAAAGTGTGCAGGGCATAGCCCCTCTTTGAGTCAGCAAAGCGAAATTGGTTCATTACTATTCTACTAGCAGGAATTTGTGCAAGTCTCACAATAATTCTGCCTTCGGGAGTTTGGGATCTCATCCCAGTAGGGGTGTTTCCGACTGCGGAAAGAAAGGAATGAAAGAGGGGATGAAGAAAGATTAGGTCGGAAGGGAGAAAAGAAATGAATTCCAAAGCAGAAAGGTCAGAGGGTTTTATGTTTTGGGATTGGTAGTAAACAGAGCCAAACCTACTTGCATAAATGAATAAAGCAATACTGATGAATAAATGACAAAAAGGTATAGATAGATTCAACAGAATAAACGCATAGATCTGACATAAGAAAGATTAGATGCCCATAACACACATATTCAGCACAAAGTCTTAATATTTGCATTAATATCTTCTTCTGTTACAAAAAGTACAAAGCCTTTTCTTCTCACTTCTATTTTTCATCTAAAATATATCCACCCTCTTGAATACAACAAGTATTCAAGTATATATAGAAGGAGAGAAGAAAAGAAGACAAAAGAAAACCAACCACTTAATTACAAAAATATCTTACAATAGATTACAAAGTCATTTGTTGACTCTATATAACTTTAGTGGATGACATCATCCAATGGTGCAACATGGATGATGTCATCGTTTTGTGTCAACAAACTTTAAATATTTTACAAGGAGAAAGTTGGGAAGAAAGAAACTATTCATTGTCGTCCCACGGCTAGAAGGGGGTATCTTGCTTTTGGCTTCTCAGGCGATGAGATATGGAACTGGGCACGGTACTCCATGAACTTGATGATCATGGGTTGGAGTTGATCCTTGGAAGGATCCTTATGTCGATCGCTGATAGCTTCGCAAGTCTCCCACTCGTCTGTGAGCTTTTCTGGGAGTTTTGAATAATCATTCTCTGCCTCTATCAAGTACTCGATGAAGTCACGAGATGCCAACAGGTTGTTGATGGATTCGGCGTTGAATGTGACCTCTGGCCCCAGTCCCTGTGAAACGATCTCCTTGAAGATCTGAATAGTTTCCTCAACCCTTCTTAAGGTGAAAGAAGAGGTGAGCAAGCCTGGAGACATCCTTAAGACAATCTGTTCCATTTGATGCATTGCATCTAGGGCTTCCTCTTTTACTTTTTTGATCTTCTCCGGGATGAACTCCAGCTGATCCACCCGATAATCCAGAGTACAAAGGATTTTATGAGGGCTCTTAGGTGTCCAAAGACGCCGAACTTGACCATATCTTCAACTGAACAGTCAAACATTTTTTGAAAGGTCTCGTGTTGCATCCTGGCAAGATCCAGCTCTTCGGAGATGGGTCCTACTATTGCCTAGAGTTCTCTGTTCATCTGATTGATGTTATGCTATAACCTGGTGAACTTAGCGATTACTCCTTCACTGTCCTTGAGGATCTGGCTCCTCTAGGTAGAAACTCTGCCATGCCTTGCTCGCCGATTTTAGCATATTCATTGATTTTATCCTGACTCAGAGGCTCAGGAGTTTTTACGGCAGTTTTGGGAGGTGCACTGCCCATCTTCTGCAAGGCGTGCAGAAGGTGTTTATTTTGCTCCTTTAGTAGCCTCTTCTCTTCCTTTACTTCTTGGAGTTTCTTGCAAAGGTCATCAACTGTAGATAGGGCCTCTCCTTGCAGGCTTTCTGAAGATGTCCCCATTGTGACTTGAGTCATTGTGTAATCTGTCGAAGACAGATCCTTCTTATCCTTCAAAGGATTGGGGTATGCAATCTCCATCACTCTCTCACCCTGATGCACTCTGAGAGAAGCGGGTTATGGGCTTTTGCTTCTTGGCCCCTTTTGATGGGATTACGGAGAAGTCCATCGGTGCGATGGGAAATTTCCTCTTCTGTTGACTCAGGTGCTAGGAGATCTAGACTGGACTTATGGGAGAAGGACTAGAAATGGAAAAGGGAGTAGCTGCAGTAGTAGAATGGAAAAATGTGGAGACACTTGGAGGTGACATTGAGAGGGAATCCGAGGAAGTGCTCGCGGGAGGAAGAGATACTACAGGGGAGGAAGACATAGGAATGGAAGGGAGCTCAGAGATGAGGGAAGAAATGGTGGGGGACAGCTCCATGAGAGAAGAGAAGATGGATGAGGAAGAAGGGGGAACAGTAGAAGATGGGGGAGAGGACACGACCAAAGGAATGGTTGCTTGGGTCACTCGAGGAGGGGAATGAGGAGAAGGAGAAGGGACAGAAGGGACCTCAATAGTTACATTCATGGCCACATCCTGAGTGGATGTGCCTATCGGAACATCTTCCGCTGCTTCTTCTTCTGAGCTTTCCGGGATTACAACCCGTTCTTGTGAAGCAGAAGGGGGGCTTTCAGGAGCTTCCTCTTGGGTGGAGTTGGATTCACCCTCTTTGCCTTTCCCTTTGCCATTTAGCTGTTGTTTTTCCCGAGGAGGTGCGTTGCCTAACGAAGATGTGGTGAAATCAACTCTGAGGTAGATGAGACCGTTCATTTTACACCAATGCTCTATTCTTCGCAGAGTTTCTTTAACCCTTTCTTCTATGGTCTGAGGTGCTTTGGTCATGTCGATTGCAGAAAACGGCCAGTCATCTCCACCCCGTGTCAAGATACACTTGATCAACTTCTTGCTCAATAGTTTGAAATCCTTTTGGGATGATGGCCACACCGTACTGGATGATTTTGGCCAAGGCTTAGCAGGAATGATCCTTCCTCCTGAGCTCGACCTCATGGTATATGTCAATATAGATATCCTTGATTTGTGTAATATGAATCGGATCGAGTTTTGCCCTAGGGAGGCAAATCCTTGGGTCGAAGGTGGGCCTGGCTAGGAAGTTGTGCTTTAGATTCAGCAATTCTAACTCTGCAAGCATCTCCCGGGCTTTGTGATGTGAAACACAAGTATACCTGCCCACTATAAGGGGGAAAGGAGTTCCACCCTTTTTCCTCTTTAAGAACTTATCGTGGTAGGTAACGAGCTATCTCGACAGCTCCAATAGGATTAGCTTGGGAGCGGCATACCTTGGCAATTTGGTTGGTTTTCCCAAGAATTTGGTTGCCCTTAGGTAGGTGAAGGTAGGGAATTGTGTGAACAAGGCTCCCCACTTTTCTGTCACTGTCACAATGCTCTTGGTCATACGACCGTGAGTCATGTTTGGCCTCAAAAGGCAAATGATGTCATAGAAGAAGGTGTCACTGATCTTTGAAAATTGTGGAATACTGTTTTCCCAGCTTCAGCTCTGGATAGTATTCATATATTTTAACCTGGGGCCAAACCCCCACACACGCATTAGAGCTGGATAGTCTCTTTCTGAAGCTGCGGCATAGACTACATAGGAGTTCATATAGAACCTCCCTGTTGTGGTAAGTCGTTAGAGCTGCTCAGATATTGTACTGCTTATGATCTCCGCCCACTCGAAGCGTTGATCGGGCACATTTTTGTTCATTATTTCTAAGTACCCTCAGCATCCACTTGTGAAAGTAATGGGCATCAGGAAGCCCAAACACTCTGCTCAGGAACGTGATTGTATCACTGAGTTCCTCTGAAAATTCACTGCGATGAATGAC
Source organism: Taxus chinensis (assembly GCA_019776745.2). Lineage (NCBI taxonomy): Eukaryota > Viridiplantae > Streptophyta > Pinopsida > Cupressales > Taxaceae > Taxus > Taxus chinensis. The sequence continues at coordinate 71,615,069 of CM034148.1, read as the reverse complement.
TTGTGGCCATCGGGTCACCACCTTTTTGTTCTTCAGGTATACTTCGTTCATCAACTGCATACACTGATCCTCATTGTCATCCCAAGCCTTGATGCAATCTTCCTGGCTTACTGGCCACAAAGTGCCAGTGGTGAGGAATACCGAGCATTATTTCAAAGTGTCGGGCAGTGAGGTTGATTATGACCTCACCCTTCTCATTTATGACACACCTGGTGTCGTTATTGTAGCAGCGGGCCACCACCATCATAAATTCATTATTTACTGCACCTGACTTGGGATCCCCCAGCAAAATGCAGTGCACTACCCATCAGTTTGTCCATTTAGGGACTTTTTGTTACCTTTCTGGTTCTGGCCCAGAAATCCTCCATGTCAATGTGTCCGAGCTCAGAATCCCTTATATCTAGGTCACATTCTGCTTGGGACTCAGGCATCCTGACCCTCTGATATTTGTACTTCATCTCTTCTTCCGTGAGTTTGGCTTTTCCCTTATACTTGGTCGGTTTCTTGCTTGATGTTGACATATGTAACTCTGAGCTCAACTGCTGATCTGCAAGAAGAAGGAGTGAAACCCAATGCACGAAATTCATATTAGCTATTTGATTTTCCATTAAAGCGTCAACAGAAGGAAGAGTTATTGATTTTAAGGCCTCAGGGCGCAGGGTGCATGAATACTGCAGATTACATGGATAAATAGTATGGCGCACAAAAAAAGGCTGCTGCAAGGGATAAATCAGCACCAAAGGGCGCATGGCACATGGGTATTGTAGGTTACATTTTTTGTTGTTGTAAGCAGAAGTGCGCCTGCGCCAAATGTATGCATTTTATAAAGGGCGCGGATATTTTTTATGTTACACGGGTACAGGATGCGCTAAAGGGCACAATTTTAATGCGTGTAACATCTTTTTTTCATGCGCCATAGGGGAACTTGGCGCAGTGCATGGAAAGTATGCATAACATGATGTTGTTGTAATAATGGATACACCTACGCCTTTTTAACAGTTGTACTTGACGCATATAAATTTGATTTTGCATACATACAGGGTGCGCCAATGGCACAAGGTTTTGTAATGTTACACCCAAGTTTGGTGCGCCAAGAGAGCGCAGGGAAAGCGGTTGTAATAGGCATGGTATGTGTGCCATTGGCGTGACTGTTTATCATGTTACACAGGGGTGGCAAATTGCGCCAAAAGAGGAAATGACAGTGTCTTATTTTAAAGCCATGATTCTTTCTCTGAGGGGTTACACGCATTTAAGCTTCTTTTTAAGGATATCTTTGGGTAATGAAGAAGCTAAAAAAATGAGAGCTTCAAGCAATCTTTTTAGGACAAAGTCCCCTTTACCAGCAGATCTGGAAAGAGGGGGAAATGCATGGGGAAGAATAGAGAAAAACAGCAAGGAGGGGGTTGAGTTCATGATTTCACAGTCTTATTTTAAAGCCAATCCATACCAACAAGCAACCAAAAAACAAAACACAAAACACACAAAAGAAATGAGGACCTCCTACCTAGATTATATAATGTAGAAGTGTGAAACCAGGTCCACGAAGTGATTCGAAAATGACAGGGAAGGTGCGTTGACAAGTACAAAGGAAAGAGAAAAGCATGTGATTCCAACATTCGAAAAATGACAGTGCAGATGCGCCTATATATAGGCGAGGAGGTAATAAATGCACCAATTACTTTTTCAAGTGGTGCATGAAACGTGCTATCGACACAAGAAAGCATGTGCCCTTTGGCGCACCCAAAATCACCTATCAACATGAAGTTATGTGCGCATTTGGCACACACCGAAAGTGGGGTAAGTGCACCAAGTTGGGGGACAATTAAGTGGACATAAAATCCTGAATTTTACATTAAAAACGGCAAAACATCAAATTTAGTCTTCCACGGACTTGAACCATGCCGAAAAGTAAAAAATATGTCATAAAAATTGTACCATTGCATAGGGGAGACTGTTAGCTTTGTAGAAATATTGATTTTAAAGTGAATAGAATAGGATAAATATCATTTTATAATTTTTTACTAACAGTAGGTCTTTAAGACACTTTTTCCATTGAATGTTTATGTCTAAGTTTTAAGACTACAAATTCTGTTTCACTTATCAGAATGTGATAAAAATTATGCCATCCCAACTGTGGTGAAATTATATACATGTTAAAGAAAAAAATTATTTGATTTCAATATTTTTTTGATGAAGTTATGGCGGGCAAACGGAAAGTGCTCTGTTTTCTTTATGTTTTCATACCACTTTCACGGAAAAAATCATAAAAAATAAAATATTAGTCAAAAAAATACAAAATAAAATCCATCCCAAGATAGATAGTGGCATATAACTTCTCACCAAAGGAGAAAAATATATATAAATTTTTTGGTCATCCAAATCGTGGGCAAACGGACTATAATTTTATGTGTTTTTAAAAAAAAATACCAAGTCATTGAATTTTGAGTGTTTAATATAGCTAATCTTGTCCATTTTTTAAAAAAATTAGTATTTTAGAAACTAGATTCCGGATGTTATGATTCATATCAATATAATTTTTTTCTAATTTTAAGTGTATGTATTTCCAATGCAATCCCTACAAGTTGATATTATGTTGTTATTTGCAATATGATGTCCACTTATGACCCCCTTTTTGTCCCCCAACTTGCTACACTTACCCAGTGTTGTTGACACAAGAATATGTGCGCCCTTGGCGCACCAAAAAGTGGGGTAAAAAAAATTATTGTTAACATGAAGGCGCATGCGCCTTGACGCATGCAAGAAAGGCAAAACATAGTGAGGCGCACCAAAACACCTGTTGACACTTCAAACCGTGTGCCAAAGGATTTAAAGGGGGTGCACCTAAACTTGATGTTGTATTGACATTATGTGCACCCGACCAAAAAAAGGTTAAGTTCAGAAAACTAGATTTCCCGGGAAGGGATTTTTGCAACGTTCCGAACGCAAGGAGTCCCTGACGAGGGACCAGAACAAAATTTTGGTAGGGTTATCTGTAAAATTGCCCTTGCCAATTTTACAGGATAACAATACTGCACTTATAGGCACGATGAATAAAAATGTTTGAAGAATGATATTTACCTCCTCATGAGTCTTCTTGAGAAGAAAAACATAGGAGTTCTTGAGTCTCTTAAACCATCTTCATCATAAAATCACAGAATTTCTAAGGAAAAATATAATAGAAAGGGGAAAGAAAAAAAAAATCAACTAAGGAGAAAAAAAGGCAAGAGATTTAGTTGCAGTTGTGTCACCTGCTCCTACTTGGGTTAGTATTTTAGGTGCATCTCATCATATGGCCTCATATGACATTAAGTTTGCTTCATTAGAGCCATATGACATGTCTTCTATTTGGCTTGGTGACAACATGTATACACCATTGTTTGGGAGAGGGTGTATTGAATTGAATGGTGGAACTTTCAACAATGTTCTTAGTGTTCCTTCACTTTCAACTAATCTCCTTTTAGTTTATCATACTCCTCACCTTAGTTAGGGGATTCAGGTTGAGTTCACTTTGGATTCTATTTATGTGAGAGAGCTACACAGTGACACTATCATTACAGTTGGTACTATTGATCATCACAATCAAATTTATTTATTTTCTCACTTTTTTCCTCCTTCAGAATATTCATCCAACTCACCTGGACATGATGATATTTTTAAGCTCACTTCTGATGATGAAAACTTCTATTCTAGCATAGTTGATTTCCATAGTGATGGGGAACCACCTTCACCATTCACATATCAATTACCACATAGTGAGGACTTATTTCATGATCCGCCTAATTATGGTCCTCTATAAACTTTTCAAGGAGTAGATACTTTGATTCGGGACTCATCGGACATCGAGCAATCTTCTATACAGTTATAGGATAACACTATTCTATATAGTTACAAGATATTCCAGCTTCTTTCCTCACTGCCACATTGGATTCACCATCCCTTCATGGAGTAGTTGGAACTTACACCTCACATATGGAGCATCGTTCTTTGGATGGAAACCACACCTTGTCACTTTAGGGATATTATTTTTTATTCACTTGATATAGGGTGGCCTTTTACATGTTCTTCTTCTTGGGAGGATGAATAACATTTATTCTTCTATTTTCTTCTTGTATAAATATTATAGTTTGTACATGGTTACCTTTTAAGGATTTTAGTTTCCAGGAACCATGTGACACATCTTTCTTAGGATGTTTAGGGGAGTCTTTTATCTCTTGTAATTGGATACTTTTCCTTTATGCATTTTTTTCAATTACTTGATATCCTTATTGTACATGGGTAACTCATCAGGCCTAGTTCCCAAGACCCATTTTTTATCTTCTTCTTATTTTCTAGAGAGAGGTTGTTTGTACATGGGTACCTTATTAAGAATTTAGTTGTCGGGACACATTGATACATCTTTCTTAGTTTTCTAGTAGAGTTCTCTTTCTGTTTTGAATTTCCATGACCTCTACCTCAACTTCGATGAAGGGGTCTGTTGATGTATATGAATTTCCTTGTTGTAACTCAGAATGTTGTCCACCTCATGGTTAGTCATCTCACTTAGTGAGATCATAGGTCATTAGGGTTAGCATGGATGTTACACATCACTCCTATATGTATCTTCTTTTTATTTATGGAATGTTAGACCATGTTTCTTTCATGCTTGATTTTTTATTTGTGCTTTGAGTTCTTACTTAATAATTGTAGTGTTACTATCACCATTGGAAGTGCAACCTCTCAGATGTGCACGTGGTTCTATATTGATCCTTTCAGAACAATATGATATCCTCCAATCAAGTGGCTATCCACCACTTTATCACATCACCCATTCAGATGAGAAGGCACTCCCTTAGCATAATACAGACTCATTTGGGCATATAGATACTTTTGATTATGAAAAATATGGACTATTATGCCTAATATGATGTTATAGTAGCATTAAATAAATGGTGCAGTGAAATACAAAAATATACCAAAGCAAGCTAAAATATAAATAACAAAACCCAAATTACAAAGAGATGGTAGAAATGCTTAGCTGATTTGATGAGTTTTGGAGAATGAATAGAGTTGTAAAATAGAAAAATACAAAGCACTTACCATCACACTGGAGTTTAGAAAAATGTAGAACTAGAGAATCAATTTGGACTAAGGCACCTGGAGAGGGACACGGGCACCCGTGGATGCCCTAGGCATAGTTCTAGGCATCCGGGTCTATGGAAATTATTAACAAACCTACTATGAGGTGTCATAAGGTGTTAAAATTTAGTCTCTTTTGGTGACTCTGAGGTTGCACTAAGATCTACAAGCTTGCTATAAACCTGCAATGAAGTATGAACCTGCAAAACCCTCAAATAGACATCGAATCCTAAAAATGAAATATGAAAAATGAGGGGTCAAACTGTCCTCATCTATCATAATGGTGAACTTAAGACTGAGTGTTGTATTATATCTCAGACCTAATGTAGTTCTGTGCATGTGTGTGTGTGTGTGTGTGTGTGTGTGTGTGTGTGTGTGTGTGTGTGTGTGTGTGTGCGGAATTGTGCCCTAGGTTTCTCTCGTACCAGTCTCACTTAGATAGCAAGAAAGTAACTAGATGTAGAATGTAATAAATGTGTGCATAGAATAAATGAACTTCCCTCCTATGAAGTGTGATGTAGATAACCAACCCTTGTGTCTATACCAATGGATCTAGATGAATGCAATGGAGCTCTTAAATGCCTTGATGGATGTAACCTTAGGTGGTGATAAATAGTGCTTAATGCTTGGTCCTTTCTTATGATCACATGAATTTATATTTATATGATTCATTTTCTTAAATTTTGTAATCAACCCTAAAAACGATACTACCAAATAGATAAGATGCTCAAAAGGATAGAAATGACCAAAAAATTGTGAGTAAAGTAAAAAAAGGATAGGGGTACCCAGAGGGGATGAGGGCACTTGACACTGGCATCTTAACTAGGTACCAATTTATAGGATGGTAAATGGAAAAGTATGAAATGAAAAACTGAGCAAGTAGGAGTGTAAGACCAAGAGAAGTGATAGAAAGGAAAGAAAGGTGGCCAAAGACATCGGTTAATTAGTACCGTTCTTTCTTAGGAATCATAGGAATAGTAGTATGTAATCAGGACTAGATAAATGTAGTACTATTTTACCACTCAATACCTTAGGCACGCTGGTACTTCATCTAGATGAAACTGAAATCTCACTTGAAGCATGCAAAGGTACCAGGTACCTCTTTTTATACCAAATTTGTCAAGGAGTTAGCATACATAAAAATACATTCCATAACCATAACAACTAGATCCATGATCTTAGTTGGAAACACACATAATATGGAAAACATGAAATCTCAAATAATAATTAAAATAAGATTTACCATATAATTACCATGAATAGTGTATACACCCCAATTTCACACCCATCCTAAATCAATTAATTTCACCATTCCATTTCCGACATAAATGCACATTGAATTAATCAATGTTAATTGATTAATTAATCCTTTTTAACCCCTAAATTAAACCCAATCTTCCCCACATGCCAAATATTCCCCATGTCCCCCCACTTGCGAATTAAATATTCAACTTTAATTCTGGGCCATTCCTCATGTCTCCCACTCACCTAATCATGTCTTACTTTCCATAATCATGATTACTCTAAACCCCAAATTAATCCCACTTCTAGGCTATAAATAGAGCCTCACCCCCCTCTTTCAGAATAAGCTTAAATATATTATTAGATTTCTTGCATCCTTTGAGCATAGAACATCCCTCCACCTCATCCTAATTCCAAAATAACCCCATTTTGATAATCCCAAATCCATTATCCCCTTTATCAATTAGTGAAAATAAGTTGATCTTGCTGTAGAGAAGGCCTTTCTTTGGTTTAAGGGAAGCAACTACATTTCACACAATCAGGGCTCATCCACACTTCATTACCCATTCTGAGGTTTACGAAAAAATCACGAAGGAGAAGTTATCTGTCTAGTTAATTTAATTTCTTATTATCAGTGTATTTTCCTGGCTCACATTTTGGCACACCCGGTGGGACTTATCCACGAATTATTATTTTTGGTCTCACAACTAGTTGCTTTATCCATCATTTACTTACTAGTATTTGTTGTTATAATTTTATTTTATGTTCCATATGGCATTCTTTGGAAAATATTTATATTGTGGGAGATATTATTACTTTGTGGTGTATTATGGTGTCTATGTAGGTTGTAATAGTGATGTATACTCTACCTACCACATCATGAACCTATTCGAGGGGAGTAATTTTTCTAGCATTTATTTTTTGTTGCACATTTTAATAACATATTTTGTGTGAACATTTTGAGATCCATTGGTATTTTCATTTTGGTTTTTTTCTTATTCTTTTTCTCTTTGCATTATTCTGTTTTGTGCAGGTATCAGGTTATCGAAAACAAGAACTGAATAACTTTCTATTTTCCATTTTACTAACCATGCAGATATCCACAATCTAAAAATGCAAAACATCTTGATTTATAGTCGTCGTTTACTGTGATATTTTTCGGAATATTTAGCTTTCAATTTCTAACTTGGTTGTAAGTTGCAAGGGGTTAGTTTGTCTTAATTCGCGTTATAAATCTATTTTATTTTGACCATATCAAAGCAAAAAAAAGTTTTAATGTTGTCTTTGTTCAGTTTGGTTTGATACTAAGAGTCTGAAGGCTATACTAATCACGGTTCATAAGTAGTGTTAATCTTGGGGGGCTTTATTTTCCATTTCTTATTTCTCCCATTTTCTAGTCCTAGATTAATTCTTTGTTATTCTCTTATATAAACTATGTGAAAAACAAATTAAAAAATATACTCTATTCAAAAAAAATATCTAATCTTAATTTCAAAAAATATAGATCTTGATCCTAAAAAAAAACTACCCTTGATCCTGTTGATCCTGGATCCCCAGTCTAGAAAAGTTAGATCTTAGTGTACTCGAGGTATCGAGCTAGATTTCTCACCCCATACTTTACATCCCCTATCTACAAAAAAAAAATCCATATCCCAATCTCCCACCACTTAGACCCACCCTTCACACCCTATCCTAGATCTTAATCCCTGCAACCCTCTTATCACTTCAGATACCCTAACTCACCATCTAGCCGGATCCCTTACCACATAGTCCCTCTGATGATCGAACTCCTCTACCCATCCCAACAACATCATAATCCCCTCACAACCCACCTCAACCTCTTGACCACTTTCCCTACACTACCCATCTCATCCTGATTCCATCGCTCTAGATTCCCCCCTCACACAAATCCACACACATCCCTTGGCCACTTGGCTCGACCCTCGATCTCCTCAGCTTCCCACACACCTTGGGCCACCTCAAACCACGCCACATTGGCCACTCCCAGATCCAACAAACCTTCTCGATCCCAAATTATCTCATGGCTACCCATCGGAACTCTTCCCTTGACACTCAATCCCTGATCCATGTCCCCAATCCCTCCATTCCCAACCCTCCCCTACCACTTACTCACCCTCCATGTCCCTAGACCCACCCACACTGGACCATGACAACAAAAACCACACCAATCACATCCAGAGTTTACTCACACGTCTACCTTGCACACACAAAAGAATAAAATGACTAGGCCTCAACCTAACCATATCTTTATTAGTCAAACTCAAACAATCAATGCGAGTTTATACTTTTAGGTTTTCTTTGTTTACAATAGCTTTTAGGCTAGTCAAGTTAAGGTATTAGGTTTCGATCTACTATTCTATATAATTTTTGTTTACCCTTTAATTTAATTTAGGTTAGTTTTATTTTAATCACGTTGTTTTATTAATCTCATAGGTTTAAATCATTTACGTATCATCTTAATTAATTTGTTTCAATTAATTTAATTCATTAACATTAGGTCCATTCCTTTATTATTATTACTAAGACCATTTTCTTAATTAATCACAAATTTCATAGTCCATTTTCAAAATTCAATTTTATTAATTAATTTGCTTTGTATTTCTCTCAATTACATCTTTTAAATCAAGAGGTTACATGAATGAACCAAATAAGACCTTTAATTTTTTTCTCATTATATTTTTTGACTATGTGAATAATTGTGTTATTTATTTTACAGGATATTTTACAAACACTTCAGTTACCTTCCTTCGCTTTCAAAGACTAAATTTCTAAAACCTGTACACGACCAAACCTCTATCACTTGAATTTCTTTTGACCTTTCGTTACATCATGTATCGTTGCGAATTTAGGGTCCCTGGAAACATTTTGAAACACCTTGGTGTCGTATTTTAATCATTTTGTCATCATCTAAGTACCTTGCACTATTGTATAACACTTTTGAATCTTATCAATGTATTATGGTCGTTATTTTTTTTGTGAAGCTAGTTGCTAATAACAACCGTTAGCGTGTATGCTCTTCTCTCATGCTTGATACAAGTGACATTGAGAATCAGAAACACGAAGGTATTTTATTTTATTGTTCTCTATTTGTTTGCATTGAAAAACTACTAACCTTTGTCATGCAGGACCATACCATTTGAAATTTAATCATTTTAGACTGCTAACATTATTTGCAGGATCCTCTAGCTTTGTTTTTTTGTCTCTAACTATCATCTAGATCGTTGTTTTATTTCTTCACATTACTAATATTTTTCTGATTGTTGGCTGTGTATGCTTTTTTCCTACACCTTCAAGCAATCTGGAAAATAAAAAATGGCCACAATCATCATTTTTTTTCTAACACTTCATTTGTAGGATAACTACTAATTTTTTTTCTTTAGGACCACGTCACTGGAATTTCGCCAAAAACAAATTATTTTTTTAAAACCTCCTTGCAAAATTACCACCATTAAAATAAAATTTATGAAACAAAAAAATTAGCATGCTTAGGTACATTGTCATTTTCCACCATTGATTTATTTCAAGTTGGAAAGAACTATGTTGATAATCACATCATCATTTTGTTTTTACACGTAGTAGAGGTGGATTTCATCACCACCTACTCTACACTAGTGACGTGGAATTCACTACCATGCACCACCAACATTCACATTTGCATTGCACTCTGAGACCTAGTCTCATCACAACGTTTGGTATTTACAGTGCCTATGGGAAGCATTTACAGGTAAAGTCATCGCGACTACTACTACACTTAACACCTAATATAGCTGTAACAATGAATCCTAGGCATCGTCCCTATAAATATTTGGGGAGTAATAAGGACACCATACACACTTCCATCCCCCCATCACCTTCCACCTTTTCCCAACATCTGTCTTGGATGTGGTGATTCACTCCAAAAAAAGGTAAGTAAGAATTGGTGAGTCTTTTTGGAGTAATAAGAGCTTGTATCTACCATTCCAAAACATACTGTATGATTTCATGAAACAATGATTATTCTCGAAGGATCTACCTCTTGAGCCAAAACAATTTGATACATGTGACTGCTTGTTGTTTGTAAACAAATTAGTTTAACATCATTCTTTTCATAGAACTTGGATGATATCAATGTGTTCGTTGTAAATTTCAGATCCCATTCATGTTCTAAAAAACCATTTATCAACAAAATCAATACCAAAAAAACACTGAATCAATCCAATAATGAAGATCAAAATGTTACATTGATTTTATTATCTTGCTTCAGCCAACAACAAATCCTTCATAGCTTGTTTCAAGCTATATCAAACTGATATGGAGTGACTTGCATTCACTCCTTATCTCATCAATTATCAAGCTTTTTTAAGCTTCATCCACTAACGAATCCTTCATAGATTGTTTCAAGCTATATCAAACTGACATTGAGTGACTTGTTTGAGTTCACTCCTTATCTCGTCAATTGTCGAGTTTATCTAAACCGCATCCAACATAAATCCCTTCATAGCTCATTTTGAGTTATATCACAACGGTGTTAAGTCAACTTGTTTGAGTTACTCTTCCTATCAAAAATCAAGAGCTTGTTCAAGCCAAAATCTAAAAACACGACACAAATCCCCTAATAGCTTGTTTTGAGTTATATCACAATCATATTGAGTTAACTTGCTTGAGTTACTCTCCCTATCAACAATCAAGAGCTTATTCAAGCCAAATCCAAAGCAAACCCACTATAGCTTACGTTTAATCACGCTTTCACAAACTTCATAGCCTCTTTTATAGCTTAATCTATCTCATCATGATATTCACACGTAGTCACAAAGACCCTCTAAACAAAAATGATGATGAATAAGTCATGCAACCAGAACTCACCAACGAAGAACAAGAAAAATTAGATAAGGTAGAGAAAAAACAAGAATGAATACCTACTACACATCCTATCCATGGGGGAAAAACTACCCCCTGACTTTGGGAATAAAAATTTAAACAAACTTATAGACAATGGTGAATCAAGTCACCACAATGAAATACCAAATAACCCAAATAACTCTTCAACCGACGAGTTATTTACCAAAATCCAAGAGTTAATAAGGAAACTTGAGCAAACAAATTGATGGATCTGAAAGGTTAAAAAACCCTAATCTAGAACAAAGTCCTCATGAATCCCTTGATGTGCCATCACACGATTCACCATTTGAGAAAGAATCAAAAAATAAGAAAGAAACCATTCAGAGGTTACAAAAACAATCAAAATAGTTCAATTTTGAGGAACTATGCCCCTACCCATTTGATACGGAAATGTTACGCTTGCCATTTTTGAAATCCTTCAAAACTCCAAAATTTGATAAATACAAAGGAAAGGGTGACCCCGTGAACATGTCAAGGAATTTTGTATACAATATCAGGAAGTAGATTATCGTGACATATATCTTTTACAATTATTTCATAAAATGTTCGGAGGACATGCCTTAGACTCGTTCCTTCATCTCCCGAAAAGGGTCAATCAAATTTTTTGTAGACCTATCAGAAAAATTTGTTAAACATTTTTCCTTCAACCTAGACTCGGAAGTAACCATGCTCAATCTTTGCAACACCAAGTAAAGGCCCAATGAAGAAGTTCACATCCTTTTTACAAACGCTGACAAGGGATTGTAAGTAGGTTTATTTTTTCAATAACACAGAGATAATTGATTAGCATCTTTGTCCCAAACCTCATTGAAGAATTATCATTCAACATGCAGATGAACTGTTTAAGTAATTTCAAAGAATTCATTGAAAAAGGGACACAAATCTAGAAAGCCCTCAGTTTAAGGGCTTACTTAAAACACCCTTTAGGGACCAACCCCCTAGAGATGCCCCTCAAAACCAGGAAAAATCCAAATTCTTTAATCGAGACCGAAATATAGTCAATGATGGCGTAACTGATTCTCACCATGTTCAAAAAATTCAAAACAATCCACCCAACACAATTAAATCCAATAAACAACCAATTTTCATCCCTAGAAAGGAGGCTCCTCTTTGTGATAGGTGAAGAAAGTTCACTCCACTTGGAGAAAGCCTATCTAGGGTCTTCCGTCACTTAGAGAATTACAATATAATATCATACCCCACTGTCAAAACATTTGAAGAGGGGAAACCCAAAAATAATTAGTATAAAGACAATGAATATTGTGATTACCAGCGCATAAAAGGGCACTCTACAAATTGATGCATGCAACTCCACCATTATGTCCAAGACTTGATCAAACATGAAGACATAGAGGTTGAAAATACCTCTGATACAAAAACCCCCAACAAAAAAACTCAACATGTTCAAAAACCCCTTCCCTAACCATGATGATAATTTGAAGGAAAAGGGCCAATCATCAAAAAACATTCAGTATGACTCCTTCATCTCAGCCATCAACTATGACCAATATCTAGTGGGTACAATAAAGATCAAAATCGACTATGCAGTCACCACTAGATAGAAAAAAGTGTGGATCCCCACTACAAAAAAATCTGCTACCTCGTCTCCCACACCACCTCCTAATCCAACGTCTAATTCCACCACCACTTCCACTCCCCAACCTACACCTTCATTCAACATCATAAAACAATTGGAAAAGACCACAACACAAATTTCCATCATGGAATTACTAAAGTCTTCTCTCGTACTACAATGCATCCTACATAAACATTAAATAACGTTCATGTCCCCAAGGACATCAACTCCAAGCTTTAAAGTGATTTTCAATACCTAATCTTATTATATCATTTGGTCTCGCTAACCTTATTAATCCTAACATTACTAACAACCATTATTTATATGTCGAGGCTTATATAACTCATCAAAAAGTCAAGCGTGTATTAGTCAAAAATGGAGAAACATTGAATATTTTCTCCATAAAACTCCTATGGTACCTAGGTTACACCAAAAATGATTTATAAAATGACATCATAACCATTCATGGGTATGATAATAGTGAAAGAAAGTTTGAAGGTACAATCACATTACCTCTCAAGGTTGGACCAGTCACTTTAGACACGCTATGTCATGTGGTGGATGTAGAAGTTACATATAATATTTTTGTTGGTTGACCATGGATTCATGTCATGAAATTTTTCCCATCCATGTTCCACCAATGTATTAAATACCCCCAATTAGATAAAGAATTTACATTGTATGTCGATACCCAACCCTTAGAGTATTGCAGATTCCTTGAATGACTATATAAAAATGATCACTACTTCCCATCGACAGATAAATACACTCCACCTTGCATAATCCCTAACAAAACACGTGTCTATCTAGATAATCTTCCCAAACATACTCTAAAACCATCATCTTCTAGTCAATCATCATCTTCTAATCAACCAACGTCTCCTAATCCATTCTCTTCTACTAATCAACCCTCTTCAACCAGTCCTCCAACTAACCAATCATAGTATTCATCTAACCAACCTTTTTCATATAACAACACCTCTTTTGTTAAAGTACCATCCCCTTTGGTTAATCAAGCTTCATCCTATAATCCACCCCCTCTTCTTATAACCCATTCTCTCCATCTTTCAAAAATACCAAACTTCCATCCCCGCCATGCAATACCTACTGGTTCCCCAACACATAGACATTTAAAATAATTGACAAAGGATGCGGTGATACAAATTCCAATTCATTGAAAACTCTTTTTACATCAGTAGATACCCAAAAACCTATGATAAATCCAATGTTCCTCATCTTAGAATCCACCCCACTTACAAATCAGGTAAGCCAGTTTGGAAGAAAATCAGTTATCTATACAATACACATATTCCAAGTTTGCCAAGATCTTGATTATATGATGATGAATTCACTCCATGTTGTGAGTCCCCTCAATTTACCAAAGCCCATTGAATGATGAAAAACATGCGATGGAAGGGTAAAGGACTCAGTCCAAATGGAAAAGGTCATTTAGATCTAATTACTTACACCAAACATCATGGTAAACATGACCTTGGTTTCAAGGTACTTAATGCATCTCTTGTATTAATCTCGAGTGACAAAAATGACACCAATTTTGGCAGTGACACCTAGTCTATGCATAGACTTTTTGAAGACCTTACTGAAACGAATCTATACTTTAAACATTTATCCATTAATGTCATTGATTTCAAGCTTCTTCATCTAACTCTTATAGACCATGACTAATTACATCATGTAGCCATGGAAATGTTTCAAAGCTATGAAGCCATTGAAGAGTTCCTTGGATCTCACGATCAAATTCCCCTTTCTGATCATAACATGATTTGAGATTAACCTTGATGAATTTTCCTATTTTGATGAAGAAATAAATATTTGGATTATTTACCTTTGGAAAACTTAGATAAGAAGTGAAAACACAAAATTTCCCATATTCAAAATCTCATTACACCTTATCCAAAATACATATCAATAAAAGGACCCAACATCACAAAAAAACTTGTGACAATTCCCCTCAATCACCCAACACCAATGACTTACATCAACCAATAACATAATTTTTTGAAAAAGATACATCCAAAATGATGGTTGACAAAACCAAAGATATTAACATCAGTACTCTTGAACAACTAAAAATTTTACAACTCGTCATCCGTCTGCGTGACCAGGAATGTGTAGAGTTGATAGTGCTCCTCATTGAATTTCAAGACATTTTCACATGGACCTAAAAAGATATGCCAGGACTAGATCCATCTCTCATAATACATCATCTTGTAGTGCATCTGTATGTGAAGTCTGTAAAACATAAGTTACACAAAATTCACCCCAAGGTAACATTGTTTGTAAAAGTTGAACTTCAAAAACTATTAGAAGAAGACTTTATCCGACCTATCAACTATTCTGAATGGATATCCAACATAATTCATGTAGCCAAGAAAAATCCCAGCATTAGAGTATGCACAAATTTACTAAATATCAACAAATATTGTCTAAAGGATGACTTTCCCTTACCAAGCATAGACATGATTATCGACTCCACGACAGGTCAAAAAATTCTCTCCATAATGGATGGATTTTTTGGCTATAATTAGATACGCATCGCTAAAGAAGACCAACAAAAAATGGAGTTTACTACACCATGGGGCACCTTCTACTATAAGGTCATTCCTTTTAGAATGAAAAATTCAGATACCACATATCAACGAGCCATGAAAATCATCTTTCATGATATGTTGCATGATATCATAGAAGATTATGTTGATGACATATTAGCAAAATCTAAAACACAAATATGACATATAGGTTTGTTGAGAAACATATTTGAAAGGTTGCATGAGTATAAAGTTCACCTTAATCCAAAGAAATGTGTATTCGGGGTGACTTCCAGAAAGCTATTAGGATTTATTATCTCATGAAGAGGTATAGAAGTTGATCCTGTAAAGTACAAAGCCATCATGGAAATGCCTACTCCCCAAAATATCAAACAATTATGCAGTCTCCAGGGAAAATCCAACCCATTAGACATTTCATATCATAGTTAGATGATAAGTGTCATCATTTTAATCACTTGCTTAAGAAATATGCATAGTTCTAATGGAACCAAGATTGCCAAGATTCCTTCACCAAACTCAAAGAATACCTTTCCTACCCACCTGTCCTTATGTCACCAATCTTAGATAAACCCATGTTGCTTTATACATCTACCACTGAGTATGTCATAAGAGTGTTGCTAGCATAACAAAATGATCAAGAAAAATAATAGGCTATTTATTACCTTAGTTGAACACTTATTGAGCATGAGGTACAATATTTCCAGCTAAAAAAAGTATTCTTGGCAATCACTTTCACATTCCAGAAACTATGTCATTACTTTCTTAATCACACAACTAAATTTATCACTAAGGTCGAACCCCTCAAGTATCTCTTGTATCAACTTATTCTCACATGACGAATGTCTAGTTGGGTCATCCTACTTAGTGAATTTGATGTCACGTTCATTCCTCATAAAGTAATTAAAGGAAAAGACCTTGTAGACCAACTTGCTGAGGAAGATCTTCCTAGAACATAACCACTACATTTTACATTTCCAGATGAAGATATTTTGTACATAGACATCACGCCAGATTGGACTTTATTCTTTGATGGATCATGTAACCTCCATGGATTTGGAACTGGTATTTTTCATATCACACCTAGCGGACATGTTATCCCCAAGTCATTTCAATTAGCATTCCTATATACCAATAATATCACAAAGTATGAATCTCTCATAATAGGATTAAAAATCACTATATCTTGGAACCTTAAAGAGTTGGTTGTATTTGGTGACTCTTTACTTATCATTAAATAGGTTACTAATGAGTACCAAGTCAAGGATGAAAAAATTATTCCATATAATAACATGGTAGATAGCCTCCAAAGCTATTTTTGATTGATTACTTTTGACCAAATCCCTTGAATTCATAACGAATCCACAGATGCTATATAAACTATTCGATCTATGTTAGAAATCACATCCAATTAACCCCAGGAACATTTTCTCATAGAATTCATTTTAATGCCTACCTATAATCTACCTAAAACTATGATGGTATATGAGATCATGGGTTCTAATGACCCTTGGTACCATGATATTTATAATTTCATCCATGAAAAAGTGTTACCTACCAAAATGAAACCAATTCATAAATACACTTTAATATAATGATCCTATCATTACACCATTTTAGCAAACACTCTCCATAGACAAGGTTACGACAACACCTTTCTCTGATGTCTTAATTAGGAGGAGGCATATATCATTCTAACTAAAGTCCACTCTGGTATCTATGGAGTGCACACAAATGGTATGGCTTTAGCCAAGAAAATCCTATGTGTTGGGTATTATTGGCCCACCATTGAAAATGATGCATGACATTTTGTCAAATGATGTCAACCTTGTCAAAAACATGGCAATCTTGTCCATGCACCTTCCTAAGCATTATAATAAATCACCACACCATTATCCTTCTCTCAATGGGGGCTTGATCTCATTGGTAAAATCAGATCAACATCATCCGACAGATAAAAGTTCATTATTACCACTAACGATTATTTCACTAAATGGATAGAAGTTGTGCCTCTCACCTATGTTACTGATATCTAAATATCAAAGTTAATTTTTAAGAATATCATCTATCAATTTGGCATTCCATCCTCTATTATCATAGATAATGGAAAATAATTTAAAAACCAAGATGTAAAATACCTTGCCAAACATTTCGACATAAAAATTAAATGGTCTAATCCATACTACTCCCAGGGTAAAAAAAAAACAAAGCAACCAATAAGACTTTAAAATCCATCATGGAAACAATTTTTGATACACATGGAGGAAATTGACACACTCAAATTTACCCTGCTCTTTGTGCTTACTGCACATCTTACCGCACACCTACAGGAGCCACCCTATTCTCCCCTATTTATGGTTGCAAAGCTATTTTATCTGTTGAGGTTGAACTCCCTTCCTTGAGAATATCACCTAAATATATAACTAACGAAGATGAATATCAACAATCGTGACTTAATGAGCTTGATTTTATTGATGAAAAATGACTTAATGCCCTCAATCATCTTCAATTCTATTAAAACCCATTGCAATGCAGTTATCATAAAAAAGTACGATCCAAAGAATTCGAGTTTGGTGATCTCATTCTCAAAGAAAATCAAAAGACTACCACTAAAGAGTGAGAAAAAAAAGGAAAATTTGAGCATAGTTGGTTGGGAACCTATGTAATTACAACCACATTTAGCTCTGGAGCCTATAAATTGACCATTGAAGATGGTCAAGAACTTGATGAACCAATGAATGCAATACATTTAAAGAAATTATATTCTTGAGACACTCTTTATTCCAGAGACAACTGCTTGTGCATTCCTCTTGTCTTACTCATGTCCAAATAATTTAAAATCATTCATTTCATTGGAAGATATTCTCATTATCTAAATCACATCCTCATATTCACCATCATGAGACAAGTGTTAATATAGATCCTATTAAGTTTTGTGAGTTTCATACTTCTTATAATGTCTCCCACTTTTATATGCTTTCACCTATGGTCATACTTAGAAGCTTACTGATGGTAATATATTCCATTCAAATAAATTATCTCTTTCACAAAAAATCTCTACACTTCTTTACCCGATTCTTTTGATTATCCATCTCAGTATTTGGTATTGAAGCATCGCATCCTACTAGTCATGTGGGGTTGAGGTTGGGGGAAAACGGTCCTTCCCAAATACAAAGCACTATTGTAAATTTCAATAGAATCAAATTAGTTATGAATAATTCAATGTTACACCTTTTTTCCTTCACATTCTTTGGTGTTGAGCCCACACTTCTTACTAGTAGTGTGAGTCTGGGAATGGAGGGAGGTTCCCTTACTCATCTACTCCTTTTCTTTCATGATGAACCCTTGCCTCTTACTGGTGGCATGGGGAAAAGTGTTGAGGGTCATTAATAAATCATCAAATCATAAAAATTTTCCAAAACAAAAATGAACAGTTGAAAATTCATTTTTTTTCAAACAATCAAACAAACAAAAAAAATAAAGAAATGTTTACTCACCTACATTTTTCCTTTGGTGATGAGCCCTAGATTCTTATTGGTAGCATGGGGAAATACATAGGGAGTCTTTACAAAAATAAAAAATATTATAAATCTGAAAGTGCCTACAATTATAAAATCCCCAAGCAAGTAATGTAGATGCCTAAGTGAAGAGAGAACTATCCCTTCACCTCATATCTTACCAATTAGTAGGCCACGTAAATATCTAAGGGTAGTAGGTGAACTTTAAAGTGAAATTCATTTTGAAACTGGTTTAGTAACATTAAGAAGAATTGAGTCAAAATTTCCCAAATGGATTGTTGTTAACACTTTTCTATGTATTCATTATCTGCATCCTACGTCCTTCTTGATTATCACTGATGAGCCCTTGCATCTTACTAATTGCGTGGAGTCAAGAAGGGAGTGGGAATTATTTTTATCATGTCATCACCAATATATCCTACTAATGGAGAGATAATTTTTATATTATTCAAAGCATGAGTTACCATGAAGAACATGGTACACATAGACGATACCCTGGTTCATCACCTCTTATAAGAAGTTTGCATTCTGATCCATAAAATTCCAAAAATCCCCAAAAATAGTATAAAATATCTAAAATCCCCCAAAATAGTATAAACATCCAAAAACAATAAAAAATACAAAAACATATTTGAAAACTCTTCAAAATCCCAAAAACATATAAAAACCTTCAAATTACTAAATAAAATTGAAAAAATCACAAAATCCTAAAAATTTGTAAAGCCATAAAAGAACGTAAAAAAAATTAATAATCAAGACAATTCATCCTTTGAGCTATTATCCCCAAAAAACGTTCCAACCACCTTATGACTATCAAATTCAAGCCACTTCCCCTTGTGTGCATCCTCGCTTGGGGAAAATCTGATTCTCATTGTTTCTTTGTTAAGGACAATGACCCAATCCATTCTACACCATTTTACCCATGCTTGGGAGCACATCTCACCAATCATCACTGTGGAACACATTAGGGACATGTGTAAAGGTCTTTGTGTTACTATTTACAAGTTTATTTTTTATTTATTTGGTATCTGGACATATTACTGGGGGCATCTTGATTTTATGTATCTTGGTGTTCTCTCTGACATACTTATGTTATATGATTGCATATCATACAGGGACATCATATCTCTTTGATGGTACTTATCTATGATCTCTTTCACTTGCATATCATACGGGGCATCATACATTTCTGATGGCCCCTATCTATGGTCTTATGCATATTATGACCTAGTCATCCTAATATTCTATATCATGATGCATCACGTTATGTGCTATATTAAAATTAAAATTCTTTCATCACGTTAGTATATTCCTGCATGATTGAAAACTTACTTTTCACCCCATCCATTCACCCATACTAATATATTCTCTAGTTTGGGAATCCTACTTGATCACCATGGTAGTTTGCGAATCCTACTTAAGGATATTTCTTAAGTAGCATTATCTACCCAAAAAATCCTCATCCCTCACCATGGTCACCCTGTATTTGATCCATTCATCCTTACTCCCAATTTCTACTCATCCCCCACTTATCCCCACATCACCCTAATCACCATTCCCATTCCCTTCGCCACTATGTGTTCTTTCCTTTCACTCTTCTACTTTCATCTTGAAAATATTACTTAATCACCCCTTTCATGTGGGACTCTTGGTTGAGGTATACCCTCTTCCTAAGATCTTCCCACTATAGAAAACTTCTCCACCATTTTCTTTTTCATTAGACAACAATTACCACCACACACATATTTTCACTCCACCTCTTCCACTTATCATTTTTACCTCATCACTCTCACCATGTGGGCATCCCAATTAAGGATTCCACTCAAACTCTCCATCCTACACCACATATGTTCATCCATCCATTCATGTCACACTCCTTTATTTCCTTCCTTCCTTGTTATTACCTCCTCTCACCTCTTGCTCCACTCTGGCCTACACCACTCACTCTTTTCTCATCCTTCGTAGTATCCAGATTTTTCTTAGTAATATTACTTACACACTCTCACAGTATGAAAAATTCACTTGAGGGTTCCACTTCAGTCCATCTTGGCACACCCTCTTCCCAAAAATTCCATCAATCACTTACTTCTTCCCATCATTCTTCTTCTCCAGCTTGGCAATCCTACTTAACCATCCCCATGACATGGTGATCTTACTTAAGAGTCCCTCTTGAGGTTGATCTTTCATCTTTCCTTCCCCCATCCCATCATATTTCCTCCATCTTATTTCTCCCTCCCCTCAACGTAATAATTTTCTCCAACCAAACATTCCACCCCTTTACCCAATAAATCCTTATCTTTCACCTTCCATATCGTTACTTTCTAGTTTGGCAATCTTACTTAACCACTCATACAAAATGGAGATCTTATTTAAGAGTACCTCTTAAGGATGATTTTTTATCTTATACTCCCCCATCACTCCACATTCTTACCATCCACATTTTATCATCAGTCCCCATCATCACATCCTCTCACCTCCTCTTTCATTCTCACAAACACCAACTCCTGCTTCCCCACTTTTCATCTCCATCATCCCTCTCTTGGAAATACTACTTAACCACTTCTGTTAGATGAAAATATTACTTAAGGGTTATCATTAAGTTGAACTCATCATTTTGGACTTCTCCCTCATCTCATTATTTGTTCCCTCCATTGATCATTTCTCCCCCTCTTCTCCCCTACCAACCACATTTTCCTCCTACCATTATCCTTCCTCAACCTATCCTATAACATAGTTCATCTACCATCATAAGCTTGTAGCCATGTTCCTTTCCCCATTTTCCCTTCTCAATCCATCATCCTTCATACCATTTCCTCCCATTATTTTTATGTCTTATTTCTTCATCTTCACCTTATTCATCCTCATCCTTCGCATCCCCTACTCACCTTCACCTTGTCATAACTCATCACTCACATTTTCTTCACTCTTCCCACTTCTTATGCTCAAGTTCTACCACATATCCACCCTCATAACTACTCACCATTATTGTTGGTCTTCCCATAACATTATTTCATTATCATCTTCCATTTCAATGCTAATAATTATTGGTGGACTACCCCTAAAATTAACTCATCCTCATTCTAGTGGCCTTGTTCACTCTTGTTGAATTTCACCATTTTTTCTTCATTATTTACTTCCTGTGTGTTTCACTTGATTCTTAGAGCATTTATTTGAATGTAATGAAATAGATAAGGGTAAAAGGGCTAAGAGGAATACCTGTTAAATTTGGTTGAAGGTTGTTGTGCGTGTATGACTTCTTGATCCACATATGATTGTGAGAGCTTCCTTTTGGCTAGGAGGAACTACCTGAAATGAACAACAAGACCACCAAAAGAGATTAAATAGCATATGACAGTGGAATGCTTAGTGTATGCTAGTTCTAAGAAGTGTGATACTCCTTAAAAGGTTGTTAATCCACTGTTTAAAACAATTCAATATTAACAATAAATGGAATCCTACGGTAGTTAAAATGATTTACGTATCTCATTCGACTACAATAAGAAAATTCGTTCACAACAGGCTAAGCTATGATTGAATTTGAAGGGAAAGGTCTCTATTAGAGTACTAGTGCTGGTCAGGGTTTGGTTTTGGGATATTTTGGGCATTTAGTGGAGAATTTAGGCTCTGTTCTTGGTCTGAGGGTAAAACACAGAGACCGACGTCGGTCTAGTATAATTGATGACGGTTCAGGACGGACCAACGATGGTCATGTGTAACCGATGTCGGTACATTTGGGTGATAAGAACTTATTAAAATATTGGTGTAAGGACAAATATGAGGTTAAATAGAAATGAAGAGGGAAACGAAAAGGTCTATGTAGATCTTAGGTATACTCAGAGGTTTTTAACAATCAGGTATGGGAAATTTAATGGTGTGGTTGAAGGAATGATCAAACTTGCATGAGGGTAAATGGTGGGAGAATGGAAGTGCCAGTAGAAACTGATGATAGAGATAACAAAGCCTACTAAAACAAAAGTATATGGATGCTAGTCAACAAAATAATTACTATTTTATGAGCTTGATCATTGGAAGATAATGATAGTTAATCAGATGAATGGAATTTGGTGTAGTGATAGCACTTCCCTAGATACTTCCGTGAATAAAAATTTCTCTGTGGTCACTTCTGTTGCCTGATGTGGATGTTCAGATGTGTGTGTGAATGCTGGTTCTACTTACATGTAGCTCTGGTCTCATTTTCTCACTCTCTAGATGTGCCAACGTAGAAATAAGGTTATTTTGGGGAATAAATGGTAACCGATGATGGTTTCGAGTTGACCGACGGAGGTTTAGGGTAATCGGCGTCAGATAGGGCATGATTTTCTAGGTTTACTAAACTAGGCAGATCTGCTTGATTTCTTGGATCTTGTTTGTTTTTCTTCATGGATTAGAATGGAATTTTATTTTCTAATGGGTGGGAATGTGGTTAGAGGGAACTTAGGATTTGATTTTTAGGGTTTAGGTATGTCTTAACTAGCTATGGAAACATACTAAGAATAGATTTGAGGTGAGGTGTATAGGTGAGGTGGTGGTAGGGGAATTATTTTAATTAGGATATTTAAATAATAACTAGACATGGATTAATTTAATTAATTAATATTAGAGTGGGGTTCACATGGGATATAATGTTATGATGTATATGTATTGATGGAGATGCGGACATGTGGCACACATCCCCTTATCTTATTATATCATTCATTTACAATTTATTATGCTTAGGAGGTCGGCCTCAGTATTGGCCATAGGTTAGAATGGTATATATAGGGGTTACAAGGTTGTAGTTAATCGTATATTGAGTATTGGAGTGTTATTGTATGTTTGGAGGTTACCCCCTCGAAGTGGTATTGGAGGTTGCCCCCTCGAATGGACACAACTTTTGCAAAACAGCTCCCAAAAATCTGAAATTTGGAGGGAAGATCACTTGAACTATGTATCAAATCCCCACAAAAAATATCTGAAAAATTCCAAGTCAATATTCAGATATAGATGAATCACCAACATTAGGGTTTCATCCCACAAATTGCCCAGATCACTGCTTTGATACCACTTGATAAGGACTTTGCATATAATAAATCAATAAATTGTAGAAGATAACGCAACACCAGATATATGGGGGGCTAAGATGCCCAAATAAGTAGAATAATACCCTTAAGGTAGGGCAACACCATATAATGCTCCTTAAGGAAGGAGTAACTCCACAATCTCCCAAGATGGAAATCCACTTTGAGGGGGACACCTCCAATATACCTCTACCAAGTAGAAGAATAAACTCATACATCTTGGGATATGGTAATATAATATATATGGGTTGATGGAGATGCCGACATGTGGCACACATCCCCTTAGTTATATGTATGGGTTCACATGGGATATAATATTATAAGTATATGGGTTGATGGAGATGCCGACATGTGGCACACATCTCGTTAGTTAGTTATATGGGCTCACATAGGAATTCATTATATTGGGTAATGGGTCGGCCTACATTGGGATTAGGTGTTACCCATACTATTTAAAGGATGTGAGTATCATTATGAGAGGAAATGGATGTATGAGTTTATTCTTCTACTTGGTAGAGGTATATTGGAGGTGTCCCCCTTGAAGTGGATTCCCATCTTGGGAGATTGTGGAGTTACTCCTTCCTTAAGGAGCATTGTATGGTGTTACCCTACCTTAAGGGTATTATTCTGAATATATTGCATATTAGAGCATATTGGCCCCCCATATATGTTGTGTTGTGTTATCTTCTACAATTTATTGATTTATTATATGCAATGTTCTTATCAAGTGGTATTAGAGCAGTGATCTGGGTAATTTGTGGGATGAAACCCTAATGTTGGTGATTCATCTATATCTGAAGCTCGACTTGGAATTTTTCAAATATTTTTTGTGGGGAGTTGATACATAGCTCAAGTGATCGTCCCTCCAAATTTCAGAGTTTTTGGAGCTGTTTTGCAAACGTTTTTTCCGTTTTAGGGTTAAAACCCTAATTTTATGGTTTCATCTATATCTTCTGAATAATGACGAATTAGGAAATAATTTTTTCTAGGTTGGTGGTATGATATTCAAAGGTGATACCAATGAAATTTAAAAATTTTTGGATCTATTTTGTCAAAGTTATTTAATTTTTATTTTTTTTCACTATTTTGCTCCATAGGCCGCAATTTGAGGAATTTTCCTAAATTTATTATATTTTTGGAAACCTCTCAAAAATTAAATTGGTGTTTATGTTCTATGATTTCTAATTTTTGGTAGACCTTTATCTGAAAGGGTTAGAAATTTTTTTGATCAAAATGGTCTATTCCTAAACCCTAGTTTTGTGGATCATGGGGATGGTTATTTTTTTTAGAGATGGCAGGATTGATGCTAGAGAATGGTGGAACAAATTTAGGGATAAATTATCTAAACCATCAGATAATTGGTTATTCAAGTTGTGGATTAATGGCCCTGCACAGATTTTCTTTTCTGAGTTAGAAAAGGAAAAGTCTAATTGGTCTTTGCAGGAACTGGAACAAGTTTTCATGGATAGATGGGCAACAAAAGAAGAAGAAAAATCAAAAGTAGAAGCAACATCAGAAGAAGAATAAGAAGAAGATGTTGATGATGAAGCTGCTACATAGGATATGATTTCATATGGGTGGTTGGATGATCAAGCTTGGCGACAAGTGTGCAATAATTTAAAGCACACTCATTATATGGCTTCTTCTTATGTTTCGGGGACAAACCATGTCAAAGAGGGAGGTAATGCTATGTACCTTGGGATATAATATTATAATGTATATGGGTTGATGGAGATGCCGACATGTGGCACACATCCCCTTAGTTATATGTGTGGGTTCACATGGGATATAATGTTATGATATATATGTATCGATGGAGATGCCGACATGTGGCACACATCCCCTTATCTTATTATATCATTCATTTATGATTTATTATGCTTAAGAGGTTGGCCTCAGTATTGGCCATAGGTTAGAATGGTGTATATAGGGGTTACAAGGTTGTAGTTAATCATATATTGAGTATTGGAGTGTTATTGTATGTTTGGAGGTTACCCCCTCGAAGTGGTATTGGAGGTTGCCCCCTCGAAGTGGAAAAACTATTATATGAGCATATTGTCATCATTGTGGTGTTCTCTCATGTTATTCTATTGTATATGTTCTAATTTATACAAGTAATATCCTTACAAAGGGGCCATGGTTAGGTGAGTGTGTTCAAGTTTGTTATTTGTCGAGGGATCGAGGGGAGTGTGACCTAATTTTGGTGTCTACATTTTGCTCATTTTTGTAGTGTATCTTGTATTGGTAAGTGATACTGACAAAAATAAGATGTGGTTGCCTCATGTGTGGGTGAAGGTGATCCCCCTCAAACCAAGAACTGATGAGGTGGAAGGTAGAATCAGTGAGTGGATAAAAGGTGAATGTGATGAAGAGGAATGTGGGTAGCAGGGGTAAAAGGGTAAAGGTCCAATTAGTGAATCTAGGTAATGAGTAAGGATTAAAGGTAGTAATAGTCAAACATACGCACATATATAAACTACAACACGGTACCAGGTTGAAGAGCATGCAAACTCTTCATTGTGTAAGGGTGATAGGTTTATCCAAACAAGGTTGAGGTGATTCCGGTATCCAAGGTATAGGATATGCTCAAGAAACACAACGCAGGTCAGGTGCAGGAACGTTTAGGTATGTTTTGGTACACCAAAGGTTGGGTTAGGATAAACAGTCACAACTAGAGGCAAGGTAAGGTCATTAAGTCAAACAACATGGGTAACAGTGTCACAAGGTAGAGTGAGCACATGAGTTCACAGGTCACTAACAATATTCTGGGTCTAAGGAGCTAGGTCATGACATGGGTAGGGCTGAGGTATGGGAAACATGTTGAGTCCTTAAATGATGAAGGGGTTAGGAGGAAATGATTAAGTTAGGTGTGGGTGAGGTAAAAAGGATTCAGGTCAGCAAATTATAGGTAATGGGTAGTAATAAGACGAAGCAGGATAACCGAAAATGGTCATAATGAACCAATGCCTATCGCCATGGACCGACCATGATAGGATAGGGCATAAGACCGATGTTGGTCATGGTAAAACCATCACCAGTCAAATCGGGAAGGTTATAAAAAATAAAAAGTTCCACGTTTTAAAAATCATTTGTCATTTTCCACATAGGAGAAAACAACAAGAAAGAGATAAAGAGGTGGAAAGTGACCAAATGACATGGAGGGCTGAGTTGGCGAGCCACAGAGTGAGTGATTGTTGGTCGAAAGGCGGGTCTATGAGCTTGGTGATTTGATTGGGTGATTGATTTGATTTGATTGATCCAGTGGGTGATCAGTGATGGTAGAGGAAGGAGAGGGATTGGGTGAACCTGCGTAGCATCCTGAGGTGCCACCACGTAGATGGCATCATGATGAGTTAAGATCCCATTCCTATTGTTGTTTGTGGTGAGTAGGTGGAGGGTAGGAATCGAGTAGGAGGGAAAATGGATTTTGGGGGGGTATATTATTAAAAATTTGAATGGAGGGAATGTAATGAGACAAGGGGAACAAGGGAGGGAAGATTTAGGTAAGTGAGGAGTGGGAATAGGTATTAGGTAGGTATTCGTGGGGGAAATAGGTAGAATGGAGGAGTGTGGGTAGAAATAGGATAGGGCATCTTGGGTTTTTCTCCACGACAGTGATTGACATTGGTTTTCTCTTAGCCGATGTCAGTGGGTAAGGACTGGTATCAGTTATAGATGTGATGAATGATGCTAGTTATTATTAGACTATGGTCAGTTGATGCTGACTAGTGTCGGTCAGTAAGCTAAAGAGGCAAGCCCTCAAGGAGATAAATTGGATGGGTCATAGATAAATAGGTAGGGATGAAAGTTTTCGGTATGGGTAGCTGGGTGAATAAGGAAGATCGATGAGAGGGGAAAAATGAAAATAAGTGAGGTTTTCAGGCATGGGTAGATAGGTAGTGGGATTTAGGGCATATAAATAGGTGAAAGGTTCATTTAATTAGGGTAAGTGGTATAGTGGGGGTGGCAAGGTTGTATACAGGTGTGGTCAAGTGTTAATATTATGATTGGTTGGATGCAGGCTAGGGACCAGCTATGAATGAGGGATAGGGTAACTTCCTTGCTTGTGGAGATATGAGGGAGCACCACACATGTGGAGTGGATCCATCTCATAGATGTCAGCCTAATTAGGGTCAGACGCTACTGACATGTAGTTTGGGAGGTGAGTTTTATGGTTGCCATCATCAATAGATGGGATTCGATAGCCAATACATTTCATTTGCTGATGGGTGAGATCACAATCACCCTAGAGGATGTTTACAGGATCATGTGACTACCTATAGCAGGTACATAGGTTTACTCAATCTCCTCAG
The DNA here is from genome assembly GCA_019776745.2 of Taxus chinensis. Taxonomy (NCBI): domain Eukaryota; kingdom Viridiplantae; phylum Streptophyta; class Pinopsida; order Cupressales; family Taxaceae; genus Taxus; species Taxus chinensis. The sequence continues at coordinate 71,586,782 of CM034148.1, read as the reverse complement.
AGGCATCTAAGGAGTTATCAGTACCAATGTTTGGAGAGGGGATGGCATTGTCAGGATTCCATAGTGCCAGTATGAGCTACGGGGTGATGTATCGAGCCTACCCCGAGGAGATGAGGTTAGTGGTGCTTTTGATGGAGATAGTCTGTTGTTTTGCACTACTGAATGTAGAGGGTGGGAGATTCCCATGATCACTGATGGGGGTGCTACATGACATGGTGGAGAGTAGGAATTGGTTTGCATGGGGGCTTACATTCTTGGTATAGCTATATAGGGAGCTGTGGGCTTATGGGAGACTATGATGATTCAACTTGTGCTACACATTCTTGTTACATTGTTGGGCCTATAAGCACATTATGTGTGTGCACCTAGTTGGTATGCCCCAGACCGATGTATTCGAGCTAGGTTTTGTTCCAGTGGGCTACAGGCGATGGGTGCCAGTTATGGGATAGTGCCAAGCGGTGAGAGTGACACATGATGTAGCCTATTACAGGTGATTACTAAAGGGATTGTCCAGTGTGGACATTATTTGGAGGCCACATATAAGCTATCCTTCATACAGATAGATGGTAGCAATGTTGGATGGGTTAAAAATTTATAGGTGGATAGAGGGGCAAGGGGCCGGGGAGCATGAGATGATACTCATAGATTGGGTCAGATGGTAGTTTGGTTTGTCACAGGATATACCTCCACCCTTCCCTCAGTATAGGAGGGATGACGTGGAGAGGCTTGTGTCTCCACCATGACCTACAGTTTCAACCGGGTAGGAGGAACAACTGATCGACTGATAGATAGATGATGCCAGGGTGACAGACAAGTACATATAGTGGTGGGAAACACAGCTACAAGTAGTACCAATGAGGCCAGGTCAGCCAAATTTGGCTACTATTACAGTTCAGAGAGACACCCTATAGGGGCAGGTGGCTACCCTTGTGACCCAGTTGGGCACAGTATAGGGACATTTGATAGGGGCCGAGACATAGGTTGCGACCCTACAGGCACAAGTTACCTCTTTTTAGGAACAGGGAGTACAGGGACCAACACCCCCACCGAAGGGAGAGGGAGAGGGTGGAGATGGGGATGGGGTTTAGGTAGCCACCCTATAAGTGCAGATGACATGTTTGCATGGCCAGTTGGCCACAACATAGGGACAAGTTATAAGTTTACAGGGTGAGTTGACCATTGCATAGGCACAGATAGCAGCCCTTTAGGCCCAGATACAGGTGTAGGCTCCAGGGCCAATGGCACCACCATAGGGGCAGGGACAATGTCCCATTATTTAGGAAGGAGCAGGGTAGGGTCAAGTGCTGATGGAACCACTGCAGACAGTACCCACTGCTAGAGTGAGAGATGCCATGGGCGAGGTGAGATACTACTAGGATCAGTTGATGGCAGTGGGGATATATGTCTTATCATATTCCAAGCACATAGCACAACAGGCATGAAGTGAGAGGGTAAGATCTTGCACACATAGTGTGGCGTGTATAGGGAGCTAGCAAGCCCAAGGTCCAGTTCAGGGTGAGGTCACTAGTGCACGGAGGCCAGCTCCAGAGGTAGGACAATCAGGGGCCAGACTAGGGTGAGGTGGAGGGAGGTCATCCAGGCACCAGGCTAGAGGAGAAGAGGAGGAGATGGATGAGATAGGATTAGATACCAGATGGGGAGATGATTGAGCTCCATGTACTTTTTATATTATATTTTTGACATATATACCGGCTTGCGTGCCGAATATAGTGAGGATGTACATGAGAGTTTTCGATCTTTTTTTATATACACCGGCCTGCATGCCAAATATATTTGAAAGTAATGTATATGGATACACATGTTTAGATGATTAATTTATAGAGATGATGGTTATTATGGCATTATGTGTATATGGTGTTTAACATGTTATTTTGATTTTGTATATGTTTAGGCATGATAGAGTCAGGTCAGTTTAGGCATGATGGATTTGGGTCAGTTTAGGCATGATTGAGTATATGTCGATTTAAGCATGATGGAGTCATGTTAATTTAGGCATGGTTTAGTCAAGCATAGGTATGGTTGAGTTAGGTCGGTTTAGGTATGGTTGAGTTAGGTCAATTTAGGTATGGTTAAGTTAGGTCAGTTTAGGTATGGTTAAGTTAGGTATAGGCATGGTTGAGTTAGGTTAGTTTATGTAAGGTTGAGTTAGGATCGGTCGAGGCATGTATTTGATTGTGTTTTTGGTTTTGATTTAATTTCCAAGTTATTGGTAACATGGGAAATAAATTATGAGTTACATGTATGTTAATGGTGTGAAATTCACAAATCTTTGATATTATGGAAAAGTGAAATGATTGATTGGATGTTTTTATGATGTGATAACATGGTATATATGTATGTTTGGTATTAATTTCCAAGTGTTTATAGAAAATGGAAAACTAACTAGGGTAGAATATGAATAGGAAAGGATAGGGAGGAATAGGTTAGGGTAAAGAGTGGCCGAGCTAAGCTCCATGGAGCCCCATTCCCTAAAATTGTTGCCTACATAGCCTTGGTGAAATAGGGGCCTTAGGCCGATGTAGTTCTACCATAAGCTAGGGAAGAATATGAGGAATTATGAGGAATGGGTTGGGTAGGTTTTGGGCATGATTGAGTCTAGGTCATTTAGGCATGGTTGAGTTGAGGCCACATGCATGGTTTAGTCAAGGTCATAGGCATGGTTGAGTCTAGGTCATAGGCATGGTTGAGTTGTTCTAAAGATGTAGGTGTCGATGGTTCTGGTTCATGTATAGGATCATCAATAAGTAATGAAGAAGGTGAATAGATAAGAGGTGGTAATAAGAGCCACTTAATTGAGTAAGAACCCTGATGAGTGGGTACCATACCTAATATGGGATTATGAATGTAAGACCCTAACGACATTACATAATGGACTATTATAAAGTGTGAAGAATAGTCACAGGATCATGAAATGTGGCACGGTTACGGAAAGTCCCTTGAGCAGATGGGAAACTGAAGGTGTAAAAAGGAAATGACGTGAAAAGTGGGTGGTTTAGTGAAATTTATGTGTACGACAACATGCCTTATCTAGTAAGAGATCTCATGATTGACAATAGGCAAGTCCATGAAGTAAAAGTTATCATTTTCTTCTTTTTTGACTTGTTTTTGTCTGTGATAGATTGATCAATGCGAGGAAGTATATATGGGATGAGTATATTAATGTCCTTGAGGTCTTTGTGAAGCTTATTGATGCAAGAAGCTTCAGATTCTCTTTAGATAATATTTTTTTATTTTTATTTTTTATTTTTTTATTTTTAAGTAGGATTTACATAGCTGTCCTTTGGGGGAGCATTCTATTTATAATGGTGAGATAGAGAGAAGATATGTCCCTTTTGAGGGAGTCATCTGTTTGCTAGATTTTTGACTCAAGGAGTTAAATCCCATTTGAGGTTTTGAACAATTTAAGTCATGGACAAGACTATAGAGTGAAGATTCAGTTTCTTTTTTTAAAAGAAAAAACCATAGCACACAAATTTCAATGATGAAAGAGATGATTTCAAGTGACAAACAGCCATGAGATCTCCATCTTTGAAAAAAAATGAAAAGTATCCATGAGAATCATGCCATGAGTAGAGCCATGTAGTACTCATATTGAAGATAAGGTCAAAAGGTTGACATATAATGCACATGATTCTTTTTTAGTTGTTGGGGATCCTCAAAATGGGTAAGGATGGAAGGTGAATGGTGATCAAGGGATGAGCATGATCAATAGAGGTAGAAGGTGATATAGGACTTGAATTCAATAATAAAATAGTCTAAGATGTAAGGAATTGAGGGGCCTCAGGTTCAGGTTTACCTTCTGAGTGAAGACAAACAATAAGCACTTGATCCATAAGCATGAGTAATGATATAGGGTCCAAGCCAATTAGGAGTCGAATTTTCCCCATTTAATTTTCTCTTACTTTAGTTACATGTTGATTTTCCTTCAGAACGAGGTCGTCGACTTGGAAGGTTTGCTCGCGAACACATGTGTATCATAGGCACGTTTGATACGTTTTTGGTATATTTGGAGATGGTCAAGAGCATTGAATACGAATGTTCATCTAACAACTCAAGTTGTCCTAAATGGTCCTAGCACAAATGTCATCATCATTGAGCATATCTTGTAGTGAGATACAAATAGATAGAATTAGGACTTTAAGAGGCAAGAATAACCTATCAGTACTTTAGACTAGAGAAAAAGGTGTGGCTAGCCAGTCAAAGTGTGAATACTAGTGCGGTAGGCCCACAGGGAGAAAGGAATGTGAATATGCCAATCTTTCCCAGTATCGTCAACTAATTTCATAAGAATTTTGTTCAAGGTTTTATTGGTTGATTTTTCTTGGCCATTTGTTTGTGGGTAATAAGGTGATGAGAAACTTGAGTTGAATGCCAAAAGTGTCACATAAAGTTTCATGCATGGTTTTGTTTTTGAATTGTATTTCTATTATCAGTGATGAGATAGTGATGTGGACATGCTAAAGTGACAGATAGGATGTGATGGTTGATGAATTCAAATATTTTCTTGTTTTTCGTAGAAATGAGGGGAATAACTTCTACCCATTTAGTGTAGTATTCAGTAGGGGTTATAATCCATTCATGGAATTAGTGAAGAATGAGGATTGATCTCTCTGATAATATCCAAACCCCATTGAGAGAAAGGCTAACAGGTCTCGTGTGACCTGTAAGGCATGACTAGGTGTGTGATGAAGATTAGCATGTTGTCTGGAATTTCACAGAATGTTTGACATAGTCACAATAGTCACGATTTAGGGTTGGCCAGTAATAGCCAAGGAAAAGAATATGCATTTAGTGAAAACTAAGACCATTAAAGTGGCCTCCATAAATTTAATCGTGAACTTCCCTAATGGTGTAAGGAATTTCAGAACTTGTAAGGCTTTGTAAGAGAATACTGTCGAAGCTACATGCTTATAAAGGAGACCATCTCATGATGACATAATGCACAAGACACTTTTAAGAAAGGCACGTTATCCATTACGTGTGAGATCAGGAGGTAAGAATGGAAAGGGAAAGGTAATAGTGCAAACTACTGTTTATACCAAAGGTCACGTCGGGTCAAGAGTGCAATGGTTCCAACGGAGTGGAAACTTCACGAGGTAAATAAGAGGGTGATTTTAACCTTTGTATTGTGATAAATATTTTAGAGTTCGGTAGGAAAAGTCGGGTATCTAAGAATCTAGGTAGGTCATGGTATCTCATAAATTTATTGGTAGAACATGGGGTGGTTTGAAGTTCATAACTGATCAAAGGTAGTCAAAAGTATTGTCGACATGACATTGCTTATACTTTTTCAGTATTTCATTACGACACTGGTATATATCCATTGGACTTGGTTTACAACTAGTTGAGAAATCATCAAAAATATTAATTGATTTAACATCTAGGAGATGGCAATTAGCCTGAAGGCCTAATACGAGTGCTTCATATTCGGTGATGTTGTTATTGCAATACAAATTGAGTTTGAAAGATAAAGGAATAAGTTCACCATCAAGTAGGAATGAGGATAACACTAGCCCCATGCCTCCACACTGACATTTGGAACCATCGAAGAATAAGTGTCATCTGGTAAGCAGGTATCCTCCAGGGAAGAGAGAGTAGTAATGGATTCATCTAGGAAAATCAAAGTTAGAGGGTTGATTCCTAGAAAGAGGTGCGTATGGCTAGTTGGTCAATGATGGCTTGGACTTTGATAGAATTTTTATGGATGAATTCAAGGTCAAGGTCTCCAAGAAGCATAAGCTAGCATGCATAATGTTGATGTTGGTAGGGTTTGAGTGTATATTCAAGTGTAGAGGGTCAGTGTTAGTGATGAACATAGGTTTTTTGGTTGAGTAGGTAATGAAATAGTTTAGTGGCCACAAAAACTAAGGCTAAGAAAAGTTTTTTAGCATGGGTGTAACTAGTTTCATAGTTCAAAAGGGTACAACTTATCTAATAAACTGCTTGTTCCCTATGCTACTCATCGCAATGAGCAAGCATGACACCTAAAGAATGGTCAGTAGAAAAAATGTATAGGTAAAAGGGTTGGTCATCTTTAGGAGGAATGAGCACTGGGTGGTTGGAGAAGCTATTCTTTTAAGGCATCGAAGGTTTTGTGGCATTCATCATCCCATTTGAATGAGACGTCCTTTTTGAAGAGATAATGAAATGGTTAACAATGGTTCAGAAAGTTTTGAGATGAAACAATGAATAGATTGCATCTTACCTTGCAAACTTTGAAGTTTCCATGGAGATTAGTAGGCAGAGGAATTTCGATAATAGTATTCACTTTAGCAGGATTGAACCTCTATGCCATGCAAAGAGATGATGAAATCCAAGGAGTTTTCTTGAAAGTACTGTAATGACACACTTCTTACGTTTAAGGTGACCACAATACTTGATAAGGTGGTCAAAGATGACCTTAAGGATTGTCAGGTGCTTCAAGTGGCGATGTTTGGATTTGGCAAGAAGGTCATCTACGTAATATTCCAATCTGTAATGCATGATGTCATGGAATATATAAGTCATGGGGCATCCCTGATAATGTGGCACCAACGTTTTTAAGGCCAAAAGGCATGAGTCAATAGCATAAGGTCCCCCAAGGAGTTGATGAATGTGAAATTTTGTATTGATCTTCTAGGAGTGAGTAATATTTGATTATAACCCAAGAAACCATCCATGAGTGATAGCATCTCATGTGACAACGTAGTGAGATCAACCAATTGGTCAATGCCTGGTAGAGGAAAATCATCTTTGGGGCAAGCTAGGTTGAGGTCACAGAAATCTATGCGAAAATATGGAAAGTCCCCCTATCACTTTTGTGATAAGGAGTGATGTTAGAAATCCATCAGTGGGGATAGTCAATGGGTAGGATGAAGGAAACATTGAGAGAAGGCAGCTGAATTTCTTCTTTGACTAGAAGAGAAATGTGAGGATGCATTTTCCGTAGATTTTGTTTTATGGGTTTAGCATCAGGAATGGTTACGATATTGTGGACCACTAATGTTTGGGTCAATACTGGGCATATCAGCATAGTGTAAGACCAAGAAAAATCATGGTCTATGGCCTCAGAGGAAAGAATTAAAAGCTTCCTATTCAATGACATATAAAGATTTACCTATTTTTAGAATGTGCAGGTCATCCTAAGTGTTAATGTTGATTTCGATAGTCTGATTCATTAAACTTGCATTTACGTTTGAGAAGGAAATGACCGGTGAATATAAGAATCTTTCACACCAAGGTAGGTGAGGATAGAATCATCATCTAGACATTAAATGACGTGAATAAAAGGTATATCATCATCGATCATGTTCAGGATACAGGAAGGGAAGAAAAGAGGGAACCTCACCATCACGTTGATAGGTCAAAGGTCCCAGGGAATTGGTGTTTATGAAAAAAAAAATTAGGAGGAATAGATTCTGGGATCTATGGACTCCGTGGGTGAAGGTGGTGAAGAAGTTGGAGCAGGTGAATGAAGGTGGATCATGGTTTGTCTATCCTCAATGAAGCTGAATGTGGGCCTTCTTGGATATGTGGTTCAGAAAATCCAATGCCACTATGGTCGTTATGTTTATGGGTAGTACATGGAATAATAGTGTGATGACCTTACTCGTAAAATCCAAAACCAAAACCTTTCCACACACATCAGTTTAGGAAGGTGTGGGAGAAACGGTGATTGGTAAGTGATTGGAGGTCTATAGAAAAGGGGTGGGTTTGTGATCTAATGGTACCAAGTCCGTGATAATTGGAAGAATCAAGTCCCCCATAGCTGAGATTATTTTGAAGGTGGAGCAGACCATATAGTATGTATGCTCGGGCCTGTGCGGTGATCATAGTGAGGGTGTTGGTCCCGCCTGTCCCATAGTCTTGTGAAGTGCGGAATCTGTTCCCATGATATACGGCCGATTTCCACCAGAGTGAGGCATTGAAAAACACCTTTCAAGGGATCAGTGGTCAATATGTGGGTAGTGTTGTCCACTCAAAATTCCCCGCTCTGTCAAAAGTAAAAATTTCAAAATTTTGAGTGGAAATGTCTTTTCTGTCAAGCTGGTGGTGTGAAAAAAGCCTTGAAGTCACCCAAAATCTACAGTACTGGGTCACTCTGTAAGTATTTCAGGCCTGTCGTACATTTTTGTCCCAAATGTCCCAAGTTCAAACGGGCCTTTTGTTCCATTTTCGGCCGAAACACACCCGAACTTGTCGTACTTTCAGGCCCGTCGGAAGTTTTATGTCCCAAATGTCCCGAAGTTCAAACGGTGCGTCTTGTTCCAATTTTCGGCCGAAACACCCGAACCACGTACTTTGCACTGTTCTTCATCCCAAACGTCCCGAAATGCATTTGTGCGCTCTGTCTCCTTATTTCACCCGAATCGGCTGAGCCGCGTGTACTCTGTGCACTTCGCGTCTCACATGTCCCAAGTTCGAACTTAAAGTGTACTCTGTTCCATTTTCGACCGATTAGCCCGATTTTGTCCCAAATGTCTCTAGTTCCGAATAGTGCTATTTTTTTCAAACTGATAGATATGAAACACCCGTAATGCGCATTGACTCCGGAACTTCTCTCTCCTCGAACGGCCCATAGTTAACGAAGTGCAAGTTGTCACCATTTTCAGCCAATTCTTACATTGTTTCGCATGCTACGCTCTTGCTCGAACCCAATTGTCAACCTAAATGTCCCTGTGCATCCTATCCCTGTTTCTCCCGTAATTCGGCTCGAGCCGCGAATTTAGCACATTGCGTGCTCTGACTACTATCCCATAGTGAAGATCAAAGGTCATCCATGGACTTAGGCTTTGGGAGAACTACCCGAACATGTTGTTTTTCAGAAGGGCGAAGCTTTCAAATGCGCACTGGTTGTCCTTCAGCTCTCCTCAACGGATATTCACTATCATCTTCAGGATGAAAACCTCCTTGGCAATGTTTTCCCTTGTTTCGAACCCTTGCAATTTGAAATCAAAGCTCAATGTCAGAGCTCTATATCAAAGATAATCCTATTCCGAGGAAAGCTTGCAGCTCTCCAAAGAGAAATATGAAGGAAATCAAGCTCTCTTCAGGATCTGCCGTTGGGAGAAGCAAACAGAAGTAGTTATCGATACTCATGTTAAGTTTGATAAAGAGCATCGGAGAAATTAGTCTTCCAAAGATATTGGATTGTCATTCTCAAGGCCAACATTCTGGCGTGTCCCTCGTGGCAAGAGACATAGCTAAGGCATGGAGAGAAATTTAGGCAGTGGATTCTGAAGTCGGTGGGTCCCTCTCAGTGACTGGCCACTTGTCTTCTTCTCCTTGTTCTTTTCTCTTCTTCCCTTTCTTTTTCCGTTTTCTTTGTAAGAAGTTAAGGTATTGCGATTGGCGGTCCTTAACTGTTCTTGGTTAAAGAAGCGGTTATGAAGAGTAACTGATTTGTAAGCTATATAATGGCCTTCTTTGCGCCATTTTGTAGAAGAGGGAGAACTTGGCATATTTTCTGCAAGTGTAAATAGATTATAGAGAAATCAATACAGAAGGACTTTCCTTTCTTTGTCTATCCGATCTCTGTCTGTTCTAAGCTTTCATTTGTTTTCTTTGTGAAGATCATTTATCTCAAATTCGTTAGTCTCATCGATTGCATACTCTTCAACTTTGCAAGCTCGGTGATCTTGTATAACCAAGAAGGAACTTTGTGTCCTTGATTAATGAATCTGTGTTACGTTAAGAAACTTTGTGTTCTGGTAGATGTTATTTATAGAACTTTGTGTCTTTAAATTCCATCTTACTTGTTCTATACGAATGATCTTGTTTTCAATTCATGGTGACTTTGCATACATAAAGAATTACTCTGATATCTATAATTCTGTATGTTTGCCTTTCTGCTCTTTTCTATGCTCTCATTTCCTCAGTCCTTTTGTAATTGATGACCTTCATAGAAAACACTTTCGTGGTATCCAAGTTTAACCAAAAAATCACGTCCTGTACATTTGTAAATAGGTTTGTTTCTGAATAAGGGAACCTCTCCCATTAAAGAGGAGGGACTTCTTGTCCCCTGACTGTTGCTCTTCTTAAAAGTCCTATTTGAAAACCAACAGTTTTGGCGACTCCGCTGGGGATTTTCTAGTTCTGTTATTATTGATCATCTTTTGATCTGGCGACTCTGCGTTTTACTCGAGGGAGAAGGACGCTTGGTATCGAAGATTCTCAGTTTCAGCTTTTAGAACAACAGGGTTTTCCTTTCCCTTCAACAAGAAATAGAAGGACTCGTTCGATAAGCACACCACCTGTTCAAGAAAGAAGTCCTATGGGTGGTATTCCTTCAGAACCTGCTAGTCCCAATCTACAAGCTTTGACTCTCGCTGGTGTTAAAGTTCCTCTCCAAGCCATTTTTCCAGGAATGGCGGCACAATTGCCATGGGGTCAGCGTGTCAGGCCCCTGGCCCTTACTCAGCCTCTACATGAGTTACCCAGAGGTAACTGGAAGAACTTTCCTAAGTTCAAAGGCGATGGAAAAGTGCATCCTGATGAACACATCGCAGCCTTCATTGTTGCATGTGGAGTCCTGGGAGTTGAGCATGAAGATGTCTCCGTGAGACTGTTCGTTGAGACGTTACAAGATAATGCTGCTGATTGGTTCTACTACCTTCTGGCTGGCGCTATCACTGACTGGGGCACAATGAGAACTCAGTTTGAAAACCATTTTAAACCAGCAGAAGATGTGCATGCCTTGCTTGCCCAAATTTCTCAAATAAAGAAAGATTCATCAGAACCCATGAGAGAATTTGTGGCCCGGTTCAACAAATTGATAAATAAAATTCCGCAGCCTACACTCGACCTGTTGATCAGATTCAAAAATGTTTCTTCCTAAATGCTCAATCGCCCAAAGTTAGTTATGCACTAAGAAGGGCTAATCTCGCAACTTTGGCTCGAGGATCAAGACTCTCGCTGTTAGTATCGAAGGATGACTTGATCATGTCAGGGAAGTTGAGAAGAGACACTCCCAAATCTAAGTCTACTACTTCTTCTTCTTCCACCCATGTACATAATACTGATCAATTAGTTCAGAAACTTGCAAATGATCTTATTGTTATAAAGAAAACAATTGGCTCAGCATGCTCCTTATGCAGACGTTCCGAGGAGAAATTTCCAGCCCAGGAATCATTTGCCTCCTTCTCAAACAAGACTAGCACTTGAAGGACCTCTTGTTAAAGTCCCTGTCAATGTGACCTGTGAGGTGGAAGAACCGGATGCCGATGAAGATAACGAAGCCTGCGAAGAGTTTGCGAGAGAAGTTGATGATGAAGCAGAGCGAATTTGAGGGATCTAGAGTAAATTTCTTCACCACTGAGGGCATTGATGATGGAGATGATTATGATGAAGTGGTAGCAGACTATGAATATCAAATATTTCACTATCATGACTCAATAACAGACAAAGTCAGAGGGAGAAAGTTACACAGCCTATCTAAGAAATCCAAGGAGCAGTCAACAACTATTCCCTGTGATTACAAAAAGAGGATCTCCTATCCTTACTTCATCTACGCCAGAAGTGTAAGTCCTATCAATCCTGCTACTAAAGTTGCTTCTTCTTTCTCTCCTAAAGTTGATAAGCCTAGAGGACTAAATGATGATGGCCCGTCCACTTCTGGATCCTTTGACATTGTTGATCACCTAAAAAAGACCAAGGTCCAAATCTCAGAAGCTGAGTATTATCAAACCCATCCCAAATCTTTTTCCAAAATGATCCACTTTGTCAATTCCCACTCTAAGACCACCTCTAAAGGCCTTTTTCCCACTCCTCCTTCTGCACCACAGCCTAGTCTGGTAGCTACTGTCACTTCACCTATTGACAAAATCAAGCCTTTTTATGTAACACTTCTTATAGCTGGTCATAGGCTGAGTAATTGTGTCATAGATTCCGGAGCTTTAGATAATGTGATGCCTACTAAAGTGGCTCATGCTTTAGGCCTAACTCTCACGTCGCACTTATGGATCTTGTTACTCTATGGAGAGTAAGGAAGTGCCTTTTGTCGGGAGAATTAAAGATGCACAAGTGGCTTTTGCTGCCTTTGCCTAAAAAGAAAGTGTTGGCTACCATCTTAGTAGCAGATATCCCTCCTTCATACGGGATGTTGCTAAGTAGGAACTTCTGCAAAGCTGTGGGCGGGGAAATCCAAATGGACTGGTCGCATGCACTCATACCTGTTAATAGACAAATGAAAAAGTTGACTGCCTAAGAAGCAATCTGAATATATTGTGTAAAAAATAGATGATCCTAAGGCACAAATACTCTATGAGGATATGGGTCATGGCAATTACATGATTATGTCCCCTTATGAAATCCAACTTCCCAGAAGAAGTCACCTAAAGATCCTAATGGTATTTGGATTTTAGAGTTTGATGGAAGTTGTTCTTCAACCGATTCTGGAGCTGGTGTCCTGCTAGTGTCACCTGAAGGATGGCTGCATCTTTTTTCATTTAAGTTGCAGTTTGAAAAACACTAATAATACAGCAGAGTACGAGGCTCTCATTCTTGGACTGCAAGTGGCCAAAGAACGAGGTGTGAAGAACCTTCTGGCTCGTGGTGATGCAGAGTTGATTGTGAAGCAGGTCAGCAAACCTCTTTCAGGTAAAAAATGGGAGGCTGAAGCATTACCGGAATCAGGTTTGGGATTCCATTGAATTCCTTGATGCTTTCTCTATTGAAGCAGTATACCTAGAGAAAAGAACAGCAGGGCTGATTCACTGGTTGTCTCAGGGTCACTACTGATTCCTCATCCTGACTTTCTCTCAGGATAAGTTCACCATTGAGATGGTCCATCGGCCTAGTGTACCTGATAATGCCAATAACTGGCAGGTTTTCAATGATGATCAGCATTTTCTTTCCTTCCTGGAACTCAAGGGTAATTTTGAACAACTGTATTTTGAGGGAAGTGACAAACTGCCTCGTGAAAGTGTGTCCTTTGACCAAGCTGTCACCCAAGGAGAAGAAACAGATCAAGATGGATGCATCAATCTCAAAGGAAACAAGATTCCTAAAGGTTTGGTGAGTTTGGAGGAACTATTTGATAAACATGACAGGTATGTGAAATCTAAAGCTTCTACTGGACCTCAGCAATCAGCTGAGTATGATAAGATTGATATTGGGAGTTCTACTGACCCTAAGCTTGTGAATATTGGAAAATGTTGCACAACAGATGAGAGGAGAAAATCAATTGATCTTCTAAGGAGGTATAAGGATTTTCTTGCTTATTCTTATGAAGATTTGAAAGCTTTCAAGCCAAAAGATATGCAGCACTCTATTCCTCTCAAACCAGGAATTAAGCCTTTCAAGCAGAAACAGAGGCAGTACAACCCCAAAATAGCTGACACCATCTTTCAGGAGATTCAGAAGTTGTTGAAGGCTAAAATTATTTTTCCTATTCACCATTCAACATGGATTGCAAATATTGTGCCTGTCAGGAAGAAAAATGGTGAGATCCGCATCTGTGTTGATTTCAGGAACCTGAATCAGGCTTCTCTGAAAGATAATTATCCTTTGCCTATGATGGATCAGATATTGCAAGCAGTAACAGGCTCTGAAATGTTATCTATGCTTGATGGATTCTCGGGATACAATCAGGTAGAGGTTGATACTGCAGATCAACACAAGATAGCTTTCACTACTCCTTGGGGTACCTTTGCTTACAAGAGAATGCCTTTTAGGCTTATTAATGCTGGTGCCACTTTCCAGAGAGCTATGGATCTGGATTTTGGAAGCTTAAAAGGAAAGTGTATTGTCATATACCTTGATGACCTGACAGTGTTTTCCAAGACAAGAGCGGATCATTTTGATCACCTAGAGACAGTTCTGCTGAGATGCAGAGAGCATGGGGATCTCTCTGAACCCTAAAAAATCTATCTTTTGTGTCACTGAGGGAAAGTTATTAGGACACATCGTTTCCAAGGATGGTATTAAGATTGACCCTGAACGAGTTCAAGCCATCCAGCAAATTCCTCTCCCAACCAGTAAAAAGGGCGTGCACTCCTTCTTCGGTAAGATCAATTTTTTAAGAAGATTCATCCCTGACTTTGCAGAGTTAACTTTGAACATTTCTCAGATGATGAAAGGGAAGCAAACATTTGGCTGGTCTTCTGAAGGAAAGGAATCCTTTGAGGGTATCAAGAGAGCTATCGCTAAAACTCCTGTTTTAGCCTGTCCTGATTTTAGCAAAGATTTTATCATCTATTGCTATGCTACGCATAATACCCTGGCTGATGTCTTAACTCAAGAAGACTCTAATGAGAATGAGCTACCAATCACATTCATGAGCTATATTCTGAAAGATCATGAGTTGAAATATACTATGATGGAGAAACATGCTTTTGCGGTGGTTAAAGCTGTCAAGCAATTTCGCTTTTACATCCTCAACTCTCATTCCATAGTGCTGGTTCCAGATACCACTGTTAAGTCAATTCTCACACAACAAGAATTTGGATCCAAGAGAGGGAATTGGGTTGCTAAGGTCCAAGAGTATGACATGGACATTAAGCCGACCAAGCTGGTTCGTGGAAAAGGTCTTTGTGAGCTCATTGCTGAAGGAGCTAAGCATGAACTACTGGAGAAAGTTGACCTTCCTACTGTTCTGTTCCTTAGTTCAGTTGACGAATGGTATGTTGACATCGCCCATTTTCTCACCTATGGGGAATGCCCCTCTCATTTAGCTACCAAAGAAAAGAGGGCTGTTAAATTGAGGTCAGCACAATATGTATTATGGGAAAATGCTTTGTTTTAAACGTGGCTTGGACGGGAGATTTCTGAAGTGTGTGGACAAAGAACAGCAGAGAAAGTTGCTCTCAGCTTTTCACGATCAGGCATGTGGAGGGCACTATTCATCAACGGTTACAGCTCATAAGATACTCCGGGGAGGATACTACTGGCCTTCTTTGTTCAGAGATGCATCCAAGTGGGTGGATAAATGTGAGGCCTGCCAGACCTTTGTGGGAAGACCTAAATTGGCTTCTTTGCCTCTCAAGCCAGTTGTGATCGAGGAGCCATTTCAACAGTGGGGTTTGGACTTCATTGGTACACTCAATCCTGCTTCTAGTGCTGGTCACACTCATGTACTTACTGCCACTGACTACTTCACCAAATGGGTGGAAGCTATTCCGGTCAAGAGCACTACTTCTGAAGTGGTATGCAGCTTCATCAAAGAGAACATCTTGGTAAGGTATGGTGTGCCTAACAAGATTGTAACAGATAATGCCTCAAATTTCTCTTCAGCTAAGATAATGGACTTCTGCTATGGGTATGGTATTTCTTTGGCTCACTCTTTAGATTACTACCCTCAAGGAAATGGGCAGGCAGAATCTACTAACAAAAATTTGGTGACTATCATAAGGAAGTTAGTCAATGAGTCTCAGCGAAACTGGCACAAGAAGCTCTATGATGCTCTTTGGGCAGACAGGATTACACCAAAGAGAGCTATTGGAATGTCTCCTTTTCAAGTGGTATATGGAGTTGAAGCTCAATTGCCAGTGACAGTGGAACTGCCGGCCTTGCATCTAATGAAGGCCATCGAGGATACTAGTTTCAGAGATGCCCTGGACAAGAGAATTATGTACCTGCACAAGCTGAATGAAGACAGATTGGTGGTTGCTGATAGGATATCTATTCACCAGCAGAAGGTAAAGGTCCTGTTTGACAAGAAAGCTAGGTTCAGAGATTTCCAAGTTGGAGACATCGTACTGTTATGGGACAAAAGACATGAACCTCGTGGCAGCCATGGAAAATTTGATTCCCTGTGGCTCGGACCTTTCAAGATCAGACACTTTGCTGGTGAGAATTCCTTTTATCTTGATTACATGGATGGTTCTTCTCTCCCACTTCCTTATAGTGGGCAGTATCTCAAGTTGTTCAAGTCCTAGGTGATTAGGGAGTCCCTTGTATATTCTGTACAGTGTTTTTGCTTCTCTGCTTTTGGTGTGTTTTCCTTTTGTTGTTTTGGTGTGTTGCCCTCTGTATTGGTGTTCTTTTGACTCTGTTGCCCAATGGATAAGGCACTGGTCTGCTTCACCGAGTTTGTCTAAGTTCTTGCCTTGTCTCATTCCTTGAATTTATGCCAAGTCATCCCCAGAAGGAGCCAGTTGTTGTCCACTCAAAATTCCATGCTCTGTCAAAAGTAAAAATTTCAAAATTTTGAGTGGAAATGTCTTTTCTATCGAGCTGGTGGTGTGAAAAAAGTCTTGAAGTCGAAAAAATATAAGTTCTGGGTCATTCTGTAAGTATTTCAGGCCTGTCGGACATTTTTGTCCCAACTGTCCCAAGTGCAAACGGGTCTTTTGTTCCCCGATCGGCCGAAACCTCCGAATTTGTCCCATTTTCGGGCCCGTCGGAAGTTTTTGTCCCAAGTGTCCCGAAGTTACTGTGCGAGATGTTCCAATTTCGGCCGAACCGCCCGATTTTTTCCCAACTGTCCCGAGTTCCAAATTGCTCTCTGTCCCATTTTCGGCCAAAACCCCCGAGTCGCGTACTTCAGAGCTTTTTGTCCCATTTTCAAAAGTGTGCTCTGTTTCAATTTCGCCCGAACCGGCCAAACCGCGTACTCCGGAACTTTTTGTCTCAAATTTCCCAAGTCCAAACTTAAAGTGCACCTCTGTTCCATTTTCGGCCGATTCGCCCGATTTCGTCCCAACTGTCCCGAGTTCCAAAGTGCATTCTGTTCCCCGATCGGCCGAAACACCCGAACCGCGTACTCCGGAAATTTTTGTCCCAAATGTCCCAAAGTTAAAAAAGTGCAAGTCGTCCCATTTTCGGCTGAAACTCCCGAGTCGCGCACTTCTCTCTTTTCCGTCCCAATTTTCCCAAAATGCGTTTGTGCGTCCTCTCCCTATTTCACCCGAATCGGCCGAGCTGCGTGTTTTGTGCATTCGCGTCTCACTTGTCCCAAGTGAACCAAAGGTCATCCATACTTAGTTTTTCCCGCTCTACCCGAATATGCTATTTTTCAAAATATGAATTCAAATGCGCATTGATTATCCTTCTCTCTCCTCAACGGCTATATAACAGGAAAAACCTCCTTTGTAATTTTTACATTGTTTCGAACCCTTGCAATTTGAAAACCCGCGCATGTCCTCTCCCTCTAAGACTCCTTTCCGAGCCTGGTTTGCAGCTCTGTTATTATCAATATGAAGATCAAGATCCTGGAGGAGGCTTGGGAGAACTAAAGAAGCAGTTACGAAGGACGAAACTTTCAAGACGTCGGTTACATCAGTTTCCAAAGATATTCATTGTCATTCTCAAGATAAAAATTCTGGCGTGTCCCTCGTGGCAAGGACATGGTTGAGACGTGGAAGAAACTCAAGCAGCGGTTTCCAAAGACAGTGGGTCCCTCTCAGAACTGGCCACCTGTCTCCTTCCCCTTCCTTCTCTCTTCTCGCCATTCCTTTCGTATTCCATGTAATTAGTTAAGAAATTGCGTTTGGCATTCCTTAACTATTCTCTAGTAAAAAGAAACGGTTACGAGGAGTAACCGAATTGTAAGCTATATAATGGCCTTCTTTGTGCCATTTTGAAGAAGAGGGAGAACTTGGCATATTTTCTGCAAGTGTAAATAGATTATAGAGAAATCAATACAGAAGGACTTTCCTTTCTTTGTCTATCTGATCTCTGTCTGTTCTAAGCTTTCATTTGTTTTCTTTGTGAAGATCATTTATCTCAAATTCGTTAGTCTCATCGATTGCATACTCTTCAACTTTGCAAGCTCGGTGATCTTGTATAACCAAGAAGGAACTTTGTGTCCTTGATTAATGAATCTGTGTTACGTTAAGAAACTTTGCGTTCTGGCAGATGTTATTTACAGAACTTTGTGTCTTTAAATTCCATCTTACTTGTTCTATACGAATGATCTTGTTTTCAATTCACGGTGACTTCGCATACATAAAGAATTACTCTGATATCTATAATTCTGTATGTTTGCCTTTCTGCTCTTTTCTATGCTCTCATTTCCTCAGTCCTTTTGTAATTGATGACCTTCATAGAAAACACTTTCGTGGTATCCAAGTTTAACCAACAAATCACGTCCTGTACATTTGTAAATAGGTTTGTTTCTGAATAAGGGAACCTCTCCCATTAAAGAGGAGGGACTTCTTGTCCCCTGACTGTTGCTCTTCTTAAAAGTCCTATTTGAAAACCAACATGTAGCTGGGATAGATGATGTGTTAGAGATTGGATCAAAGGTAGAGTCAACTGATTGGGAGGCTGACGAGTCAGTCATGACAATGGTAGGAATGGAATATTTTGGTGCGGTTGAGGTAGCGGTGACACTGGTGGGCGGAGGTGTAGGTGAAGAGGAAGTGGTCATGGATGAAGATGCCTTAATGGATATAAGCATGTCATTTTGTTGGTAAAGCATGTTGTAGGTTTTAAAGGTGATGGGTTAGTTGGAATTGTATCGGAGTGCCCTTGATGCTCAAAATTCACACAATGATGTAAAGTGAAAGGAACGCAACCCATAACATGAATCCAGGGTCTACCAAGCAATAAGTTATATTGAAATTCCCTCTCCAAGATGCAAAATAACTCTAGAATAATACAGGGGCCCATGCGAACATGGAGGATGATGGTGCTAAGTGTAGAGGTGATAACGTCATTAAATGAACACAACATGATGGGATGTTTATGCATGTAATTATTGGGCATGTGCATTTTGTCAAATTCATGGGAGTAGATGATATTAATGCTAGCACCCCCATCAATAATAACACATCGTACACGTATATTATCAATATGGAAAACGATGAAAAGGGATGGATCAGGGTCATTAGTATGATGTGGTGTGATCTCTTCATCTGAGAAGCTGAGGGTGGCTACTTGGTGAGTAGGTGGAGGTGTAGAAGAAAGTGGTAATTTGGTGAGAGAGGCTACATGATGGGGTGTGATAATGTAGGCTATAGGTATAGGGTCATTGGGTAAAACCTTAATAGATTGAAGAACCTCCATGAGAGCTGGATAATGGGATTCAAAGGTTTGGATGAGGTCATATAGGGACATTTTAAGGGAGGATTGGTGTAATTGTTTGAGCATCGTGTGATGTATAACCCCATTATAAATAGGATATGTGGGGCCATAGATATCAGCTTTAGCTATGGGTGTAGATGGTATGTTGGGTATGGGGCTGGTTGGTGGGTCAATTTCCTTTTCCTTTCCTTTGTCCTTCTAAGCATGGGTAGTAATGTGGATCATGTTGATTTGAGGCAGGGAGGTGGATGAAGTAGGTGATCCATGAAATATGTAATGACAAGAATGACAGAAGCCAAGCAGTGGGAAGGAACCTTGTGAAATGAGTTGGGCACGCTGACATTTGGGCAGAGGTTTGGTGAGTTCTCTGATGTGCACCATGTTAATTTCAAATTTCAGAGGTGGCTCTAAGAGTTGTGGGTTGGAGGTTTTGGTCATTGAGTAGGCAATGAGGGAATAACTATGGAAAGTGGTGCTAGTGAAATGGGGTCCTCATCGAGAAGGTCATCATTATCAAAGTTTTGTTCAAGACAACACAACTGGACAAGAGTAGGTTTCAAAGCTTTACAGTCCTCTACATCATGTTTTGGGACACAATGGTAGGTGTAAATTTTTGTTTCGTCAAACCATTTTGGTTTGGGTTTGAGTGGGTCATAAGGTCTAAGAGGTGGTAATGTGATGATGGAATTTTCAAGGAGGTTGGCTAAGATTTTGGCATAGGATCCTGCTAGTGGATCATAGTGGGAGGTGAATGTGGGTTTGGATGTAGGTGTGGCTGATTATATAGGAAGAGTCTTTATAAGAGAGGGAGTGGGCAGGGCTACTAACTTGGTATGTGGTGTGGTTGTAGGTGTTGGTCATGTCTCTTTGGGTAGGGGTATGGTAGATGAATTGGCAATAGTGTGTGTGGTTGGTTTAACTACCTTATTATAGGGTAGCAGATTTTTTCCTTTACGTTGCACCTTCTTGGGTAAAGGTGATATAGGCATACGATATGTAGAGGGAAAATTTGATGGTGGAAGAGGGTGGGTTACCCATGGGGGTAACCAAGGTGTTGTGGAGGTAGATGGCATAGGTCAGGCAGGTGGTGTAAGGGAAAGGGAAGAAAGTGTCATGGGTAGTGAAGAGGTTATTGACAGTATCAGAGGTATGGGTGGTAAAATGGTTACAGGTGTGGGTGAAGGTTGTGTGGGGTGCTTGGGTATATTAGAGGTCTGTGAGGGAGAAATGGGCTGCTGTGTTCTTGGTTTACCAGCGGGTGGATGTTTCTTAGCCAAGGTCGAGGGGTAAGGTCCTAGGATGAACAAAAGGGGTGAAGGTGATGAGGGTGTAATTGGCAAGGTTGGGGTATAAGACCTAGGGGATTGGTTCTTATGCTTAGGGGCTAGGTTAAATTTGGTGTTAGTTTTGGAGAATGTAGCTAAGTCTAGTTTGATGGGTGGATGAGTAAGGCTAGCTGTTGGGATGAACCCTAAAGTAGTAATAGGTTTAGGAAAGGAAGATGATGTAGGTGTGGGTTTGGATGTAGATGCATGTTGGGTCATGGGTAGAGGTGTGAGTTGAGCCATGAGTGGTATCATGGGAGGATTTGTGATAGTTGTGGTTATGTTTGGTTTGGTCAATCGAAACACTTTTGGATAGGTAGCGGAGGTGTCAGCAAGTGACATCTGTATTTGTGTTGAGACAAGAAGTAGAATAAACCCAAAATTAAGGCTCTATCCACATAATCTATGGGATCGGCTAAGCGTTAGAATGGCACTGTTATGGGTGAGGTCGATGTGGATCTATCAGTGATTCTTGTAAAATGTGTATTAGCAATGGGGAAATTGCTAGCTTCAGCTTTATGGGTAAGAGAGCTGAAATTAAGTCAACATGATCTTGGGTGGCTAATGGATAATGGTCACCTAGAGGTAATGAAATTTCTACTAGATCTTTGATAGGTGGATGAGATGATGGGTGCTCCTCTATGGGTGGAGGAGATGAACAAACGTCTCCTATGGTTCGGAGAGGTACTACTGGTGATGGATTTCTAGGTGGAGAAGCCAAAGGAAAATTGATCTTGATGTTAACAAAAGACTCCCCCCTTATAGGTGAGGGAGGAGAAGAAGGGTGTTCCTTTGTGGGTGGAGGAATAGGTGAAGTGGGTTCATGTGTAGGTGGAGGACTTCTGGCCAGGATTTCCTCTATAGAAGGAATATGAGGCAATAGGGAAGCAACTAGTGCATCACTTAAAATATCATGGACCTTGCGGGTATGGCTATCATTAGTCGAGGTCTCTCCAGTTTGATTAGAAGAAGGAGCATGATTAGGAAATGGTTTCTTGAAGATGTGTAGTTTTTGATTGGTTAGTGCATTCAGATTATACAAGACTAACACACCATTCTCAAGAATTTCCTAGATAATGTTCTTGAAAGTGATACAATTACTATCATTATAACCTTTTACCTGATGATAGTTGCAAAATTTGTGCTCTTTATACCAAGCAGGTGTGGGGTGAGAAGGATCAAAACCAGTGTGTGGTTTTATAGGTGGAAGGGTGATGGCCCCATCTTTAATGAGCTTTTCTAAAACAGAAGAATAATGCTCCCCAATTGGGGTGTATTTCCATTGTTCTCGTCTAAATTGAAAAGTCTAGACAAGGGAAAGATTAGATGAGGGCTTAGCCTAATTTGATGGATGAGCTAGGCCGGCCTTGAGTACCACTACATTAGTGGTTCCCTTGGCTTTTGAATAATTATTATGTGGTTTTGAAGAATAAGATGTATCATTTGACTTAAATGCTGCATTATTATTCTGTAGTTGGATTTTCTTTTCTTCGATGTCCTGAATATCTAGCTTTCATGCCATGGGGAATGCCACAACAAAGGTTTAGAATGTCTGCACCTATAGGGTTGGAGAAATATGTCTAGCAAAATCCCGAGTGAAGAGCTCTATGAGTTTAGTTTATGGTAATTAGAATGTGAGTTGATTGATCAGGCTACGCCAATGAGTGACAAAATATGTGATAGACTCATCATCATATTGACGCGTAGAGTAGAGGTCAGTCATGGTAACTTTCTTAAAAATGTTGATGGAGAAGTGATCTAAGAAAGCTTGGGCTACCTGATTAAATGAGTTGATAGAATGTATAAGTAACCCACTATACTAGTCTAACACGAGCCTAGTCAGAGACATGGGAAAGGTCCTTAGAAGTAAAGTGTCATCATGGGTGATCAAATAACACCCATGTTTAAAAGACCACAAATATTGTTGCGGGTCCTCTTTTCTATTGAAGTGATTAAATTTAGGCATCTCCCAATTTACAGGATATGGACGAATAGAGATGGATGGGTGTATGGGCTCATTATAAATTTCATCGTAGGTGAGAAAGTTGTAGGAGACAAAAACAGATGCCTCCATTGTCTACATCTTGTCCATCATTAACTTGATGAGGTCATTGGTAGGTGGTGATAGATGGGTACCTCCTATAAGGTAAGAGGGTTGATGTTGGACATATGAAGAAGGTGGCCTTCCAGTATATGGAGATGCCACATAGGTAGATTGATAATGAGGAATTGAGGGGGTATGTACCCAGAATGAATGATAGATGAAATGGTAGGCTGTTGATAGTATGCATATGGAGGTGGAAGGGTCGAGGTGACCCTAATAACAATGGGGGCTAAGGACTGTGGAATAGAAAGGACAATGTTTTGAAATGGGGAAGGGGTCATAGACACCGGGGGTGGTTATGTTGCTATGGGTATATGTGAGATAATAGGCACGGATGAGGTTATGTTCTGAGTGGTTGATGAAGGTATAGTGGATGCTATGGGTGCAATAGATGTTGCAGATGTGGTGGTCATAGAAGGTATAGGGCCTAGTTGCGAAACAACTAGGGGCAAGGCAAGTGTGGGTAGTGCGAAGCTAGAAGGGACTGGCACAGAAGTAGAAATGAGAGTTGGGGGTATATATATGAGCATGATGTATATCAAATGACCTGAGGCATCTCAAGTGGATGAGTGGGAAAGATAGAACTGTAAGGCGGAAGGGTTCTGGTCAAGGAGTCGTGTAAACTTTTCGTCACCTGTGATGATAGTGATAGGTTAGGTAGGATCCATGGGTGATAGAATAGAAGGTGGTGAAGGACTAGGTGGGAGTGGTTGACAACTAGTATGGAATATGAGGGTGTTGGCTTGGCTATGAGTCAGCACCATGTGAAAAAGTACTGATCTGGTAGGTCTGCTTTCTGTAAATGACACAAAAATACAACAAAAATAGGAACAATAGGCAGTGGTAGGTGGATTAAGTAAAAATTTCAGCTGGAAAATTACACAAGCTAACTGACACCGGTTAGGGTAAACCAATGTCGGTCACAAGGAACTACAGTCGGTCACTGTGGAAAAAGAATAGTTTTCCAAAATAAGGAAAAAGGCTAATAATCTACCAGGTAGATAAGCTATAGATGGATTTTAATCAGGAAAGAGAAGATGATGAGAATTATAGAGACTTTGAACAACAAAGAATATGAAACAAGTGTCATTTTGTGTAGGTTAACCAAAAGAGTAGTAAACCTATGCCGGATGGGTAAAACTGGTGACGGTTAGAGGGTAACTGACAACGGTCACTAGACTAACACCGGTTACTGTGAAATTAAAACAGAGATGAAGAAAAAGGTGGTTGTGATTTAAAATCAAGTGTGGAATCAAACCCAAAATTCTGAGAATGATGAAAATGGGATCTAGGACACTCAGATGAAGTTGGAATACACCAACTATGATGGGGAGTGTGTAAGGAAAATAAATAAAAATATGAAGAATGTGTCCTCTCACCTCAAAACACAAGCCAATCAGAAATAATAAGAAAAATACGATCCTAAGAGCGCTCTTTCCTTTATGTTTGTTTAGCTTATGCTATTAAGGACTGACTGTGTGTATTTAGAAAAGAAAAATTTGGTTGGGAAGGCATCCTACAAAGAAGAATATCTAAAAGAAGAAGTTTCAGGTATGTTATGGCGGTGGCAGGCCATCTCCTGAGATAATGACCCAACAGGAGCAATGAATTGGGGAGTACCTACTAATCGGACCATGTGATCACTAATTTTTTTTTCTGGGTAAGATGTTGTTTAAGAAAGATGCGTTAATTTGAATTTGTGTAGTTTGGTAAGACTTAGAGATAAAGAGAACGTGCTTTCTACGATTATTTTTTCAACCATCAGTTGGGCATGAATTCCAGCATACAAGTTTCCCTCATTTAATGTGAGCTAATGCAGTAAAGCAAAATGAAATGTAGTTGATTTTAAGCCCAAATTGAAATATTGAATTTGACGACACAAAAAGATGAGCAAGAGAGAGTATGATCTTTCACTAATACAGTACAAATGAATTAGAAAATGAATTCTTTTTATAACACCAAAACACGGTTGATTTGGGACAATAGAAAGGAGAAAAGATTCTAGGGGAGAATTTTAATGTGAGAACCTTTCAGAAAGGAAACAAACATACAAATTTTCACCTAGAAATGAAGAAATGTAAGGAACCCTAAATGGGTCCCACCAGACATGCCAAAATGTTTCACCTGATTCTTAGAGCGTTTCTTTGAATGTGATGAAATAGATAAGGGTAAAATGGCTAGGAGGAATACCTGTTAAAGCTGGTTGAAGTTTGTTACCCGCGTATGACTTCTTGATCCATAGATGATCATGAGAGCTTCCTTTTGGCTGGAAGGAAGTACCTGAAATGAACAAAAAGACCACCAAAAGAGATTAAATAACATATAATAGTGGATTGCCTATCGTATGCTAGTTCCAAGAAGTGTGATACTCCCTCGAAGGCTGTCAATCCACTGTTTAAAATAATTCAGTATTAAAAATAAATTAAATCCTACTGTAGTTAAAATGATTTAGGTATCTCATTCGACTACAATAAGAAAATTTGTTCACAACAGCCTAAGCTATGATTGAATTTGAAGGGCAAGGTATCTATCAGAGTACTGATGCTAGTTAGGGTCTGGTTTTGGGTGTTAAGTGGAGAATTTAGGCTCTGTTCTTGGTATAAAGGTAGAACACAGAGACTGACGTCGGTCTAGTATAATTGCTGATGGTTCAAAATGGACTGACAATGGTCATGGGTAACCGGCGTCGGTACAGTCAGGTGACAGGAACTTATTAAAATCTTGGTGTAAGGACATATCTGAGGTTAAATAGAAATGAAGAGGGAAATGAAAAGGTCTATACAGATCTTAGGTATACTCAGAGGTGTTTAACAGTTAGGTATGGGCAATTTAATGGTGTGGTTGAAGGAATGATCAAACTTGCATGAGGGTAAATGGTGGGAGAATGGGAGTGCTAGTAGAAATTGATGACAGAGATAACAGAGCCTACTAAAATGAAAGTAGATGGATTTTAGTAAAAAAAATACGTACTTTTGTATGAGCTTGATGGTTGGATGGGTATGGAAGTTAATCAGATGAATGGAATTTGGTGTGGTGATGGTGCTTCCCCGGATGATTTTGTGAATGCAAATGGCTCTATGGTCACTTCTACTATAGGCTGTGGATGTTCAAATGCATGTGCGAATATTGGTTCTGCTTGCCTGCAGCTCTAGTCTCATTTTCTTACTCTTTAGATGTGCCAACCTCGAAATAAGGTTTTTTGGGGAATAAATGGTGACTGACGACGGTTCCAGGTTGACCGGCAGTGGTTTAGGGTAACCGGTGTCAGTTAGGGTGGGATTTTCTAGGTTTACTAAACTGGGCATATCTGCTTGATTTCTTGGATCTTGTTCATTTTTCTTCATGGATTAGAATGGAAGTTTCTTTTCTAAAGGGCAAGAATGTGGTTGGAGGGAATGTAGTCTTTGATTTTTAGGGTTTAGGTAGGTCTTAGCTAGTTATGACAACATACTAAGAATATATTTGAGGTGAGGTGGCTAGGTGAGGTGTATACGTGAGGTAGGAGAATTATTTTAATTAGGATATTTAAATTAATAAATATTGCGAGGACATGGATTAATTTAATTAAATTAATATTAGAGTGGGGTGAAAGGGGCCATGGTTAGGTGAGTGTGTTTGAGTTGGTTATTTGTAGAGGGATCGAGGGGAGTGTGACCCAATTTTGGTGTCTACATTATATGCTCACCAATCATTATTGGTGGACTCCCCTTAATGTCCCTTAGTTGGAATTGCCTCTTCCATCCCCCATTTAATTTTTACCTGTTAGTGTAAAATCACAGCACCCCTGGATGCAGATCAAGTTTCTAGGTTGATCACTTGGCATCCAGTGTGATTGCATAACATTGAATCCTTTCTCCAAGTGTGGGACTTGAAAAATGAGAAAGGATTCTCCAGAGAAGGCTGGTTCCTATTCCTCTGTTCAGATGCACACGAAAAAATGCAGAGGTTTTGCTCGAAACCTAATCTAATCTGCCAAGGAGACAAGGTAAGAAGATGCATAAAAATAAATCTAAACTAATAGAGGTGATGCACCGAGGAATGAAGAACACCTATCTTTCCAGTAAACACAGACCATTCAAATGTGATATAAGATCATGCACAGATAACAAAACTTGTAGTGAAAGACCAGGAGGATGCAAGATGAACACAGAGAGGGTTGAGAATCATCCACAGACATGTATTACTTGCTCCAAAGATTGATACAATACACTGCAGAATGCCAAGAGGTAGAGTCGTATTACAGTTTCAAATGAGAGGTTCGAACTCCACAAATTCGCCTGATAGGAGAAGAAGGGAGGAGCAAAACAGAAAAATGTTCGACCTTGAAAAGAAGCTCCTCTTTACAATATATAGAAAGAATGAGAGAGGAAAGAGAGAAGGGAAAACCAAATCTACCCCAACCACCTCTAGGTTGCATTCAATTCATCTCATCATGGCAGAAGCGGCGGATCCTGGCAAAATGGCGGGCTGCCTAACAGAAGCGGCGAACTGTCTGCTGCATTAAAGTTGTTAGTTGAAGCATTACTTCTGCTTGTTATTTCACGCCAGAGGCATTTCTTGATTTTCTCTCTCCAAACTGAACCAAAATGTAAGATTGACCCTGGAATCGTGTAGAGAATCTCACAAGCTTTCCGTTGATATAAGGAACGTGCAAATCTGAGCTCTGGATCAAAAGATATGGCGATCTGAAGATTTAGGGCAAAAACGGGCCAAAACGTGTTTTGAAAACTTTTCCCGCGCTTCGCCACCTGGACGACACGTGGCAGGCTCTGATTTGCTGAGCAACTCTCTCTCCTCCACCTCTCGGTGGGCTTTCTTTTGAAATTTCCTTGTGGGCCCTAGCTGGGACACGTGGCACTATCCCATTGGTTCGGGCCAGTGCTCGAAACTTCGCCCTTTGACTTTTTAACTTTTTCTCCTTGTGACACGTGTCGTGATCTGGTTGGTTCTCAGCCCTTTCGGCGATCCGCATCCCGCGCGTCCCTATGTCCCATTTTTCCTTGTGCTCCTTGTGCTGATTTCGGCCGAACCGGCCGGTTCGCGTCCTCGCGGCCCAGATGTCCCAATTGCCTTCCCGTTTGTTCCTCATTTCACCTGAGTTCGGCCGGTTCGCGCCTTTTTGTCCCACCTGTCCCACTTTGGCTTTCAGACTGAAGTTCCTCATTTCGGCCGATCCCCGGTTTGGGTCTATTTGTTCCAACTGTCCCAGAAACAGTTCGATTTTCCTTTCCTTTTCGGCCGAACCGCCTTTCGCGTCCCACGCGTCCCAACGTCCCAACTGCTTTCGGACTGTTTGTTCTCATTTCGGCCGAACCGGCCAGTTCGGGTCGTATCTTTGTCCCAGAACTGTCCCAAAGCAGTTAGTGCGAAAGTTCTCCTTTCCGGCCGATCCGGCTTTCCGCGTCTGTCGCGTCCATTTGTCCCACTTGTCCCAGTTGCTATTTGGGCCGCCTGGAGGCTTTTCGGCCGATCCGCGCCTTGACGTCCCAAATGTCCCAATTGCTCCTAGGACTAGGACTTAGCCGATTTTCACAATTTTTTCTGGATCAACCTACTTGCCTTCTGCAACTTTTTTCCACATTTTCTCAGAGCTTGCTCTTTTCAGCCTGGACAGGAGAGTTAGAAAATTTCCTGAAGGGACCCTAGAAACCTGATTTTTGCTCTGAATCAATCAATTTGCTTGGGATTTGAATATTCTGATGCATGTTATCAAAATTACCCTGGGGGGGTGAATTTTGGATAACAATTTGGTGACTCAGCGGGGTCACCTGCCTACTAGGTAGAAGATCAGTGGCCTTTTAGCGATCCATTGGGCATGGAGTTATAAGCAATAACCTGAAACGAGCCTGATACTGCAACTTCTTCTCCAGCAACACTCTGAACTGTAAAAAACAACCTGAGAGCAGCAAAACCTGTGCCAAAGCACTTAGGAAAACTGAACCTAACTACAACAGGACAATGTGCACAAGCACTTGGAGGAATGAAAATCTAATTAATATTTACAAGGTAGTGAACTTCCCTCTAGAGGCAACGCTTGAGGTAGATTCCATTGACTGGAATCTGCAGTTCTTCACCATCCAATGAGGCCAATTGGAAAGCATTGCTGCTCTTGCGCTTTGTGACCATGTATGGGCCACTCCAAATGGCATCAAATTTGAAATGCCTTCCTGGTTTTGCCCGATCTGCATCCCATTTCAACACTAGATCTCCAACTTGAAAAGATCTATCCTTGGCCTTTCTGTCAAAGGTCTTCTTGATCAAAGCTTGATCCTTTTCCATTGCTTGGGATGCCTGATTTCTGATCTCTTGCAGCTCCATCAGTTCTGCATATCTCACCTCCATAGGCTCAAATTCAAGCAACTCCAGCTGCTTCATGAGTTCCAATGTTGGCAACTCAAGTGACATGGGCAAGATTGCCTCTCTTCCATAGACAAGCTTAAATGGAGAATTACCTGTGGATCTTTTGGGAGTGATCCTATCAGCCCATAAGGCTGATTTCAGTTTGGTATGCCAAGCCCTCTGATTCTCATCAAGAGTCCTCCTAATGATCCTCAGCAAGTTCTTATTTGTAGACTCGGCCTGGCCATTACCTTGAGGGTAATAGTTTGATGAAGTGCTCAGGTAGATCCCGTTCTTGACAGCCCACTCAGTCACTTTAGATCCAATGAATGCCAATGCATTATCAGAGACTATTGTAGCAGGTACACCAAATCTGGTAGTTATCCCCTCGTAAAAGTCCAAGATGCTAGACTCATTCACCTCTTTGAGTGCTACTGCTTCTGTCCATCTGGTGAAGTAGTCCGTGGCTGTCAAAATCCATTTGTGCCCTTGGCTTGAATTGGGATTGATGGCTCCAATGAAGTCTAAACCCCATTGCATGAATGGCTGGTCAACTAAGATTGGATGTAATGGAAGGGCAGCGAGTCTCTCTTTTCCTGTGAAGAATGCACAATTCTTACATCTCTTGATCCATGCATAGCAATCACTAAAGATTTTAGGCCAATAATAACCAGCCTTCATGATTTTTAGAGCTGTCACTCTTGGTGCAAAATGGCCACCAGCTGGTCCATCATGAAACTCTTTTAATACCCTTTGGATCTGACCTGTGTTAATGCATCTCAGCAGCACTCCATTCACATCCTTCTTGAACAAAACTCCATCAATGATGGTATATGGAACAGCCTGCAACCTGAAGTATCTCCTCTTCGCTTTGCTCATTTCTGGAGGGCATAGGCCTGTTTGTAGGAAGTGCATAATGCCTTGGGTCCAGCAAGGAGTCGGGGCAGCATTGTCTTCTTCTTGCCTGCCACTCGGCTCATGGCTGTCTTGCACTGTCAAAACAGCCTCTTCTTCGTTGCAAACATCTTTTTGCTTCCCCAAAACCAGCTGCTCACACAATCCTTTCCCTCTTACCAGCTTGGTGATCTTGATCTCAATGTCATACTCCATGACACGGGTGATCCAACCTGCCCTTTTTTCATTCAAATCCTTGTTGAGGAGGAAGTCCTTAACCCCAGCATGTGAGACCAATAACTGGACCTTGTTGTTTGAGATTAAATGCTTGAATTTCTTCAAGCTTCTGATTACTGCAAGCACATGCTTTTCAATAAAAGAGTACCTCACTTCGCAGTCATCTAGGCTCTGGCTGAAGAAGGCAATCGGCTGTTCATCATTATCTTTGTTCTGCTGTACCAGAATGGCAGAAATAGTGTCATCACCTCCAAATGCATAGAGGATGAAATCCTTGGAAAAGTCTGGGTTGATGAGAGTGGGTGCTTGGGAGATGGCTTCCTTGATTGCTTCAAAACTCTCTTTGCCTTCTGCCGTCCACTTGAAAGCCATGCTTTTCCTTAACATTTTGGTGATGGGCTTGACAAGGGCTGCAAAATCTGGGACAAACCTCCGAACAAAGTTTATCCTTCCCAGGAAACTCTGAAGGGCTTTCTTGTGGCTTGGCAATGGTAGAGCTCTTATGGCTTCAACCCTCTCTGGATCAATTGCTAATCCTTCCTTGGAGACAATATGGCCAAGGAGCTTCCCTTCATGTGCAAGAAAGATGCACTTCTTAGGATTTAAGGACACTCCGAACTTTCTACACCTCTGAAACACTTGCCTGAGGTGAAAGAGATGGTCTGCAGCATTCTTTGAGAAGACAGTAATATCATCTAGGTATATCAGCACTATCTTGTTGATCAAGCCTTTGAATGCCATATCCATAGCTCGCTGGAATGTTGCTCCGGCGTTCGACAGTCCAAATGGCATCTTCTTGTAAGCATATGTGCCCCATTTGGTTGTGAAGGCTGTCTTGAACTGGTCTTCCTCCTTTACCATAATCTGATTGAAGCCTGAGTAACCATCAAGTAGTGAAAACCTTTCTGAACCAGCTACGACCTGCAATATTTGCTCCATGGAAGGGAGTGGATAATGGTCCTTGAGAGAGGCTCTATTCAAATCTCTGAAGTCAACACACAGTCTGATCTCTCCACTCTTCTTTCTGACTGGAACTAAGTTGGCAACCCAACTAGAATGCTTGATTGGGAATATGATTCTTGATTCAATCAGCTTGTCCAATTCTTTCCTCATGAGAGGCTCCATGTGTGGATTGACTGGTCTCTGTTTCTGCCTGACAGGCTTAGTATTTGGATCCAATTCGATGGTATGCTGAGCTAAGTTGGGATTGAAACCTTTCAAGTCTTCATAGCTCCAAGCAAACACGTCAGGGAATTCTTGACATAGCTGTATGAACTCACACCTTTCTTGCTCAGTTGTCATCCTTCCAATTTGCAATGGCTTGTTCTCTTCTACCAAGATGGATACCGAATCTTCTCTCTTGACCTGAATGTTTGCTTTCTCCTTTCTAAACTGATCATTGGGGTTAAAAATGGACTCCAAAGTGATAAGTCCTTTGGGCAGCTTGTCAGTTCTCAGCTGTATCACTTGGTCACCATATTGCTGTTCCAACTTCTCTTGATTCTTAGCTGAGAACTCAGCTTCCTCTTGCAAGAAGTGGATGATTTGCTGGTCATTCTCAAATACCTGCCAACTGACATTGTTATCCGGCACTGAAGGCCTCACAATCACGTGGATGTTTGGCTGTACCTTGTCTTGTTGAATGTTTTCTACAATGTCAAAGGCTGCCCCTACTGCTGCAAGCCTGTCAGCAGCTTGATTCTCTTTCCTAGGGATGGCTTTGATGCCGAAACCCTCAAAATCTTCCATGAGGTCCCACACTCTGTTCTTGTAGCATCTGAGTAGATCATTTTTGGCAGCATGCTGTCCCTTGACCTGATTTACAATCAATTCACTGTCCCCAAAAACTTGCAAGTTCTTTATTTTTTTCTTGATTGCCCAATGCATCCCTTGCACCAAGGCTTCATATTCAGCAGTGTTATTGGAGCATGCAAATTGAAATCTAAAAGCTGAATAATACTTTACTCCTTGAGGTGAAATAAGCACGGCTCCACCTCCTGCGCCTTGTCTACTCCTTGATCCATCAAAAACAGCTGCCATACCTCATTGTCATCCTTGTGGTTTGGCTTGGTGATGCTAGGAATAGGTTGACTTTCTTCGTGTATACAATAGACTCCCAGCTCAGATTCTTCTATTCCTTGATAAGGATCAAAAGCATGTACCTTGTTTGCCCATTCATCAAGAGTTAGATCTGGGATGTTTCCAACTTTAGTGTCAGTTTCATCCGTGTTTGGGTGATCTTCTTGATCAAATGCTGAGCAATTGGCATTAATCTGACTTGGAGTATAGGGCTCAATGTGGAAGTTTGCAATAGGTTCTGACCTAATTGTAGCCTTAGTTCCATACCTTGTTCTGAATAGCATGTGAGACCAATCAGCGGACAAATATCCCCCAATTTTGGCAGTGAAGTCCCTTGACAAACATAGGGCAAAGAGTGGTGGAAGGTCTATGACTGATATATCTTGTAAGACAACAACATTTGGACATGCATGCAAGGTAAGACTCAAATTTCTAATCACTCCAACTGTTGCTATTGCTGTCCCATCCAACTGCACTACTCCCTTAGATGTTATTTCATACTGGAGCCCTAACTGATCAGCTATCTGTTTAGGCATTACTGAGCTACTTGCCCCGGAATCTATCATGCAATTATGCACTAGCTGATTTCCAATGATTAACGAAACATAAAAAGGGGGAGGCTTCAGCATTCTACCTTGTTGTGCTCCATGATTTCCTTCAGGCTGGGCAGCATTTGTGAGCACTTTGTCTTGCATCTACTGATTCAAAGCTGGCCAGTCCTTCATGGCAGCTTGCAGCAGATCTCTTTGGCCTGGGATGGATAGGGATTCCCACATAGATATATTGATGTTTGTCTTCTTCATCTGATCAATGATACTGAATGGTGATGAAGGATCTCTCTGTTGTCCTTTGGTTTGCACATTTATTCCTTATATGTGGGTAGCAACAACTGGCATTTGGGTTGGCCTAGGGGCTGTTCTTGGCTGCCCTTGTGCATTTGAAACTGGGACTTTTGCTGCCAATCATTTGTGGAGCTGTGGAAGGTTGTGGATTGGCTGGGGCTAATGGCTGTTCTTCACCCAAATTTCTCCTTTTTGACCTTGTGTTGGCTGCAACACCTTGAGAAACTACCTGATTCATGCCACAGAAATCCTCTGCTTGCCAATTTACCAATGTGGTGTCATTTGGGGCTGATTGCTGTTGGAATGTTTCTTGTTGTTGGCTGTTTTCTTGACTGTTCTCACCCTCCACACCAGTAGTTGTTACCATTAAAGCTTGAGTCAAAGCACCATTGTAGCACATGGATTGATTATGAGGCTCATTACATGGAAAACACCAATCATACTCCTGGGCAATGTTGTTTTGTGCTGGTACTAATGCCTTAGAGGCAGATATGGCATTTGGATTATAGGGCTGGAATGGTCTATTGATAGGAGGCCTTGTTTGATTCATATTTGCAGCTGGATTGGGTGGCCTTTGAGGCTGATATGGCTGCCTATTAGGTTGAGCTTGAGGCTGATATGAAGGTCTAAAACCTTGAGCTTGCTGTCTTTTGAGAGTGACCAGCTCATTGCCTAGATTTTGCAATTGCTTCATGACCTCTTGAAGCTCATTTGGGGCACTTGGAGATGAAGTGGAAGCTTCATTTGAACTCTGATTTCTAGGAGTGGGAATAGGAGCTAAGACAGGTGCTTGACTAGCACTTGGGCTCTCTAAACTTGGATATAATGGCATTGGAGGCCTAGGAGCCAGTTTACCAGCTTGAATAAGATAGTTTTCGGCTCTAATGGCAATGCTATAAGCAGCAGGTAAGGTTGTGCCTCCCATTGATTGAATTAACATAGAAATATCAGAATTCAAAGCTTTAAGATAGTAGAGAAAAGCACCTTCTGCTGTTGGCCTGACTGCCACTGGAATCCTATCCCAAGACCTTTGAAATCTGAAGTTGAAGTCAGTCAGCTGCTCGTTGGGGGCTCTCTTGATAGTTGTCAATTGTTCTAGAAGAGACAAGTTGTCTCCCTTCTCTCCAAACTGCTCATGGAGAACTATGCACAACTGATTCCAATTTGTGATAGAACCAGCTTCAAGGCTTCTGAACCATTGCAATGCCTTCCCTTTGAATGATGATGCCAGCAGTTTGACAGCCACATCCATTTCATTTATCTCATGGATTGCACAGATGTTAGCAATGTCTTTGACATGATCACCAGGAGTGGTATGATTTTCTCCAGTAAAAAATGGAATGTTCTTCAACGCTGCAATTGGAACTGGATTCTGTGCATTGAGGGCAAGTGGGCTGCTGCCAGTGAAATTGACAAAGGGATTTGCTGGTTGCGCCATTCTGATTGGTCGAAGGACTCTTGAATACTGAATGAAAGGCCGAGCAGGTGGAGGAGTTGAGAGAGTTCTGTTTGGTGGAGATGGAGACCTTTGAATCCTTCTTCCTCTTTGCCTTCTTCTTGGAGATAATTGCAGGTATTCAAACAGCACTTCCTCTTCTCCAACTCTTGACCTTGTGATTCTTCTCATAAGCTTTCAGGCCTGCGCTGCTGAAACCAGTTGATCTTCCTTTCGGAGTCGCCAAATATGCAAATAATAGCTCTTTTCAAGCAAGAAAATTGCAGTAGATGCATATCAACTTTACTGCAATAAAAATGAGACCTCTATGTCCCACCGGGCGTGCCAAAACTGTTAGTGTAAAATCACAGCACCCCTGGATGCAGATCAAGTTTCTAGGTTGATCACTTGGCATCCAGTGTGATTGCATAACATTGAATCCTTTCTCCAAGTGTGGGACTTGAAAAATGAGAGAGGATTCTCCAGAGAAGGCTGGTTCCTATTCCTCTGTTCGGATGCACACGAAATAATGCAGAGGGTTTTCTCAAACCTAATCTAATCTGCCAAGGAGACAAGGTAAGAAAATGCATAAAAATAAATCTAAGCTAATAGAGGTGATGCACCGAGGAATGAAGAACACCTATTTTTCCAGTAAACACAGACCATTCAAATGTGATATAAGATCATGCACAGATAACAAAACTTGTAGTGAAAGACCAGGAGGATGCAAGATGAACACAGAGAGGGTTGAGAATCATCCACAGACATGTATTACTTGCTCCAAAGATTGATACAATACACTGCAGAATGCCAAGAGGCAGAGTCATATTACAGTTTCAAATGAGAGGTTCGAACTCCACAAATTCGCCTGATAGGAGAAGAAGGGAGGAGCAAAACAGAAAAATGTTCGACCTTGAAAAGAAGCTCCTCTTTACAATATATAGAAAGAATGAGAGAGGAAAGAGAGAAGGGAAAACCAAATCTACCCCAACCACCTCTAGGTTGCATTCAATTCATCTCATCATGGCAGAAGCGGTGGATCCTGGCAAAATGGTGGGCTGCCTAACAGAAGCGGCGAACTGTCTGCTGCATTAAAGTTGTTAGTTGAAGCATTACTTCTGCTTGTTATTTCACGCCAGAGGTGTTTCTTGATTTTCTCTCTCCAAACTGAACCAAAATGTAGGATTGACCTTGGAATCATGTAGAGAATCTCACAAGCTTTCCGTTGATATAAGGAATGTGCCAATCCGAGCTCTGGATCAAAAGATATGGCGATCTGAAGATTTAGGGCAAAAACGGGCCAAAACGTGTTTTGAAAACTTTTCCCGCGCTTTGCCACCTGGACGACACGTGGCAGGCTCTGATTTGCTGAGCAACTCTCTCTCCTCCACCTCCCGGTGGGATTTCTTTTGAAATTTCCTTGTGGGCCCTAGCTGGGACACGTGGCACTATCCCATTGGTTCAGGCCAGTGCTCGAAACTTCACCCTTTGACTTTTTTGACTTTTTCTCCTTGTGACACGTGTCGTGATCTGGTTGGTTCTTGGCCCTTTCGGCGATCCGCGTCCCGCGCATCCCTATGTCCCATTTTTCCTTGTGCTCCTTGTGCTGATTTCGGCCGAACCGGCCGGTTCGCGTCCTCGCGGCCCAGATGTCCCAATTGCCTCCGGACTGTTTGTTCCCATTTCGCCCGGTTCGGCCGGTTCGCGCCTTTTTGTCCCACCTGTCCCACTTTGTTTCGGACTGAAGTTCCTCATTTCGGCTGATCCGGCCGGTTCGGGTCTATTTGTTCCAACTGTCCCAGAAACAGTTTGATTTTCCTTTCCTTCGGCCGAACCGCCTTTCCGCGTCCCACGCGTCCCTACGTCCCAACTACTTTCGGACTGTTTGTTCTCATTTCGGCCGAACCGGCCGGTTCGCGTATCTTTGTCCCAGATGTCCCAAAGCAGTTAGTGCGAAAGTTCTCCTTTCCGGCCGATCCGGGCTTTCCGCGTCCGTCGCGTCCATTTGTCCCACTTGTCCGAGTTGCTATTTGGGCCACCTGGAGGCTTTTCGGCCGATCCGCGCCTTGACGTCCCAAATGTCCCAATTGCTCCTAGGACTAGGACTTAGCCGATTTTCACAATTTTTTCTGGATCAACCTACTTGCCTTCTGTAACTTTTTTCCACATTTTCTCAGAGCTTGCTCTTTTCAGCCTGGACAGGAGAGTTAGAAAAATTCCTGAAGGGACCCTAGAAACCTGATTTTTGCTCTGAATCAATCAATTTTCTTGGGATTTGAATATTCTGATGCATGTTATCAAAATTACCCTGGGGGGGTGAATTTTGGATAACATTACCTTTCTTTATTTTTCCTCTCATCCTTCCCCACCAATCATTATTGGTGGAATTCTCCTAATGACCCTTTACTGTCATTGGCTCTCATACTCCCCATTACCATTTTAACTTTCTTCACTTTTCCTCTCATCCTTCCCCAATGACCATTATTGGTGGACTTCTCCTAACGTCCCTTCACTGGCATTGCCTCTTCTATCCCCAATTCTTTCTACCCTTACATCCCTTATCTCCATCCCCACCCTTTCTTGTCACTTATTCCCCACCTCTGCATCTTCATGTCGCCCTATTTAATATATCTACCATCTTCATCATACATCCTTTGTCTATTGTCTTGTAATCCTTGTATTCTCATCTCATGCATCTTCACATATTCTCTAATCCATGTCTTTCCTCCCCTCTTTCTTCTCTTTACATTCCTAATGCTGCGCACTCTTCACTGAATATCTTTGTTCTTGATTTCCTTCCTTTTGCATCATTTTATCTATTGTCCTCCCCTCCTTCCTACTCTTCAACCTATTTCACTTCCTTTGTATCATCTTGTTCCCCTTTGTCCCTCATCCTTCATCCTTACTTCCTCATTGATAACCTGGATCTTCAATGTTATCCCATTTTTTTTTTATCATCCCACCCTCCACATGAATTTCCATGTGGTCTGTTCCATATTATTTACCTCGGTCTTCCTCACGGTATCTGGGTTCCTTCAATCTTCTCCTTGTATCTGATCTGTCATCTCTTCTTCCCTAATCATTTTCACCTTCCTCCTACCCTCCCCTTCCTTTCTCTATCACCCCTACCTTTTCAATCATTCTGTACACATTTCTCTTATTTTCTTTGATATTCTCTACATCTTCCTAGTCCCCCATCATTTCTTTATTTTCTCTATTCTACCGCCTCTTTCGTCTTCTTTAAATTCTTCATCGTCCTCATCTCCTTCATTTCACCATCATTCTGTCCATTTTTCCAGATTTTACCCCTACTCTCATCTCATCTTCTCCTTCTTATTCATATTTCCTCATTCTCCATACCCTTGTCTTCTACACCTCCTACTTTTATAGTTTATTTCTTTTCTCAGCTCTATTGTCTCTTTCATTTTCCATCATTTATCTCCCTTCATCTCCTTCACCCTTCTTCATTCTTCCACTACCTTCATTTTGAATCTCTCTCTCCCTTTTTCATAATTTCACCCTCTTCTCTATCATTTCCTTGTCTTCTTCTTGTTTTTCCTTCATCATTCCCTTCTTCCCATATCATCCCTCTCTCTTATTCTTCTCTACCTCTTTTTTTCCCTTTTTCTCCTCCTCTTTATTCATCCGCTCTATTCCCCACCCTTGTCTCCTTCACCTTCGACATTTCTTGCCCTTCTCATAATCAACCACCACTCATGTTGATTCCTTTTTTCTATCTCTTTCCACTCTTACTCATTACGTCCTCCCACACATCCTCACACCTAACGTTCAAGGCCAATTAAATCCTTTCCCCATTTGCACAATGCACTCACTAAATTCTCTTACACCCCATTCTTGTCCTCCTCTTTGCAAAATTGAACTCTCCTCTTTTCGAGAGCTCTATCACATCTTCCATTCTCATCAACCCTCTCAAGGGGGAATTATCACATCTATCCATAATCACATCTTCCCATGAATTTTTTTTCTTGAAGGATTATGCAACGTAGAATCTACTATATAAAACCTAGGTGCGTTGGCACATCACCCAGCCTAAGCTGAGCACTCACCTGAAGCGTGTAAAGGTACCAAGCCCCTAGTTAGAGTTGCTTATGTAGAATGTTAGTGTGATGAAGATATAACATATTCAGAACCATAAATAACCATAAACATTCCACAGTGCCTAACCAGATCTAGATATTAGAGAATCATGAATTAAACAATAACTATAATAAAATTAACCATACAAGAACCAATTACAATCATGTTTAGAACAATTATCCATCTAATATACTCCATTATATTAAACAATGTAAAATATAGAAGCTTCTTACATTATAAAGTATCACCATAAGTCATGCGCACATCAGATCTAGTAGCATAATTCTACAGTAATTCACTAATGTTAAACTAAATAGTTCAATACATACTTATAGGGGTGGGGACTTGCCCGCTCACCTCCTACACACTTCCCAAAATAGGTCGTATGTTGATAATAGCCATGTGCCTTTAAAATAACATGCACACATGCAAGTGCACTAATAATATACATCCTATAGTTAACTGGAAGAAGTAATCTTATTATTATCCTGAAATCATGCATGACACTTATTAGACACTCGTTCCTAAAACAACATTTACGTTTTAGGAAATTCTCCATCCTGATGTGTGTTTCACATGCTATCTTCAAAAAATATCCCACATCTATGAAAATGGCTAAGTCCTAAATCAACTTGTCCTAGTGCACATTTCCTTTCCTATCCTTCTGTGCCTTCAAATGTGCCTAGTTCTCCCACGTGAATCCTATGTGTGTCTTCTCCTTAGAAAAATATGTCTACTCAACATTACCCTAAACTAAAGTACATTACCATCTTGAAAATGGGGATGATTTATGATGTTCCCAAATAATAAAGAATAAGAATTAAATGAATGCAAATAATCACTATACAAAAGAATGGGTCTTTATTCTGCAGCTTCCTCATATTCAACTGGAAGGATCAAATTTGGATATTCACTTTTAATCTTGGCCTCCAATGTTTATCAGTCATCGAACATGGTTCTTGGCTTCACTGGAATGTCTGTAGCAATGACATCTAACTCATCTTTAGTAATATTCTCCTTATCATTTTTGAAAATTTGGAGAACACTTGCCATTATAGACATCATTCCCTCAAGAAGATCCATCTTTTGCGCTATGAGATTTCTAATCCCATCTATCCTCTCCTTATGTGGATTTTGATTGTTGTGAGGGCTTCATACTTCTGTTTCACAAGTGCCAATATTTTTTCTCACCCTAAAGTCTCATCCTTCATTGCTTCCAGAACTTCATTATCCTCAACTAGAGTTCTGGTCCTTATTACTGCCTCTGGAGCTATACACAAATTCAGAGCTTGTTCTTATTTCTTCAGCTCATCTTTCAAATACTGGAGCATTTCCTCATACGTTGAAATTTTTCTAATCATAGAGGTATATGCTCTCTCTTCCTCTTGTTCAACATATTTTGGTGCAAACATTCTAAGTGGTCCATCTTCGAGCACCAAATCAACCAAAGTGCACACATAATGCATTACAAAAGGAAAATTTTTAGGTACCTTTGGTTCTAGATGAGGCCTTTCCTTTAGGATGTACTCACCAATATCCTCTACCATACTAATGGAGGACTCACTCTTTATTCATTATCTTTCCTTCTCTGCCTTTAGGTGCTCTATCTCTACAGTCTTATCCTTGTTATCTTCCATCAATGCTCTAATGGTGGTGGCCTTATCAATATTTCTCCACGCAACTTCAACATATACCTTGACTAAGGCATTGTTGACCTGCTCATCAGACATAAGTGTGGGATTTATAGTCATGTGCCTACTCTAAGATGCCTTCTTTAATCTCCTTGAGACACAAGACTTGCATGGAAAAGGATAGTTATTTTCTCACAGGCATAGTGGCCATATCTGGGTCCATCATCTCCCACCCATATAAATCCTTCAAGTCCACTATGCTCTAAAACTAGGCGCATATGATTTTTCTTGTGTACTTAGCATAGACCAAACTTGGCACAACATATTCTTCACTTCTCTTTGTCCTTGGCTCCTTAGGAACCTAAGTGCCAAGGTTTGGAGTTGGCCCTTCTCCTATTTGAGTTTTAACCGACTTGATTTTTTTCTCACACTCAGTTTCTTCTTCTTATTTCACTTCTTGATATTCATCTTTCATTTTGTGATCCTCCCCATCTTCTCATTGTACTAGGGGTTCCAGGAATGCTCTCTTCAGACTCCTCCTCCTCATTAAGCATTAGATTTCTCCTTCTCTTCTTCTGAGGTGATTATTTTTAAGGGGAAAGTCGAGGTGATCTCCTTACAGGTTGTAGTGTTCCTGCACCTTGGGTCTTGGTTCTTATAAATAACTTCTTGAACTGGCTCTCTTTAAGAACTATATCTACATCCAAGTCCTCTTATACTTCTTGCACCTATGGTAGAGTATCTACGTGCTCACTCTCCACTCTATTTGTGGGCTTCCTCTAGCCCCTATGATCCAAGCCTCTACTATCTTCATGTTCTTCTTCTTCCTCATTTTTCTATATGGTCATGAAATGATATAGAGCTGACACATTCTCCATTGTATGTTTTCCCTTAGGTGGCCCTAGGAGCATGAACTCATTCTCCATGTACTTATTATTCTCCAGCCTAGGTTTAAGATGAAGATATATGAGCGTGGATCCAATGTCCCCAATAGCCAAGCTTACTGAATTTATGTTTATGACATTTGAAATGAGCCTCTCAATGTAGGTAGACTGACCTAAATATACATATGTTTTCATGAGAGTGTGGTAGTCACAATCTACCTTATCTGTGTTAAATTTCAGATGATGTGCATTAGTAAACCTATGAACTAAAGCTTGGAAGTAGCATGTTGTGAAGGAATATGGAATTTTTTACCATGGGTTCCATATTCCATCCTTCATGGAAAATTGCATGATGTAGAAATCTCGATACATCGTGAATTGTACTGCCTTACATACCACCATGGGTAGCTCATTCAGAATGTGTCACTTCTCCTCAAACGCTGCATGAAGTCTTTCATACCACAACTCTTCCATTTTCTTGAATGGTCCACTCATTAATCCTTCACATAAGTATTTCTCAAACCTTTCCATGAGGGACTTCTTCTCAGTGGGTTATTCCCAAATTTTGTTCTTTGGCCCATCGGGCACTCCAATTTCTACAAAAATAAGCGATAGTAGGATAGTGAAAAAACTTATCTTCTCACCTGCATGCACTTCCTCAATAATAGTATCTTTAATGTAGCCAACCAAGTTGTAGATTTCTCCCTTTGTCGTTTTCTTTGTAATGTGTAGCCACATTGTGTTTACTTGCGACCATCTCTCTTGATCATTTAAATTTGTGAGAATATGTGTGACTTCCTGAACTATAAGAAACTTCTTCAATTTGTCTATTTCCATTCCCCATAGACCTTTGGAGTATCCTAACTCCTTTTTGTTGGATATAACAACTTCCTTATCAGTCAGATAATTCATAATATCTATCCTTGTGCCTTTCATTCATGTCAATGTTGAAATTAGGGTTGTTGTGATCCTTACCCTCTGTCCAAAAAAATATAAAAAGTCCTCATGGACTCTGCTTATAAGTCATTGATATAAAGCCTCTAGTTTTCCAAAGTATGGGAGTTCATATAACTGATAAACCCCTACCTTATTCAACAAATTATCTCTAACATCATCATATACTGACATATTGTCCACCGTGCACTTGTTGGTCTTTTTGTTCAACAACGCATCCAATTCTCCCCTATTGTCGGTGGTGTGGTGATTGAAATCACTTAATTTTCATTGGAGAATGTGGGAATCCCAATATTGACTAACTATCACTTCTTCTGGGTACTACATCTCTGAATAATTACTCTCAGGAGCAATTTCAAACTCAACCTCCACCTTTTTCTTTCCCTTCGTGCCTACTATAGGTGCTTTCTCCATTGCCATCATAAAAATCCCACCTTTTGTCTTTTATATTAAGTAAAATCAAACCCTATCTATAAATTAAATGCCCTATCTTGAAACTGTGTGCCATAGCTCTTTCTTAATGCTTTTGCTTCACTTAAACCATTGACCAATGGGGACACAAGCCTTTTCTGCACACAAATATGCTCTCCACATCTAGTTTTGCAACTCTCTGCACCTCAATAAAATTCACTTGTCTCAGTCACACTTAGATCACTTGAATACTTGTGATTGAAAATGTAAAAAATGAATCTGCATCACGTTCTTATATAGATTTTCAAAAAGTTAGTGCATTTATTGCTCCTTCACCTACCAATAATCCTCTCATTAATTCAACATTTTCCCAATTTCTGTGCAATACACCTTCACGCCCCAGCTATAACCTTTTAGTTTGCCTTCCTACCTTCTGGATACAAAATTCTCTTCCACATGCTTCCATGCACAAATTATCTCACTAATTTACACTTTTGTGGTAGTTTCCATGACCGATGCTTACCTCATGTTATACTGTTATTCATTCATTTCAATCTATGGACTTCTTTAGAAGTTATCACCTTTCAAATAACTCCTTTCCAAACTTAAATAAAACTTGTAATAATTTGTTCTCATGTGTACTCAGCTGTGAATAAAAAATAACAACCACCCCACACCAATGGTATATGTAGTCCTCTACACATAAAAATACTTTATATTGTAATTAGCTTCCAATGCTCAAATGCACTTATTAAAAAAAACACCAAACTAAATTGACAAAGCATAGCGACAAAGAAGGAAATATAAAAAGGGAAACCTATACTAAATGGCAACACTACCTTATTACAAACACCAAGAAGACTTATTTATAGTAGGGATTGAACCTACTCCCATTGAAGTAATCGGGTAAACATATTCCATCAAGCACCTCTAACTAGAAAGAACATGATTCAAGTATATGAGTGATAACATACGGTCCCAACCAGTGCACTTTAAGCTTTCTTGGATGGTGCAAAAAATTAGAATTATAAAGTAGTACTATGTATCTAACCTCAATCTTCTTGTCCCTGAGGTTTTGGCAATGACATGCCTTATGCCTGGCCTTTTCCTATGTCTAACTAAAACGTGCTATGACATACCTCTCATCCAACTGTATTAACCTGTCAATTATTTCTTCCAACGACTTGTCATCAGCTAGACCTCTAGCACGTGTAATACACAATGATGGTAATATGGATTCCATTGGAATAACTGCTTCTACGCCAAACACCAGCTGGAAGGGTGTGGCCTTATTCAACCTCTTGTAGGTTGTTCTATACATCTAAAGTACACCAGAAACTTTATCATGTCAATATTTCCTCCCAACTTAACTTTTTTTGTCAAGTTCTGGATCAATATCTTGTTGAAGGAATCTGTAGTGCCATTTTCCTGAGGATGATAAG
The DNA here is from genome assembly GCA_019776745.2 of Taxus chinensis. NCBI lineage: Eukaryota > Viridiplantae > Streptophyta > Pinopsida > Cupressales > Taxaceae > Taxus > Taxus chinensis. The sequence continues at coordinate 71,543,141 of CM034148.1, read as the reverse complement.
GTGTTTTCTTGTGGTGTGCAACCATAAATTCATCCAACAATATCTTGATTGTCTCATTCAAGAAGTGTGTGCCCTTATCACTTGCCAAGCTCAACGGACATCTTAACCTAGTAAGAATATTTTCCCATAAGAACCTAGTTGCTGTAGCTAATGTACAATCCTTTCTGGGTGCTACTTCTGCCCACCTTGTAAGATAATCTGTGCAAGTGATTATATAATGTGATCCAATTCTACACGTGGCTGGTGAAATAGGACCCACAAAGTCTATAGCCAATTTCTCAAATGGCTCTATACTAAAAATAGGCCTCAAAGGCATTTCATCTCTTTACTTAGGTTTTCCAAGATGGTGACAGTGATCACACACCTTATAATACTCTCTACAATATTTGTACAGGGTCTCCCACCATAATCTGGTGAGTAGAATCTTACACGTAATGACATCACCTACATAGTTCACACCTGTAATACAAAAATGATCCTCTTTCATGATATCTATGTACTCATGTTCTAGTACACATCGGCGTAAAACTTCAACTTGACCTAGTTTGTATAAGTCATAACTGATCAACATGAAGGGTTCCACACGAATTGTAAGTTGTTTCTTCTATAATGCTTTCATTCCTTCTAGCGTCATACATGTGCATAACAAGAAAATAAGATCCTCAAATTCTAAATCCATGTGGTGTAACCTGTATAACTTTTCATCTAACATTGTATCTTTAATTGTCTGTGCATCCTCCCCTGATTGAATCCTTGATAAGTGGTCTGGGCCAAAATTAATTTTACCTTGTTTTACCACAATGGTGAAATCAAATTCTTAGAATAAGATCACCCATCGACATATGCGCCCTTATAGATCGAGCTTATTTACCAAGTATTTTAATACCATGTGATCAATATAAAATAAAAATTTTGTTGCTAGCATACACTGTCTGAATTTATGTAGTGCTTAGATCATTGACAAAGCCTCGCACTCTGTAGTTGTGTAATTCTATTCTGCAGGAGTCAAATTTCTACTAGTAAAACAAATAGGATGATCTATAATACCTTCTCCAAGCTAACCTAACACCACACCAATGGCCATGCCAGAAGCATCCAAATGTACGTGAAATGGTTGGTTCCATGAGGGAAAATGCAAAATTTTTGCTGTAGTAAGTCTCTCCTTCAATGCCTCAAATACGTGATGTTTCGGTTCTCCCAAATAAAATGTCACTTTTCCTTTAAATAAATCTTCCTGGGGCACGACAATCTTCACATATCCTTTGATAAATTTTATGTAATACACTGTGTGGTGAAATAATCCATGCACCACACTCTGACTGGTAGGCTCATCTAGGTGTACAGTAACTGTAGCCTTAGTTGGATCTACTAAAAAAACCTTCCTTGTAGATGATATGTCCTAAAAACTTTCCAAAAGGTGTAGAAAACATGCAATTATGCAATTATTGATGTTTAAGGAGATTCTTAGCTGTTTGTATCTTTCAAACATTAAGTGTAAATTTTCACAGTGATCCTTAACAAGCCCATATACTATCCAATCATCCAATTAAACCTGCAAGAATTTGTGAATAAAATCCTAGAATGCTTAAAAAACTATGCACACAAATAAACATGCAGATTTTTCAAACCAACGGACATCAAAATTTATGTAAAACTTCCTCATTGAGTTGTGAAAGTCATCTTCTCTTGATCTTCCTTTGCAATTCTAACCCGATGATAACTAGAGAATCCATCTGTAAAAGAGTAAACTTCACACCCTGCAACACCTTCTAATATTTCCTTAGTGAAAGCTGTATGAAAAGGATCAATCACACTTATAGCATTCAGTTCCCTATAATCCACACAAATCCTAATCTAACCATCCTTCTTGATACTGATTATCATTAGGCTAACCCACTTTGATTCCTCTAGGGGATTAATGATATTGGATTTCAATGTTTTTTAAATTTCATCCTTAAATTTTATGCGTAGGTTTGGGTTCATCCTGTAAGGTCTCTTCCTGACCGGGCGTGCTCTTTCCTTTAGCTTAATCTTCATCTCACCTAATGACTCATGTAATCCTTTTAAATCATGGTAGCCCCTAAGAAATAAGTCATGGAAATCATGTAGTTATTCAATTATCTTTGTCACTTAAAAATCAAACCAATAATCCCCAATTATTACCTCCTTAGGTTCAACATCCATGCTAATGTTCACTTTCCTAGTCCTCATAGGTTCATGATAGGCATGCGCATTCTTAAAAGCACTTTCTAACACTTCACACGTACTTGTTGAATGAGCTATATCTAGATCTTCTACTTCCTCATCATCTACTATGTAGACCATCTTTACTTTCTCCTTTTCAAAGAAATCATGCATAAATAGTTCAACATCTGTATCATCTACTACATCAAAATGCACTCCTAAATCTAACTCACCAAATAATGCCTGAATGAGTTCTTGAGCCTTTGCATTGTATCCCATAATTGAGAACTTTATGACCCTTAATGCCTCTTCCACCAAAGGTTTATTAGAGAAGAAGTCAAAAGTCTAGGTCATTCTTGCAATCAAGTCCTACCAATTTCCATTATCCCTATGTACCTCTGCATAAACATACCAAATGTGTGCACCACCTTGTAAAGAGGAATAAAGCTTGTGCAACCATAGTGAATGTGGTAAAGCTTCCTTATCCTCTATCCAGAGTCTCTCACACTACTGAACGTGGTGCTGAATAGGTTAATTACCATGATACACACAGACTTGAGTCGGTGCATTGCTCCTGAAGAATAGAGAGGTTAGATAAATTTTGACTTCATTCCATTCTATGATATTATCCTTATGAACCATCCACCAGTGCATTGTTGTCCCATGCAAGGTATACACTAACACATTTCTTCTTTCCACTTGATACGTCTATTTCTTCTCCATGGTGCATAGGAATACTGTAGGGTCTCCTTCTCTAGTTTACCAAGGTAGAGGGTTGTTACCTATCCTCTGAATATATCAAGGTTTTCTTCTCAACCCAAATGTGCTTCTTACTTTGTGCCCAACCATCTCATAGGTGCCATGTGCCCAATTTTCACAAGAAATACTTGTAGTATCACTAATAGATTGTGCATCTTCCAACTAGATGACTCATTCCTTAGATGGATCAAGTACTTCTAGGTCCTGAATGGCACGTACATAAATTTTGTTCAGGTATTCCTCACTCAAAGGTTTAACATAAGGTGCAGATTTCCCAACTGTCAAATAGATAATTACTATTTCTTCCTTGTTATCAAAACTTATATACCCCTTTTTTTGAACCATAGATCAACATTATTCTCATAATACCAAGGGCACCCAAGTAGAGCTAGGAAGCTGTCTACTTCTACAAATGCTACAACTTCAAAGTCCCTAGTGAACTTGGCCCTTTGTATAATAATGGATGCATCCTTGAAAACTCCAATGGGAGTGGCCTTAGTTCGATTAGCCATAAATAGTACATTAGAGGATTGCTGTAATGGAGGTCTTCCCATCTATACCCATGCATCTAAAATAAGAACATTCACTTTTTCACTTGTATCAATCAATATATTACTCAAGATCCACCTATCAAAAACAACATTCAGAATGATGTCCTTGTCATAATCCAAACTATGAGGGGGAATATTAGCATGCAAGATATTCCTTCCATTCTAAATACTTGCATGCAGAGTGTTTCCCATTAGATAATTCCCTAATAATGGAATGATATTCCCCTATCGTAACATTTTTATACCTCTTTCAAGTCATCAATATCTGATTAGACTATCTCTCCTACCTTTTTTTGTTCTTGTAACATTCCCATTTTAAGACTTTAGAAAAAAGGGAATTTTTTTTTACACAATGTTCTCTATTCTAAATAAAAACATCATTTAGAACACACATTCCATGCCAATCAATCTCATAATAGATAACCATATGTAGCTGTAATGACTTGATAAGTTACAAATCTCTCATTCCATGACTCAGTTACAAACCGATCTCTCATGTTTGTCTTAAAGTATAGAATAATTTATGTATACAATGTATAGTTGGTTTTCCTACCCTATTATGGGTACTGAGTGATCTGTTTAAAGAACCTATCTAAATATTTGTTACCAATATTCATCTGATATCATGTTTCTTTAAACTAGGTGAAATAGGACAACACAACCAGTAGCTTACGATACTTTTTCCAAATATTTTTAACATAATTTTCATGTTAATATTGTCCTTCACCTCACTCTTCTGTATCTAGAATGGTCTTTACTAACTTCTTTCAGTCCACTTGCCCAAGGTTTGACCCTAGCCTAGGTTAGCAACATAATTTGTTATAGGAAGACACTCATGATGACTTAGGGTATATGGGTATACTCGATCGACCTAAGTCAACCAAATGTGCCAAGGTACCTTGAGTCATAGAGAGCTACTCCCTATTATAAATATGCTACTAAATTGACCTAGAGAGAAACTAAGCTCAAGTCCAGATGTGTGTAGATCCAAATGAGAAAATACGAAGGGGTGTTGCCATATGTCAACTGCAACATTGTATCGTCACGAAACCCTTGGAATTATCAAAGGTATAATCTTGCATTTGGCATGTACCAAAATCTATTAGAACTAATTCATCATGATGTACATACCCCTTGGTGGTCATTAAATTCATAATTAAATGGGATTAAGATTCAAATTACAGCAACCATGCCTAACCCTAATTCCAACATTCGTTAAGTTCTTTATCCATAATTAAACTAATTTCATATTAATAACTTCATTAAATCATGCTTGCATTGATGAACATTAATGTGGCCTAACAAGTAGTTATCCCCAAAAAAAGGGCAGCAAACATAAAACGGTTAATTTTTAATGCAACATAGTTGTCCAAAGAAGGTGTATCATCCACCTAGATTCAACTAGTGTTTACTTTTTATAAACAAAGCACAAGGATTAAAGATCATAACTACCATTCCTTTTATTTTTCATTCTTATGAGAGAGGAAGAGTCTTCCTCTACATGGTTAGACATCAGGGTTAACATACCCTTTTTATCATTCATTACTCATATAGTTTAATTATATGTCCAATGCATATTTCATTATTAAACTATAGTTGTTTAGTTAGATAATGACATCCTTTGCAATTTAACAAGTTTCATCATAGTAAGGGATATTGTATTATCCCCTTAATCCAACTCATTAATTGATAAAAACAATAGTATACAAATAGATATAAAGAATATCGACAAAATATCACTACTATTTCCTTCATATAAGATACAAGAGAATTTACACCAAAAATTAGAGTCAATATCTAAACATTTCAATTCATCATGATAAAATATACATTTACAAGACTATGCATTTCAAGCATACTGCATGTCAATCAACATTAAGATCATAAAAGAACATCACTTTTCTTTTCCAATACAACTCAAGAATGAATCAAAATTCTTTACATAAGATCCAAAATTAAATAAGCCAATGCATCATAATTTTTTTTTCTTCTTTTATCACTTACAATGTCCATATGAAAAAATTGCTAGCATGAGCCAGTTCATTGAACTGAGCATAATAAGCACTAAGAATTAAAATGAAGTGCATTCCACTAATTATTCCATTAAAACAACTCTTCTTTAATGAAACAATTAATAAGTATCATACAAATAAGCATAAATGATAACAACCAGAAAATAATTGAAAATGATGAGTCAAAATTCACTTTTAAGAAAAGATCATAATATAATCAACTACATTTGCATTGTAACATATAGTTTAATTGACCGAATCAATTACTTTTAAACAAACTACAGATCTTGTCATCCAATTGTTTCATAATTCTATCTGAATAGAAATACAATATTTATTTTACTATGTAGCAAAATAAATTAGCTTCAACATAGTACATATTTAGAATGATTCATCCCACAACTTAAAAAGAAGAATAAGAATCAATAAATACTATCCACCATTCACTAATCCTCTAAAAGATAGAAACAGGTCCAAAAAATACTCAACTAATTACCCACATAACTGCTTCAGTTAAAGGAAACTAATAAAATGATTCATCATTAAAGATACAAAAAATAGAACAAGAATCCTAAATCAATCCAAGAAGGGATAGAGAATCAAAATAGTCCACCTACAAGTCTTAACTAACTTCTACATGTTAGAAGATATCATTAAAAGATCTGAAACCATAAGTTCCAAAAATAAAAGCAAGACTCACACAAGGTTAATATCTTCTTGTGTCCAACCAAGGAGGATTCATAATAAGACAAAGGGAAAAAAGAGAAATCCTGCCAATAACAAATCCAAATGGAGTATGAATGAATCAAACAAAGCAGTCGGTCAAAACATGATTACATTTTCTCTTCTACAGAACTGACTTAGCTTTTCTCTTTCCACATCATTACAACAAATGAATTCGTAAAAAGTAGACTAAACAATCCACAAGGAAATTTCCATCTCAGAAGAGTGGTTTCTCACTATTTCCTATAAGACAAAAAGGAAAGTAAGATGAACCCAAGAAGTCGAGCAGGTCTAAGAGAATAATCACTCTACAACCAAGAAGAGAGTTGTGTTACAAAGAAGTTCAGTCAAGTGAACTTATCTTAACAAACTTTAAAGGATCTCAAATAGAGAATATCCAATCAATAATTAATTTCATTTAGCCTATCAAATGAATTCCCATTTCTATTTCAAACTCAGAAGTTCTTTTACAAGTTCCCAAGAAAGCACACAAAACCAAACACTCAATTCATAGAAAGCAACACTTTTAGTTTCCCTTACTAAATCAATACAACCTGGTTTATCTATTCCATTCTATTTAAAACAAAAGTTCAAATAGAAAGGAGTACACAGTATAGCCCCAAGGTTGAAGAATAAACAAAATACTGTCCACAAGAGAAATCCATTCTATTCTCCTTTTAAAGACCCAAGAATTCATTCAAATGAATCTATAAGAGAGTATTAATCTTAAGCAAGGTTTCCAAAATACTCATGAACTCAAAAGTAACTGAGATCCCAACACAAGGACTTAAACAACTCAATACAAAATAACATATAGTTCATGATCCAATTAAGAACAAAATATATGAAACAATCCTAAACTAGAGGTATTAAATCCTACTAACAAGATTTAGTACACAAGAGTATTCAACTCTTCTTTCCCTTACAATCCCAGGAATTAAAAAGGATCTGAAAGAGAGTGTGAAACCCAACACGCGTTTAATTCAAGAAAGGTCTTATATTACCCTCAAAATTGACAGAAACCAAAATTACAACAAAAGACTCTCATAGTTCCAACTAGTTCATAAAGATTGAGATAGAATGTATTTGTTCCAATCAAATCACACAAGAAGAGTATGCTCACTGCATATATATAAACTTCAAGGACCATTATCGACTATTTCAAACAAGCTCTATTTCGAACCAACTTAGTCATAGTACAATATTGAACCAACTTAGTCACAGTACAATATTTCCATAAAAGGTCCATTAACCTTCAAATAAAATAGTCAAGCCTATAATAAGATGCAGGTTTTCTCAGAGCAGAGGAGAGAAGAATATCCTCCATATTTACATGCCCTTACAAGTTCAAAAAAAGCAATACAGTCTGGGAAAAAAGTACCACAACCATTCCAAACTCAAGAAGCATCAAGGAGAAGATATCAAAATAGATTACCATATTGACTCAAACCAAAACTATTCTCTCAAGATTTTTAGAGTAGACAGTCAGGTATATGAGTTCTAAGAAACTCAAAACCTTGAATACAAGTACAAAACCAATGCAATGCTTCGAATACAAATTCAAAACCCACATGTATTGAATACGAGTTCAGTGCTAAACACAAAGCTTCGAACACAAGTTCAGAACAACACAAAGATTTGAATACAAGTTCTACATGCATATCACCATTGAATCTTTTGATAGAGAGAGTTTCCAAAGGCTAACATATCATGTAATGGATTCATATCCATAAATCATAGAGATTCATACAATCAAGAAAGTAAATAACTAGACAAAACATGTAAACATTTATCTCATGAGAGCATAATTGTTTTAATGAATCATTTAGAAGAAAGCAAGAATCTTAATGGGTAGACACTATCATTCCTAATAGTGCTTTTGCCAATTCGAAGGATACTTCCAGCCGAGCTTCCAACTCTTTTTATCCTCCATGAAAGATCAACAACTAAACATATTTTCTTCCAATGCCTCATATACTTTCCTTCGATCGAAAATAGACTAGAGAAACCAAAAATAACCACAAAGTACAAGTCAAACTGCTGGTTTGAAGAACCAGATAGCTCTATATAGAGAAAAAATCGCAAGGCATGCAAGACCAAACAACCTTCAACAAACCCACCTTCCTTGTTTCCAAGATGGGTTGCATGTAAAAACTAAGGTTCATTAATGCAATTACTCAATCTCCCACCTATCTCTCCTTGCCACCACCTCCTAAAACTGGCGAATGCTATCTCCACTTCAACATGCATTTCCAACTTTAGTGAATCCTCCACATATGCTTCCACTAAATTTTACTTGCCTTTGCCAAAATTGGTTGTACCTCCCATTCATTTAACCAAATCAAATCAATAAATGCCATTGGAATCATCACCATAATTCCATGTGACCCTAGGTTCCCTTTTAATAGTTTAGGATAAATTTCCCAAAACTTAGGTTATAACCTTAGGTTTAGTCAAAATCATTTCATAAGTAATTTCCACCTTAGGTTAGATCAAATTCACAACCATATAGTATTAGGTATTAGGTTAAAATAGCCTAGCATTAGCTTAGTAATTTCTTCCTTATTTGTTTAGCACAATAACTTAGGTTAGGACTCCATCCCAACAAAATAGAATAAAAAGATTAGGTTAGACTGTAACCCAAATAAGTAGACATAGCTAGGAAGTAGGTGTATTTACCTAGTTTTAGAATACCATTAGGATAATCCTTTAGATTTTAGGATTTAGATTGCCTTCATAGTCGTGAAGTAGGATTCATTTTACTTACACCATTAAATTTCCTGAAGAGATCAATCCCAAAGATCCAAGCACAAAAATACAACCGAATGAAGGCATTTTTTTACAAGACCAAATAATTTGTAACACTCAAAATTTCAGTCCACTATGTCTCTCATGCTTATGAATGTCAATTTACCATTAAGTCTAGTAAGGAGATTTACAACATTCCTTGGATCACTGGAATTGATCCAAGGATGAGTCAATTAAAAGAGATAAGTTTTCAACTCTCAAAACCAGATTGCAACTCATCTACAAGAAGTGAAAATGGATTCTTGCAAGCCATATCATTTCAGTCCAATGAATCCAAGAGAAGAAATGATTTATCCATAACAAGAATGATTTTCAACAATCAAGGAAACACACATCATTCAAGAAAATCACATGCCAATACTTGTAATGCAAAAGAGGAATATAACTGTTTGTCAAAGTTGTTATAGTTCTAAATTTCATGACTATTCCTTTAAACATTCTATTTCACCTTGAATATTTTTGAGTACCTCCATGGTCTCCCGATAAACCTCCTTCTGATGTGTAGGATCTAGGTACCTTGCATGTAAAACTTCCTCCTTAGTGATGGTAGGATTTTGCTGTAACATCTCTCTGGCACATGTAGCTTCAACACGTGTAGTAATATTCACAAGTAATACCTCAGGTTCTTGTTCCAGCTTTGGAATCCACAATTTTTTGACAATACACTGTATTATGACCATTCCCATGCCCTTATTCTCCTATTTATATTGCTTGTTAAGATGCTCATATAAGTCTAGGAATTCCTCATAGATGTGATTCTTCCCACAAAACAAGCAAGTAATATTCTAAAGACATTCATGCCTATAATGGTCAAGAGATCCACAGATAAACATGTTCTGTGAGGGAATTCACCTTGTGGCCTCATCCCCCAAATCCACCATGGTATCCTCGACCTCTTCCATGACCTCCTTCAAAGTGCCCTTCGTTTCGATCATAGAGCACTTGAGTTTGGTCATGATCATGGTTATCACTTTTTCATTTAGAGTTATTAAATACTCCATTATGTTGCACACCAATATTTATGGCATCATGGATTTGAACAATCAACCTGTAATCTTCTGTATTGTGAATCGTGAACCATAAAATATTACAATAGTAAGATACATTATTTCTTATCGTGCATTGTAATAATGGGTAGTGGCTTGCATCATGGTCCAAATGAGATATCTCACAGTCTAGCAATAATGAACACAATGATCTATGAGGAAAACTATCTTTGGTGTGCCCTTCCACTTCATAATTTGTACACCAAATCCTAGTGTGAGTCTCATGTGCTGAATTTTCTGATAGTTTCTCCAAATTATTTTCCATAGCTGCAATCTATCCCTCCAGAAATGGGCTCTCTCTAGTGTCTATACTATCGACTACTTTAGCACAAAAAGTGGCTTTAAGTGCTTCATGTGGGTCCATATATGTCTTATGTGACAATTCCCTTTTGAAATATGTGATCAAGCTCCCAACTAACCGCTATACATGCTGGCTTGCATGAAAATCATAAGAAATTTTAGACAACAATGTCTTGAAATGAGCATCATATTACTAAATGCTCTCACTAGTGCCCTACTTAATATCCTTGAGTGTGCTTATACTCTTCTACTCAAAGTTAGGGATATGAAATTCCTTGAGGAAATCCTCCTTTAATGTTGCATAATCTATATAAGTCTGATCAGGGTCAAACTTTGTGTACCAACTATGTGCATGTCCCTGCAATGTAGTTGCAAATTGACTTGCCTTGCGCTTAGAATCCATAATTCCTTTTGTGAACCATAGTATCTCACACATCTGCATGTGTTCAAAAACATATTCTATGCCATTATACTCTAGAAGATGGAGAGACATCTCCATGTAAATATTACGGGGTTGATGAGGACCCCACCCACCTAATTTAGGACCTCCTATGTTACCTCTACCTCTAGAACAACTAGATCCACCAGAACTAGAGCCACATATGCCTTTTGACCCCCCACTAGTAGCTAGAAGTGAACCAGTGGATGGAATGCCATGTGTTCTAATAGTGGTATTAAACTAAACTCATATAGTTTGTGAAGTGGTACTACTCCCAGAAGTGAGTCTAAAATTTGTGCATTTGAGTTTTGTGCTAACAATGCACCTGAGAAGGTACCTCCAAATAATAAAGAAGACATTTTCCTAGCCATAGATGTACTTTCTATCTGACTTAATCTTGCTCTTCTACTACCCAAACTAGCTTACTGGCTACTGGTCATACTAGATACTGGAAAACCAAGTACAAGGGCTAGGTTGCTAGGTAGATCTAGATGCGCGCCTGTGGCCAATGTCATCTCTACTAGCATGTTCCCATGTGAGGATGAGGAGGGTTCCATATTATGCTTACCCAAATGGGGGACTTATATATGCTTTGACTCCATGCTTTTTATATGAGCTCCAAATCCTTTACCAGCCATCTCTCTCCTCAATGCCATTCACTCTACAATATGATGTTGTTTCTCTATCTCCCTCTCACATGCTTCATTGTACTTAAGTTTCCTTTTTCATCAGTGTCTCTCTGTTGCTAGGTCTACTGTCCTTCAATAAAACTACTCCTTCCCTCGCACATGGTGGGATTTAGCTAGCCATTTACTTCTCTTCCAAGTTTAGGGTTAACATCAAGATTTTGATCACTAGTGGAATGCCTTGCAAATAAGTCCCCATTAGATAACATATAAACTGGAACTTAGCTACCTCTGGGGAAGAATAAGTGGAAATTGAGTATTCCAAAATATAGCTATTTAGAACACCATGGAACCAAGTTTCCACAACGTACGTCTAAATAAGATTGGAATCATAGAGGGCCTGGAATTATTCATGCGTCTAGAAAAGTGTGTGATACCTCAATATTCATTTTAGATGAATAAGTAACTAGCCACTCATACAACTCTACCAAAATAATAGAAATGAATCCCACCCATGCACATGCATCAAACTTAGATCCAGTGCTAAAACTCAAAGCGTACTCTTCTTATAGATCATTTATCCACTCCTCAACACTTGCTAGAGTAAACCAGTATGTCTTCATCATGAACCATCCTGAAAACAACTGAAAAAGAGGTCCTGACAATAGAACTAATGATGCAGCGTAGAATCTACTATATAAAACCTAGGCATGATGATACATCACCCATCCTGAGCTGAGCACTCACCCAAAGCACGCAAAGGTACTAGGACCCTCTTTAGAGTTACATGTGGAGGATGTTAGTGTGATGAAGATACAACATATTTAGAACCTTAAATAACCATAAACATTCCACAATGCCTAACCAGATCTAGATCTTAGAGAATCATGAATTAAACAATAACTATAATAATATTAACCATACAAGAACCAATTATAGTAATGTTTAGAACCATTATCCATCCAATATAATCCATTACATTAAACACTGTAAAATATAGAATCTTCTTACATTATAAAGTATCACCACAAGTCATGCACACATAAGATCAAACAACATAACTCTACAATAATTCATGAGGGCTAAACTACATAGTTCAATACATACTTATAGGGGTGAGGAATTTCCCTTCACCGCCTATGCACTTCCCAAAATAGGTCACATGCTTATAATAGCCATGCACCTTTACAATAACATGCACACATGAAAGTGTGCTAATATTAGATATCCTATAGTTGATTGGAAGAAGTAATCCTATTATTATATTGAACTCATGCATGTTGCTTATCAAACAATCATTCCTAAAATAGCATTTTCATGCTGCACAAGTCTCCATCCTAATCTGTGATTCACACTCTATCTTCCAAAAATAGCCCGCATCCATGAAAATGGATAAGTCCCGAATCAGCTTGTCTTGGCGCGTGTTTCCTTTCATATCCTTCTGTGACTTCAAATGTGCCTTAATATCACATGTGAATCCTATGTGTGTCTTCTCCTTATAAAAATACATCTACTTAACAAAGGATACCATGACATCCATCACCTACCACCTTCTACTCTCCTTAACAAACATTTACTCTACTTTTTTATTAGCAAAAGTAGATTGAATTCTTCCCTCATTCTTACAAGTTAAAGTTTGTTCTACTTATTTTTTAGAGAATGCTTTCTCTTTTCTTCCTCTAATAACTTCTTATCGAAGGAACACCTTCCTTAAGAAGAATCTCGTCAAAATATTCAATTCTGCAACCTGGGGCATATTAATCCATCTTGTCTATGTAGACAGGGTTCTTTATCAGGTTTTGAGATAACTGCGGAGTTAAGGAAACAACCACAAAAGTCAAGAAATAACCATGAAGATTTGGATCAAGCCGTGAAGGAAAAAATGAAGCTACGGATATAAGATGAACGCTGCTGAAGACTAGAAGAAGCCATGCGATAAAGGAAGAAACTACACATAATTAATAAATCTGCGTTAAGTTAGACAAAGCCACAATATGTGGATCAAGTCAGTAGAGATTGGAAAAATTTGTGATACACTGGAAATATCCATGTAACAAAGATGGAATAAAAAAATCCAACAAAGGAATGAGTAAAAATAAGTGTCTTTTGGAGTCAATTGTATTTTGTGTATTTATCGTAACTAATGTATTATTTATGGGGGCATCACAAGAAATGTATGTGTGAGTGCTTGTAAATTATGAACAGGGATGAAAGCCTAGTTAATTTATTGATGTTCAATCAAATCAAAATTACAATGAAGTGCTACAATTATCATAGGAATTGTACAGTATAGACAAACGAGATGTTGCAACTTTGTAACAATAAATAATCTCGTTCACATATAATTTGAAAATATATGGTTTTGAACAATATAACCATATAACAATTATATTAAAGACAAAATACATGCATGAGAATATTATTCCCAATTACAAATGACAAATGATTAATAAAAACTTACCATTAATTAATAATTAACTAATAAAAATGCATAATTAACCAAGAAAAACTAAATTTTACCAAACATTCCCCCCCTTAATTTTGTATTGTTTCAATGGATGAGGAGTGGAACTCTCTGAACAACTAAAACTTGTCATATGCAAGTGACTTTGTGAAGAAATATTCTCGTTGTTCAGCTGTTGGACAAAATCTTCTCGTGTTTCAATACATGCTCGTGTATGAAATGTAACTATACCTCAATGTGCTTTGTTCTTTCATGAAAAACTAGATTTTGAACAAGTTTGAGAACACCTTAATTATCTACATACATGGTGGTTGGTTTGTCCTGTGGTATTCCAAGTCCTTAAAGTATGTGACGTAGACATATCACTTCACAGACAACTTAACTTATAAAATGATACTCAGATTCTATGGAAGAGCAAGAAATAAAGTGTTGTTTCTTGCTTCGCCATGATATTTTTCCAGATCCTATAAAGAACACAAAACTTGAAGTGGATTTTATGTCATAAATGTTTCCTGCATGATCTGAATCTAAATATCCTAATAAGAAGAAGTTTTTTCTCTTCTTATATCCTAGACCAAGATCCAATATTCCCTTGAGATATCTCAAAATTCACCTTGCTTCCTTTTAATGAAAAACTTTGGGTTCCTGCATGAACCTAGAAAGATAACTTACTACAAAGCTGATATCTGGTCTAGTGTAGGTCAAGTAAATGAGACTCCCAATTTACTGTCAATAGAAAGTTATAATTACCACATGAGATGGATCTAAATGAGATAACTACAATATTTTCTCCATAGGTGTAGAAATAGGTGTGCAATCCATCATCTTGAATTTCTCGAGAATTTTCTTGGTATATTTCAATTGAGAAACAAATATGTGATTCTCCCTTTTCCATAATTCCAATCCAAGTTAATAATGCATTAGGCCAAGTTTTGTCATGTCAAATGATTGGTTAAGATAGTTTTTCATTGCATCGATCATCCTCACTGAATTGTGAGTGATGACTAGTTTGTCGACATAAAAAAATACAATCACAATCTCTCCCCCTTTCTTTTTGAGGTAGAGATTGGAATTGTATGGATTGTTAACAAATCCATGTTGTATGAGATGCTCGTCTATTTTGATGTACCATGCCCAGGGTTCCTGTTTTAGGCCATACAAATATTTCTTGAGTCTACATACCTTTTCCTCTTGACTACGCACAACATATCCCTTAGGTTGAGTCATGTAGGCTTCTTCTTGTAAATATCCATTCAATAAGGAACTTTTTACATCCATCTGATGGAATTTCCAACCAAATTGTGCAGCTAGATCAAAGATCATCTTGATCATTTTGATCTTAGATGTGGGAGAAAATTTCTCCTTGTAGTTAATGCCTGATTTTTGTGCATATCCCTTTGCTACCAGTATCGATTTATACTTTTCTATGGTCCCATCTACTTTTTACTTTGTTTTGAATATCCATGTGCATCTAATGGGTTTCTTCCCTAGTGGAAGATTGACAAGTTACTAATTGAATTTTTTCATCATTGAGTTTTACTTAGCATCTATGGCATCTTTCCAAGCTTTTGACTATATGGCTTCCTGGACTGTAGATGGCTCATTAGATTCAATAACTCTACTCATCAAAGAAAAATTTACTTCTTCTATTTCTTTACTATGAGCCCCTGGTCTAATGGTGGATGTATTTAGTGGAGCATCCATTCTTGTATCTCATAGCATGCTATTATACCACTTGGGCATACACTGAACTACTCACATGGGTTGTGGTTCTATATGATCATCACCATCATCCTCATCATCAATTTCATCATCTATGGGAGAATCAACTTCTATCTTTACAACAGGTGAATAATATACATCAGGTGAGTCCAAAGGAGGAGAATCAACTTCCTTCTTCTTAAAGAAATCAACATCTCTTTTGGTGTAGACTTTCATGGTATTTAGATCCATCAATTTGTACCCAAGAGTCTCTTAACTGTACCCAATGAAGAAGAGTTTTTGTGATTTCATATCTATTGGTGAGAAAATTTGTCAGGTGAAAAAACTTGTAGATTTCTTGTCAATGCTCTAGGAACCTAAGTCCCTCTACTTAACTAGTGCAGCTTCTATATGTGCATGCACATGAAAGGTGGATTTCTGTGGTGGCCTTTCAATCAAGGATCCAACAGGGGCACTCCACTGACCCTACAAAAAAGCTAGCAATCTCTTACTAGGGAAGTCTTCATCTGTAGATTAAAAAAAGGGAGTGAGAAAAGAGGTAAGATAACTAATGCTGCAAGTAGAAAATCAGAGGATTGCACACACAAGTCATAAGTTTCATCACATTCACTTGAATTTCAGAAGAAAACAAATTTGTAAAATAGCAACAAGACTAAATAAAGCTTAATGAACACAAAGTACAATAAAATCCTCAATCAAAGAGGCTAAAATTCCTTATTCCTTTATTGAAGCTCAAGAATAATTTGTACATAGCATGGGAATGGAAGAAATTGAAAAGGGAGGGGAATAGAAGAAAATGGCTATCTCCTTTGTTCTCTCAAGGTGCAATATACTCATGAGTTTACAAGATCAATCACCAACCCTTTGAAATGGGAATTACATTACAATTTATAGAATGAGAGGTGACTTATCATCTTCCTCATGACACTCAATATGCCTTAATATGGCTTAAGACTGTTCATATTCCACTTTAAATATTTAAGTCCCTTTTATAATAGCAATGCAAATTAATTTACATTATGTTTCTAAAGTCACTTTTAAGTGACTTAAAGACATATCAAAAAGTGTAAACCCCAACGAAGAATTAGAACATTTGAAAGTGAGAGAAAGTTAGGGGGAAGAGGAGACAGAGAGAAGAAGAAGAGTAGATGTCACCCGATGAAGTCCGTTGATCCTTGTTGATGGAAAACTCCAAATGTAGTGAAACTTTGAATCTTCCAACTCCTTGCAAACTGTGAAACTCCTCCAAATTAGCTCCTGAATGATCACCCAATTGAATGAACTAAGGTAGACCTCAAACTCCCTATGAAAAATGGGTAGGATGCTACCAAACAATGATGTCCCCCTGAATGATTAGCCTTGTACATCCCATTGTGCCAATACTTCTCTTTGAGTGTAACTTACTATTTTTAGTAAGTGTGAAAAAAGTAACTCCCTCGATCCTTAGCTAAGTGTTGTGACCTTGATTCCCCTTTCTTCTTGCGTTCCTCACTTATTTGGATTGAATTTATATTTTTAGCAGGTTCTCAAGGGCCCACTTCCTATTTTTAGTAAGTGCCAAAAATTTCTGTTTTGGTGAATTCTGAGCTATAGTGCACCTCTGATATCTTCATCTCCTTCGTAGGTTCTTTTGTTAATGACTTTCCCGAAATAGCAGTTCCTATGTATTAGACCTACTATTTTTAGAAAGTTGGCCTCTGGAAGTCATATTGACATGGAATGAATTTTTTTGATATGGGTTTTGCCTAATATCATCCCTTTGAAATTTCAGGCCCGCCCGCTTAATAATCCAGGAGATTTTAAAGTTTTAATTTTCGGACCTGACAATGCTTCTGGGTACGGCATCCATTAATAGAACTCAAAATTGTAGGTCTAGTTTTATCCTCTGTTTGTGAAGAAAATTATATTTTTGATGTGGGTTTTTTCTTCTGGTGCTTCACGTGTAATCTTACTTCGATCCGGCAACCGGTTTGATGGGAAATCCCACTTCTTTCTTCGTTGAGCCGAAAAGGAGATTTCTTCATTGTGGATGCTCTATCATACATGGGGGGACTTTGAAGGTGTCTTATTGATGGCCTTTGGTAGAGGAATGAGCAGAAAAATATATCTTGTTGTTTCATGCATCTGTTTGGGAGATTTCTTTAACTTCTCATTTCATGGCTATGGAGTTTTCTCTGTTTTCTCCTTATGTGCTCCATGTTTCTCCTTCTGTGTTTGATGAGGATTCCTTTTGAGACCTACACATCATTGTGAGAAATGTTTTTTAGTTATTTTTTTGATCAGTTCTGAGCATTTTTAATGGTGGAGTGATGGAAGAATGTTGCAGAGGAAGTATGGAGGAATGAAGTGCACATATAACTGTTAGAAGTTAGAAGCGGGAAAAAGCGGCACTTGGAAAAATTTCAAAAAGATATGCATAGGTAGGGCTTGGGTGAATTTTTCCATGATTTATGTCCTTGACCTTAGGGTCATGAGGGACATCAATTTCCATGTTGAGAAAGACAGTGACATGTGACACTAGATCCAACGACAGGGAATGAAGGAGGAAAAAGCTGATTTAAAGCAGTAGGAGCTGAAAGGAGGTCACATGGGTTTCCAAATGACTCCCTATGGGATATGGGAGAATTTTTCAAGGTATTATGTCCCCCACCTCATGTGCATAAGGGACATAAAATTCAACGGTGGTCAAGAGCATGAAATGTGGTGCCTGATCCGACGGCAGGGAATGCACGCTCCAAATAAGCACCCAAGGGTTGAACTACGGTCACGTGAGTGTCCAGAAGAGTCCCTATGGGGTCTGTGCAAATTTTTCAAGGTCTTATGTCCTATACCTTAGGTTCATAAGGGACATCAGTTTCCATGGTGGTCCTGGAGTTGACACATGGTGCCCGATCCAACAGCAGGGAAGGCATGCTCCAAATAAGCACCTGGGGCTGATTTGTCAAGTTTGGAGGCCATATGAGGGTCCCATAGGTCACATGGGGGCTAGGTGAATTTTATAAGGTCTTATTTACCCAACCTCAGGGATTTTATGGACATGAAATCCCACCAGGATCCTGGTGCTGACACGTGTCATCTCGAAAAAATGACAAAGTCCTGAACTGCGTTTGAGAGGGTAACTTAAAACGAAGATAACTTAAGCTCACGGTGGAATTTATTGCTAAAATTTCATATGATCATGACTGGAAATGGTATTTTTAATCCAATTATGTGTGTTTCATGTCTTAATTTGACCATAAGATCCCTAAAAAATTGAATTTTTATCTAGAACTCCACTTGTGCCTGAGAAAAACTGCCTTCCAATCATATGCATCAAGGTGTTGTGAAACATATTATTTCACCATCATGTAGGTATTGGAATAATATTTCTGAATATGTTTTGTTTTACTTCCAAATCCATCCAGAGCTCCTAGAATCTTCTTTTGAATCCCAGTAGTTGTTTTAGGCCTGTGTACCACCTAGGCTTGAGAACCTTGTTTTTCTCTCAAACTGCTCCAAGTATTTCAAAAATTCCCAAAGCCTTCCAAAATAATTTCCATGATGTTATAATGTATTAAATTCATGTCCATGTTTAATTTTTCCCTTATATTCCACTCCAAGGGGTTGCATCCAGTCCTGGGAAGGCCAGTGATAGCCCTTCCCAATACTGCCAGAAGATAACATCTTTTCAAAAATCCCTAAAATCACCTAGGGGGGATGAATAGAATTTCCTAAATCACCTAGGGACTAATTTTACATCAAAAATATAGTGAAAAGACTAAAATATTTGGCTTGGGGTTCCTGGGAATGATAAAACATGAAAATTTTGACATCTGGGTATAGTTGTCATGCTTGGAAATTGTCAATTTCCCTGTTGCACATTTTCACGGCAAAACCTGGCTCTAGCTTGGGGACATGACATGGACTGAGCACAATGAAGACATGACATGGGAATCCAAAATATCAATTTTATACCATATAATTCATCAACCAGTGCCTTATCCATTGGGCCCTGAGGAGTCATGCACAACTTCTAGAAAGGAAGATTAGAAGAAGGAAACACACACACACACAAAATGACAGAAAGGAAACAACAAAAAATAGGAAGGGAAACACACATAATGGAAAGGGAAACACGCCTATCAATCACCTATGGTATAAAGTGAGGGACAACCCGCTTTCACTAAAGTACTTTTTATTTCTCAAAAGTTACCCTCGAAGAGGCAACACCGAATGATGATGTTTTGCGAAGCCATTGACGGGTTCCAGAAAGTATCCTCCCCTCCTCAACTACTTATGAAAGCCAGGTGCTTTCACAATTGTCTGTGTACTTGGTAGGAGTGAGTCCATGTGATCTTCTTGATGCTTAGGTCCTTACTTGGAAATTCCACTGCCTTCATGCTCTTTGAAATCGGTTTCGTCATGCCAGTTGCCTTCCAAGTTTATAAATATAGTTGATTCTCCATAGATCATCTCATTTCTGCCCAAATGCTGATTTTCATTCCAATTACTTGAATCTTCTAAGTTAATTTCTTTCCCAGGTCTATGCTCATTGACATCTTCTTCATGAGAAACATTTGAATCATCCCTTATCTTTATTACCCTGTGAGGCGTTTGAGTCCTGATGGGAAGATCAAAGGAAAAATCATACTTGTCTTGCATGTCCATGAAACAAGTGAAGATATTAAGAATCAGCTCGGGATCTTCTATAAATTCTACTGCATTAAAAATTTCTTTCACGAAGTTATGCTTCATTGTTTCCTACAACTCATCTTTGTACACATTTTAGGAATGCAACTCAAGGAAACTATCTAGAGGGATTACCCCATCATCTTGGGAGTCACTACACTCTATCAACCCTTCATCAAAAAGAGCTTCATCTTCAGAGGCTTTAAGACTCCTTGCTTTGATTTTTCTTCCTCATGGAAAGAATCTTCATCTTCAAATGGAAAATAAAATATCTCTATTTCATTATTGCATCCATCAATCATTAGCTCCAGAGCAGCATCATATTTTTCATCTTGCCTTATCTCAATATGGCCAACCATCACATTGGTTAAGGATTCTAATCAACTTCACACTTGTCTTGCAGATTTGTGGCTCACATTAGGAGCTCAAGACTAAACTCAGGATCTTCATTTTCTTCTACAGCTCTAAGCATTTCCTATACAGACATTTATTTCAAACCTTTCATGGGCTCATCGCAAGCTGATTTTTTCTCTCCATAGATGGCCTGATTGAGATCATCCTCATCCCCAAATGGGAATGAGAATAACTCCTCATCTTGTAAAATCATTTAAACTAATTTTTCTTCTTGAAAATCATTAAGAACCATCTCCTCTTCCTCGTGGTCTGCATCATCTGGTGATTTGGAGTTTTCCTCTTGTAACTCAAATCTTCTCAATGATTATTCAAAATATAAATCTCTTTGGGAAGGCATGTCCAAGCCTATTAAGATGGGGATATCCTCTTCTTCCTTGGTTACCACAAAGTGATTCATCTACTTACTACCTTGATGTAAGATGTTAGCTTCTGGGCTTCCGTAATTTCATACTATGTACCTCATCTTCTTCTCAGGAAGTAATTTATACATGTCTCCCTTCACTGGTATGGTTGTAAAAAACTATTTCATCTGAATTTTACCTCCCAACTCTCAACAGAAATTTCTACTCAGCAACATTCCAAAAAAGGATGGGACTTCTACTACCAAAATCATTGTTGAAACTTTCTTATCTGGAAATATGACAAGAGCCACCTATGCATGTTTAACCTTCCCTACAAGTGAGACCTTTTTTGATTCCAAAGAGTAACAAGAGACACTAGGTGGAGTCATTGTAAGTTTAAGAGCCTTGGTGACCTTCAAAGGCATCATGTTGTCTGAGGCACTAGAATCTATTATGCAATTGTTCAATACATATTCTCCAAGAAGAAGGGAGATGTAGAAAGGTTCAACTTTATCAGTCTTTTATGCACTTAGAGAAAGCATGTTATGTGTGGGAGGTGTAGGTGATTTCAGTAGCATGCCTTTGGAATGATGAGCTACATCATTGGGTGTTAGACTACCACTCCTGATATATCAGACAAACCTCTCGAGTTGTTCAGGATGAGTCTGTAAATATTCAATTTTGGTAATCTACACTTTGGCTTTGTTTGCATATTCTATGAAGTCAAATGGAGTAGATGTGGACAAGGGGGGTGAAGGGACTGATTTTGGAGTCTGGATAGGTTTAGAAGTAGGATTTGATGTTTGGGGAATGGACAGTATTTTGAAAGGCACACTAGGAGCTTTCAAGGAATTAGATTTTTTAGGAGCAGATTTGGGTTTAGAAATGAAAGAGACATCGGAAGACTTACTTGGGATTTCAGGAGTTTTATTACTTGCTATGAGATCAGGATCCAACAATGCAGACTTCATGGAAGATGGAAGTGGGGATCCTTGACTGATTATTTTATTTTTCAGAGTCGCCATAGGAGGATCATCAACCTTATTTTCTTTTACTGCAGTGGAGGGGGATGCTCTTTTCTCATACTGAGAATGAGTGAATACTGCGCATGAGAAACTGGGTGCATCTTCTTCATAACCTCCAGAATACTCACAAAACCTGATTTTTGTATTGTTCTCAAACTCATCACTTTCTTGGAAATCGCCACCTTCTTGTTTAAGCTATTCTTCACTTTCTTGAAATCTACAATTTACATTCATGAGTGGGGCCTCCAAGGCAAGTCTTTGGGGTGCTCCTACAATCTGATTTATGTTACTTCTCTAAGAAGAAACTCGTTTAAATAATTTCCTCTTCAAAGAGGCCATCTCATTCACCAAATTTTGTAGTGATGGATTAGTTCTCTCATCTTAAGGATGTTGGGCCTTGCCCTTTGATGGATTCTTGATATTTCTAGAGAGGATGAGATCATCATCCAATTCAATGGCCCTCCTTTGTGCTTATACAATGTTCCTTGGTTGAAATATTCGTATGATAAATCCTACCTCTAGTGATTGAGCATTTATGAAGAATCTTTTGATATTTTTCTGAGAGGGTGAATCTTCTTCCAGTATCCTACGAAGCAACCATTCAAAATGAGCCACGAAGTATCTCATCATTTCACTTTCTCCTTTCCTCATTTGAGACAACTACACCAAGAGGTCTTGACAATATTCAGTTGATTTAAATCTTTCCTCGAAGGTAGCCTTGATGTCATTCCAACTAGTGATGGATCAAGAAGGTAAGAGGTAGAACCATTTTGCTGCATTTTCTTGGAGGGACTCCATGAACAATCTTACAACAACATCTTCATGCTGGACACCAAGAATTCCACATGATTTCATGAAAGCATCAATGTGTTCTTCAGGATGTTGTGAGTTGTGACCTTTGAACTTTGGAAAATTCTTGCGGGAACCCATTGGTAGATCATGAAGAAGGGTTCAAGAGTAAGCGGGCCTGTATTCCTTCCCCGTGGAACAATGGGTTGAGGTCTTTCTTCTTCATTTGCCATCGTTTCTTCTGCTTCTATTTCAGCTCTTGCTTCTTCAAATTCTTCTTCTTCCATGAACTTGATGTTTAATGATGGTTGAAAAATTGGAGAATTTGAAGGAGTTTGGATAGGATTGCTAGGAGAACTACTTGAAGTGCCAGATGGAGAGGAGGCCTTAGAGAAGAAGTATGGATTATCTCAAATTCGTTCTTGCTGATTTTTCAAAGCTTCAAAATTCGAATCAACAACACCTCTCAACCTGCTAAACCTGGTGTATCTTCTTTCAGCCAACTTTTGAAAACTCTTATAGTCAAAACACGAAAGGGCACTGTGGAATGTGAAAAGTCATGTGCAGAAATCAGTAGTGTATCTTTCGGCAATGGACTTTCATGAACTCTTTTTTTTTTAATTTTTTCAATATTTGATTTTTTTTGAATTTTTGGGACCTTTCAGTCATATGTTGGGTGCAGATGCTGCTAAATCTGCCCCACGATGGGTGCCAAAAATTGTTGGCGAGAAAATTTTTCAAGTGGACAAACTTGTGGATTTCTTGTCAACACTCTGGGAATCTAAGTCCCTCTACTTAACTGATGTAGCTTCCGTATGTGTATGCATGTGAAAAGGTGGATTTCTATGGTGGCCTTTCAATCAAGGATCCAACAGGGGCACTCCACTAACCCTATGGAAAAGCTAGCAATCTCTTTCTAGGGAAGTCTTCGTCTATAGAACTGGAAAGGGGAGTGAGAAAAGAGGTAAGAGAACTAATGCTGCAAGTAGAAAATTAGAGGCTTATGCACACCAGTCAGAAGTTTCATCACATGAAATTGAATGAAGAAAACAAATCTATAAAACATCAACAAGACTAAATGGAGCTTAATGAACACACAGTACCAATAAACTCCTCAATCAAAGAGATGCTAAAGAAATTGAGAAGGGAGGGGAATAGAAGAAAATGGCTATCTCTTTTTTTCTCTCAAGGTGTAATATACTCTTGAGTTTACAAGATCAATCACCAACCATTTGCAATGGGAATATCATTACAATTTATAGAATGAGAGGTGACTTATCCTCTTCCTCATGACCCTCCATATGCCTTAATATGACTTAAGACTATTCATATTCCACTTTAAATATTTAAGTCCCTTTTATAATAGCAAGTGACTTAATTTACATTATGTTTCTAAAGTCACTTTTAAGTGACTTAAAGGCATATCAAAAAGTGCAAACCCCAATGAAGAATTAGAACATTTGAAATTGAGAGAAAGTTGAGGGGAAGAGGAGAGAGAAAGAGAGATAGAAGAAGAAGAGTAGATGTCACCCGATGAAGTTTGTTGATCCTCATTGATGGAAAGATCCAAATGCAGTGAAACTCTAAATCTTCGAACTCCTTGCACACTATGAAACTCCTCCAAATTAGCTCCCAAACGCTCACCCAATTGAATGAAGTAAGATGGATCTCAAATTCTTTATGAAAAATGGCTAGGATGCTCCCAAACAATGATGTCCCCCTAAATGATTAGCCTCGTACATCCCATTGTGCCAAAACTTCTCTTTGAGTGTAACTTACTATTTTTAGTAAGTGTGAAAAAATTAACTCCCTCGATCCTTAGATGAGTGTTGTGACCTTGATTCCCCTTTCTCCCTGTGTTCCTCACTTCTTTGGATCAAATTTCTCTTTTTAGCAGGTGCTCAAGGGCCCACTTACTATATTTAGTAAGTGCCAAAAATTTCCATTCTGGTGAATTCTCAGCTATAGTGCACCTCTAATATCTTCATCTCCTTCGCAGGTTCTTCTATTAATGACTTTCCTGAAATATTAGTTCCTATGTAGTAGACCTATTATTTTTATAAAGTTGGCCTCTATGAGTCAGATTGACATGGAATGAAGTTTTTTGATATGGATTTTTATCCAATATCATCCCTTTGAAATTTCGAGTCTGTCCGCTTAATAATCCAGTAGATATTATAGTTTTAATTTTCAGACCTGGTAGTGCTTCTGGGTATGACATCCATTAATCGACCTCAAAATTTTCGGTATTTTTTTCTCTTCTGTTTGTGAAGAAAATTATTTTTTTGATGTGGGTTTTTTCTTCTGGTGCTTCACGTGTAATCTTACTTCGATCCAACAACTGGTTTGACAGGAAATCCCACTTCTTTCTTCGTTGAGCCAGAAAGGAGATTTCTTCATTGTGGATGCTCTATTACACATGGGAGGACTTTGAAGATTTCTTCTTGATGGCCTTGGGTAGAGGAATGAGAAGAAAAATATATCTTGTTGTTTCATGCATCTGTTTGGGAGATTTCTTCAACTTCTCATTTCATGGCTACGGAGTTTTCTCTGTTTTCTCCTTCTATGCTCTATGCTTCTCCTTCTATGTTTGATGAGGATTCCTTCTAAGACCTACAAATCACTGTGGGAAATGTGTTTTATTTATTCAGTTTAGCAATTCTAAGCATTTCCAATGGCGGAGTGATGGAAGAATGTTGCAGAGGAAGTATGGAGGAATGAAGTGCACATATAATTGTTAGAAGTTAGAAGCGGGAAAAAGTGGCACTTGGAAATATTTCAAAAAGATATGCATAGGTAGGGCTTTAGTGAATTTTTACATGCTTGATGCTCCTAACCTCAGGGATGTGAGGGACATTAATTTCCATGATGAGCAAGATGGCGACACGTGGCACTAGATCCAACGACATGGAATGAAGGAGGAAAAAGTTGATTTAAAGCATTGGGAGCTGAAAGGAGGACACATGGGTGTCCAAATGACTCCCTATGGGGGATATGCATGTTTTTAAAGGTCTTATTTCCCCCACCTTAGGAACATAAGGGACATCAAATTCCACGGTGGTCAAGAACATGACACGTGGCGCCTGATCCGACGGCAGGGAATGTACGCTCCAAATAAGCACCTGGGGGATGAACTGCGATCGCGTGAGTGTCCAGAAGACTCCCTATGGGGTATAGGAACATTTATCAAGGTATGATGTCCCCCAAATCATGTGCATAAGGGGAATCAGTTTCCATGGTGGTCTTGGAGCTGACACGTGGTGCCCGATCCAACGGCAAGGAAGGCATGCTCCAAATAAGCACCTGGGGGCTGATCTATCAAGTATGGAGGTCATATGAGGGCCCCATAGGTCACATGGGGGCTGGGTGAATTTTCCAAGGTCTTATTTACCTTACCTCAGGGATTTTAGGGACATGAAATCCCGTTAGGCTCCTAGTGTTGACACGTGTCCTCTCAAAAAAATGACTAAGTCCTGAACTGCGTTTGAGAGGGTAACTTAGAACGAAGCTAACTTGAGATCCCAGTAGAATTTATTGGTGAAATTTAATATGATCCTGACTATAAATTTATTTTTTAATCTAATTATGTGAGTCTCATGTCTTATTTTTACCATATGATCCCTAAAAAGTCAGAGTTTTGATTTAGGAGTCCACTTGTGCCTGAGAAAAAATGCCTTTAAATAGTATGCACCAAGGTGTTGTGAAAAATATTATTTCACCATCATGTATGTATTAGAATCCTCTTTTCGAAGATGTTTTTTTTTACTTCCAAATCCATTCAGAGCTCTTAGAATCTTCTTCTAAATCCCAACAGCTGTTTTAGGCTTATGTACCGCTTAGGCTTGAAAACCTTGTTTTTCTCTCAAAATGCTCCAAGTATTTCAAAACTTCCCAAAGCCTTCCAAAATAATTTCCATGATGTTATAATGTATTCAATTCATGTCCATGCTTAATTTTTCCCTTATGTTTCTCTCCAAGGGGTTGAATCCAGTCCTGGGAAGGCTAGTGATAACCCTTCCCAATACTACCAGCAGATAACATCTTTTCAAAAATCCCTAAAATCACCTAGGGACCAATTTTACATCAAAAAGAGGGTGAAAATACTAATGGATTTGGCTTGGGGTTCTTAGGAATGATAAAACATGAAAATTTCAACATCTGGGTATAGTTGTCGTGCTTAGAAATTGTCAATTTCACTGTTGCACATTTTCATGACAACAATATCCAATTTATTTTTATTTTTCTTGGGTATGTGTATGCCCTCTTTACACCCAAATAATTTGAGGTTTACAATAGATGGTTTCTATTTTGACCATGCTTCATGTGGTACTACACTGTCAAGAAAAAATATGGGCACTCTGTTCAAGAAATACATTGTTGTCTTTACTTCTTCCACCCAGAATGTCCTCGTTAGTCTAGAATCGTCGATTATGAATCACACCATTTCCATGATAGTATAATTTTGTCTCTCAAAAACACCATTCTTCTGTAGTGTGTGTGGAGGAGGAATTTGTTGATGAATCCCATGAGCTATTAGGTAGTATTTGAACTCATCAGTGGTGAATTTTCCCCCCTTGATCTGAGCAAAGAGTTATGATGTGATGAACAATTTTATTCTCAATAGCCAATTTGAACTTCTTGAAGTTTTCAAAAGATTCAATTTTCTTGTGAAGACAAAAAATCAAATTCTTCTTAAATAGTAACCAACACAAAGCACGAAGTACTGAAATCCATAACAAATCAATTACATCAGACCACAAAGATAATTACGAAAAAGATCAAGCTTACCATGATCTCGATAAGTACTATTTTGGAATGAAGCTCTGTGTTGTTTTCCTTCTAGGAAGTGAGGACACTTATCTGTATCCTTCTGGAGAGATGGTAATCCTTTTTCCATATTGTGCTGACAAAAGTGTTTTGAGATACTTGAAACTGATTTGACCAAATCTCCAATTCCATAACTGTGTAGAGGTAGAGTTCTTAGCCACAAGTGCTTGATCATTTCTGAGGAAAAAATCAAGCTGGAACATTTGTCCCACATTAGAGGATTTTGCAACTATTTTCGAGCCTCATGATTTGTCTTGAATTAAAAACATTTTCTTTCCACAATGACTATCAAAGTCAATTTTCAAGTTGTGATCTAGGATTTGAATGACTGACAGTAGATTTTTAGTCAACCCAGGGACATATATTACATTTGACAATCTACAATTGCGTGAACCAAGAGGTAGAGAAATGTTCCCACTCCTCTAAATTGTATATGAAGAATCATCACCTAAAAAACATGGTTTTTCAAAGGCATGTCCCTCATTGAAGTAAAATAGTCTCTGTGGCCAGTCATGTGTCGAGTGGCTCCCGAATCAACATGCCAGACATCACTAGATGACGTGGAGGGTTCAGTTGCTCAAGAAGTGTACAAGTAGTCTTCAGTATCTGAATGTTCTTCTTTCTCAACAATATTTCCTTGCTGATAGGGTTTTGTTTTCCAGTTCCCCTTTTTTTTCCCTTGATTGTAGTTAGAATGTCCCTTGTGAGATTTCTTGTTTTGAGGTCCAAAGTTGCTGGATGAACTTTTCTCATAAGTATTATACCAACAATATTTCAATTCATGTCCTCTTTTATAGATTGGAAATTTCTTCTTTTGTTATTTGTCCCCTTGTTGATGTTGATTTTGACTGTGGGAATTTTGATAGGAATTAGGTTTTACTTTTCATTTGCCTTTCCATTTCTAATGAGAAGAAATTTCCTACTCCTCTTCATCATATTTATTTTATATAACTTCCTCTTGTTGTAGTAGGTTCAGTAACTTGTTAAAACTGATTGTTTTATCTGATAATTTTAGTGTTGTCACAAAAATGTGGTATGAAGGAGGGATGGCTCTCAGAACAATGGGAACGAGAGCTTCATCAGTGAATACTTCTCTTAGGACTGGAAGTGAAGCCCTCAACTCTGTAATTATTTGTAAGGAAGATTCTAATTTTTCATTTTGTTTAAACTTCAGTGTGCGTAACTCACTCTACAAATTTAGTATGACATTATTTTTTTGGTCTCGTACACTATGCTCAACTTATACCACACTTCTTTAGATATTTTAGCATCTTGAATGTGTAGTTTCACATCATCGAAGACTCCAAACAACTAGGCCTTATGATTGGATCTATCAAATTTTTTCTGTTTTGTTGTATCAGTTGTTGATCTGGTCAAAGTACCATTCACAACAGTCTAGATATCTTAAAACTCAAGTTGTGTCTTGATTTTTGTCTTACATGCTACATAGTTATTTCCTTTGAGTAGTTGTTTATATGGAAGAAAAAATTTAGGGGCCTTGGTGCCCATTTTACAGAATCAACTAACAAAGGGTAAGGTTCTTATGACTCTAGGTATACGGTCTCCCAATCTATATACCGTTAGTCTAATATACTAAACCTTTCTATATATGCACCCTTCTAATATAACTTTTAGTACGTGGAAGAAGCTCACCCTTTCTATAAAATCGAAGATACATGAAATAGGTGTTAACATGCATGAAAGAATCCGATACATGATACCAAGACAATACTAAAAGGGGTTTGTGTGATTATTGACACCGAATCAAAGAAATATCCTCATACACATGGGTAACTTTTCCATATACTCAAATAATTTCTTAGTCTGGATTTAAGTCATGCAATCATTCACAGATGGATGAGAGGGATCAAAGTGTGTGCACTGTATCCTTATTACTCCCCATCAATTTAGAGGGTCGATGCCCAAATGACATTGTTGTAGTTATATTAGGTGTTAAGTATAGTATTAGTCACGACGGCTTTACCTATAAGTGCTTCCTAGAGGCATTGTTTATGCTGAATGTTGTGAATGAGATCAAAGATCTCATGAGTGATTCATAACCAATTTTAAATTTTTTGTAGTACAAATCTCTGCCATTTTACAATAGTTACAATGGTTTGTGGTTGAATATGGTAACCTAAAAATTAGTACAATACACTGAAGTATACAATTACATTTAAAATCTGAAAAAATTGAATGATAGGCATTTTTTTGTTTTTTGGGGTCCTGGTGGCCTCCAGGGATCAAAATGACCCATAATGTTGAAAATTGCAAAAATATAGCTGAAAATGAAATTTTTAGGTGTCTCCCCTTTAGCAAATGTTACTTAGAATAAAAAAATAAGCATAGTAGGAGATTTTTTTACCCTTTTTAGGATTTCTCTCACTATTTTTAGTGGCTTGTTTAGTTGTGGATAGTGGATTAGTGGGCCTCTAAAATTGACGGTTTTTACAAATTCACTGCTAAATCTAAAAGTTTTAAAAAGGCATGTTTAGGGGTGGGGGTTGAAACCCAAACCTTATCCACCCAAATCTTTCCACTTATCCAATTGAGCGTTACCAATGCTTTGCTAATGAAATGAAGTAATTTGTATTTAAACCATATCAAAATTGACTCACCTATTAAAATTTGATGTGGACGACTGGATGATCCACATGGCAGTCAAGATGGATGGTGGTTTTAGGGATGTACCTCTAAAAATGGATCGAAATTCCTTTATCTCCTTTCCTATGTTTTTCCACCACTTTTTTGTTTTGTTGTTTCTTTTATTTTCTGCCACCATTTGAGGATTGATCCTCTTTTGTATTGTTTACAGGTTACATGCATCATTATGTTGAGTGATGTGGACTTGTTTAGCTCTCCACTTGTTTGTTTATCCTCCTTTTTGCAATGATCCATTGTTTTTTGGTTTTCCTCTACCTTGATATTCTTATCACATTGGGGAGAAGCTCAGGGCACAATTGATGTAGGTCTTCACACAATGGCTTGGCCGCTTATCTACTTGTTTTCACAAAGTAAAGTTTGTCTCCAATGAAGGTTGGCATTTACCTTGCTTAGGATGTGAAGCAGGCTTAGTGTGGGCAGGGGTCTTGGTACAAACAATGTTAACTCACCTATGATCAACATGGTTTAGTTTGAGCAAACAAGGTACCTAGTGAGGAGAGAGGGGCTCACCTTGTTCCAATGTTGGCTCTCCTCTATCTAGAATATAGAGCTCGATCTCAGTGGTCTTGGTATGTATAACTATATCGCCAACTCACCAGTGGAACTCAGTTCCTTTACAAAACA
This sequence comes from Taxus chinensis, assembly GCA_019776745.2. Classification (NCBI taxonomy): domain Eukaryota; kingdom Viridiplantae; phylum Streptophyta; class Pinopsida; order Cupressales; family Taxaceae; genus Taxus; species Taxus chinensis. The sequence continues at coordinate 71,512,155 of CM034148.1, read as the reverse complement.
ACTTGCCCAATGCATGGTGGAACTCAATATCCTATAAGTTAGCTCATTGTCAATTACAAGGAGCTCGGTGATAGGCTATTCAATCAACACACAGTTGTCTAAATCCAATGGTCTACTAAATGTAGCAAAGACAATATGCACCTCTAAATATAGAGGTAAAACCCCTGATTGTGGAAAAAAAAAAAATTAATACCTGAATTTGATTAGCTTCTAGGATAAAATTTTCCTGGTGCAGAGGGCACCAAGGTAATTTTTTTCTTTACGTTTACCTAGAGATATCTCAGGATGTTGTGGGAGTATAGGGAGATCTAGGAGGATGTTGGAGATAACACTGGCTCTCTAATGATGTAGATTTCTTCTCCAATACTTTTTTTTCCTCTACAACTCTCTCTAACCTTGCCAGGAGCTTCAACATGCTCTAGTACCAAATGTATATTATGAACATGGAGATAAGCCTGGTTAATTTATTAATGTTCAATAAAATCAAACTTATAATGAAGTGATATGATTCTTATAGGAATTATATAGCCAAGTACATACAAATGAGATTTACAATAGTGTAACAATAAATAATCCCATGCACATATAATTTGTAAATATATGGTTTTGAACAATATAACCATAAAACAAATATAATAAAGACAAAAAACATGTACAGGAATACTATTCCCAATTACAAATAATAAATGATTAATAACAACTTACCATTAATTAATAATTAACTAAGATAAATGTATAATTAGCCAAGCTAAACTAAATTTTACCTAATAGTGCCATCTTAAGGGATTTTGTATGAGAGTTAGAATATATGAGATATAATGTATGATGTAATCATTTTTGATAAATAAATAAAGGATGGAGTTTGGAATAAAATCTATTATATGATTTCCTTTATATTTCTATTCTTAGAGTATATGTGGTGTATTTCTCAAGCACATCCTTAACTAAGGTCGAATTTCACAAATGTCACAATAATGTCAAGGTTTTAGGTCAACATTTTGTGTCTGATCCCAGGTTCATTGTGTTAAGCGGATGTCAAAAAGTATTTTACCACCAGGGTATTGGAAACCCACATTCTTAGAGATTAAAAGTGGTGGGAGAAGAAGATTGACATATTCATAAAAGGAGAATCAAAAAGGAAAAACATAACTTATAAAGCAACAGATGCATACGTGTTTGGAGAGTACATAGAAGAATTATGGGTCCATTTTCTACATTTTTTGTGGCCCCATTTATTATCACATGAAAAGAGGATAGATCGGTTACGAATGTACTTGAGAAAACCATTTAAGTGGACTGTAGAAAAATTATCCATAATAAAATATATTGATGAAACATGGACCAGAGCAATTGATTACTAGTACAAAACTACTCTAGACTCCTATATAATCATGTGAGCAATTCAAGGTTGGACTACTTTTTTATAACAACAAACAAGAATTTCTAATTGGAGCTTGGGGTCAATCTCTTCAATCACTTCTTTTCTTAATTAAAGTGTTAATGATTGAAAAGGGGTTAATTAGAGAATCAGAAAAGTTCCTTTAGGGGGACAGGCACTGCGAGATGGCATACACGAAGGTAGGTGATCTAAGATTTATGAATTATCAAAATCAATGGGGTAATAGTTGGGGTAGAAATAATAGGATGACATGGTGAAAAAGAAAAAGAAAAAAATTACGCTGCTGGAAGGAGATTAAGAAAATTAAGGAGAATTATTGATTTATGAGAGGATAACTAAAATGGGGAGGATGGAAGAAAGAGAAAGGATAAAAATAGATAAGAAAGAAGTAGAGAAGAAATTGGAAAAAATGGATAACACAGGAAGAAAGAGAAAATAAAACGAATGAAATAAAAGAAAAATTGAATAAAGTTAGAAAATGAGAGAGGAAGAGAGAGGAAAAGGATTCATCCACATCAAGTAGAGGCCAACAAATGGATACCCCAGAAAGGGAGGTGGACGCATCTAATCTAGCTATAATTCCCACATCATGCGGAGACCAATAAAGTTTGGTTACCCCATGGAATCACATTGGTCAATATACTCTAGAAAGTCCAATACAACATGTGCTAATGAGGCAAGAACTCTTAATGAGAGATGTACAACAATTAGTAAAAGAATTAGAACCAACATTTGATTTGGTATTGAAAGAAGAAATTTGGAGTGAAGAAGATTTTAGAACACCATTGATGATCAAGGAAAAGGGTGAAGAAGAAGAAAAAGTGACTAGGATGAAGGAACTAATTGAGGAATTAAGAGAGAAGATAAGAATGGGAGATAAGGAAAATAAAGAAGAAGAGAGAATAAACAAACAAGAGGAAGAGAAGATAGAGGTAATAGAAGGAGAATTTGAGGAGAAAGATAGAGAAGAAAACCAAGGAAGAAAGGATGAAAAATAGAATAAGAATAGAATGAGTGATGAGGGATTAGAAGAAAGACATAGATTAAGGAATAATAAGGATAGGAAGGTAGTTAGGGAAAATATTAGTTATGAAAAGTCACCAAATAAAGACGTACCCCCTAACCAGCACACGAGTCCAAAGGAGATGACCCCCCTAGAGTGGATGACATTCCATGTGCCACTTACTACAAAGTTTGAGAATCTAGAAAAGGGAAAGAGTTTGGAGGAAAGATTTCATACTTTGCGAGAAGAGAGTTAGACAAAACAAAAAATAGTGAGAGAATTCCAAGAACTACAGGGAAAAATTTACTTCGATATAAAATTAAGTAGAGATAAAGGAAGGAACAATAATTTTAACTTGGTTCATAACAAGAAAAAGAAAGTAAAACAATTACAACAACAATATATTACTTAGCCAAAAACCAATACTCGATCAAAAATGACTTAGAGATAAAATTTCCAGTTTTTGATAAGGACTCTAGTGATGCATTGGAGCATTTTTTTCTATTATAAGTCTATTAGAAGAACAAGAATATCATAGACAAAGCTACTAAGATACAATATTTTGCATTCTCATTAAGAGATGATGCATTGCATTGGTATATAAAGATAATCACTTAAGGAGAAAAATCATGGATGACATTCAAAAAGAATTTAAAATAAGTTTACATTTCCTAGAGGTACCAGTGGAAGGAGTAAATAAGATGAGAGATCTTGTAAAAAAATAAGGATGATCGGTGAAGGAATTCAGTCAGAGATTCTAGAATGTTACAAAAAAACTAGAAGATCCCCTAATAGATAAACATAGAATTGAGTGGTTCACCTCGGGGTTACTTCCCTACCTAAGAGAAACATTAGATTCACAGTAGTTTAAAGCACTATCAGATGCAATTGAGATGAAAATTTAACTTGAAGCTTGTTGTCCACTCAAAATTCCCTTGCTCTTAAGAAAGTGAAAATTTCAAAGACATTCATGTCTCGTGTGTCCCAAGTTCAAATGGGTGGTCTGTTCCCCGATCGGCCAGTTTCCCTAAAGTTTGTCTTTTTCAGACCCTTCGCGCTTTCACGTCCCAAATGTCCCAAGTTCAATTTGGCAAGTTGTTCCATTTTCGGCAGAATCACCCGAACCGCATCCTTCGCACTTTCATGTCCCGCGTGTCCCAAGTTCAAATGGGCGCTCTGTTCCCCGATCGGCCGGTTTCCCCGAAGTTTTTCTTTTTCGGGCCCATCGCGCTTTCACGTCCCAAATGTCCCAAGTTCAATTTGGCAAGTTGTTCCATTTTCGGCTGAATCGCCCGAACCGTGTACTTCGTGCTTTCACATCCCAAATGTCCCAAGTTTGCTTGGACCCATTGTGACATTTTCATCTGATCCGGCCAAGTCGCGTGTTTCACACATTCGCATCTCGCATGTCCCAAAAGGCATTTGTGCATCTTTTCCCCGCTTCGCCCGAATCGACCGAGTCACGTGTTTCACGCATTCACGTCTCACATGTCCCAAATGAACCAAGTGCCATTCGTGCTTATTTTTCCCGCTCTACCCGAATATCTTGCTTATTCAAATTGGTAAATGTGCATTCATTATCTTTCTCTCTCCTAATCGGCTATATAACGAGCGAACCCCCTATGCATTTTTTTTTCACACTACTTCCACGCTATCCATTACTTGAACCCTTGCAATCTAAAATCCTGTGCGTGTATCCCTTCCCTTTGTAATTCCTTCCCGAGTCTAGTTTGCAGCTCTGTCCTCCGAATTACTATCAATATGAAGATCAAATTTCAGGGATAGGAACAAATCTTGCCACTAGAGTCTGTCATTCCCAATATTGGAGATAGTGAAGCTTGTCATCTTGACTTCGGTGATTTTTGGGCAAGGATGGCAGATGCAAACCCTACACCAATGGCGTAGATGATTCACGACAGTGGTTTGGCTTTCGCTGGAGGTTTCCTAATCTCAGTGCAATGTGCTGATACAGTGCTTTCATGCGGAGCTCACATCGACCCTGATTCAGGCAGTGAATTTTGAAGTCAGTGGGTCCCTCCCATTCATAACCACATGTCTTCTTCTCCTTATTCTTCTCTTCTTTTCTAATTCTTGTTCTCGGATTCATTGTAATAAGTTGAGGTATTGCGGTTGGTAATCCTTAACTAATCTTTAGTTAAAATAAGTAGTTACAAAGAGTAACTGATTTGTAAGCTATATAATGGCCTCTCCATGCCATTTTAAAGGAGGAAGAACTTGGCTTATTTTCTAAAAGTGTAAATAGATCATAAAGAAATCAATACAGAAGGGATTTTCATTCTTTGTCTATCTGATCTCTTTTGTCCCCAGCTTTTCATTTAAATTTTGTGAAGATCATTTGTCTGTGTTATGTTAAGAAACTTTGTGTTCTAGCAGATGTTATTCTTTAAATTCCATCTTGTTTATATGATACAAATTATCTTGTTTCATCACTGAACTCGCATACATTAAAGAATTATTTCTGTTATCTAATTCTGAGTGTTCCTTCTGTCATTCTCGTACTATTCATTCTCAGTTTTTGTAATTGATGATCTTTATAGAAAACACTTAGTACATATCCAAGTCAACCAGAAAATCATGTTTGTATATTGGTAACTAGGGTTTGTTTGAATAAGGGAACCTCTCCCATTAAAGAGGAGGGACTCTGGCCCAGGACTGTTGTCTTCAAAAGTTCTCCTCCCTGCTCTAAAAAGACCCAACACTACCGCCCCCAACCGGTCCTAAGATCTTTCCTTATCAAATTGGTAAATCTGCATTCATTATCCCTTTCCTTCTCCATCGGCTATATAACGCTCGAAACTCCCCTATGCATTTTTTTTCACCACACTTTACTCTCCACCTATCCATTACTTTTTCTCTACTTGAACCTTGGCAATCTAAAATTCCTGTGCGTGATCCTTCCCTTTGTAAATTTCCTTCTCCATCTTTTGGCAGCTCCTGTCCTCCGAATTCCTATCAATATGAAGATCAAAATTTCAGGGATACTCTGGGAAGGGTGGGTTTTTAGTTACTACGGTAAAGCGACGACAGTGGATTTGATCGGGCATGCGTCCCCTAGCGAGGCCATACTTCTATCGTCTGCGCATCGTTCGTCGTTTACCTGCTCCAGGTCTCCTCGGGAGGGGGGGGGTCCTGGGGAAGGAGGGGGGGGGTAAACCCTAGAAACTCAGGGCAATAGTTTACTTCCAAATTCTTGCCACTAGAGTCCTGTCATTCCCAATATTGGTATGATATGAAGCTTGTCATCTTGACTTCGGTGATTTTTGGGCAAGGTTGTCAGATGCAAACTCCGACACCAATGGCGTAGATGATTCACGACAGTGGTTTGGGCTTTCGCTGAGGTTTTCCTAATCTCATTGCAATGTTGCTGATACAGTGCTTTCACAGAACTTTGTGCTTTAAATTCCATCTTGTTTATATGATACAAATTATCTTGTTTCAATTCACTGTAAACTTCGCATACATAACATAAAGAATTATTCTGTTATCTATAATTCTGAGTGTTTCCTTTCTGCTCATTCTCGTACTCTCATTCCTCAGTCCTTTTGTAATTGATGATCTTTATAGAAAACACTTTAGTAATATCCAAGTTCAACCAGAAAATCATGTTTTGTATATTTGTAAATAGGTTCGTTTCTGAATAAGGGAACCTCTCCCATTAAAGAGGAGGGACTTCTTGTCCCCTGACTGTTGCTCTTCTTAAAGGTCCTATTTGATGACCAACAGTTTTTTGGCGACTCCGTTGGGGAAAATCACATTCCAGTCCTGCAATTTTTTGATCATCCTTTGATTTGGTGACTCCGCGTTTCACTCGAGGGAGAAGGGCCCTTGGTATTGAAGATTCTCAGTTTCAGCTTTTAGAGCAACAAGGTTTTCCTTTCCTTTCAACTTCAACAAGAGATAGGAGGACTCGTTTGACAAGTACTCCACCTGTTCAAGATAGAAGTCCTACGGGTGGTATTCCTTCAGAGCCTACTAGTCCCAATCTACGAGCTTTGATCCTCGCTGGTGTTACGGTTCCTCTCCAAGCCATATTTCCAAGAATGGCGGGTACCATTGCCATGGGGTCAACATGTCGGGCCCCTGGCCCTTACTTAGCCTTTGCATGAGTTACCCAGAGGTAATCTGGAAGAACTTCCCAAAATTCAAAGGTGATGGAAAAGTACATCCTGATGAACATATTGCAGCCTTCATAGTTGCATGTGGAGTTTTGGGAGTTGAACATGAAGACGTCTCCGTAAGACTGTTCGTGGAGACTTTACAAGATAATGCTGCTGATTGGTTCTATCACCTTCTGGCTGGTGCTATAACCAGACCGGGACATAATGAGAACTCAGGTTCGAGAATCGTTTCAAGCCAGACAGAATATGTACATGCCTTGCTGGCCCAAATCTCTCAGATAAAGAAAGATTCACAAGAGCCCATGAGAGAATTTGTGGCCCGGTTCAACAGGTTGATAAATAAAATTCCAACAAACACTCGACCTGTTGATCGGATTCAAAAATGTTTCTTTCTAAATGCCCAATCACCTAAAGTTAGTTATGCACTAAGAAGGGCTAATCTCGCAACGTTAGCTCTGAGGATCAAGACTCTGGTTGTTAGTGTCGAAGATGACTTGATCATGTCAGGGAAGTTGAGAAGAGACCCTCCCAAATCTAAGTCTGCTGCTTCTTCCTCTTCCACCCCTGGACCTAACACTGATCCATTAGTTCAGAAACTTACAAACGATCTTATTGCTATAAAGAAACAATTGGCTCAGCACGCCCCTTATGCAGATGTTCCAAGAAGAAATTTCCAGCCCAGGAATCGTTTGCCCCGCTTCTCAAACAAGACTAGCACTTGAAGGACCTCCTGTTAAGGTTCCTGTGAATGCAACCTGTGAAGTTGAAGGAGCCAGATGATGATGAGGATAATGAAGCTTGCGAGGGAGTTTGTGGAGGAATTTGATGATGAGGCAGAAGAACTTGAGGGATCTTGAGTTAATTTCTTTACCACCGAGGGTATTGATGATGGAGATGATTATGATGAAGTGGTAGCAGACATGAATAGTGAATCATTTGCTGTCATGACTCGAGAGCAGACACGTCAGAGGGAGAAAGTGACACAGCCTATCCAAGAAATCCAAGGAGCAGTCAACAACTATTCCTGTGATTGCAAAAAGAGGATCTCCTATCCCTACTTCGTCTACACCAAAGGTGAGTCCTATCAATCCTGCTACCAAAGTTGCTTCTTCTTTTTCTCCTAAAGTTGATAAGCCTAGAATTTCAAATGATGATGGCCCATCCACTTCTGGGTCTTTTGATATTTTTGATCACCTGAAGAAGACCAAGGTCCAAATCTCATAAGCTGAATACTATCAAACCCATCCCAAAGCTTTTGCCAAGATGATTCAGTTTGTTAATTCCCATTCCAAGACCACCTCTAAAGGTCTTTTACCCACTCCTCCTTCTGCACCACAGCCCAGTCTGGTATCTGCTGTCACCTCGCTTGGTGACAAAATTAAACCATTTTATGTAACACTTCTCATAGCTGGCCATAAGCTCAGTAATTGTGTCATAGATTCAGGAGCCTCAGACAATGTCATGCCTAGCTAAAGTAGCTCATGCCTTGGGTTTGACCCTCACACGCACTTATGGATCTTGCTACTCTATGGAAAGTAAAGAAGTGCCCCTGGTTGGAAGGATTAAAGATGCACAAGTGGCTTTTGCTGCTTTGCCTGAGAAGAAAGTTTTGGCTACCATCCTAGTAGCAGACTATCCCTCCTTCATATGGAATGTTGCTAAGTAGGAACTTTTGTAAAGCTGTGGGTGGAGAAATTCAAATGGATTGGTCACACGCCCTTGTACCGGTTAATGGACAAATGAAGAAGCTGCTGCCTTGAGAAACAATCTGAGTATATTGTGCAGAAAATGGATGACCCTAAAGCACAAATACTCTATGAGAATATGGGTCATGGCAATTACATGATTATGTCCCCTGATGAAATCCAACCCCCCCGAAGCATCACCTAAAGATCCTAATGGTGTTTGGATTTTAGAATTTGATGGAAGTTGTTCCTCAGCTGGTTCTGGAGCTGGTGTCCTGCTAGTGTCACCTGAAGGAAGTCTTACACCCCTTTTCATTCAAGTTACAGTTCGAAGAATACTAATAAGACAACAGAATATGAGGCTCTCATTCTTGGATTGCAAGTGGCCAAAGAACAAGGTGTAAAGAATCTCCTGGCTCGTGGTGATGCAGAGCTGATTGTAAAGCAAGTCAGAAGCCTTTTTCAGGTAAAAAATGGGAGGCTGAAACATTACCGGAATCAGGTTTGGGATTCCATTGAATTCCTTGATGCTTTCTCTATTGAAGCAATACCTAGGGAAAAGAACAGTAGGGCTGATTCACTAGCTGTCTCAGGGTCACTGCTGATTCCTCATCCTGATTTCTCTCAGGACAAATTCACCATTGAAATGGTCCATCGGCCTAGTGTACCTGACAATACCAATAACTGGCAAGTTTTCAATGATGATCAGCATTTTCTTTCCTTCCTGGAACTCAAGGGTAATTTCGAACAACTGTATTTTGAGGGAAGTGACAACCTGCCTCGTGAAAGTGTGCCCTTTGACCAAGCTAGTCACCCAAGGAGAAGAAACAGATCAGGAAGGGTGCATTAAACTCAAAGGAAACAAGATTCCTAAAGGTTTGGTGAGTTTGGAGGAATTATTTGATAAACATGACAGGTATGTGAAAGTCTAGAGCTTCCTACTGGGCCTCAACAATCAACTGAACATGACAAAATCAATATTGGAAGTTCTACTGACCCCAAGCTCGTGAATATTGGAAAATGTTACACAGCAGATGAGAGGAAGAAAAGCAATTGATCTTCTAAGGAGGTATAAGGATGTTCTTGCATATTCTTATGAGGATCTGAAAGCCTTCAAGCCAAAAGATATGCAACATTCTATTCCTCTCAAACCTAGGAATTAAGCCTTTCAAGTAGAAACAAAGGAAATACAACCCCAAAATAGCTGACACCATCTTTCAGGAGATTTAGAAATTGTTGAAGGCTAAAATCATCTTTCCCATTCACCATTCAACATGGATTGCAAACATTGTGCCTGTTAGAAAGAAGAATGGTGAGATCCGCATCTGTGTTGATTTCAGGAACCTGAATCAGGCTTCCTCTGAAAGATAATTATCCTTTGCCTATGATGGATCAAATATTGCAAGCAGTAACAGGATCTGAAATGTTATCTATGCTTGATGGATTTTCTGGATATAATCAGGTAGAGGTTGATACTGCGGATCAACACAAGACAGCCTTCACTACTCCTTGGGGTACCTTTGCCTACAAGAGAATGCCTTTTGGTCTTATTAATGCTGGTGCCACTTTCCAGAGAGCTATGGATCTGGCTTTTGAAAGCTTGAAAGGGAAGTGTATTATCATATATCTTGATGACCTGACAGTGTTTTCCAAGATAAGAGCGGATCATTTTGATCACCTAGAGACAGTTCTGCTAAGATGCAGAGAACATGGAATTTCTCTGAATCCTAAAAAATATGTTTTCTGTGTCACAGAGGGAAAACTATTAGGACACATTGTCTCCAAGGATGGTATTAAGATTGACCCTGAACGAGTACAAGCTATCCAAAAAATTCCTCTCCCAACCAGTAAAAAGGGTGTGCACTCCTTCTTCGGTAAGATCAATTTTTTAAGAAGGTTCATCCTTGATTTTGCAGAGTTAACTTTGAATATTTCTAAAATGATGAAAGGGAAGCAAACATTTGGTTGGTCTTTCTAGAGGAAAGGAATCCTTTGAGGGTATCAAGAGAGATATCACTAAAACTCCAGTTTTGGCCTGTCCTGATTTCAGCAAAGATTTCATCATCTATTGCTATGCTACAGACAATACCCTGGCTGCTGTCTTAACTCAAGAAGACTCTAATGAGCATGAACTCCCAATTGCATTCATGAGCTATATTCTGAAAGGATCATGAGTTGAAATACACCATGATGGAGAAGCATGCTTTTGCAGTAATCAAAGCTGTGAAGCAGTTTCGTTTTTATATCCTCAACTCTCACTCCATGGTGCTGGTTCCAGATACAACTGTTAAGTTGATTATCACACAACAAGAATTTGGATCCAAGAGAGGGAACTGGGTAGCTAAGGTACAAGAGTATGACATTGACATAAAACAGACCAAGCTAGTTCGTGGAAAAGGCCTTTGTGAGCTCATTGCTGAAGGAGCCAAACATGAGTTGCTGGAGGAGAAAGTTGACCTTCCTACTGTTCTGTTCCTTAGTTCAGTTGAGGAATGGTAATGCTGACATCACCCATTTTCTCACCTATGGGGAATTCCCCTCTCATTTAACTGCCAAAGAAAAGAGGACTGTTAAATTGAGGTCAGCGCAATATGTGTTGTGGGAAAACGCCCTTGTTCAAGCGATGGAATAGATGGGAGATTTCTGAAGTGTGTGGACAAGGAGCAGAAGAGAAAGTTGACTCTCAGCTTTTCATGATCATGCATGTGGAGGGAAATTATTCATCAACGGTTACAGCTCATAAAATACTTCTGTGGAGGATACTACTGGCCTTCCTTGTTCAGAGATGCATCCAAGTGGGTGGATAAATGTGAGGCTTGTCAGACTTTTGTAGGAAGACCTAAACTGGCCTCTTTGCCTCTCAAGCCAGTCGTGATTGAGGAACCATTTCAACAGTGGGGTTTTGGACTTCATTGGTACACTTAATCCTGCTTCTAGTGCTAGTCACACTCATGTGGTAACTGCCACTGGACTACTTCACCAAATGGGTGGAAGCTATTCCAGTCAAGAGCACTACTTCTGAAGTGGTATGCAGCTTCATCAAAGAGAACATCTTGGTAAGGTATGGTGTACCTAACAAGATTGTGACAGATAATGCTTCAAATTTCTCTTCAGCTGAGATAATGGATTTCTGCTATGGGTATGGTATTTCTTTGGCTCACTCCTTCAGATTACTACCCTCAGGGCAATGGGCAAGCAGAATCCACTAACAAAAATCTGGTGACTATCATAAGGAAGTTGGTCAATGAGTCTCAACGAAACTGGCACAAGAAGCTCTATGATGCTCTTTGGGCAGACAGGATTACACCAAAGAGAGCTATTGGAATGTCTCCTTTTCAAGTGGTGTATGGAGTAGAAGCTCAATTGCCAGTGACAGTGGAACTGCCAGCCTTGCACCTAATGAAAGCCATTGAGGATTCTAGTTTCAGCGATGCTCTGGATAAGAGAATTATGTACCTGCACAAACCGAATGAGGACAGATTGATGGTTGCTGATAGGATATCTGTTCACCAGCAGAAGGTAAAGGTCCTATTTGACAAGAAAGCTAGGTTTAGATATTTCCAAGTTGGAGACACTGTGTTGCTATGGGATAAAAGACATGAACCTCGTGGCAGCCATGGAAAGTTTGATTCCCTTTGGCTCGGGCCTTTCAAGATCAGACACTTTGCTGGTAATAATTCCTTTCTATCTTGATTACATGGATGGTTCTCCTCTCCCACTTCCTTATAGTGGGCAGTATCTCAAGTTGTTCAAGTCCTAGGTGACTAGGGAGTCCTTTGTATATTCTATACAGTGTTTTTGCTTCTCTGCGTTTGGTGTGTTTTCCTTTTGTTGTTTTGGTGTGTCGCCCTATGTATTGGTGTGTATTTTTGACTCCATTGCCCAATGGATCAAGGTACTGGTCTGCTTCCCCGAATTTGTCTAAGTTCTTGCCTTACCTCGTTCCTTGAATTTATGCCAAGTCATCCCCAGAAGGAGCCAGCTGTTGTCCACCTCAAAATTTTCCCTTGCACTTAAGAAAGTGAAAATTTTCAAAATTTTGAGTTTTGAAGTGTCTTCTCTATCGTACTTTGAAAATGTTAGAAGTCAAGAAATTGTGACAGATCTATGCATTCCTGGGTCATTTTGTGTGTTTCTTCGCGTACTGTCGTGACATTTTTGTCCCGCGTGTCCCAAGTTCAAACGGGCGCTCTGTTCCTCGATCGGCCGGTTTCCCCAAAGTTTTTCTTTTTCGAGCCCGTCGTGCTTTCATGTCCCAAATGTCCCAAGTTCAATTTGGCAAGTTGTTTCATTTTTGGCTGAATTGCCCAAACCGCGTCCTTCGTGCTTTCATGTCTCGCGTGTCCCAAGTTTAAATGGGTGCTCTATTCCCCGATCGGCCGGTTTCCCCGAAGTTTGTATTTTTTGGGCCCATCACTTTTTGACGTCCCAAATGTCCCAAGTAAAAAAGGTGCAAGTCGTTCCAAGTTCGTCTCGAAACACCCGAACTGTGTACTTCGCGCGTTCTTGTCCTAAATGTCCTAATTTCACTCAGTACACATCTGTCACCATTTTCGGGCCGAAATGCCTAGTTAAGTTGCGTACTTCGCGTGTTTTCGCGTCTTGCAAATGTCCCAAAATGCATTTGTGCGTATTCTCCCTGTTTCACCCGAATCGGCTGAGCCGCGTGTTTCGCGCATTCGCGTCTCACATGTCCCAAGCGAACCAAATGCCATTCATACTTAGTTTTTCCCACTCTACCTGAATATCCAGCTTATTCAAATTGGTAGATATGAATTTAATGCACATTGATTATCCTTTCTCTCTCCAAAACAGCTATATAACGAGCGAGCCCCCTATGCATTTTACATTTTTCACACTGCTTCCATGCTATCCATTGCTCGAACCCCTGCAAACTAAAATCCTGCGTGTGCATCCCTTCCCTCTGTAATTCCTTCCCAAGTCTAGATTGCAGCTATGTCTCTCTCGAACTACTATCAGTATGAAGATCAAATTCCAGGGACAGGAGCAAGTTTCACCACTAGAGTCTGCCGTTCTCAACATTGGAGACAGTGAAGCTCGACATCTCGACTTCGGCGATTTTTGGGTGAGGGTTGCAGATACAAACCCTACTCCAATGGCAGCAGATGATTCATGACAGCAGTTTGGATTTCGCTGGAGGTTTCCCAATCTCGGTGCAATGTGCTGATACAGTGCTTTCATGAGGAGCTCACTTCGACCCTGATTCAGGCAGCAAATTTTGAAGTCAATGGGTCCCTCCCATTCATAACCACATGTCTTCTTCTCCTTATTCTTCTCTTCTTTTCTAATTCTTGTTCTCAGATTCATTGTAATAAGTTGAGGTATTGTGGTTGGCAGTCCTTAACTATTCTTTAGTTAAAAGAAGTACGGTTACGAAGAGTAACTGATTTGTAAGCTATATAATGGCCTTCTTTACGCCATTCTCAAAGGAGGAAGAACTTGGCATATTTTATGAAAAGTGTAAATAGATCATAAAGAAATCAATACAAAAGGGATTTCCGTTCATTGTCTATCTAATCTCTGTTATCTCTATGCTTTTCATTTAAATTTCGTGAAGATCATTTGTTTCTAGTTATGTTAAGTCTCACTGGTTGGATATTTTCAAATATTGCGAGTATAGTGATCTTGTATAACAAAGAAGGAACTTTGTGTCCTTGATTAATGAATCTGAAGAAGGTTATTTACAGAACTTTGTGTCTAGTAATCTCATCTTGTTCAAACGATCTTGTTTTAAATTCACTGCAACTTCGTATACATAAAGGATTATTCTGCTATCTATAATTCTGCAGTGTTGCTCTTCTTGCTCATCCTTGTATTCCCTTTCCTCAGTCCTTTTGTAACTGATGATCCTTGTGGAAAACACTTTCGTAATATCCAAGTTCAACCATAAAATCATGTTTTGTATATTTGTAAATAAGTTCATTTCTGAATAAGGGAACCTCTCCCATTAAAGAGGAGGGACTTCTTGTCCCCTGACTGTTGCTCTTCTTAAAGGTCCTATTTGACGACCAACATAGTCCATACCATGGATAAGTATAATTGTGAAACTTTGTTTAATGGATGAACGAATCAGAGAGGGTACTAAATCATGAACATTGTAAAGTTAATAATTACCTGGTAGGAAATTCAGAGGATTGAGGGATCTAACATACCTTTTTTATAGTCAAAGGCTAGAACGTGATGGATATTATAGACAAAGTGATAATCACTTCATGATCTATATTCGAAGTATCCAAAGTAATTAGATGCGTAATGCCCATATTTCTCTAAGTAATTGGATAAAGAGCAGCTGAAGGTCAGAGTAATCTCATGGTAGAAAGCATACTCTAGCAATATAATGCACATTAGCAAGATACCTATGAGTGGTCCATAGGTTACAGACTTAATGTGGTAACATATTAAGTAGTGGATTGGCCTCTCATAGGTAACCAATAGCTAGAGATTGAGGTTCCTTGTACTTATGAAGTTGAACCCATTAGGAATTCATAAAGGTATGTAATAGGTTCACCTATCATCACATTTTCCCCTAAATCTAGATGCACTGTGAAGACTTAAATTTTTGAGGCTACCATGGAGAAGACAATTTTAGACTGCCATGTACACTGCATATATACTAAGCATACCCATAGTCAACCACATTATTTTTTTTGGCCAAAGTACTGCAACCCTCACTGGGTACATTGTCTAATTGCACTATGATTCCTGCAAATCCATAAAGGGTAGCCATACATGATGGATTTTTAGGTAAATAAAAATGTAGGTAGACTATTACTATGAACTAGTCACACATTCTCACTACCCCATTACGGTAAAATACAATTGAGGCTACTGTATGAAAATATCAAAGTGAATGTCAGAGGTGGATGATCGAGGTGGAGATAAAGGTGATTATGACTAAGTCTTACCATGCTGGTACTAGGTTTATCACTATGTCATAATAATGATGGATTAATTTATTAAGAGTATGCTGCATAAACTAGCTTTAGGCTAGTAATCTGATTTATATATGTACCCAGGACTTTCTATAAATCTGTGAAAAATGGGAATCAATTCCTACTAACTATATGGGTTACTATGATCCCTGTAGGATTGTTTCCATTTGAGTAACAGAGTTGAAGGTTGCAACGTCTTGGAATTATTGGGTCTTTACGCTTACTAAATTCTACATTTTTGGATTAACAAAATAAGAAGGTTAATGTGAGAAGCATGTACCATGGAGAATGAACCCAGGTGCAACACTATGCTTCAGAATTCGGTGGGATGAAGTAGAGTTAGTGTAATACTCTAAGCCGCGAGGGCCTTTGCTGACACACAAGTACACCTAGATAGGATGTAGGGAGAAGCTGGTCGAGTGTGAAAATGATCAGTTCTATGTTGAAGAAAAGTGAAAAAAATCCAGAAAAAGTATTGAAGAACCTCAGTAAAGGGTAGCTATTACAACCAGAAGTTCCACTAAGAATGAGGAAGATTGTGGAATATGAATCCAACAATAAGACTACTATAACAACACTGCATTATTTTGGTGTAGAGTGAAGTGGAATAGGAGAGGACTTAGGCTAGCTGTAGCATATTAGTGAAGTGGAAAGGAGTAAATCACTTGTAATGGAATCCCAATCCATCGAAGAAAGAGAGAAAAATTGTTTTGTAGAAGAAGAGGTTCTTGCTTTAAAGGAACAAGAGCAATTGGCTCATCTTCACCATTTAATTTGGTAGATGAGATGAAACAATTCAACGTGGGATATTATATGATTCTCAAGAGAGTCTGTAATCTTGACATGAAGAGAAATTAAAGCAGGACTAACTATATTGAATGATATTTTACATATATAGTATTTATTGATCATTGTGCACCTGTGCCATATCTTTAGTAATTGGACATATTTGATACCACCATTATCAATGTGTTACTATGGATTTAACTGATGATTCCTTGTTATGATTGTCTCAAGGAATGCATTGAAAGAATGCTTGGTAAGGTTTTTCATACAATCTCTTAGCTTGATACGACAATCAAATACTTTATTTGGATGAGTAGAGTGGACTCCTGGCTAGATAACCTGAAGGAAAGTACTGAAAAGATGGAGTAGTAAACTGTGCCTAGGGATAAATTTGTAAGACCGTGTAATTGGGAGTATGATTAGGGGTTTCTTGTTGTGAATCCTTCAGAGGAACATTATTCTATGACCTTGATATATTATTGGCAATTATATTGCAATGTGAACCTATAACTTTTAAAGATGAAGAGGTGACAATAACCATTAGATGGTACTATGTGTAAAAATACAGTTGCATGTAGGAATGAGTGACATTGCTGGGTAGCAACTCAAGCAAATAACATAATTTACACAAGGAAAGGAAAATTTTGAAGAAAATAAGAACTGGTAGTGAATGAAACACAATGATAAAATAAGTTGTACTTTCTAAAATTGATAATTCTAATTTTCCATTTAGCATATGACTCAGGATGGTGAAGTTTGAGCTATGAAATCTAAAGTCAGTCATTATGAAAGTACCGATAATGTGGTAGAAGCTTGGATACATGGGTTCATTCTGTCCAGAAAGCTTTAATTGATACTGGGGTGATTAGAATGTTTCATTTCTAGAATTATTACACTGGAAGATAGACAAAATTGCATGGGTAAAATATTTCACACCCTATATGGAAACATTCATAGACAATGTAGTATGGGATACAATGCTAGACATAGAGGTAGAGCAACATGATATTATTATGGTAGCATTAGATAGATATTCTACAGATTTATAAGAGGTGAAGCAAACCTTCTAATGTAGCTCCATTAGGGTATTATGATGTAGCTAATTGGAGTTAATTGGTTGTCCAAACACTACCCAAGATGTTCATGGACTTGCACGGACCTAGAATGTGTAAATTAAAATTGATGATGAACTGAAACCAACCATCATTCAAGGAATAAAATGGAGTCTTTCTGTAAGGTAGATACTCAGCCTATGCATTATGAAATTTGGTGGGAAAGACATAAGAAGAATATACACTCTTTGGAACTTTGACCAAATAGATGATTATCAGAGGAAACAAATAAATCTCCTTTGAAGGCTTATTATGCCACTGATTCCTACAATACATTTAGTGAAATGTATTTCCGTAGAAGGATATTCAAGTTGGATTACCACTGAACAATGGTGACTATTTGACTTCATAACTTCGACCTTGCAAACTGGGAATTGAGCCTATGTCAAAACCACCTTACCACATGCTAACAACAAAGCTAATGGAGTTCAAATCAATAAATTATAAGAGACTAAAAATTGGGCTCAAATAGTTAAAGAATTCTGTCATACCTTTAATTTTTGGGACGCAGACTTAAATGTCCTAAGAGCATTACAAAATATTCAAACATTCATATTTTTGACACCAGATGAAGCAAAAAAATAATATTCTGAAGAGGAGAAGAAAACAAACATGAGATTCTAAAGTCACAAGAAACTTTGAAAAAGATTCCAGAAATGGCTCGGTGTTTTAATGTTGAAAAGAAAGACAGAGAAGAGAAACAAGAGAATTTAAGATATAAATTCATAGAGAATGAAATAATAGTAGTAGAAAAAAAAATGAAGGAGAAAAGTACTATTACCAGCCCTTGACAATTAGGAATGAAAACATTGGGACAAAGGGAGAGGAGAAGTTTACCAAAATTAGAGATTATTGGTCGGAGGAAGAAGTAGCTAAAGTGGTATAATTACTACAAGAGTTCCAGGATATCTCCCCAAGGAATTAAAATAATTTAAGGGAATCAAAGAGGAGGCAGGGATAATGAAAATTCAAATAAAATATGGATTCAAGCCAATAAAGAAGGGACCATATAGATTGAATCCTAATTTAAAAGTGAAGGTGAAGTCAGAAATCAACAAAATGATAAATATTGGGACTATCAAACCCATTGATGACTCATAATGGATCATTCCCATGGTGATTCAAAATAGAAATAATAGAGAGATCTGCACGTGTGTAGATTACATGGAGCTAAATAAGGCATGTGTGCATGATCTATTCCCAACCTCGTTTACAAAAGAAGTATTGGAAAATGTGGTTGGCAGAGAGGTATATTCATTCATAGATGCTTTCTTGTGTTACTACTAAGTCAAAATTACCCCAAAGGACCAGCCCAAAACCACTTTTTCCATAGAATGGGGGTCATTTATATATACATTTATGCCATTTATGTATAAGATGGAAGGAAGTGGTTCCCACAAAATATTATACTTCAAGAACAACTACCAGATTCATATATGAGAACATTATTACAAGGTTTGGGTGTCTTTTGAGAAATAAAAGTGACCAAGGAAAAACATTTGTGAATGCTATGAATCAATAATTATTGAGTGGGTTTATGATCAATCATAACAGAATAATTCCATACAATCCCCAAGAAAATGGAATAACAGAGGCATTAAACAAGGTATTGGAGAAGGTATTAACAAATTTTTTCTCTTTACAAACTATAGATTTGGATTTGAAGATACCCACCACTCTATGGGCATACGAAAAAACCTATAAAAGGATTATGAAATTCTCACCATTCAGATTAGTCTATGGATTAGAAGTTGTGGTCCCCATAGAGTTTGTGCTTCCAAGTTTAAGGATTGCAGTAACTTTCAAAATGACTGAAGATGATTCACTCCATGAAAGGTTGATAAAATTAGAAAAATTAGATGAGAAGAGGTTCATAACCACATATAACCAGACCCAGGAGAAAATAATGTTAGGAAATAAGAGATAAAATATGTGGAATAATCCCTCACAGAATCGCAACAGTAGAAACTAATATGAATAAAATATTACAGATCTCAAATAAAAGTGCAAACTAACAATAAAACAACACATAGAGACAATATTTAACATGGTTCACCTAATTTGGGCCACGTCCACTAAGAATTACTTGCTTAGATTTTATTACAAGCCATTGTTCTCTCAATACAATATCCATATCTGTTTGGAGCTATGTTCAACAAACTCTACATAATTCACACCCGAATTCAAAACACATTTGCAATGTTACATAATACCTACCATATGCACAAAACCACATAATTAGACATTTTCTTAATCAATTTTACAAAACCTTGGGTATTAAAACTGTGGGTAAAAACCGTCCATTAACCTATGGGTCAAAAATCCCGCCCATATGAGAAAAATCACATTTCCCAATATATTGGGCACGTTTTGTTTCGAGGCCATTTTTTTTCCAAGGGTTGCACCCCTAAACCCCTACTACTAGGGGATACCTCCACCGGACCCTTTTTCAAGGCCTGACATGACCTTGAACCCCAGTGAGACAATTGTGGAAAGTGTATAATGCTCTTAGTGTACAGTCTTCAACACTTTCACACGTGAAAACAAGCTCCACAACCTAACAATTAACAAAAATTTCCTCTTTACAAACTATAGATTGGGATTTGAAGATACCCACCACTCTATGGGTGTACTGTAAAAACTACAAAAGGATCACAAAATGCTCACCATTCAGATTAGTCTATGGATTAGAATCCACAATACCCTAAAGAGTTTGTGCTTCCACGTTTAAGGATTGCAGTAACTTTTAGAATGACTGAAGATGATTCACTCCATGAAATGCTGATAGAATTAAAAAAATAGGATGAGAAGAGGTTCATAGCTGCATATAACCAGACCCAAGAGAAAAGAATGTTAGGAAATAAGGGATAAAATATGCAGAATAATCCCTCACAGAATCACAACAGTAGAAACTAATATGCAGAAAATATTACAGATCTAAAATAAAAGTACAAAAAAATAATAACACAACACATAGAGACAATATTTAATGTGGTTCACCCAATTTGGGCCATGTCTACTAAGAATCACTTACTCAAATTTTATTATAAGCCATCGTTCTCTCAATACAATACCCATATCTATTTGAAGCTATGCTCAAAAAACTCCACAAAATTCACACCCAAACTCAGAACACATCTGCAATGTTACATAATACCTACCATATGCACAAAACCACATAAGTAGACAGTTACTTAAGAATTTTTACAAAACCGTGGGTATCAAAACCATGGGCCCAAACTATCCCATAAAACTATGGGTCAAAATTCCTGCCCATATGAGAAAAATCACATTTCCCAGAAAATCGGGCACGTTTTATTTCGAGGCCATTTTTTTTCAGGGGTTGCACCCTCGAACCCCTACTACCAAAGGCTAACTCCCCCAGATCCCCACTCAGGGCATAGCCTGGCCCTGAACCCCAGTGGGAGAACTGTGGAAAGTGTACAATACTCTTAGTGTACACTCTTCAACACTTTCACACATGAAAAAAGGCTCCACAACCTAACAATTAAAAAAAAAATTCTCTTTACAAACTATAGATTAGGATTTGAAGATACCCACCACTCTATGGGCGTACCATAAAAAATATTAAAGGCTCACAAAATGCTCACAATTCAGATTAGTCTATGGATTAGAAGCCGCAGTACCCATAGAGTTTGTGCTGCCAAGTTTAAGGATTGCAATAACTTTTAGAATGACTGAACATGATTCACTCCATGAAAGGCCAATAGAATTAGAAAAATAGGATGAGAGGAGCTTCAAAGCTACATCTAACTAGACCCAAGAGAAAATAATGTTAGGAAATAATTGATAAAATATGCGGAATAATCCATCACAGTATTGTAACAGTAGAAACTAATATATAGAAAATATTACAGATCTCAAATAAAAGTGTAAAATAATAATAACAAAACATAGAGAGACAATATTTAATGTGGTTCACCTAATTTGGGCCATGTCCACTAAGAATCACTTTCTCAGATTCGATTACAAGCCACCATTCTCTTAATACAATACCCATATTTGTTTGGAGTTATGCTCAATAAACTTTACAGATTTCACACTCGAATTCAAAACACATCTGCAATGTTACATAATACCTACCATATGCACAAAACCACATTACTAGACATTTTCTTAAGCATTATTACAAAACCGTGGGTATCAAAACCATGGGCCAAAACCATCCCATAAACCTATGGGTCAAAAATCCTGCCCATATGAGAAAAATCACATTTCTCGATATATCAGGCAGATTTTGTTTTAAAGCCAACTTTTTTTTAGGGGTTGTGCCTGCAAACCCCTACTACCAGGGTCTGCCTCCCCCAAACTCCCGCGTGGGGCCCGGCCCAACCCTGAACCCTAGTGAAACAACTGTGGAAAGTGTATAATACTCTTAGTGTACAATCTTGAACACTTTCACACATGAAAATAGGCTCCACAACCTAACAATTAACAAAAAAATTCTCTTTATAAACTATATATTGGGATTTGAAGATACCCACCACTCTATGGGCATACCGTAAAAACTATAAAAGGGTAAAAAATTCTTACCATTCAGATTAGTCTATGGATTAGAAGTTGCAGTACCCATAGAGTTTGTGCTTCCAAGTTTAAGGATTGCAGTAACTTTTAGAATGACTGAAGATGATTCACTCTATGAAAGGCTGATAGAATTAGAAAAATCAGATGTGAAGAGGTTCATAGCCACGTATAACTAGACCCAAGAGAAAATAATCTTAGGAAATAAGGGATAACATATGTGGAATAATCCCTTATAGAATTGCAACGGTAGAAACTAATATGCAGAAAATATTACAGATCTCAAATAAAAGTGCAAAATGATAATAATACAACACATAGAGACAATATTTAACGTGTTTCACCCAATTTGGGTCACGTTCACTAAGAATCACTTGTTAATATTTTATTACAAGCCACTATTCTCTCAATACAATACCCATATCTATTTGGATCTATGCTCAACAAATTCTACAGAATTCACACCTGAATTCAAAACACATCTGCAATGTTACATAATACATACCATATGCACAAAACCACATAAGTAGAAATTTTCTTAAATAGTTTTACAAAACCGTGGGTATCAAAACCATGGGGAAAAACCATCCCATAAACCTATGCATCAAAAATCCTACCCATATGAAAAAAATCACATTTATCGATATATCAGGCACATTTTGTTTCGAGGCCATTTTTTTTTCAGGGGTTGCACCCCTGAACTGTTGCTACAGGGGGCTACCTCCCCTAGACCCCCACTCGAATCCCGGCCCAACCCTTAACCCTAGTGAGACAAATATGGAAAGTGTACAATTCTCTTAGTGTACAGTCTTTTACACTTTTACAGATGAAAATAGGCTCCACAACCTAACAATTAACAAAAATTTTATCTTTAAAAATTATTTATTAGGAGTTGAAGATACCCACCACTCTGTGGGTGTACCGTAAAAACTATAAAAGGATCACAAAATGCTCACCATTCAAATTAATCTATGGATTAGAAGCCGTGGTACCCATACCGTTTGTGCTTCCAAGTTTAAGGATTACAATAACTTTTAGAATGACTGAAGATGATTCACTCCATGAAAGGCTGATAGAATTAGAAAAATCAGATGAGAAGAGGTTCATAGCCACATATAACTAGACCCAAAAGAAAAGAATGTTAGGAAACAAGGGATAAAATATGCGGAATAATCCCTCACATAATCACAACAGTAGAAACTAATATGCAGAAAATATTACAGATCTCAAATAAAATTGCAAAATAATAATAAAAAAACACATAGAGATAATATTTAACATGGTTCACCCAATTTGGGCCATTTCCACTAAGAATCACTTGCTCAGATTTTATTACAAGCCACCGTTCTCTCAATACAATACCCATATCTGTTTGGAGCTATGTTCAACAAACTCTACAGAATTCACACCCGAATTCAAAAGACATCTGCAATGCTACATAATACCTAACATATGCACAAAACCACACAAGTAGACATTTACTTAAGTAGTTTTACAAAAATGTGGGTATGAAAACTATGAGCCAAAATCATCCCATAAACCTATGCGTAAAAAATCCTACCCATATGAGAAAAATCACATTTCCTGGTATATAGGGCACGTTTTGTTTCGAGTCCATTTTTTTCAGGGGTTACACCCTTGAACCCCTAATACTAGGGCTGCCTCCCCTGGACCCTCGTTTGGGGCCCAGCCCGGCCCTAAACCCTAGTGAGAAAAGTGTGGAAAGTTTACAATACTCTTATTGTACAGTCTTCAACACTTTCACACATGAAAACATGCTCCACAAGATAACAATTAAGAAATTTTTTCCCTTTACAAACTATATATTGGGATTTTAAGATACCCACCACTCTATGGGCGTACCATAAAAACCATAAAAGGCTCAAAAAATTCTCACCATTTAGATTAGTCTATGGATTAGAAGCTGCAGTACCCATAGAGTTTGTGCTTCCAAGTTTAAGGATTGTAATAACTTTTAGAATGACTGAAGATGATTCACTCCATGAAAGGGTGATAGAATTAGAAAAA
This sequence comes from Taxus chinensis, assembly GCA_019776745.2. Lineage (NCBI taxonomy): Eukaryota > Viridiplantae > Streptophyta > Pinopsida > Cupressales > Taxaceae > Taxus > Taxus chinensis. The sequence goes on along the minus strand of CM034148.1, from coordinate 71,488,508 downwards.
TTAGATGAGAAGAGGTTCATAGCTGCATATAACTAGACCCAAGAGAAAAGAAGACATAAGGCATGGAATAACCACCACATCAAGAGGAAACAATTTGATATTAGAGACCAAGTACTCCTATATGATAACAAGTATAAGCACCAAGGGAAATTGAAGGTAAGGTGGTTAGGACCATACATAATTAATGAAAATTTTCCTTTTAGAGTAGTAAAACTACAAAATCTGTAATTGAAATAACTCCCTAGATATATGAATGGGGTATGACTAAAATAAATGTAACTGTTGTATATATCTTCCCCCCGGGTAGATATAGACAAGCGGAAGAATATGGAAACCAAAGAAATTCAAACCTCAGCCCATGGCGCACAAAAAATGGCGCATAACAATGAGTGTCAACATGAGAATGTATGCGCCAAGGGCGCAGGAAAGTGGCGCACAGAAATGGATGTCGACAATGTAAAGGATGCGCCCTTGGCGCACGGAAATGGCGCACAACAATGAGTGTCAACATGAGAAAAAGTTGCGCCTTGGCGCACATAAAGAGGATGTCGACACAAATGTAAATGTGCCCTTGGCGCACAGAAGAAGATGTCCAACATAGAAATAGACGCGCCCATTGGCGCATAGAAAGGAATGTTGACACGGGAAAAGTTGCACCCTTGGCGCAGGTAAAGTGGCACACGTAAACATGTGTCGACATAAACATATTTGCGCCTTTGGGCGCACCGAAAAGGACATGTTGACATGCAAATGAATGCGCCTTTGGCGCACAAAAAGGGGTTGTCGACACAAGCATATTTACGCCTTTGGCGCAACCGAAAAGGATTTTTCAACAATGCATATGGATGCGCCAAGGCGCACCTTCAGGAGGCGCAACATTCTGAGCACTGACAGGAAGCAGACCCTGACCCAGATATTCAGATGGCCCATAACTTTTGACTGGGAGCTCCGATTCACACAAGGTTGGACATTTCGGAAAGCCTACGGTGTCCTATACCTAACTACGACTGGATATCTTTAATTGGGTGGGAAAAAGTTCTTAAAAAATGCAAAATACAGTTTGCCACTTTTGGGGGTTTGATATGGTCCTCACCTACCACCATAATGAGATGAATTAGATACAACCTGAGGTGGGTTGGGGTAGATTTGGACTTTCTCTCTTTTCTCTCTCTCATTCTTCCTATAAATTATAAGGAGGGGGCTTCTTTCTAAAAGTTTGAACATTTTTGTTTTGTGCCTCCTCCCTTCTTCTCTTTGGCAGGTGGAGTCTGTGGAGCTCAAACCTCCCATTTGAAACTGTAATGCACCTTTGCCTCTGGGCATTTTTGCAGTGTATTTGTATCAATCTTTGGAGCAAATTAATGCATGTCCTGTGGATGATTATCAACCCTCTCAGTGTTTATTTACATCCTCCTAATATTTCACTGTGAATATATGGTTATCTGTGCATGATATTGCATTGCACATTTCTGTTGGTCTGTGTTTAATTGGCAAAACATATGTTCTTCATTCCTCGGTGCATCACCTCTGTTAGCTTTAGGTTATTATTTTCATGCATTTTCTCTACTCCTTGTCTCCTTGAAAAAGTTAGACTAGATTTTTGGGGTAAACCCTCTGCGTTTTTACGTGGTGCATACTGAACAGAGGAATAGGAGCCGGCCTTCATCCGGGAGAGCTTTTCTGATTTCGCGAGGTCCCCACACTTGGGAAAAGTTCCATGTTGTGCAATCGCACTGGGAGTCTCAAACGATCGCGTTGTAGAGTCCCAAGGGTGCTGCGATTCGACACCAACAGTTTTGGCACGCCCGGTGGGACCAAGAGGGTCATTCCATAGATTTGAAGGAGTTTTCATGAAATTCGGACCAAAAAAATTGCAGGTTTTACAATTCCAGATTTTTCACCTTCCAGGCTGAACTTTGAATTCGATTTTTCAAGGACTTAACTTGCTCGAAACAAGTCAAAATTTCATCAGTTGATATGATCGGGGGGTAATCTTCAAAAGGGTATTCCTAGAATTTTGACGATTTTTGACTTTCAAATTTTCATGGTTTTTTGAATTTCGGATTTCAGGTTTTCAGAGTAAGTCTGGCGTTTTTTTGGGTTTTCGGAGGACTGTCATTCCAGAATCAAATTCCAAACCCTAAAATGTCAAATGTGCAGGTCTTTTAAAAAAAAATGTGTTTTTTAAATATTGTCAGGTTTTGGGTGTGTAACTTGGCAAAATCTAGTCTTTTGAGGCTCACTTCTCTAACACATCTGGCGACTCCAAAGGGGTAGAATTTAGTGGTGTAGCAGCACAAGTTGCCTAGGCACATGAGAAGAATTCGAACCAGGTCCAATACTCAAGAAGAAGGGCTATTTTTCCACTTGCAACTATCACTAGGCAGAGGAAGGAGAGGAAGAAGACCACAAAGATCACCATCTCCGCCTAACAGGACTTTGTCTTACACCTCCACCCTGGTAGGCCTTTTCTCGCATCAACCAGGGTTCTTAGGCCAATCATAATGGCGCATTTACCACCGAATCCCTTTGTCAATTTCACGGGCAGTAGTCCACTTGCCCTAAATGCTCAGAATCAAATTCCAGTTGCAGCGCTAAAGAATATCCCCTACTTCACAGGTGAAAATCATACTACTCCTATTGATCACATCCAGGATATTGCTAATGCATGTGCAATCCACGAAATAAATGAAATGGATGTTGCAGTCAAGCTGTTGGCTTCATCTTTCAAAGGCAAGGCCTTACAATGGTTTAGGAGCCTTACAGCAGGCTCTATTACGAATTGGAACCAACTTTGTTCTGCTCTTTGCAGCCAATTCGGGGAGAGGGCGGACAATTTATCTTTATTGGAACAGCTGACAACAATCAAAAGGGCTCCTAACGAACAAATGGCAGATTTCAACTTTAGATTCCAACGGACATGGGACAGGATCCCAATAGCTGTTAGACCAACTGCCGAAGGAGCATTCCTTTATTTCTTAAAGGCTATAAATTCAGACATAGCCATGATGATCCAATCAATGGGAGGGACAACGCTGCCAGGGTCCTATGACACAGCGATCAGAGCAGAGAACTGTTTGATCCAAGCTGGAAAGCTTGCACCAAGGCCACCAATGCCTCTCTATCCAGACATGGGAAAGCCTACAACCAGTCAAGCACCAGAGTTGAATCCCATTCCAACTCCTAGGAATCAAAGCAATAATGAGGCGTCGACTTCTTCAAATACTTCAAAGGAATTGCAGGAGGTCATGAAACAATTGCAGAACCTTGGAAATGAGCTTGTGACTATCAAAAGACAGCAAGCTCAAAGTGCTAGACCGTATCAGCCTCAAGCACAGTACCAAGCTAGGCCCCCATACCAACAAAATAGACCACCACCTCAGGCTGCAAATCAAAACCAGAACCAAGGACAACCTCAAGCTGCCAGGCCATTTCGACCGTATGATCCAAATGCAACGACGTCCTCAAGAGCCTTGGTTCCAACACAAAATAACATGGCACAGGAGTATGACTGGTGTTACCCTTGCAATCTACCTCACAATCAGTCAGCATGTTTCAATGGTGCACTGAATCAGGCCTTGATGGTGCAAACCATTGGTGTTGCTCAAGAACCAAGCTAGGAGGAGAATCAACAGCAACAAACACAACAAGAAGGACCTCCAACAGAAATCACATTGGCAAATTGGCAAACGGAAGACTTCTGTGGAGTTAACCAACAGCCTTTTCAAGGCGTGGCTACCAACACACGGTCAAAGAAGAGAAATATAGGAGAGGGACAACCATATAATCCAGTTGTTTCTCAACCCACTCTTACACAACAAGGGGTCAGTAGACCAAACACAGCTCCAAATGTGCAGAATCAACCTAAGGTACCTGTTGTAGCAACACATGCACCTGTTCAAGCTCCAGAAAAGGTTGCGCCAAGCAAGGGACAGCAAAAGGACAATTCATCCCCCTTCAACATCATCGATCAAATGAAGAAGACACATGTGAACATTTCCATGTGGGAATCACTGGTGATCCCAGGGCAACGAGATTTGTTGCAAGCTACAATGGCTAATTGGTCTGCCACAAATGTATCAAACCAGGGACATGAGAAAGTTCTCACTAATGCAGTGCAACATGATGGGGGCCAGACAAGGAAAAATTTGAAGCCTCCACCATTCTATGTTTCGTTGATTGTTGGAAACCACTTGGTACACAACTGCATGATTGATTCTGGGGCAAGTAGTTCAGTGATGCCGAAGCAAATAGCGGATCAGCTGGGTTTGAAATATGAGCCAGTGCTGAAAGGAGTGGTACAGCTAGATGGAACGGCAGTAGGAACAGTTGGGGTCATCAAAGGGTTAAGCCTAACACTACATTCCTGTCCTAATGTTACAGTTCTACAAGATGTGTCTGTGATTGACCTTCCGCCACTCTTTGCGTTGTGTCTATCAAGAGACTTCACTGCAAAAATTGGTGGATATTTATCTGCAGATTGGTCGCACATGATTTTTAGGACAAGGTATGGAGCCAAAGCAACAATCAGGTCAGAACCAATTGCCCATTTCCATATTGAGCCTCATGTACCAAATCCTATCAATGCAAATTGCTCGGTTTTTGATCAGGAGGAGTGTTCAAGTGATCTAGAAACAGGTACTAAGGTCGAGGGAATTCCTGATTTAACTTTGGATGAATGGGCAAACAAGAGTCATGAATTTGACCCATACAAGGAAATTGAAGAATCTGAATTGGGCGTGTATTGTATACACGAAGAAAATTCACCCATTCCCGGCATCATTCAGCCTGAACAAAAGGATGAAAACAAAGTTTGGAAATTATTTTTCGATGGTTCGAGAAGCAGACAAGGTGCTGGAGGTGGTGCGATGTTGATTTCACCACAAGACATCAAATATTTTTCAGCTTTTCGTTTCCAGTTTTCCTGTTCAAACAACACGGCTGAATACGAAGCATTGATTCATGGAATTCATTGGGCCAAGAAAAGGGGCATAAAGAACTTGCAGGTGTTTGGAGATAGCGAGCTAATCGTCAACCAAGTTAGGGGACAACATGCTACAAAGAACGACTTGCTAAGGAGCTACAAGAATAGGGTATGGGACCTCATTGAGGATTTCAAAGCTTTCAACATTGTATCCATACCCAGGAAGAAAAATGAAGCCGCAGATAGGCTCGCAGCAGTTAGAGCGACATTTGATGTGGTTGACAGCATCAGGAGAGAAAAAACGCAGCCACACATCCATGTGGTTGTGAGGCCAGCAGTTCCAGATAACAACACAAGCTGGCAGGTGTTTGAGAACGATCAACAGATCATCAATTTCTTACAAGAAGAGGCTGAATTTTCAGCTAGGAATCAGGACAGATTAGAGCAGCAGTATGGGGATCAAGTAGTACAGCTGCGGACGAACAAGCTTCCTAAGGGTTTGGTAACATTGGAGTCTATCTTCAACCCTAACGACCAGTTTCGTAAGGAAAAGGCAAACATACAGGTCAAGAGAGAAGATTCAGAGCTAATTCCGGTTGGGGAAGACAAAACACTTCAAATTGGCAAAGTGGCCACTGAACAGGAGAAATCAGATTTCATACAACTTTGCCAAGAATTTCCAGATGTCTTCGCTTGGAGCTACGAAGACTTGAGAGGATTCGATCCAAATTTGGCACAACATACCATAGAATTGGATCCAGATGCTAATCCCGTTAGGCAGAAATAGAGACCGGTCAACCCTCACATTGAGCCTCTAATGAAGAAAGAGCTAAATAAGTTGATAGAGGCAAGCATTATATTCCCGATCAAGCACTCAAGCTGGGTTGCAAACTTGGTTCCGGTCAGGAAGAAGAGTGGAGAAATCAGGTTGTGTGTAGATTTCCGAGACCTCAACAGGGCATCTCTCAAAGATCATTACCCACTTCCTTCAATGGAACAAATATTGCAAGTAGTATCCGGTTCAGAGAGGTTCTCTCTCCTAGATGGCTACTCAGGGTATAATCAGGTGATGGTAAAAGAAGATGACCAGTTCAAGACAGCTTTCACCACCAAATGGGGGACCTATGCCTACAAGAAGATGCCATTTGGGCTATCAAATGCTGGGGCCACTTTCCAAAGGGCAATGGATATGGCATTTAAGGGGTTGATCAATAAAATAGTTTTGATATATCTTGACGACATCACTGTATTCTCAAAAAATGCAGCGGATCACCTCTGTCATTTGAGGCAAGTATTTCAGAGGTGTAGAAGATTTGGGGTATCATTGAATCCCAAAAAATGCATATTCTTGGCTCACGAGGGAAAACTTCTAGGCCATATTGTTTCAAAGGAGGGGTTGGCGATTGACCCAGAAAGAGTTGAAGCAATTCAAGCATTGCCATTGCCAAGTCACAAGAAGGCTCTTCAAAGCTTCTTGGGAAGGATCAATTTTGTCCGCAGGTTTGTTCCAAACTTTGCAGCTCTTGCGAAGCCAATAACACTGATGTTAAAGAAGAGCATGGCATTTAAGTGGACATCTGAAGGAAAGGCAAGTTTTGAGGCAATAAAAGAGGCTATATCTCAAGCCCCAACTCTCGTCAATCCAGACTTCTCTAAGGAATTCATGCTATATGCCTTTGGTGGTGGAGACACAATTTCTGCAATCCTGGTACAACAAAATAAAGAAGGGTTAGAACAACCAGTTGCTTTCTTCAGTCAAAGCTTGGAGGAATACGAAACTAGGTACTCTTTCATTGAAAAGCATGTCCTTGTGGTAATCAGAAGCTTAAAGAAATTCAAGCACCTAGTCTCAAACAACAAGATCCAATTATTAGTCTCTCATGCGGGAGTCAAGGACTTCCTTCTAAACAAGGATCTGAATGAGAAACGTGCAGGATGGATAACTCGTGTCATGGAATATGACATCGAGATCAAGGTCACCAAACTAGTACGTGGGAAGGGACTATGTGAGCAGCTAGCCTTGAGTCAGAAAGTGGAAGCTGGTGATGAAAAGGAGACTACCTTGGTACTACAGGATGATCAAGAACAAGAAAATGATGACGTGCCTGCTCCTTGTTGGACTCAAAATATGATACACTTCCTACAGACAGGCCTATGCCCTCCAGAAATGAGCAAAGCAAAGAGGAGATACTTCAGATTACAAGCCATTCCATATGTGCTTGTTGATGGTGTTTTGTTTAAGAAAGACATCAATGGAGTTCTATTGAGGTGCATTGGGATAAGTCAAATTGAGAGGGTGTTACGAGATTTTCATGATGGAGATTCTGGAGGACATTTTGCCCCACGAGTAACAGCTCTCAAAATAATGAAGGCAGGGTATTATTGGGCCGACAGTCTTCAGTGACTGCTATACATGGATAAGAAAGTGCAAGAAATGTGCACTCTTCACAGGCAAAGAAAGACAAGCAGCACTTCCATTGCACCCAATTCTGGTTGACCAACCATTTATGCAATGGGGATTGGACTTCGTCGGGGTCATTAATCCAAACTCAAGCCAAGGCCACAAGTGGATTCTCACGGCAACAGACTATTTCACCAAGTGGACCGAAGCAGTAGCGCTCAAGGAAGCAAATGAGTCTAACATACTAGACTTTTATGAAGGAATAGTGACCAGGTTTGGTGTGCCGTCCACTATCATATCAGACAATGCATTGGCATTTATAGGTTCCAAAATTACGGAATGGGCTGTTAAGAATGGAATCTACTTGAGCACCTCTTCAAATTATTACCCGCAGGGTAATGGACAGGCAGAGTCCACAAACAAAAATTTGCTAAGAATCATCAAGAGGACTCTGGATGAAAATCAAAGAACATGGCATACCAAGCTAAAATCAGCATTATGGGCTGACAGAATAACACCAAAGAGGTCTATAGGTAATTCCCCTTATAAGTTGGTCTATGGAAAAGAGGCAGTATTGCCTATATCATTAGAACTACCTGCATTAGAATTCATGAAGCAGTTGGAGTTGGCTGAGTTCGAACCAATGGAGGCTAGGTATGCAGAGTTGATGGAATTGGAAGAAATTAGAGAACATGCAGTTCAAACAATTGAGAAAGATTAGGCCTTAGTGAAAAGATGGTTTGATAAGAAAGCAAGAGCAAGGACCTTCCAGGAAGGGGACCTAGTTCTGAAATGGGACGCAGATCGGGAAAAACCAGGAAGGCATTCCAAGTTTGATGCCATTTGGAGTGGCCCCTACATGGTCACAGGATGTAAGAGTAGTAATGCCTTCCAATTGTCTACATTGGACGGAGAAGAACTTTCGATTCCGGTCAACGGAATCTATCTTAAACATTTCTACTGAAAAGAGAAAATTTCTACCCTTGTAAATATTAGCTTAGATTTCAATTCCTCTAAGTGCGTTTGCACATTGTCTTGTTGTAGTTAGGTTTCAGTTTCCCTAAGTGCTTTGGCACAGGTTTCGTTGCTCTCAGGTTGTCTCTACAGTTCAAAGTGCTGTCGAAGAAGGAGTTGCGATTTCAGGCTCGGGATCAGAGATCAAGTTGGTTTCAAGTATTGCTTATGACTCCATGCCCAATGGATTTCTAAAAGGGCCACTAATCTTCTACCTAGCAGGCAGGTGATCCCGTTGAGTCGCCAAATTGTTGTATATATCTTCCCCCCAGGTAGATATAGACAAGCGAAAGAATATGGAAACCAAAGAAATTCAAACCTCAGCCCTTGGCGCACAAAAATGGCGCATAACAATGAGTGTCAACATGAGAATGTATGCGCCAAGGCGCAAGAAAGTGGCGCACAGAAATGGATGTCGACAATGTAAAGGATGCGCCCTTGGCGCACGGAAATGGCGCACAACAATGAGTGTCAACATGAGAAAAAGTTGCGCCTTGGCGCACATAAGAGGATGTCGACAAAAACGTAAATGCGCCCTTGGCGCACAGAAGAAGATGTCAACATAGAAATAGACGCGCCCTTGGCGCACAGAAAGGAATGTTGACACAGGAAAAGTTGCGCCCTTGGCGCAGGTAAAGTGGCGCACGTAAACATGTGTCGACATAAACATATTTGCGCCTTTGGCGCACCGAAAAGGAATGTTGACATGCAAATGAATGCGCCTTTGGCGCACAAAAAGGGTTGTCGACACAAGCATATTTACGCCTTTGGCGCCCGAAAAGGATTGTCAACATGCATATGGATGCGCCAAGGCACACCTTCAGGAGGCGCAACATTCTGAGCGCTGACAGGAAGCAGACCCTGACCCAGATGTTCAGATGGCCATAACTTTTGACTGGGAGCTCCGATTCACACAAGGTTGGACTTTTCGGAAAGCCTACGGCGTCCTCTACCTAACTACGACTGGATATCTTTAATTGGGTGGGAACAAGTTCTTAAAAAATGCAAAATACAGTTTGCCACTTTTGGGGTTTGATATGGTCCTCACCTACCACCATAATGAGATGAATTAGATACAACCTGAGGTGGTTGGGGTAGATTTGGACTTTCTCTCTTTTCTCTCTCTCATTCTTCCTATAAATTGTAAGGAGGGGCTTCTTTCTAAAGGTTGGACATTCTTGTTTTGCCCCTCCCTTCTTCTCTTTGGCAGGTGAATCTGTGGAGTTAAAACCTCCCATTTAAAACGATAATGCAGCTTTGCCTCTTGGCATTTTGCAGTGTGTTGTATCAATCTTTGGAGCAAATTAATGCATGTCTGTGGATGATTATCAACCCTCTCAGTGTTTATTTGCATCTTCTTGATCTTTCACTGTAAATCTGGTTATCTGTGCATGATCTTGCATTACACATTTTTTTTGGTCTGTGTTTATTGGCAAGACAGGTGTTCTTCATTCCTCGGTGCATCACCTCTGTTAGTTTAGGTTTTATTTTCTGCATTTTCTTACCCTTGTCTCCTTGAAAAATTAGACTAGGTTTTGAGTAGACCCTCTGCATTTTTACGTGTGCATCTGAACAGAGGAATAGGAACCGGCCTTCATCCGGAGAGCTTTTCCGATTTCGCAAGGTCCCACACTTGGGAAAAGCTCCATGTTGTGCAATCGCACTGAGATTCTCAACCCATCGAGTTGTAGAGTCCCAGGGGTGCTGTGATTCGACACCAAATAGAAAATCCTCCCAATGAAGGAAAGAAGGATAAAGCCGAAAAATGAAGGAAGATGGAAAAAATCACCAAAGGAAGTAGAAAGAAAAACCAAAGAAAAAATATATCGAAGAAATCCGTGGAAGAAATAAAATAGAAAATAACCATGGAAAGAAGTAATGGGAAAAACTGAAGGAGGAAGTAGGGAAACCACGAGACAAAGAAAATAAAACCGTGAGATGAAGAAAAAAATAAAACCATGGAAAACAGGAGGATGAAACCGTGTAGCGAATAAGGGCCATGGAATGAATAGAAAATATGTGAAACAAAAGAAAATATGGAACACTCAAAATACGTAGGATAAAATCAGTGACAAAAATAAAAAAAATTCCCAAGAAATGTAATTAATGGACCAGGTAGAAAGAAAATGATATAAAACGTGTCAAACTATAATAAGCTAAGGCACTGAGAGCTTGATCAAGTATGAAAAATAAAGCTAGGGAAAAAATTAGGGAAAATTGAGTAGAAGAAATGGATACTCCTATTGAAGTCACACAAGTAGAACTTCTAAGACCGAAATTTTAGAAGCACTCCATAAAATCAAATACACATGATCCAGAGGGATAATTTTCATGTATTCCTTTCAAATTCACATGCAAATGTGATCTCTAGAAGTATATACATTCACCCATTATTGAATATGATCATACCAAATTGGAAGTAGACAAGGTGTTACTGGCAGTTACAAATTCAAAAACCCACTAAGAAGAATATAAGTAGATTGTGAAGGTAATCGAGGAATTGAAACTCGATGCATGGAGTAAAATTTTGTACTTCCCAAGGGTAGACAAGGTGATCAAAGTTCTCGTCAGCTATCTACATAATCAAATTCTTTATTTAGACCAACCATACCAAATTAACACAGAATTAATGGCCAGGGTTACTAGGCTATGGGCAACTGAATGGTCCGTAGTAACAAAGAAGGTCCCAATGAAGGATACGACAAGGGTGATGGGTGTCACGACATGTAAAAGAGTCATTCAAATTGCTAATATTCAAAGTGCCACTTTAAGGTATGCTGCCAAAGCCATATGTTTGAAAATTTATCATTCTAATAAGGGGGATAGTGCTCATGGGGTGAGTTCCTAAATTGCATTAGATATGGTTACAACCCACTCAAAATATAGCTTAGTAGAGTTATTAGCAACAAAATTTCATGAAAATGTAAGGAGAATAAAAGAAGGAAAACAAACATTCTGCTATGGATTGATATTATTTTGTCTATCAATGTATTTCATAAAACCACTCACTCAAAAAGAAGAATTAGTTGATTGGAAGCTGGATACCCGTATCGTGGAGAAAATCTGGGAACATATGAAAACAATGGACGCTTTCACTCAAATTACTTCACTCATTATATGGATCGATAAAATTAGGGGTTTAGATGCAAATAGAGCTATAATATCAGAACAAGTTATGGCCAGATATGAATAGGAGGTTATGTTCATTACAGATATTGATTATACCTTCATCAAGCCATTAGTTTCCTATACCGATCAAATACTGCCATTTCCTTATGAAGCTTCCGATGAACTAGTAGCTACATCTATACAAGCACTGCGAGCATACCTGGTGGATCCTTAAAAACCTACCCTCCCTAGTTTTGGTGACGTTATTAAGGAAACCTTTGAAGAATATAAAAAAAACTATTTAGGAAAAAATGGGAAAATTAGAATCAAGTGCGGGAAGTCCTAAGATATATAAAAGAAAGAAAGGTCCTAGTACTACAAAACCTATCACCAAACGAGAAAAATATTTAGCAGAAAAAGAAAAGTTGTAAGAATTCATGGCCAATAAAGAAAAATAGGAAGTAAAATTTGTAGAAGATATTTCTGAGTTAGACGAATAGGAAAATCCATTGCAAACACATACACAGGAGCAATTAGAACCCTAGATTCTAGAAGAGGTAGAATTTATGGAGGAGACAAGACTCACGGGACAACTATACAACTATTATAAAAAATTCTTAACTCCCGGTGGAATTTCACAAGTTGCACAAGAATAAACCGTATGTAAAAGAGGAGAAAAAATGGCCATCTTAGAAGCTATAGTATATTACTTGGATAAATATGCCTTTGTACTTGAATATATAGCCCATTTTCTTACACCAGCACTAGTAGAAGAAGTCCACGAAAAGATAGATACAAAACATATAAACCTTCTGGCCGCACTTCAACAAGAAAGAAGTACCTTAAAACAAAACAAACTCTACACTAAAAGGGAGTTGCATAGGATAAAAAAAAGTGGAGGAATTGATTGGACTATTGATTAAACAAAATTTTTAGAGAGAAGAACAAAATAAGGAGATATACAAATAAAAGGTAGTATGAAAATAGATAGAAGAAATTGAAAGAAGCAAGAAATAAGACAAAAAGAACATAAAGAAAAAAAAGAAAAAGAGGAGTCAGAAAGGAAGTATTAAGAAGAAATGATAAGAAAAAAGAAAGAGGAACAAGATAAGAAGAAACAACAAGAAAAGGAACAAGCAGAGAGAAATAAGAACGAAGAGGAAGACAAAAAACAAAAGGAAGAGAGAAAAATAAAAAAAAGCAAAGCAGGATAAAGAAGAAAAAGATTTGAAAATAGAACATGAGAAAAAGAAGGAAAAATAAGTAGTAAAAAAATAGAGGAAAGAAAAAGAAAGGGTGGTAGAAGAAGATAAAATAGAGAGGGAGAAGAAAGATACAGAAGATTTCAGACTGTGAAATCAAGAATCGACAAGGCTTCTAGGAGATAAACTTCTTCAAAGTAGCCTTGAGGTGGTTTGGGTGTTGTTTTGTTGTTGTTACATTGTTGTTTAGCTGTTGTTTTTTAGCATTTCTATAATGTTTCTGCTATTTCTTGGTAGTTCCCTTTTGACTACTTCTTGGCTTATTGTAATATCTAAATTTTGATCCTTTTTTGCTACTTACTCCTTTTTATCTATATTTGAACCTCTTTTATATTAGGGTATAGTCCCTTCAAAACTATTTTCCATTAATAAAAGAAGAAGAAGCATCATAAAAACAAAAGGAAAAGGAACAAAAGGACAAATAAGAAAGAGATTAGAAACAAAAAGAAGAAGAACAAAAGGAGGAGGAGAAATACATACAAACAAATAAGATCTTATAAACATCCTCCTCGACCAATATAGACACTACACAAGAACCTAGAGACTCATTGGTGAAAATAAAGCAATATCTCCAGAAGAGAAAACAAGAACAATCAATCTAGTTGCAACAAGGAGTTTTTGAACAAACCGCAGAGGGGTAAAAGGTCCATTTAGAAAAGTTAACTCCGTTACAAAAATCTACTTGCAGCTAATTACTTAAACAAAGTGCTACGTAAGATTGGATGCAAAGGTGTGTCAAGCTTGAAGAATCCATGCAAAATATACTCTCTGCCATTAAAAAAAATAAGCCACATATCAAAATTGACCCTAATCTCTCAGTCAAAGTGACCATAGAGAACGTGGTAAGTAAAATATTAAGAGAGCACCACATAGATTTTGAATCAAAAAAATATAGAATCCGCAAGAATGAAATAGAAGAACAAAAACTAGAAATTATTAAACCTCATCTAGTAGAGAATTAGAAGAAAAGGGGAGAATTTCAAGCTATGCTAGCTAATCTAGAAGCATAGTTGAACAATGTTATGGTATACTTCAGATACACTATTGAGTGGCCGAGTATAACCATGGAAGATAAGGTGGAAATGGAAAAATTAGAGCAAGAGATACACAAGGCTACCATAGAATATGATATCTCCAAAGATAAATATGGAATTCAAAGGAATAAGCTAGAAAAAATTATAGAAAAGTACCAAAACCAGCAGAGGGCATGGAAAGATAAAATTTATGACATGTAAGAATGTAGCAATACCTTGGACAAAGCTTTAATAAGAATGCAACAAGAAACTTCCATAGCTCAAACTTGATGGAATAATGTGCATTCACAACCCGCCCCATCCAACATAGTTGTGATAGTTCAGGAAAATACACAATTATGAGAGTGGACTGATCAGGTGAACAATCATTTGTCTTCTTGGTACATTTATGAAAAGAATATTCCTTCTTAGATTACCAAATATATGCTGCAAAATATGCCATAAAAACTTAGAGGCCAAGGCATCCCACAAACCTAGCTAGGTGAGTCGAGTGAGGGAACTCTTCCTTATGCTAGATGTCTAAGTTTATGGGGAGGTTCATGCATCTACAATGTGGCGTCCCATAAACCCAGTAGGGTGAGTTGAGTGAGGGAATCTATCCCTACGCTAGATGTCTAAGTGTTGGTGGTTGATGCCTACATAAGATGTCTTGAAGAAACCTTTTGACGAAAGAACATGGTTCTTTGTCTGTTGTTGTCTTGAGGAAAAGACAAATTTTTAGTGGAAGATGATGTTGATAGGGTTCTTTATAAAGTTTTGAGATAACTGTATATTTAAGGAAATAACCACTGAAGTCAAGAAATAACCGTGAAGAGTTGGATCAAGCCATGAAGAAAATAATGAAGCCACAAGTATAAGATGAAAGCCGTTGAAGAATAGAAGAAACCACATGATAAAGCAATAAGCCACACATAATTAATAAATAATCATTAAGTTATAAAAATCAACTATATGTGGATGAAGCCATGAGAGACTAGAACAATCCACGATACAATAGAAAGAGCCGCAGAAGCTGACATTAAGCCATGGAACGAGGAAAAAAAAAACAATAGAGGCATGAGTCAAAAGAATTTTATTTTGGGGTCAATTGCATTTTGGTTATTTATCGTACCTAATTTATTGTATATGAGGGAATCACAAGAAATGTATGTGTGAGTACCATTTTAAGGGATTTTATACGAGAGTTAGAATATATGAGATAAAACGAGAAGAATGTATGATGTAATAATTTTTGATAAATAAATAAAGGCTGGAGTTTGGAATAAAATATTTTATATGCTTTCATTTATATTTCTATTCTTAGAGTAGATGTGGTGTATTTCCCAAGCACATCCTTAACTAAGGTCAAATTTCCTAAACCTCACAACACTGTCGGGGTTTCAGGTTAACAGTCTATTTTCTTTGAAAGGACACTAATTTCATAGTAGCCTTCTAAAGAGGGGCAAATGTAGACACCCTAATTTCACACCTATCCTAAATCAATTAATTTCACCTTTCCATTTCCCACAACACTACACATTGAATTAATTGATTTTAATAGATTAATTAATCCATTTCAAACCCTAATTTAAAACCAATCATCCCCACATGCCAAATATTCCCCATGTCCCCCCACATGTAAATTGAATATTGAACTTTAATTCTAGGCCATTCCTCATGTCTCCCACTCACCTAATTATGCTTAATTTCCATAATCATGATTACTCCAAAGCTTCAAATTAATCCCACTTCTAGACTATAATAGAGCCTGACCCCCCCTTTCTGAATAAGCTTGAATATCCTGTTAGAGTTCTTGCATCCTTTAAGCATAGAACATTGCTCCACCCCATCCTAATGCCTAAATAGATCCATTTTGATCATCACAAATCCATTATCCCCTTTATCCATTGGTGCAAATTAATTTGATCTTGTTGCAGAGAAGTTCTTGCTTCCAATCATGGATTACCCACACTTCATTTCCTATTATGATGTTTGTAATGGAATCACGAAGGATAAGGTATCTAGATAGCTGCTTTACTTTCTTGTTATCATTGTATTTTCCTAGCCCATAAATAGAAACATCAACAAAAAATATCCATCCACAATGATCTATTGTATTACCTTATTACAAAACACATAAGCTGAATACACCATGAACATCATTATAGAGATATGTAAAGAAACATACCAGTAGCATGAATTTGTTATGATACAGATCTCTCAACCCCTTATAATCCATGAAAATCAATACATACATACATACATACATATAGGGGTGGGGACTTTCCCTTCATCACCCATGCACTCTTGAATTAGGTTGCATGCTCAAAATATCCATGCGTTCATAAAAAAATAACTAGAGAAGCATGCAAGCTTCACTTAATAATATATTATCTATAATTAACTCTAGATCTAATATTGTTATTAGCTTGAACTATGCATATATTTTATCTTCCACTTATTCCAAAAATAGCCTTTACGTATCCTTGGAGTATTCATGTCTTTATCCAATGCATGCTCTATACTCCATCTTATGTTTAGCCCATGTCATGAAAAAATGATAAGTCTTCAAATATGTCTTTATGTCTCTAGGTGTGAAAAATTAGGGCAAAATTTTTTCAACCTTCCACGCCTACTTAATCACCCCCTTATTTTGTGTCACTATCATATGTGCCTTTGATACTTAGTCATCATTTCATAGGGAAGACATTACCCCACACTAATTTCATTTCTACCCCTGAAAATGGGTACTCATACCTTATCTTTCCAAATAATTAAAGAATCAAGAATAACTTAACATAATTAATGAAAGAATGAAATAATTGATGAACCAATGTTCTTTTCGATATCTGACAGTAATAATTCATGCAACTCACTCTTAATGTCTTCTTCTAACTCATTCCAATGATTGAGTCCCTTCTTCACCTTTTCTGGTATTTCATCCATTGTCATATTTTTTCCCTTATTCTTTAGCACCCTTAATACACTAGCTAAATAGGAAACCATTCCATCCATTATTCATGCTATTAGTTTCCCAATTTCTTTTAATTTTTCCTTGTGAGGATCTTGGGCTCCTCTGAGCGCATCACGCTTATCTACTAACAATGTCGGCCTCTCCTCACGTCCCAAAGTCTCATTTTTCTTGGCAATAAGGACCTCATTATTTTCAACCAATGTAATTTTTTTAATGATCATCTCTGGGTATTCACACATATTCAACACCAAGTCTTCCTTAATTGTTTGTAGTAGTGCATTATATTCAACTATCTTGCACATTATTTGTTTCTTCATTCCATCTCTTACAAATACAACATATTTATATTTTTTTTCACATGTTTCCTTTGCACTTAGGCCATACACGTTGGTTCCTTCATCCAATAGTAAGTACACTATAGTCCTCAAGTAATGTAGGGCCGACGGAAAGTTTCCAGTGACCTTTTCTTCATATTGTGGCCCTTCCCTTAAAATTTCCTCTCTAATCTCTTCGGCCATCCCAAGGCATGTTTCCACCTTATATTATATTTTATCCTTTGATTTATTCAGGATCTCTATTTCTTATTCCTTATCATTTTTATCCTTGAGAAAATTTCTCAAGGTATCTGACCTATCAACATTCTAGTGCTCGACCTCTGTAACTATTTTTGTCAATGCATTACTTGCCTACTCATCAGAGAACTCCGTGGGCTTGATTTTCACATGCTTAGAATGTGGATCCTTCTTCATTCATTTGGTGGCACATGAATCCTCACACACATCAAACTTGAGATCATCTATATGAGTCTACATACTCCATGAAAATTATTTCCTTGTGCGTGTATTTACCATTTTATGGTCCATTAACTCCCATCCATAAAATTGTTTCTTTGCAAGAGTGATTTTGAACCTCACACGAATAATATTTGTAGGGTAGTTAACATAACCTAACTTAGGTTTTTTCATCACATCTTGATTCTTCCCACTAGTGTGCTCATCTATATGCTCCTGTGCTTCAATGAACTCTTTATTCTCTTCTCTTATTCTACCCTTAGGTCCACCAGTTGGCTTCTCAACACTAAATTATTTATCTATATCTCCTCCAACATAGATTTATTCTTTACACACATGGATTATCCCTCTAGGGACTTGTAAATCAAACTATAGTTGTTTGTTGCCAATCCGTTGTTCTTATTGAATTTCAAGGCTAGGCATGGAGATACTTTGATGTGCAGTCTTGTTTGATGATTTCTCCTCATCACTATCTTTTATAGGCACATACTTGCACCTTCTTCTTTACTATTCTTAGTCTTCTTCATGGGTGTCACACACGGTAACCTCCTCACAGGCTGTGAAGTTCCAATTCCTAGATCTACATTTTACACCCCTGTGTAGTTTCCTTTTTCCATGATCGAATGTAGTATTGTCTTATTTTACTTCTTATTCTCTTTCGAGGACATTTTGTAAGTCCTTTTTCCTGTCTTGTGGGTGTATACTCAAGTTTTATATTTGTGCCCATACAATTTTTGTTCTTTGGAGGACTTGAAAGTGAAACATCCTCACCAAAGATATAATTTTCATCCTTGAACCTCAACCTTAGATATACATACATGCACGCTAGTTCTATTTTTCCCATAGCCATTACCTCTAGAGTGATATCTATATTATCCAACCCATATTCTCCACATATTCCCCCATGTTTGGGTAGACATATGTCTTGCACAAGATATGAATGTCTGAATCTACCTTATTAGTGTCAAACTAAAACTTCCATGTGTTATGCTCCCAATTCATCGATTCTTTAAAATAAAAAAATTAGTAAATGCAAAAGGAAACTTATAACAGGGGCTCTTCTCACTCATCGTCATGTAAAAGTGCCACAAACGGAAGTGTTGATATGTTGTGAACTGTAACATTTCCATTTTAAGACACTAGAACAAGGGAATTTTTTTCTTTTTGATAACGTTCTCTGCTCTAAACCACGTAATTTAGAACACATGTTTCAAGTTCAAATAATTTTTCTCTGTTCTAAATGACCTAATTTAGAACACACAATGATTTTTAGACCAATGTTCTCTATTCACATATTCATAATATGGGAAACACATTCCATGCCATTCAATCATATAACAGATAACCATATGCTACTGTAATGACTCGAAGAACTACCGATCTCCCATTTCATGACTCGGCTACTTACCAATCCTTCATGTTAATCCATGCATTGTATACTAAGTATAATTGGTTCCCTTTACCTTTTTTGTTATTGAAGTGCTCCATTTAAGAGGC
Source organism: Taxus chinensis (assembly GCA_019776745.2). Taxonomy (NCBI): domain Eukaryota; kingdom Viridiplantae; phylum Streptophyta; class Pinopsida; order Cupressales; family Taxaceae; genus Taxus; species Taxus chinensis. The sequence goes on along the minus strand of CM034148.1, from coordinate 71,469,524 downwards.
CTATCTGAATATCTATTACTGATATTCATCTAAAATCCTACTTCTTAAACCAGGTGATTTAGGACAACACAACCAGTAGCTTATGATACTTTGGCCAAAGATTCTCACATGCTTAGCATGATCATATTCCTAGATGTTATACTCGTTAATGGAATACGTCCTTCACCGCACTTCATCTGCTACCTAGAATGGTCTTTTCTAACTTTTGTCAGTTCTCTTGTCCAAGGTTGCACTTTAACCCAAGATAACAATATGAAAGAGTATAGAGAGGCACCCATGATGACTAAAGGTATGTAGACATACCTTGTTGACCCTAGTCAACTACGTGTGTCTAGTTACCTTTAGTCTTCACGAGTCACTCTGTATACAAGGTCATATTCCTAACTTGGTCCAAAGTAAAACTGAGGCCAAGTCCAAGCTTATGTAAACCTAGGTGATCTGATTCGAATGGGTGTTGTAACATGTTAGCTGCAACATTGTGTCATCATGAATGCCAGGCCTTCATGAAGACACCTTATTGCAGCTGGTGTGTATCAACATCCTATGGAATCATCTCGTTTATAGTTACATATCCAACTAAAAGTTTGATTATATTCTTATCTTTATTATTTTAAGAATATGTTTCAGCAACCTTGCTGATCCTCTAACCTCATTGTTCATTGTAGTTACATAGTTAGGAATGACTTGAATTGTCTCATAGCTTAATATGAATTCACTCCTCCTTATTGAAGGATTGCATATTCCTTTCTTGGTTCATTAATTAAAGCTTCAAACTTACAATCCCCTACAACTTAACGAAGTAATATTAACTTACTAAGCTTAATCAAGTTCATTCACAGCTAATTTTAAATTCAGGTTTCCTTTACATTAGATGTCATTTAAATGAGGTCTATTTTTGAAATGAATGTATTCATTTATTTACAATTACCTTTCTTCAATTTAAGGTTTGTTAAGAGGAGATATGATTCCTCCTTCTGAATATCCTTTGGGAAAGACACCCCAAGGAGTATTAACGAAATCTGAATACAGAATTCATTTGTCCTTTCCTTAGTATTCATTAGTTTAGAATCCAATTCCAAATATTATGTATACAAGGTTCATATGTATCTTACTCTTTTACTAATGTCAATTAAATGTCCATATTGACCTAAGTATTAATCAATTGTACATTCCAACTTAAAATTTGTATTCAAGTGAAGAATAGATGTTATATCCTTTTAAATCTAATAGCCATCATTTGAATAAGTACAAATTCAATGAATAAGAATAATATCACGATTATATTTCAACAATTCAATAATGGTACAATAATTAAAATAACACACCATTCCCTTCTCTCATTCCTCAAGATAAAATATATACATTTTACAAGTCCAAGCAACTAGACTTCATTCATGCCAATCAACATTGATAACTCAAAAGAAAGAAGAATACAACTTTTCCTTTTTCCATTTCCTTCGAGAATAATAATAAAATCTCAAAAAAGATCCATCCTTTAGTTAATTATAAGAAGCATCATAAAACAACATGTCTTCATTATTACTCAGAGAATCCATCTGCAAAATTTACTAGCATGGGTCAATTCATCGAACTGAGCATGTTAAGCACTTATCATTAAAATGAATTGCTCTTGACTAACTCTCTCAATAAAAGAACTCTTCTTTTATGAAACATCTTGTAATTGAGATGGAAATCACCTAAGAGTTAAGTACCCATAAGGATGAACAATTTAAACAACCATGTATCAATAAGTAGCATCAAAATCATATAGTACTATTATCTAACAACACCTCAAAATAATTACAACAAACATGCAATAATTTATCCCCATTTTCTTACTGTTTCCTTCCAAAAATGAAAACAATTCATTCCATATTTAGACAAATATTACAAAGAATATTTTCTCTAAATAATCTCAGATTAGAAGCATTTGTAAGAACTAATATAAATATAATACTGTTCGAATGAAATCACTTTCAATTCCATTCCATCATTGTAAATGGGATTCATAAAATGAATTGACTAGAAATTTAAATAGAACTCCTTCACCTTTATACTACTCACTTGATTTCAACCAATTCAAATGCATAAGAGAAAGGCAATCATACACCATGACAAAAACCTATGTCACTTTTTAGAATTCAACAAACAACATAGTACTCATCCAATTCAGAGAGGGAAAAATAGTAGGTAAAATGCAATCGATTACACCCGAAGACAGTCGCAAGTTAATTCAATATCCCTTAATGAAAATTTAATTAGGATAAGAAAGGAAAGGAATTATTACTCCTAGTTACCTTATTCAATAATCCCTAAATTATTTAATCACAACCGAACTGGTCAATCTTATGCAAGAAGAGATAACAACTAGAGAAAATAGTCAAGGAGAGAGCAATTAAAAGTCAATAATCAAATGAAAGGAAGGAGATTCACATTACTTCTTCCCAATACATAGCTGAACATCAAACTATGACATGCAGACCTGTAATCAGTAGGGTAATTCTTAATAGCTTACTAACTACCATTCAAGGAAAGTATTCAAGAATTTATTTTGCATTTGACCCGCAAGTATCAATAACAAATGAACTTTCAATTGCAACTGTTTCCATTAGTTATATTCACTAAAAATAGACACATCTATCCAGGCATAAAATGAGTAAGAGTATACAACAAGGCAACATGATCCTGATTTCACTGGAATAAATAAAGAAATCATTTTTCAACCACAAGAGTAAGGGATCTACTCAGGATCAGTTTCAATGAAAACAATAAAGAGGTTTAAATCCATAGATTATATATATATATTCATCATTGAGTTCAAAGAAGAAATAAAAACTATATGCTCTACCCAATCCATCAGATAACCAGGTTACTCTATTCCAGGTTCGATAAGAATTTATTTCCAAATAGTCATTGATGGTTACAAAAAAAAAAAGGAGGAACATTGTATCATTTTAGATCAAGAAAATGTAAAGACAACACGATAAATCTATAGTTCCTAAAATAATTCACATCACCATACACTGTAATATGGCAAGGAAGAATAGTTCACACAAAAATTCCTGTCAAAGCATTCCCACAGATTCCATAACCTTTGAGCACACACAAAACTTTGAAAATAGTATACACATCACTATCACCTTCAGCGAGTTCAAACCCACAATAGACAACAAAAATGAATACCCATTACTTTTGAAATCAAAACAATAGATGAAATCTATCTTCAGTTACTATTTCAACAAAGATCACCCATTTACTCATGCATGCATCAAGAAAATACCCAAATCGCATCTTTTCCTAACAAAAACTCAAGCAAAAGATCACATCTAAACATATCAACATATTTTCACAAGAACACACATGTATAAGAGTAGAGTTCTTTTAATGAAGACGTTTAATAAAGAGCATAATTGTTTAAAGAAAAGAGCGTAACATGTTTGTATAATTTCTTATTAGCTCGTGGAAGGTCACAGTCGAGCTTCTCCAGAGTTTCTTCCCTCCAAACAACCTTAATCAACCAGATTTCTCAACTACTTCCACATTTCCACAGGCCCAGAAACCACTCGGAGGCAGTCAAAACAAAAATGGCCAAAAAACAAACTTATAGGTCCGCCAAAGTAACAAAATGTAGAGCAAAAACCCAAAACCCAAATGAATAACAATAACTCACAAAATTCCTCTTTCCTCTTTCCTAGGTGGGTTAGTTGTCAAAACTAATGTCAACAAATGCATTGAATGCATTTTCTCCCTCTTTCTCCATGCCACCGCCGACTCAGATTTGGTGAGTTCTATCTTATAAATTTGCATGTAATTCAAATTTAGTTATATTGCTAGTTAGATGCCTCTAACTCCCTTGCTCCTACCAAAATTGGCATTTAAAACTACAAAGACTACATTTAAGTCCTTCATTTAAGTTTAAACCTTCCCCCTTTATGCTCCCACTTGACATGTATCACATAGGCCCCTCTTAGGAATTGCAATAGTTTAGGTCACAATTTTAATAGTTAGGTTTCCTTCTAGGTCATAGATCCTTAGGATTCACCTTAGGTTAGTTTATAAATCTTTTAAATTAAAATTCATGTAGGATAAAATATTATTTCATAGGTTAACACATAACCCTTATCCATTCCACAACAGGTTCCTAGTAGGTTTTACCGCATGAGGCTTAAAACCAGTATAGTGCAGGACATTCCGTCCAAGGCCAAATATATGCCTAAATATCATTGTATCAACCCCTTTGTCTCTCTTATGCTTTCTAGCATTACAATTCACATGTATCTAGGAAATCAAACCTTACCATTGGCAGCACGATGCCAAGTAAGTATACCTGTAACCAGGTTCTTTAAAAATTTACAACAATCTCCATCTCGGTTCCAGACTTCATTTTATTTGGAAAGTCAACCTACAAAATGAAAATAAAGAAGGTTGAAGCATACATTGGATCAATGGGATTGATTCAAGGTGTGCTGTCACATAAATATGAGTTCATTAAGTACAAAATAAATTTTGTAGGTTCACAACTTTGTAAATTACAAGATGTAATGACATCATTTCCAAGTAAGAAAAATTACAGTATGCATGAATTCAAAATAGTAATACTTACTCATTGAAAACACGACTTTCAAGGTCAAAGAATAAACCTTCACATGATAATTCTCATTTACACATTTGTAGCATCACAATAGAAGTTATCATAATAACTGCCAAGATCAAGATGTTACATGAACTCATCCTAACCCTCCAAAATGCTGGGAAATTATCTAGGGATGTATCACCCCCCCTCAAATTCATCGCGTATTATTATAAATCATTTATCTATGTGCTTCTTGTATGTCCCTGTTATAGTGCCTTGGCATGTGAAGCTCATGAAATTCCTCAGAAGTGAATTATTTTCTAAAGGATACAGCCAAATCTTTTGCTTTGGCCCGTTAGGAACTTTAATCTCACAAAATATAATCAAAATTAAGATGGTGCCCCAAGTTATCTTCTCACCTTTATCAGCTTGGATGCATGCCTATTCCACTATGCCATCTTTGATGTACCCTATAATGGTATAATCATTCACCATTTTTTGTGTTATATATGTTCACTTCCTTCCATATCTTTGAAGCACCCAACTTGAAGCTGACCAGGCACACAAATACCCTGGTGACCTTGTCCTTTATTTTTGTAATGTTAAAATTCTAACCTACCTTGTGATAATTAAAGGTGATAGACGTTGCCTCTACTCCATCATCATCCGATAGATCACCTGCAATCTTTGAACTAGAGTCATGCAACACTATAACTTTTATGATCAATTTTGTTGTAATTCTCATTCTCTTTTATGTAAAATAAAATTAATCCTCATGTACATGAGATACAATCCACTGATACAAATGATTAGGCTTGCCAAAGAATTAAAACTCAAAAAAATGGATAACAAAAAAACTCTCAAGCAACTGGTAGATTTAATTGTGCATTAATCTCTACCCATATGTAGTCCTTTGATTTGTCTTCAAGATGGTATCTTCTTTTATATCCTTCCATGTATTATTTACTTGATGATTGAAGTCACTGATTTGGCACTTAGTTATATGGGACATCCATGTTCTTCCCTTGATCAAATATTTAGGGTATTGCATTTCTACAAACCACTCATGTGGTGCTTCCTCGATCTTCCTCTTAATGGTTGGAGCTCTCTTTGGTGCCATTACTCTACTCAAGTAAAAAAGTGTTATGAAAACTATAAATATTTCAATGCCTTACCCTTGTACCTTTGATCTCATCTATTTCTTTAAGATATCCCATGCCCTTATGTGCCCTAGCCATGAATTATGTCTCCTTCAAACCCTAACAATGTGAATCTTTCCTTCTGTAGAAATCCAACCCACTCAAACACTTATTCCATACAAAGCTCTGGTACTTCCATGTATTAAAATCACATGGTTTTCTACTCCATTGATTTCTCTTTACACTTCACACTTTGTCACACTTCACAACTTGAGAACTCAAAAGATGTAAGGTAAGAAATAGACTCACATGAACTTCTTTTATCACTTTTCCTTTCAAAATTTATCAGTTTATCTACATTAATTTCTCCTCAACTACCACTATACATGGCATTAATTCCTCTCTTTCACTATTTTGTGCATCATGCCTTATTCTTCTGTTCCCCCTAGCGTAACCTTCTGGTGTATGCACTAGTTCTCGTCTACATACCTCCTTATGCCTAAGTACATCAACCACTATGCCTCATCCGAAGTAGTTTCCCATGCTTCTTCCTACCTCTCATTACACTATGCGCCTACCCATCTATGCATGGTATTTAATCTGAGAAATTTCCTTAAACACCTTCAATCTGAGCACCTGTAACCTTCTCCCTGCACGCACAAATATGCAACATAGAGCAAATCACTTATTCTTTCTAATCTACCCCACACTAAAAGTATGCATGGTCCTCTACAGATGAATGCAATTGATAACAATTAGTTGCGAGTGTGCAAACACACTTATTACAACAAAACACTAAACTAAATTGATAAAGCATAACAACAATGAAAGGAAACACATTAAAAGTGTCAACACCCATAATTACACCTAAGCAATTTAAATACTTAAATTCCGCTAATTATCTCCTTTCTCACAAATTGAAGAAATATCGTCAAAGGAACCCATATTTCCTCTTATTATCATTATTTAATTACAATACGCTAATTGATTAAGTCACCTATCCAACTAACATCCTGATTAACGACCTTCCATTAATTATTTACCCCTTCTATCTAGACTAATTAATTATTATTAATTAATTAGCCTTCCCCTTCATTTAACCAATAAATCAATATTTAATTGATTTAATCCCCTTCTAATGGCCTAAATCATACTAATATTCCTCTAATTATCTTCTATAAGCTTACATCTACCTATTAGTTAATCACCTTTGATTAATTAAAACACCCCCCCAACTCCCATGACTTGCTAATTATAAATTAAACCATTCTAAAGTAAGGTTACCTTTTATAAAGCAATCTTATCCATTTCTAATCATGTTTTACCTTTATCCCACATGTAAAGAGATGAAGTGTTTCCTTTATCCATTGGGCTATATAAGGAGCCCTCCTTCTACCTTTGTACCTACACCTTAACTTCTTGAGAAGAAAAATGCAAAGAATATAGCAAAATAGACTAAAAGTTTTCCTTTGTTTTCTTGAGAGTTCATCATATTGAAGAGTTTAAGCCTCTTTCCTAAGTGCTTAGGTCATATGGGAGGTGTCAAAATGGTCTTGTACCCAACTTTGATGAGCCCTCATTCCTAGGTTCTTGGAATACCAAAGAAAACCATTTTTTATTGCAATGGAGCCTACTTAGGTCCACTCATTTATTTGTTGTTAGAGAATAGTGGATTTTAGATGTTTTAAAATTGTTAGTTTCAAAGTTTTATTGATGAATATTTAACATCTAACCCTTGTTTAATTCTTATCATGATGGTGCTAAGTAGTTTGTTTAACTCTTGCTAATTAAGGCTATTTATGTGTTAGTTTTTACTCATATTAGCATTAGTTTAAAAACAACACATGCACACAAAAAGTAATGCATTAAAGGGAAATATAATCTAAGTGGAAACATTAACTTATTATAGACACCAAGAAGACTTATTTATTGTAGGGCTTTAGCCTACTCCCATTGAAGTAAGTGGGAAATAAAGTGCCATCCAATGACTATAACGAAAAGTTTCCGATTCCAATATATTTGTTACTAGAAATGGTCCCAACCAATGACATTTAAATTCCCTTAGGTGGCACAAAAAATTTGAATCATACAAAAGAACCATATTTCCCACCTCAAATGATTTGTTCCTGATATACTTGTCATGCTTTCTATCTATCCTTTTCAACCTTCTATCTTAATCGGGTAATAACACACCACTCGTCTAACTGCATCAGTTTGTTTATGTTCCCTTCAACAACTTGTTCATCATCTAAACCTCCTGCGTGACCAATATCCAAAGATGGTAAAATAAAATTAATAGACATTACAACCTCAGTGCCAAACACCAACTAAAAGGGTATGGCCTTATTCAACCTCTTGTATATACTCATGTATGCCCAAAGTGTAACAAATATTTTATCAACCCAGCCTTCTCTGCCAACATAAAAAATAATCATCAATATATGCCCCAATATCTTGTTGAAATACTCAGTAGTCCCATTGTCCTGTGGGTGATAAGGTGTTGTCTTATGGTGTGCCACCATAAACTCATCCAAGAGAATTCTAATAGTCTCATTTAAGAAATGAGTTCCCTTATCACTTGTTAAAACTAATGGACATCCATACCTACTAATAATGTTCTCCCGTAAAAATGTCATTGCTATAGCTTCTATGAAATCCTTTGTAGGAACTACTTCTACCCACCTTTTCAGATAATTTTTACAAGTTATGATGTAGGGCACTCCATTCCTACACATGGGTGGGGAAATAAGACCTAAAAAATCAATTTCCCATTTCTCAAAAGGTTTACCACTTGCAATAGGCCTCAATGGTAATTCATTTATGGTTCTAGCCTTCCCAAGGCACTGAAAATGGTCACATGCCTTGACATATTATTTAGTATCCTTGAAGATAGTCTCCCACCATAGTCTAGCTAGGAAAATCTTGAGCGGTGGCATCTCTAGCATAATGAACTCCTGCAATTCCACCATGAGGCTCTTCTGCTATTGCCTCTCACTCATGCTCTAGAACATACTGGTGAAAAATTTCATCATAAATTAGTTTATACAAATCTCCACCTATCAATTGATAGGGTTCCATGTATATTGCAAGATACTTTTTTTTTTCTAATGTCTTCATTCCTTCAATCGCCTATCTAGTGCACAAGAATACCGCAATATCTTCTAGTTCAATGGGAAAATGATTCAATATAAAGAGTTGTGCATAGGAAATTATTTTCTCAATGCTTTGTACATCCTCACCGGAATCGATTCTTAAAAAATGGTTAGGTTTTGAGTTACTTTTACCTAGTTTTACCATAACTACAAACTAAAATTCCTGAAATAGTGGTATCCACTGACATATGCACCCTTAAAATATAGGATTGTTGACCAAATAATTTAGTGCTATATGATATATAAAATAGTTAAATGGTTTTGTCAATAATTATGTCCTAAACTTGTGCATCACATAGGTCATAGAAAAATCCTCATTCTTAATAGTTGTATAATTATATTCAGTTCGTGTCAACTTCCTACTCACAAAAAAATAGGGTGGTATACAATTCCTTCTCTTGGTTATGCCAACATTGCACAAATCACTAACCCAAAAGCATCCACATAAACATGAAATAGTTTGTCCCATGAAGGAAAGCACAAATAAGATGATTTAGTAAGCTTTTCCTTAGTGTTTCAAATGCTATCTGCTGCGCCTAGTACCAATAAAAATTTCCCTTAGCCTTCCACAGTTCCTCCAAGAGTATGGAATTTTTTGCACAACCTTTAATGAATTTCCTGCAATACCCTACATATCCCAAGAATCTACACACTTCACTCTGATTGTTAAGTTATTATAAACCCAAAATCACAATGATCTTGGTTGGATCTACCAAAAATACCTCTTTACAAATAAAATGCCCCAAAAAAGTATCAAAAGGTGTTGCAAAAATACAATTCTTAATATTTAGAGAGTTCATATATCTACACCTCTCAAAAATAATTATTAAATTCTCAGAATGGTCCTTTACTTAACCATACACTATCCCATCATCTAGATATACCTATAGAAAATCATGAATGAAGTCCTGAAATGCTTGTACCACAATGTGTAAGAACGCTGCAGGCACATTATTTATTCCAAAGGGTATAAATGTGTATATAAAACTTCCCCATTTAGTGGTGAAAGTTTTCTTTTCCTAATCTTCCTTAGCTATGAGAACTTGATGATACCCTAGAAACACATATGTGAAAGAGTAGATCTCATGCCCAACAACTCCTTCAAGGGCCTCTTTTATAAATGGGGTGGGAAAGGATCAATAACACATGAAGAATTCAAATCCCTATAATCAGAAAATATCCTTATCCTACCATCATTTTTAATACTGATGACCATGGGACTTACCCATTTATAGTCCTCAATGGGCTCAATTATTCCAGATTTCATCATCTTATCAATTCTTGCCTTTACCTTGACGTAGAGATTAGGGTTCATCCTATAAGGCATCTTCCTAATTGGGCACATACCTTATTTTAGTTTGATTCTCATCTCTCGTAAATAAGGGTGTAATCTTTTCAATTCATGATAGCTACCCTTGCTCTAACCAATAGTCACCAATAATGGCCTCTTTAGTCTCTTCATCTATTACAATATTAACTTTCTTTATCTTCATAGGCTCATGGTATGTGCACACCTTTGCATTTATTGTGTCTATCACCTTGCATGCACCTTCAGTGTGGTTAAACACCAAATTATTTTCCTCATCATCATCATAATTTATCTGACTAGTTTACCCTTTCCTTGTTTTCCCAGGAGAAGGTCATTTATTCTTCTTTAGTCTCTTTAAGGTCAAGGCATGCCTCTAAATAAAAAAATCTAAACATATCCAACACGAAGTCCTCAATCTTTTCACTTTCTCCCAATGTAACATGCTTCATAACATTCAATGCTTCATTGAATAATGGATTATGATGCGGGAGCATAACTTGCAGAGGCCATAACTTTTGATCCGACTATTGGATCGTCCTAAAATTTTACAGGGTGGTAGATATACATTAGTACTATGCTAGGGTCAACTCTGTCTACAAGGTTGTGCTCATTTTGGCACGTTTTCGGGCTCAGATTCCGTCATCTAGTGGCCTGAAATTGGCTCCGAATGTTTTTTCCACTTTTGACTAGGTCTTAGAACTTTAATAACTTTTGTTGTGCTTGTCACAACAAGTCCAAATTTTGTGTGAGCCCTAATTTATGAATGCATATTTGGCACGCAAATTTTGGGGTCAATCCGAGTTGTTTTGCATTTTAGGGTTTTTTGGCATTTTAGGGTTTTAAAGTAGTCTTGAAATAAAAGGAGAATTGTAATGATGTGATAGATCAGTGTGAATTCCAGAATGAGAAGTAAGCTATTTTGAAACTCCTAGTTTTATTTTCAAAGCTTTTTATGTGTGTTTTTGGAGGTATTTCAACCTCTTGCAGCTGGATTCACATCAATTGGTATCAGAGCAGGATTTTGATCTTGCAGAAATAGTTAAGGTAACATATTACATTTTTTATGTGTAGTTTTTACCTCTGTTTTATATAACCATGGCTAGGCGCGGGAGGGGAGGTTATGCCCAGATGAATAGGCATATGTAGGAGCTACAGAGACAAGTTGCTGAGCTCACGGGGGAAGTTACCCACCTTAGAAGGAGACATGCAAATGGGGATGCAAACCCATATAGTGATATTGAAGAAGAGACTCCATTAATGAATGAAGGAGGAGATGAATAATAAAATGATAGAGACAAAGAAACCTTGAATGAGAGACCGTTTGAGGAGAGATTGATCAAGGCCTTAGAGGGAAAGAATGATGACATCAAGATTAATGTTCCTGATTATGGTGGAGGGTTACGACCAGAGGAGTTGATTGACTAGTTAAATCGCATGGAAAAATTATTTGAGTGGAAAACCCTTTCAGAGGAGAAGAAGGTTAAGTTTTCATGCACTAAGTTAGCCTGACTTGCATTGATCTTGTGGGATCACCTACAAAATTAAAGACAAAGGAATGGAAAGGGAAAGATCTGAAACTGGAATAAAATGGTAAAGAAGCTAAAAGAAAAGTTTCTTCCTGTAGATTATGCTCAGACACTCTTTCGAAGGTTCCAAAACCTAAGGTAGAAGGATCTCAGCATTGAGGAGTATACTAATGAATTTTACAAGTTATCAATCAAGGTGGAACAGGGAGAGTCTGAAGAACAAAAGGCTACACGGTACATAAATGGGTTGAGTTACACCATACAAGATGAGCTGAGTATGCTCCAGATCCATAGCCTAGATGATGCTTATCAACTTGCATTAAAGGTAGAGGAAAAGAACAAGAGGAGTAATTTTAGAAGAGGTGTGAAGAGAGGTCCATCATCATCTCCAATGAGAGGTAGGGGTAGATTTGAATCTACAAAAGGTGAATCCTCTAATATAGAAGGGCATGAAGATTCTGGCCAAAGCCATGGTAACTACCAAAGAGGTAGGGGGTTTCAGAGGGGTGGAGGTTATAATGGAGGATGGGGTTGGAATAGCCCCCAAAGACAATATACATGTTACATATGTGGTGAAGAGGGGCACATAGCTTTTGAGTGTCCATACTATCCTACACAAGATAGATGGCAAGGAGAAAAACCACGAGTAAATCTAGTTGAGGCTGAAGAGGAAGAAGAAATGGAGGTTGCTGCAGACTTGGGTGAAACCCTCATGATAAGGAGGATGATGATTGTCCCAAGGAAGGAGAAATAATGTGATGTTGTTGGAGCTGATTTGTGGCTTCGAACAAATATATTTCGCACAAGATGCACCTCTGGAGGAAAGGTATGTAAAATTATTATTGATGGTGGTAGTTGTGAAAATATGGTTTCAACTGTAATGGTTGATAAACTGAATCTGAACTGTGACAAGCACCCATATCCCTATCGTATATCATGATTCAAGAAAGGAAATGAAGTAACCATAGATAAAAGATGCCTTATAAAGTTTTCAATTGGGAATACCTACAAGGATGAGGTGTGGTGTGATGTTATCCCAATGGATGTATGCCATATATTACTGGGAAGGCCTTGGCAATATGATAGAAAGGTTACACATGATGGAGGGAAAAATACATATACCTTTTGGAAGGATGGTGTAAAGGTGGTCTTATTACCCTTCAAGGAAGAAGAGAAGAATGAGGGCTTATTGGCTACAAAAGAGTTTGTTACAGAAATGGAAGAAGCTGGAGAAAGAAGGCTTTAATACACCTATTACAGCAGAAAAGATACTAAAATAATACAAAGATGTCATACCAGATGAGCTACCAGATGGGTTACCTCCAAAGTGAGGTATTCAACACCATATTGATTTGATCCTAGGATCGACCCTTCCAAACCAGGAAGTTTATCATGGATGAGTATGACATAGAGTGAGGAGTTGAACAGAAAAGTGACAAATATAATACCAGAAAGGGTTAGTGAGAGAAAGTATGAGTCCATGTGCAACTCCTATGCGTTATTGAATTCAAAAAAAGATGGAGACTGGAGAATGTGTGTAGACAGCAGGGCCATAAAAAAGATCACAATTAAGTATTCAGTTTCCTAATTCCAAGATTGGATGATATGATGGATGTGCTAGTAACAGCTCGGATATTTTAGAAAAATTAACTTACAGACTAGGTACTACTAGATTTGAATCCGTGAAGGGGATGAATGGAAAAAAAAATTCAAAATAAAAGATGGATTATATGAGTGGATGGTGATGTCATTTGGGATATCTAATCCACCCAGTATATTCATAAGACTGATGAACAAAGTACTCTGGGAATAGAATGGTATGTTTTTGTTGTCTTTTTTATGGTATTCTATGATTCCGTAAGACAGTGGAAGGACACTTATTACATATGAAATTAGTGTTAGACTTGTTATTTAAACAGAGTCTATATGTAAACTTAAATAAGTGTAGATTTCTTCAAAAGAGTCTTGTTTTTTTGGGGGTTTTTCATATCAGGGGATGGGGTGAGGATGGATGAGGAAAAAGTAAAGTTAATTTTAGAATGGCCTATTCTAAGGAATTTGACAGAGGTTTATAGTTTTCATGGATTGGAAAATTTTTATAGGAAGTTCATAAGGAATTTCAATAGCATTGTTGCACCCATAACAAAGTGTAAAAAGGGGAAGGAGTTTGTATTGACCAAGGAAACAACATATTGTTTTGAATTTTTGAAGAAGAAAGTGTTTGAAGCACATGTTTTGGTATTTCTATATTTTAACAAGGTATTTGAGGTTAACTCTGATGCCTTACATGTCAGGATTGGAGCTATGCTCAGTCAAGAAGGATGACCTGTGGCATTATTCAGTTAAAATATAACTGAAGCTAGGAGGAAATATTCTACTTATGATGTGGAGTTTTATGTTATTGTTCAAGCATTAACAAACTGGAGACATTAATTGGTAGCTAAGGAATTTTTACTCTTTACTAACCATGAATCCTTGAGGTGTGTAAACACACGAAGAAACTAAATAGTAGGCATAAGAAATGTGTTTAGTTTTTTGTAATAATATACTTTTTTCTTAAATCATAAGTTGGTTAAGCACAACCATGTTGTTTATTGCTTGAGTAGGTGTGTTGAAATATTGACAACAATGGAAAATGAAGTAGTAAGGTTTGAGGTAGTTAAGGAATTGTATGAAGTTGATCCAGATTTTAGTGATGTTGTGAGACAACTTAAGGACCCTACAGTAGATAGTGGTTCTTTTCATTATTTGATGCAAGATGGTTATTTATTCATGGGGAAACAATTATGCATCCCTGTTAGTTCAATGAGAGAAAATATTATAAGAGAATTGCATTGTAGTGGGTTGGATGGACACTTTCATATAAGTAAGACAATTTCTCTTATTGTAGAAAAGTATTATTGGCCAAAGATAAAGAGGGACATCAGTAGGGTTGTAGCAAGATGTAGAGTGTGTCAAATGGCTAAGGGTCATGCACAAAATACTGGGTTGTATATGCCATTGCCTATCCCTACAGGGCCATGGGTTGATCTGAGTATGTATTTTGTGTTAGGGATTCCTAACACACAGCGAGGGAATGATTCTATCTTTGTCGTGGTTGATAGATTCTCTAAGATGGCACATTTTATTTCTTGTAAAAAAACTAATGATGCTTCCAGAATTGCAGATTTGTTTTTTTCAGAAGTGGTTAGATTGCATGGAATTCCAAAAACGATCACTTCAGATCGGGACACGAAGTTTTTGAGTCACTTTTGGAGGACTCTGTGGAAGAAATTGGGGACACAACTACAATTCAGTAGTGTATATCACCCCCAGACTGATGGGCAGACTGAAGTAGTGAACAAAAGCTTGGGAAATCTCCTACGTTGTATAGTTGGAGAAAAGCCAAAACAATGGGACTTAGCTTTACCTCAAGCTGAGTTTGCATATAATATCTCGATAAACAGGTCAACAGGGAGGTCCCCTTTCCAGATTGTGTATGGTAGGAATCTGAAGGGGGTCCTTGATCTAATTTTTCTACCAGGTGAAGATGAAACTAGTGATGACGTAGAAGCATTTGCAGAACACATTCTATAGCTACAAGATGAAGTGAGGGAAAAGTTGAAAGTGAGTAATGCACAATATAAAAAAGCTGCAGATGCCAATAGGAGAGTAAGTGTATTTGAAGAAGGAGATATGGTGATGGTTCATCTTAGAAAAGAGAGGTTTACAAAGGGTACATATAATAAACTCAAGTATAAGAAGATTGGGCCATGTAGGATTCTGAAGAAGATGAGTGATAATGCCTACAAGGTGGAGCTACCTGAAAACTTTGCTATCTCACTAGTTTTTAATGTTTCTGATTTATATAAGTTTCCAGGTCATGATGAAAATGTTGCAGAGGAGGAAGAAATAAACTGGAAGCAACAAATGTCGAAGAAGAAAAAGGAAAGGGTAATGCATGTCTTGGACCAAAAGACAATCACTACTAGACATGGGAGCTACAAAAGATATTTGGTATAGTGGGAAGGTTTGCAGAAAGAAGAAAACACTTGGATTCCTAAGTGGGAGTTGAGGAAAATTGACAGTGCAAAATTAGATGAGTTCCGTCAACAGAATTCGCAAGAGCTGAATTCTTTTCAACCAGGGGAGAATGATGCGGGAGCATAACTTGCAGAGGCCATAACTTTTGATCTGACTTTTGGATCGTCCTGAAATTTTATAGGGTGGTAGATATACATTAGTTCTATGTTGGGGTCAACTCTGCCTACAAGGTTGGGCTCATTTTGGCACGTTTTCGGGCTCAGGTTCCGTCATCTAGTGGCCTAAAATTGGCTCCGAATGTTTTTTTCACTTTTGACTAGGTCTTAGAACTTTAATAACTTTTGTTGTGCTTGTCATAATGAGTCAAAATTTTGCGTGAACCATAATTTATGAATGCATATTTGGCACACAAATTTTGGGGTCAATCCGAGTTGTTTATCATTTTAGGGTTTTTTGGCATTTTAGGGTTTTAGAGTAGTCTTGAAATAAAAGGAGAATTGTAATGATGTGATAGATCAGTGTGAATTCCAGAATGAGAAGTAAGCTATTTTGAAACTCCTGGTTTTATTTGCAAAGCTATTTATGTGTGTTTTTGGAGGTATTTCAACCTCTTGCAGCTGGATTCACATCAGATTAGTAGAAAAATAATCAAAAGTATGAATCATACATGAGGTCATCTCCTTCCAATTATATGTCACTCTTATTAACTCAGCATGAACTAACCATGCACGCGTGTAGCCACCAAGGGTGGTGTAGAAATTTTGTACCCAAAGTGATGGTGGCAAGGCCTCCTTCCCCTCTATACAAAGTCTCTCACACTTCTAAAGTAGAATCCTTACCATGGAATTCAAATATCTGAGAGGGTACATTACTTATTAAAAACCTAGTGGAGAATTCGATTCTCACTTTGTGCCATTCCAATAGGTTATCTCTATGTCTGTCCCACTAACACACTATTGTCCCACACATAGTATATACTATCATATTCCATCTATCTCTGTCATCCTTCCTTTGGGATTATATGGCATGTAAAAATACATTAAGGTTCCCTTCACCAGTGTACCAAGGTACCTGGTTATAAATCAAATGCCGAAGGGAACGTGACCTAATTACATGAGTAAATATTTTATTAATCTCTTGCCTAACTACTTCATACATTCCATGCACCCACTTGTCACAAGAAATAGTTGTGGTATAACTAATTAAATGAACATCATCCCATTGTATCACTCCTTCCTTAGATGGCTCATTTACCTCAAGGTCTCTAGTTAAGTGTGAGTATATCTTGTTAAAGTATTCTTCAAACAAAGGCTCAACATATGGAGAAACCTTTTCATCCATAAAAGGTATAATGATGCACTCTTCTTTATTCTCAAACCTAATGTAGCCCTTGTTAAAGCAAAAATTTGTATTATTTGCATAACACTAGGGGTGCCCAAGTAACGCTAGGAAATTATCTCTTTTAGCGAGCTCCAACACTTAAAAGTCCTAAGTAAACTTGGATCCCTGAATAATAATAGTATCATCCTTTAGTACCCCAATACTATTAGCCCTAACTCTCTTTTTCATATACAACACATTCAAAGAAAGCTGCAATGGTGGTCCAACAATCTAGTTCTAAGCATCCAATGTGAGTACATTAACTTATGAACATGTATCTATCAGAATGTTACTCAGAAGCCATCCATATATGACCACATTTAGTGTAATTTCTTTATCATACTCATGATTATGGGGAGGAAGATTTATGAAACCAAAATGTAGTCTTATTTTCCCACTCAATACCCTAGGCACACTGGAACTTCATCCAAATGAATATGAACACTCACCTGAAGCATGTAAAGATACTAGGTCCCTATTTTTTATACTATATTTTTCAAGGAGTTAGGATACATAAACATAAACTCCATAACCATAACAACCAGATCCACGAGCTTAGTTGGAAAGACACATAATATGGAAAACATAAAATCTTAGATAACAATTAAGATTAGATTTACCATATAATTACCATGAATAAAAACTTTAACAACTAATATTCATCCACAAAGATCCATCATTTTAACTTATTTCAAAAAAACATAATCTAAAAACACCATGAACATCATCACAGAGTCATGTGCATAAACATACCAATAACATAATTCTGTTACGATACAGATCTCTTGCCCCCTTCTAATCCATGCAAATAAATACATGTATATAGGGGTGGGGACTTTCCCTTCACCACCCATGAAATCTCAAAATAGGCTACATTCTCAAAATATCCATGTGTGCATACAAAAATAACTAAAGAAAAATGCAAGCTTCACCTAATAATATATTATCTATAATTAACTCCAAATCTAATACTATTATTAGCTCAAAATATATATGTCTCTTGATCTTCCACTTATTCCTATAATATCCTTTGAATATCCTTGGATTCTTCATGTCTTTATACAATGCATGCTATATACTTAATCCTATTTTTAGCTTGTGCCATGCAAAAATGACTAAGTCCTCAACTCTGTATTTCTCTCTCTGGGCGTGAAATCTTAGGGCGCAATTCTGTCAACCTTCCGTGCCCCATTCTTTTGTACCAATATCATAAGCACCTTTGATACATAGTCATAATTTCATAGGGCCTATTGGAATCCAAATTGATTTTCCTTGTGAAGTCAAGCAACATCAACAGGATGAGTAGGATGCTTAGAGATAGATAGATTAGAAATTAAGTTGTTTTATAGCTAAGGAAGGATCTAATTGACTCTTTTTCACTCAAACTTGGAAAATTTGGATAACACTATGTTAAGGGCTTAACCTACCCTAACACTTCAAGTCTTGCCTTAGACCAAGATGAGAGAACCCATTTTGTAACCTATATTTTTAGGGGAAAAGAATGGATCAACAATATTTGATTCTCTCTTTTAAGACATTGAGAATTAATCATTTAGAAGACATGGCCAATGTAAAACAATATAACTCTCACAAGTTATCACCCTAGAAAATGTAGATGCCTCCTAAACAAGGTTCGTGTTACTAAAGAAAACAATAAATCCCACTTTCTTTTGCATATTTTTGTTAAATTCTAACACATGAGTATACACAGAACAAGCATGGGTAGTTCATATAGGATTTGATGTAATTTGTTGGGGTATTAAGTAGGAAAAATTTGATTATACCAAATTTATGGGAAAATTTTAACAAAGGATGGAAAATATACTAAATAAGATGATGAAAAATAACTTCAAATAACCAATAATGAAATTTCAAATAGAAGATATGCACCCATGGAAGCCCAAAGATACATAGTTTCACACATCCTTTGAGAATTTAGACATAAAATCTCATGTCAAAGACGCAATTAAACATCAAGAATCCTTGATCTATCACACTTAAGATACAATCATAGACTAAAAAACAACTTGTATCAACAAAAATGAAGTATAGTGAATTTAAAACTATTTATTGCATAATGAAATGAAATATCTTCTCACAGCACAATTGCAATTACCAAAATGCTACCATAAGGATAAGATCTTGTGTGATTAAGAGGAATTTCTAACATAATATTGCAATAGGAACATGAATAACTACTGGAAACATATAAATATAAAATAAGACACAACAATGCTCATGATTAACACAACTAACTCAAGGCTCATCAAATTTATCAGCAAAGGAAAGTTTCATTCATAGTCTCAATGCTTGTCAATGGCTGTACATTCACAACCATCTTGACATGATTCAATTTGAAGGCTATGTAAATTAACAAGTTTATTAGAAAATTTCTTGTGAAAAATGGTTTCTCCCAATTTATGCATTTATCTTAACAATTTTAAAAACTTTTAACCTCGATTTCGATATGAGAACATGCCTCTCATATCTATACAAATTATTTTTTCATTCCTTGAGTTTTTTCCCAAAAAATCTAAAATCTTTCACTAGATATTCCAAACGAATCCTTTTTAATTATTTTTTTGGGTTATTTTATCCTTTATTGTGCCAAGCAGAGAAATGCATCGAAAATATTGCCAAGTGTTTATTTTATTCTTATGTGGCGAATAAAATGCTTACATCATTTATCATGACATCATCAATTTTGGCTTCTTTTGGGTTGGTTTAGAAATTCCTTTCCATAACTCTTGAGTGCCCTCAAAATGGCTTGATGTGATTGATAATCATTCAATTTTTGAAGATTTTCCATAGGATACACACATTTCTCAGAACTAGATTTGTTTCACCTATTTTGTGTCATGTACAACTTATTATCATCTCTTTATAAGATATTTCTTTGCTTCACATTTATCTCATTTGTACGAGCTAAGGAAAAGATCTTTTCTTTTTCAATTTCAATGATTCTATCAAGTTCATCTTGTTTGTATGAATATTTCTATAAATTTATCTCATCCTCCTCTCTGTTAAAAAAAAATTTCCCTTTACCTTTGAACATGATAGATTTTTGTAGAATTCTTTGCTAGTGCAATGGCAAGGGTATAAGTAACAACAATCTTGAAGTAGATATCTTCAGAAGACTTAAATCAGATTTTTGACTTGTCAGGCCTAGATGAAGTGTTCGTCAAGGATTGTTTTGAGATAGCTGACCCAAGGGATAGAAAAGGGCCTTTGACACACCAGGTAGTTTGAAATTCTCTCATGATGAGATTAATCAATATTAATTCTATTTTTTTAGCATTCCAATCTATGTATTACCACCTCTTTCAATGGGAGAATATGAAAAAACCAGAGGTGCTGAATTTTTTTTGGATTGAAAGGTTTGTTGTAATAGGAGCAACTGACTATGAATGCCCTTTCTTGTGTGATGAAAAAATTGTTAAAAAATATATTTATTTGGAGTATTATGTGATCTATGATAATATTTCAATCGATGTTATCGTTACCATTTCATGTAAAATGTGTGAGTTAGAGAAACCTCTTTCTTCTTTGAAAAAAGGTCTAGTAAGAACTGTGTCATCTCAACCATCTGCAACACCAACACTTTCAACAAGAAAGAAAAGGAGAGAATCTAGTTCTTAGCCCCCCATTATTATTTTAGATAAAGAGGAATTAGGGCCTTCATTTCTTCAGCAACCCAAGGCATAAAATTCTAAAGGAAAGTACATTTTACAACTCTAAATCTAATCAGAAATCCAATCCTCTTCGATGGAGCATAAGTAATCATGACCTCAAAATTTTCTCCTTTCAAGGGAACATCTACCTTTCACAAGAGGGCACAAAGGTGAGACTAGCTCTAGGTATTTTTTCCCATTAGATCCAAGACCTAGGATGCCCACTATTCCAACACCTCTAATTAATCATGGTCAACCTACTCCTACTCAACTCACTTTGACTAGTTTTATTCCTTATAAGGAAAAAGGGAAAATAACATTTCCTAATGGTGGCTTAGATATCTTGGATTGGGTATCTTCTCTTCATAAGAAACAGAATTGGGGAGAATTTTGGATGGTCCCAAGATGGAATTGAAAACTTTGAGGGACATGGGGATGTCTCATAATTTGGATGGGGCAGTGATATTTGTTCAATCGAATCAAGGTTTAGGAGGGTTTATACCAAGAGAGAACAAGCTATTGAGCAAAATAGCCTCTTTTGGAGAAGATCTTAAGGTGGGAGTAAAGAATGATTGAATATTTATCTTCTCTTGATGCCTCTTTTTGATGTAATCTTTTGAAAAATGTATGTTCTTTTTATGGGAAGGGGCTCCTCTAGATCCCCATTTTTTTTTCAACAATACAAAAGATAACACCACATGTACATTAGTTCATATGCTTCATAATGGATTTGAAATATTATTCATGCAATATAAAAATATAATGCATTGTATTAAATTACATTCATGTGTTAAAATAAGAAATTCAAAGTAATATTTAGTTCCTATGAAACAAGAGTAATAATTGAGAGATGATGAAAATAAATTTAAAAGAAAACTAGCCTAGGGTTGTTCCTTGGTCTTCATATTTGCATCTTTATTTTCATCACCTTCTTCTTCCTTTGGTTATCTTTCTATATATGTGTCAAATTTATGGAACAACCCTTTTATCTCTTCTTCATCTGGCTCTGTGTCATATTGGAATATGAGGGACTACTTGCTTAGTGCATTCACATATTGATCCATGCTCTGTTCATACTCCCATGGTCTTGCTTTTAATTCTAAAATCCTAGTTTCCATTTGCACTAATGTCTTGATGACTTCATAGGTGAAATTCTCTTTTTGGATGTTTTTCTCAAAGGAACCAAATAAGAAGTCATTTATCACATCACCAGATCCTTTTGAAATTTTCAAATACCATGTCCTCCAATTTCAAATCAATGGTGTCTATGCTCTTATCCAACCATTTCCTTTTTGTCTCAATTTTCTCCTTGATCCCCTTTAAAACCTCAATCATGATTGTAGCCAATTCTTTAATAGCATACTGAGTTCCCATATGCTAAAGTGATATAATTCCTTCCCTTTTAACAAAATCTTCATCAAACTGAGTAATATGGTTCAGTTTGGGGAGAATTTTTGTAAAAGAGAACAACTCATTCTCACATTGTTCAATTAACTCATCAATTTCATTGAGTTTGTTTTTGAGCTCTTCATATTTTATTGTTTCTTTTCAAATGGATTATTTTTCTTTTTTAATTACTTTTTCTACCCAAGTGTCAACAACTTGAACCTTCTAAACAAAATTTTCAACATGTTTTATAACATAAGGTGCAGCTTTGGAGATTTATTCTTGGTTCACACTAGATTGGCTAACTAATTGTTTTAGGCATGAAGTCAGTGATTTAACTCATTCCTTTAGCTGTATCCTTTTTATCCTATCCTCATCAACTTTGTGTAAAAAGTCACTGAATTCTTCTTAAAATCCTTTCTTCAGCGCATCTCTTGAAGGTTTTCCTAGAGGAATGAATTGAATATTATAATCCTCAACTATTTTATCACTTCTTGTCTTCCCCTCATGTGAGATTTCTACCTCAGAAGTCTTGGATCCGAATGGATCAGTATGATTCTTTGTGATGACCCTAGAATTTTTGGGAGTCTTGGTAGGTTTTGGAAAAGGTAGTGTTGTAATTTCTATGGCCTTTAGAGGCACCACCACCACTTCTTCTTCTTCTGAAATAAATTCTCCTATCCATCCTTTTGTAAGATTAGTTCCCACCTTTGTCTCTTACAGTGTCTGTTGAGGTTTTTCAAGGACAACCACCAATTTTTTAGACATTTACTGAACATATTACACAAATAGACCATTACATTTACTTTGTCAACTTCCAATATTGATTTCTTGGGTTCATCTTGTGTTGGCACTTCCCCCACTTGGTTCTTTCCTTGATCCTGAACTTGGGGTTGAATAAATTTCTTCTGAGTCATATCAACATTTGGAACATGTTCTCTATTTTTCTCCTCAATTGAGGTTTTTTTAACTTCTACATTTTCCTTGGGAACCTCTTGGTCTAGTGTTGTTCCCTTAGGTTATTCTTTTTCTTCTGTAGTTTCTACTTCCTTTAGAGGTTTCTGTTTGGTGGATATATCCTCATGAAATGGTATACTAATTTCCTTTTGTTCTTTTGATACTTCCTTTTGTGGCACTGTGTGTTGGCTCTTAGTAGCTGGTCCTTTACCTTAATTAAAACCCTACACACTCTGACTATCATCCATCTTTTCCTTTGTAGTGGTTTGTTTTGCAATTTCGATCACCTTTTCTTTGATAGACATTTCTTTTTTAGGTGATTCCCTACTTCTGGTGACCTTGGTTCCATTTTGCGAATCCTTTTCATCTAGTACCCTAGTGTCCATACTTTCCGCACTAGAAAATATTTAAAATTATGACTTGTTCATTTCTAAAGTAGTTTGGCCTTCATAAGATACTTCTGATAGTGGAATTTTTGACTCAAAAATTAGCACATGGGTGTATTCCTTCACTCCTTCACCTGATTGGAGAATAACTAAATTTTCTACCACTTTTCTTTCATCTATTACTTCAAATGCCTTGAGTAAAGAAATCTCCTCATTTTTGTCTATGTCTATTATGTCAATTGGGCTCTTTGTTTATTCATGCAATTGATCAAAAAGGGGTATATTCATACCTTCAAATGGTGTTGTATCAAATTCCTTCAATTATTATTCTAACAAATAACTATCTAATGGATTAGGTGGGAAATTACTTGGAGTCACTTGTTCTTGAGTAATATCATCCATTATTCCTCCTAGAGATAAAAATAAAACTAGAAACATTTGTTGTGTACTAGGACTTACTTGAGCATATTTTTGTTTTGGTGATGGAGTTGCTTGATGAGCTCTAGAAATTACTACTCCTTCATGTTCCTTAGTTGGCATGGGAGGATCAATAACTTCAAAATTCTTATGCTTATATTTATTATGTGCATAATCACCTTCTATTACCAAGGGTTGTTCAAATACAAGTTTATATTTCTTATTTTTCCTTTCAAACTACTTGATATCTGGTGCTACCCTTCCCTTGACACTTGGTGACTGGGATTGGATGTTAGCACTTTTCATGGCTCCTCTCATCATCTTTTCAGAACCCTGGGATCTTGGTAAAACCTCTAGAGGGGAAATTTGTGTAGCCAAACCTTTTCATTTTCTTTGGATTAGCATTATAAAAGTGATAGGAGAATTTTCCAAAGATTTTAGAAGAATTTATTCTATTTTTTGTTTTACAGTAGACATGGAGGTTCCTGTCCCAGTAGAAGAAGAATTTTATTCATTAAAAAATCATGTAGTTCATCTCTTTGAAGGTAATTGAGGATATTTTCCTCCTAAGGGATCAATCTTATCAGATCCCTACTTTAAAGGGGGGAGATCTTCCTTCAAAAGTCGTAATTCTCTATATATACCGAGCACTCTTGTATTTTGAATGGATAAATCAATGTTCTTTTTTTTCAACCAAGTCAAAGTTCTTCTCATTACATGAACAATCCTCCCATACTAATCATCATATTATTCCTCATTCCTCTTCATGGGGGTCATTGGTTGGCCTTCTATTACTTGGTCATTATAAAATTGACTCACAACTTGTTGGTCTTCTAAAATTCCCTCAGGTACCACAATACTTTTGAAATCAATGATTTGTGTGAGGGTCATTTTTGAGAAGCCCGTAACTCTGACCTATTTATCATTTCTCCAATTCATCCAGTGGTCCTCAAAGTGAGGATCATTCTTAAAGGAATTTTCCAAAGTATTTACCACCCACCTAATGTCATAACTAGACCTCACCTCAAAATTTTCCATATTAAACCTTTCCATTTCTTCCTCCATTAGTCTAGATTTTATAATGAAAGAGAAGGAATACCTTACAATAGTAATGGGAAATTTTATGTTTGTCTTATGTATTCCAAAAATCATCTTATGAATGGGTTTCAACTATCTAGAAAGCTCACATAAATCCATCTTTCCATCCAAATACCTTAGTAATTTGCAAGGATGTCCTTCAAATCCACTATCTCTTATGTAAGTGAATTTTCTATATTGAATAAAGAAACAACCAAACTCCTTTATTGTATTTCTAGCCTCTTCTAGTATCCTATACTATTCCCATTTAGGTTTGAACAAGCATATGACAAGTGAAAAAATGTATCATTCACCAATATTACATTTTTCTTCCAATTACTCAATTCTAATTCATGATAGATTTCATGAACTTTATGTTTTTTGAAATGGGTATGTGGTATAAGGAAAGGGAAATGCCTATGGCTTGAAATATTGTAAATTAGATATGTCATCATGTAAAACTCAAACTCCCTAATACCACCCAAATGGATCTTTGTAGCTAATGCTAGAAGATGACTATGAATTGAATCAACAATAAGGGTTTCCCAACAAATGTTCCCTTTCCTTTCCAAAACAATCCACATATATGGTCACATCCATTCTTTGAATTCATTTGCTATTTCCAAACTAGCCATCCTACCTAGCAACATAACTACATCTTCCACTTATTCCACGAATTATGCCCTAACCAATTTCTTGGGAATTCTAGTGGTTACCTTATTTTTTTATAACATCAATTTAGTGTTTATACATTTAAAAAGTCTCTTTTCTTTCCTTAATAGTATTTAAGGGATAATTCAACACTTAGGGTTATTAGAGTTTTGATTAAATGTAAGTTCAAAATTATCTTGAATGCCTTGGGTGATAAAGTCAATATTGCTTCACCACTCCCATCTAATACTTCTCTCTTTTCTGGATTATAGTTCATGGAAAAAAAGCCTAATGCACAAATAAAGGTATCACACTAATTGAGGCGATGTTACCAATCTTGATTACTTCCATGAGTTCACTTTTTTTTTCAAGTTGTTCAATGTTTGTAGGAATTCATTCAAATTTTCATTCATTAAATCTATGTTTATAATCTTATCCAAATAACTGGTAATTCTAGATGTGACATGAAAACTGAACGATGATGTCTTCATCTTGTATGCCCTAGCTTTTACTTTCAATTACTTCATGAATTTGGAGTAAAAGACAATGGAAGTATGAGAATAATACAATCCTTACCAATTTACTATACAAATATCCATGTAATTCACCTTTTCTTCCTAGATTTTAAAACCTTTAAATCCCAATCGATGCTATTTAATTCATTTCACTTTGTTCCTCTGAAAATTCCAATAACAAGGGTATCCGAATGCTTATATGAGATAGTAAAAGTCTCAAAGTGTTTGAATACTTCAAACAAGTTTTCCTAATTTGTGAAAAAAGTGCATTAATGGTGTCATCCATAAATACATTGAATCATGGCCATCTGTCATGCCTCCACCCCTTTTAAATGTGGTTCATCCATTTGGAGCAATTCCATGTTATGTTGGCTCAGGGAGTCATTTTGAATTTTTGCACTATCTTTAAACACAAACAAGTTTACAAATTTTACCCAATCACCCGCCCTACGACTTTTATTGTGATCATGAAAAGTGTTCAAATCTTAGAGACATCATAGATATGATACTTTTCTACATAGTTGTCTATTTTCCCAACCAAGCGCAATCTTACAAATTCCACCCGAGGCCCTGCTTCTCTGACCCCGGCCTGAGAATATGCCACGTTTCCTTGGTGGGTCTTGGAAATATTTCTACACTTTGCAATTTTATCAACTTAATGTCAAAAGAACATCATCGGCCCTGATTCCTCTCTTTAATTATATTTTAACACATATACCACTTCAGGAGTTGGGAAACTTTTTATTTCATAACTTTTGACGTACAGTATTCGTAAGAATATTTGTCAGGCCTACGGGCTAAGTTTGCATTTTGTATGTATTATGTAATTGTTGTAACTTTGTAAATTAATCCTACAACAATAGAACTAATGAGAACATGCCACATATCTTCAAGTGGTGAAGAAAAATATGAAATTTGTAGCAATGGCCACAAGATAATATACAAGGATGTTTTTTATTATTACACTTGATTCATGATCATCCTTTGATATGGATTTTACAGAGGTAACACAACTATTATGTTCCTCGAACAAAAAAGAGGATTTACATCCTAAACATAATATTTTCATAGGTATTCACCATGAATATATTTTCAAATACACTTTTTTTATACAAGAAAACTAGCTAGATCAAATTTTTGGAAGGTATATAATGGGTAAAATTGTGAGATATATTCAAATACTAACACAGGCTCTAAATCAGGGATGGGCATCCCTTGTGGGTGCCATAAGAACCATCCATACCTATCATAAAATAGACCAAGTTCCTAAATCCATTGGGTTACAAAGTCATTCACTAGGTCAAATAACAACAACACATTTCACAGAAACAAAATGAGAAAACGAGGAAACTGGTCACTGTAGACCAGGAAAACAAAAAGGAAAAATCAAAGTAAAAGGAATATACACTATACAATGATTCATACATTATTTGGATCAATCTAGGAAGTGTTTTTTAGATGCCTTCCATTAATAGGAAATTCAAGCAAGTCTCCATCTAGGTCCTTTAGGAAAAATGTGTGCTCACTAATTCTTATGTCAATGGAATAATGACCCATCCATAAAGCATAAAATTTACCATGTTTCCTCTTATCTTCATTCCTATTATCCCATAGTAGGACAAGATCTCCAGCATTTAAAGTCTAGGGATTTACTTTCTTATCAAACAATTTCTTGAGTTTCTCTCCAAACCTTAGCTGTATTTGATGAGATTCCCTTCTCTCTTCATCCAACTCAACTATTTGATTAATCCTAGCTTCATAAGGATTCACTTCTTCATCCTCAATCTACTGTATGAATTTATAAGAGGATAATTACATATGTAAGGATAGAAGATCCTGGAATCCATAAAATAATTCAAATGGGCTCTTTTCAGTGGCTCTTTTGGTAGTAGTTCTATATACCCATAAAGAAAACTTCAACTACTCACCCCATTTCTTTTTCTTAACCTCCAATGTTCTTCTAATGATTTTGAAAAAAAAATTATTGTTTGATTCAACTTGACCATTCCCCTGAGGATTGTAGTTTAATGCATATGTCAGATTTATTCCATATTCTTGGCACATATTTACCAATGGCTTAGCTTTAAAAATCATTGCATTGTAAGCAACTATCTTTGCAGGTACTACAAACCTACACATTATATGATTTAGGATAAAATACATGACAATTTTTTGAGTTTCCTTTTTAGTAGGGACAACCTCAACCCATTTGGTAAAATAATTAGTAGCCACTAGTATCTCTTTATGCCTTACACTTGAGGGATATGAAATTTCTCCAATAAAATCCATGCCCCATTGTTTAAAAGGAGCTTCTCTTGATACTAGTTGTAAATTTAGGGAACCTGAAGCTTTCATTCTTCCAAAGAACCTATGATAACTCTCACATTTTCTAATCAACAAGGCTACCTATTTGAAAGTGTAGGTCAACAATAACCTACCCTTAAGATCTTGTGGGAAATCACTCTTCTAGAAAAATGGCCTCCACACACTCCCACATAAAATTATGAAATCAATTTGGGAGCTTCATCTTCTGTAATACACCTCAAAAGATCCCGTTTAGGATTATTCCAAGTGAACCCATAATCAATGATGATATACTTCTAGGAGGCTAATATGAGTGTCCTTTGATTTTTATCTAGATGCCCTGGACACTTCAAATTCCTGAGGAAAAATATTATGTCCTTATAACATATAGAATTGATTAACTTCTCATGGACATCCCTATTTCCTTCCTCAATTTCATTTATTTCCATTATGTGTAGGTTTATTTCTACCATCAACTTTGTGAAACCCATACCTCTGATTAACTTAGTGGTTTATACATCCATGTCATAATCTTGCATCTTGTTCACCCAAAGACATATTTTTTTACAGATTTCCATTTATGATAAAATGTCTTTGATCATTGTGTGGGGAACATAAGGGATAATTTTAGAACTCAAGATATAGGGCCTAAAAATTTTAGTTTCTTTCTCCAAAGAAAAAGCCTACTTCTCCATGATGTTATACTTCAGTTCAGCCCCCTACAAGGCTTTACTGAAAAAGGCAACATGTTTTTCATTTCCTTCTTCATCCTTTTACAATAGTACAGATGCAATAGTGTTCTCACATGCAAAATAATATATCTGAAAATCCTTCTTGTAATCAGGGTCGACCAATACCGGAGCATTTTTCAATGCTTCTTTAACTCCAGTGAAATCCTGGAGAGCTCCTTCCTCCCATTTTATAATCTTGTCCTTCTTTAACATGCTTGTAATAGGGATAGTCATTTCAGAAAAATTAGAAATGAATCTCCTAATGAAATTTATTTGGC
This sequence comes from Taxus chinensis, assembly GCA_019776745.2. Taxonomy (NCBI): domain Eukaryota; kingdom Viridiplantae; phylum Streptophyta; class Pinopsida; order Cupressales; family Taxaceae; genus Taxus; species Taxus chinensis. The sequence continues at coordinate 71,440,049 of CM034148.1, read as the reverse complement.
CAAAGAATGACTAGATCCCTTCCTTAGTTTTTGGGACAGGAACTTTACCAATTACTTCCACCCTTTCAGGATCAATCACAACCCCTTATTTTGACATAATGTGCCCCCAAAAATTTTCCTTTTGAACCCTGATATGGAATTTTTTAGGATTCAATGAGATGCCATATTCTCTACATCTCATCAAAATATTCTCCACATATTGTAAGTGATCACTCCTCTTCCTAGAAAATACTATCACATCATCTTGATAAACAACAATAAAATCATTGATATAATCTCAGAATGAAACATCCATAACTCTTTGAAAAGTTGCACCAACAGTCATCAGACCAAATGGAATTCTCACATATACATATGTAACCCATGGAGTGGTGAAATTAGTTTTAATTATTTCTGATTGCTTTACAACTACCTAGTTATACTCTAAGAATACATATAACGTGGAAAACAAATCAGACCCAGTGACTAATTGTAACATGTTATCCATATTAGGCAATGGATAATTATCTTTAATTGAGACATTATTCAAGTATCTAAAATCCACACACAACCTTATATCTCTATTTTTCTTCCTAATTGGCACTAAGTTTTCCACCCATGAAGAATATCTTGTTGGCTATATTATCCCTCCATTCCTTGAATTTTTCAAATATTCTTGCATTTTGAGGGAAACAAGTGGATTAATCGGCCTCTACTTTTTTCCTAAATGGTTTAGCATTAGGTTCCAACGGTATTTCATGTTGAAAAATATCATTTTTATATGCTTTGAGCCCTAAGTAAGACCTTGCTAAGCAGTCTTGGCATTATTTCAGCAACTCAAAATATGACTTCTTTCCTCTTTACTCAAGTTACTACCTAGCCACGCTTTTCTTGGTTTTTCTATAGTCACTAGATTATGCTCCTCCACATCTCTTGAGGCCGAGATATGCCTATGACCTACCCTATTTAACATGATTGAAGTTTGATTCCAAAGAAACCAACTCTCTTGTAATGGTATTAGTATTTAATTGAATATTGTCCTTGCTAAATAGGGTTTCCTTACCATCACAAACATAAAACATTGGTTCTCAATCCATGCATTAGTTAGTGAACTCTCCTTCATTATGTAAAAACCTTTGAACTTGGGAATCAACATAAAATATTTTCCAATTTTTTACATTATTAGGGACATAAGGTCTTTACAATATTTCAATATCATAATCACAATAAGGAGAGACAATACAATTTCAAACCTAGAACCAAGAATTTCCAACCTATCTTCCATAATATTCTTGTTTCTATCATGATACAATATATTGAGGAGTCAAACATTTCAATAAAATCCCATACTATATGTGTTTCACTAATAATTTTTTACGTTTTCTAGGAAAAAATAGATAGAAGGTAAATTGGTTAAGGAGGAATACCTGTGATATGTAGGTTGAAGGTTGAATGCATGCATTTTATGCTTTTGATCCAAGATGATTATGTTAGCTTGCCTTTGGCTAGGAGGAACAAACTGTATAAGAAACAAAACAAGACCACAAAACAATATTAATAATATAGGTTAGTGGACTACATAGCAAGTGCTATATCTAGGAAGTATGATTCTTCCTAGAATGTTTTCAATACACTTTCAAATATAAATTAATATTACAAATATCATGAAGTAAGGAAATCCTACTGTAGTTATACAATTTAGGTATCTCACATAAATACAATAAGTGAATCTAATATAATAGGAAAGGTTATGATTAGATTGGGAGGTTTGGTAGGTTATTCTAGGTTTTGTAGGTCTTAAGAGGGTCTGGGATTGATTGGGTGAGGCCTGGGTTGATTGTGTAAAGTCTGGGTTACTTTTGGCTGATGAAGAGGCTTTCGTTCCAAAAGGAATGAAATGACATAGAGATTGATATCAGTTAGGTGACCGATGTCAGTATAAAGGTAAAACTAATGGTGGTTAGGTAACTGACGTCAATAGGGGAAATTGACAATAATGTGATAAAAATGGTTTTTGGGCTTCTCTGTGATTACACAGAGAGTGAGAAGGGTGTGGTTAGGTTTGTAATATTATTAAGAAGACTCAAGGATACAGAGGGGGAAGTCATAGAAGAAAAAATGCTATAGGTGGTTGGGTTGGTAGATTGGTGAGGGGGTGGAGATAAATGAATCTATACTTTAAGCAAGCACAATATGATCAAAATCATGAATACTTACTTGCATTTATAGATATAGTACGTGAAGGTGTATGATAATTTATCTGTGAAGAGATTCTAGAGTCTATGCTACGGAATTACTCCCGTAGTGTTTCCATGAGTATTCTAATACTATGGAAGGATAACCAAATGCTTGTTTGGGCCCGTGGTTGAGTATTTTGTGTCATCTGGATGTTGTGAGGCTTTGGATTCACACTTGAATGTAATAGTTATCTCAAAACTAAAAATGACCAACCTAGGTAAAAGGTTGCAAAGTTGTATATGTAGGAACAGATGGTAGTTAGGTTACGAGTGCTAGCCGAGGTATAACTGACATCGATTAAGGAAGATACGTTTAGGTTTATGAAAAATTGATAGATATTCCCATATTTGGCATGTTTTCCAAGTTGAGTCCACTTAGGGAAGTGGAGTTATCATTAGAAAAGGTAAGAAGGTCATAGAAGAAGTCCAATTAGGTTTGATAAGACTTGTTAGCTATTTAGGTCAAGTGGTGACTCAACACTGACAGTGATGACTCAGTGTTGAGAGTGATGACTTGGTCACTATGAGTTAAATGCCCCTGGATTGGGTCTAGGGTGAGGTGTAATGATGAGGTGGAGGTGTGAGGATGAAATTAACATAAAATTAATTAAATCAAGTAATAGTGTGAGGATGAATATTAATATGGGATAAAGGGGTCGTGATTAGTTAAATGTGTTACGTTAATAAATTCAAGGGGACTAAAAGATGTGTGACCTAGATTTGGTGTCTACAACATGCTTATATTGTTTCATTATTTGATTTTTAGTGGCATACAATTTTACCGCTTGCTTGAATATTAATTTTGAGTCTCCTTTAACAATTACATCCATGATACCATACCTTCATGCAATCCTCAAACCTAAAAGTAGTGCCTCATACTCAATAATAGTATTTGTGCAGTCAAATTTACGCTTAAAGGAAAAGTTACAAATATCTTGTTTTAGAGACACAAGGAAAAATCCAGTACCTTTTCCAAAATTGGAGCAAGCTCCATCAAGTATCAAAGTCCAGGGGATACCAACTTGTTCAAGACACTTACTCTTATCAATACCATGTTCCTTAAATTTTACATAACCAACAAAGTTATTGACATCTACATCTACATATAATCCATCATAAGAAGCATTATTAGGATCTTCAATCAGATGAAACCTATTTTTCTCACCATATAACTTGACAAGGTTCTCTTCTACTGGTATGGTGGCATATGACATATCCATTTTCACACTTCCACCCACACTAGTAGCCCACTTTCTTGACAGTAACATACCCCATTTAGTAGGGTAATTGACAATAACTACATGCATGGTTACGTACTTACTAGAATAGGATGATAATTACACAAATAATCCCTTTAAATATCCTATCCCTTGTATCTCTCTTGAGTCCATAATAATGTAATTCCCAAAGGCTAATGTTACCTTGATGTTCAATTCATTCATTACTTCAAGAGGCATCACATTACATGAATCTCCTAAATCGAACATACAATTGTGCACAAGTCTATCCTTGATGATTAAAGTAGTACACAAAAGATCAATATCAAGTTGAGATTCAACAAAGGAAGTACCCAAATACATTTAGAGAGATTCACCAAAATTCTCCAATGATTCTGGCACTTCTAACTCTGTAATCACAGGGGTAAGGTCCACACTATTTACACCCTTGATAGGGGGAACTACCTCCTATTTGACCCCCAAATAATCAAATGCCCTTTTTCTATGCTCAGGGATCCTAAGTAATTCAAAAATGGCTACAATTACTTTAATCTAGCTCAAAATTTGAGAAATATCATAGGGGATATATTTGGGTAATATCGTATTCGGAGGGATAATTACTGCCCCTTGTTATGGGATGAGACTCCTCATGGATTGGGTATGGAATGGGTTAATTATTTTATTAGGAATGACTAGACCCTTGTTAGGTGTTTCCTTATTAGGAAAATCCTTTGGGATATTAGTGAGAAGTGGAGTTTCTAGAGTCTATGCTACGAAAATACTCCCATAGTGTTCTCGTGAGTATTCTAATACTCTTGAAGGAGAACAAAATGCTTGTTTGGGCCTGTGGTTGCGTATTTTGTGTCATCTGGATGTTGAGAGGCTTTGGATTTGTGCTTGAATGCAATAGTTATCTCGAAACTAAAAATGACCAACCCAGGTAAAAGGTTACAAAGTTGTATATATAGGAACCGATGGCGCTTAGGTAACTAGCACCAACCGAGATAAATGACATCGGTTAAGGTAGATAAGTCTAGGTTTACAAAAAATAGGTAGATATTCCCATATTTGGTGTGTTTTCCAAGTTGAGTCCACTTAGGGAAGTGAAGTTCTCATTAGAAAAGGTAGGAAGGTCATAGAAGAAGTCCAATTAAGTTTGAGAAGACTTTTTAGTTATTTAGGTCAAGTGGTGACTTAGCATTGAGTGTGATGACTTAGTTTTGAGAGTGATGCCTTGGTCACTATGAGTTAAATGACCCTGGAATGGGTCTAGGGTAAGGTGTAATGATAAGGTGGAGGTGTGAGGATGAAATTAACTTAATTAAAATAACTAAATCAATTAATAATGTGAGGATGAATATTAATATGGGATAAAGGGGTCATGATTAGTTAAATGTGTTACATTTATTAATTGAAGGAGACTAAAAGATGTGCGACCCAAATTTGGTGTCTACAACATGATTATATTGTTTCATTATTTGATTTTTAGTGGCATACAATTTTATCACATGATTGAATACTAATTTTGAGTCTCCTTTAACAATTACATCCATGATACCATACCTCCATGCAATCCTTAAACCTAAAAGTAGTGCCTCATACTCAACAATAGTATTTGTGTAGTCAAATTTAAGCTTAAAGGAAAAGTTACAAATATCTTGTTTTAGAGACACAAGGAAAAATCCAATACCATTTCAAAAATTGGAGCAACCTCTATCAAGCATCAAAGTACAGGGGATACTAACTTGTTCAAGACACTTACTCTTATCAAAACCATGTTTCTTAAAATTTGCATAGCCAATAAATTTATTGACATCTACATCTACATATAATACATCATAAAAAACATTATTAGTATCTTCAATCATATGCAACATATTTTTCTCACCATATAACTTGACAAGGTTCCCTTCTACTGGTATGGTGGCATATGACATATCCATCTGCACACTTCCACCCACACTATTCTCCCACTTTCTTGACAGTAAAATACCTCATTTACTATGGCAATCGATAATAACTACATTCATGGTCAAGTACTTACTAGAATAGGATAATAATTACACAAATAATCCCTTAAAATATCCTATCCCTGGTATCTCTCTTGAGTCCATAACAATGGACTTGTTGTTGCAGGTTCACAGCACCCCTGGATGCAGATCGGGCTTCTAGGTTGATCACTCAGCATCCAATGTGATTACACAACATGGAAACCTCTCTCCAAGTGTGGGGACTTGTGAAACTCAGAGAGGAATCTCCAGATTAGAGGCTGGTTCCTCAAAATCCTCTGATTTAGATCTATATTTTGCAAAACTATAGAGGTTCAAATCCTAATCCTACTCTAAACTGCAAGGAGACAGAGATAGAAAGTGCAAAAATAAAACTAAATTAAAGGTGCTGATGCACCAAAAGGAGTGGTGAAAACATTTCTGTCAAACAAATAGACACAGACCAAAGTTTACAACATAAAACATACACAGACTGATCAGATATATTTCAGGATTTGAAATGAAGCAAATAATATAAGCAGAGGACTGAAACCCATTCACAAAACTTGCATTATCTTTTCAGTGTCAAAAACACGCATTACACCCTCAGAGAGATAAAAGAAAACTGTTACAATATTTGGAGAGGTCTGATCCTTGCTTCAGTCACTTGCTGGAGCTGAAAGAAGAAGTTTCTATGTCAAAATTGTTCCCCCTTTGGAAATGAGCCAAAACTGGCTTTTACAGTGCAAGGGTCGAGCCCAGGGGATAGGAAACGTACAAAAACATGAGATCCCATCCCTCCTTGAATGCAGGTGCATTAAAATGGCATGGGGAACTTTATAAACCCATACCCTATCATTTTGACCAAAATACAGGAGAAGGTGACCCATTCTGCATTAAATCTAGTCGCTGGAATGTCACTTCTGGTCATGAACACGCATCAAGGTTGTTTCTCAATTTTATCCCTCCATACTACACCAAAACTCAATATTAACCCCAGAATAATGTATATAATTTCACAAGATTTCTGTTGATATAAAGAACGTGCCAATCCGAGCTCTGGATCAAAAGATATGGAGATCTGAAGATCTAGGGCACAAAACAGGTGAAAACGGATTTTTAAATTTCTTCCCGCGCTCTGCCACCTGGATGACATGTGGCATGTGCTGATTGGATATGTTATTCTCTCATCTAACCTGTCCCATGGGTTTTCCTTGAAAAATTTGAATTTATGATGATTTGGAACATTTTTTACTTTTCCTCCGCGCCCCCGCCACTTGGGACACGTGGCATGCATTGATTGGTCGACACGGGGCGTGGAGTAGACTTTCGCTTTTAGCTCTTTGGCTGAACTTGGCCAAATTTCCCAAATATTTCCCTGGCTCTGAACTTCTCTACTCCATTGGACACGTGTCCTGTACTAATTGGCTCGGGCCAGTGCTTCAAACCTTGCCCCTTTGACTTTTTGGACCTTTTTCTTTGGCGACACGTGTCATGCTGTGATTTGTCCACGGGCCTGCCGGATTTTCACGTCCACCACGTCCTTTTGTCCCGGATGTCCCAGTGCTTCATGGGACAGAATCCTCCGATCCACCCAAAATGGGCTTCCTCATCCCTTTTCTGTCAGTGACACGTGGCGTGATCTGATTGGCTTTTAGCTCCTTCGGCTATCCGCGTCCCGCACATCCCTTTGTCCCACTTGTCCTTGTGCTGAAGTTTCCTGTTTTGGGTGAACCGGCCAGTTCGTATTCTCCGTGCAAATTTGTCCCAAATGTCCCAATGCGAAATTTTCCCGTTCCGGCTGAACCGGCCAGTTCGGGTCCTTTGCGTACTCTTGTCCCGCTTGATCCCGATTAAGGACTTGGAAAAATTTTCTTTCTTTCGGCCGATTCGAGCATTTCGCATCCATTTGTCTTAGATGTCCCTTTGTTGTTTGGGCCACCTGTAAACTTTTCGGTTGATCTGCACCTTTTCGTCCCAAATGTCCCGACTATCCCGGGGACTAGGAATTAGCCGATTTTCACAAATTTTTCTGGCCCAAGCTTATTTTCTACAACTTTCTTGCATTTTCTCAAAGCTTGTTCTTTTCAACCTAGACAGGAGAGTTAGAAAAATTTCTGAAGGGACCCTAGAAACATGATTTTTTCCCTGGATCAATCAATTTGCCTGGGACTTGAGAATTCTTATGTATGTTATCAATTCAACCCTGGGGGGGTGAAATTGGATAAAAATTTGGTGACTCAGCGGGGTCATCTACCTGCTAGATGAAAAGACCAGTTTCCTGAAGCAGTCCATTGGGCATGGAGTCATCGAATATTCTGTTTAGGACCCTAACTGACTCAGAAAGTGCAAGGAGGAAGATGGAATGTTACTTGATGAAAGCAAGAACTGCAAAACATCTCCATGGATAGCAAGTTGTGCCAAAGCACTTAGGGAAAACAAAACTGACCTACGGTAAAACAATGTGCACAAGCACTTGGAGGAAAGAAAATCTAATCTAATATTTACAGAGGTAGTGAACTTTCCTCTAGAAGAAATGCTTGAGATAGATTCCATTGACTGGAATCTGCAGTTCTTCACCATCTAATGAGGCCAATTGGAAAGCATTGTTGTTCTTGCACTTTGTGACCATGTATTGGTCGCTCCAAATGGCATCAAATTTTGAATGCCTTCCCGGTTTTACTCTGTCCACATCCCATTTCAACACTAGATCTCCAGCTTGAAAAGATCTATCTTTAGCCTTCCTATCAAAGGTTTTCTTGATCAAAGCTTGATCCTTTTCCATTGCTTGGGATGCCTGGTTTCTGATCTCTTGCAGCTCCATCAACTCTGCATATCTCACCTCCATGGGCCCAAATTCAAGTAACTCCAGCTGCTTCATGAGTTCCAATGTTGGAAACTCAAGTGACATGGGCAAGATTACCTCTCTTCCATAGACAAGCCTGAATGGAGAATTACCTGTGGATCTTTTGGGAGTGATCCTATCAGCCCATAAGGCTGATTTCAGCTTGGTATGCCAAAACCTCTAATTCTCATCAAGAGTCCTAATGATCCTCAACAAGTTCTTGTTTATAGACTCGGCCTGGCCATTACCCTGAGGGTAATAGTTCGATGAAGTGCTTAGGTAAATACCGTTCTTGACAGCCCACTCAGTCACCTTAGATCCAATGAATGCCAATGCATTATCAGAGATTATTGTGGCAGGTACACCAAATCCGGTTGTTATTCCCTCATAAAAGTCTAAGATGCTAGACTCACTTGCCTCTTTGAGTGCTACTGCTTCTGTCCATTTGGTGAAGTAATCTGTGGCTGTCAAAATCCATTTATGCCCTTGGATTGAATTGGGATTAATGACTCCGATGAAGTCCAAACCCCATTGCATGAATGGCTGGTCAACTGAGATTGGATGCAATGAAAGGGCAGCAAACTTCTCTTTTCCTGTGAAGAATGCACAATTCTTACACCTCTTTATCCATGCATAGCAATCACTGAAGATTTTAGGCCAATAATAACCAACCTTCATGATTTTTTAGAGCTGTCACTCTTGGTGCAAAATGGCCACCAGCTGGTCCATCATGGAACTCTTCTAATACCCTTTGAATCTGACCTGTGCTGATGCATCTCAACAGCACTCCATTCACATCTTTCTTGAACAAAACTCCATCAACAATGGCATACGGAACAGCCTGCAACCTGAAGTTTCTCCTTTGGGTCTTGTTCATCTTTGGAGGGCATAGGCTTGTGCCTAGGAAGTGCATAATATCTTGGGTCCAGCAAGGAGTGGGGGAAGCATTGTCTTCTTCTTGATTGCCACTTGGCTCATGGCTATCTTGGACTGTCAAAACAATTTCTTCTTTGTCCCATACTTCTTTTTGCTTCCCCAAAACCAGCTGCTCACACAATCCTTTCCCTCTTACCAGCTTGGTGATCTTGATATCAATGTCATATTCCATGACATGGGTGATCCAACCTGCTCTTTTCTCATTCAAACCCTTGTTTAGGAGGAAGTCCTTAAGTCCAGCATGTGAGACCAGCAACTAGACCTTGTTGTTTGAGACTAAATCCTTGAATTTCTTCAAGTTCTAATTACTGCAAGTACATGCTTTTCAATAAAAGAGTACCTCACCTCACAGTCATCTAGGCTCTGGCTAAAAAAGGCAATTGGCTGCTCATCATTATCTTTGTTTTGTTGTACTAGAATGGTAGAAATAGTGTCATCGCCTCCAAATGCATAGAGGATGAAATCCTTGGAGAAGTCTGGGTTGATGAGAGTTGGTGCTTGAGAGATAGCTTCTTTGATCGCTTCGAATCTCTCCTTGCCTTCTTCTGTCCACTTAAAATCCATGCTCTTCTTTAAAATTTTGGTGATGGGCTTGACAAGGGCTGTAAAATTTGGGATAAACCTGTGGACAAAATTGATCCTTCCCAAGAAGCTTTGAAGAACCTTCTTGTGACTTGGCAATGGTAGTGTTCTTATGGCTTCAACCCTCTCTAGATCAATTGCCAGTCCCTCTTTCGAGACAATATGGCCTAAAAGTTTTCCCTCATGTGCAAGAAAGATGCACTTCTTGGGGTTCAAAGACACTCCGAACTTTCTACACCTCTGAAACACTTTCCTGAGGTGAAAGATATGGTCTGCTGCATTCTTTGAGAAGACAGTGATATCATCTAGATATATCAGCACTATCTTGTTGATCAAGCCTTTGAATGCCATGTCCATTGCCCTTTGAAAGGTAGCACCAGCGTTGGACAGCCCAAATGGCATCTTCTTGTAAGCATATGTGCCCCATTTAGTTATGAAGGCTGTCTTGAATTGGTCTTCTTCTTTCACCATCACCTGATTATACCCTGAGTAGCCATCTAGGAGAGAGAATCTCTCTGAACTGGATACTACTTGCAATATTTGTTCCATTGAAGGAAGCGGGTAATGATCTTTGAGAGAGGCCCTATTGAGGTCTCGAAAGTCCACACACAACCTGATTTCTCCGCTCTTCTTCCTGACCGGAACCAAGTTAGCAACCCAGCTTGAGTGCTTGATTGGGAATATAATGCTTGCCTCTATTAGCTTATTTAGCTCTTTCTTCATTAGAGGCTCAATGTGAGGGTTAACAGGTCTCTGCTTTTGCCTGATGAGCTTAGCATCTGGATCCAATTCTATGGTATGTTGTGCCAAATTCGGATTGAATCCTCTCAAGTATTCATAGCTCCAAGTGAAGACATCTAGAAATTCTTGGCAAAGCTGTATGAAATCTGATTTCTCCTGCTCAGTGGCCACTTTACCAATTTGAAGTGTTTTTCCTTCCCCAACCGGAATTGGCTCTGAATCTTCTCTCTTGACTTGTATGTTAGCCTTTTCCTTACAGAACTGGTCGTTAGGGTTGAAGATAGACTCCAACATTACTAAACCCTTGGGAAGCTTGTTTTTCTGCAGCCGCACTACTTGATCCCCATATTGCTGCTCAAGTCTGTCCTGATTCCTAGCTGAGAATTCAGCCTCTTCTTGTAAAAAAATGATGATCTGTTGATCGTTCTCAAACACCTGCCAGCTTGTGTTATTATCTGGAACTGTTGGCCTCACAATTACATGGATATGTGGCTATGTTTTTTCCCTTTTGATGTTGTCAACCACATCAAACGTTGCTCCAACTGTTGCGAGCCTATCCGCGGCTTCATTTTTCTTCCTGGGTATGAACACAATGTTGAAAGCTTCGAAATCCTCAATGAGGTCCCATACCCTATTCTTGTAGCTCCTCAGCATGTCGTTCTTTGTAGCATGTTGTCCTCTAACTTGGTTGACAATTAGATCACTATCCCTGAACACCTGCAAGTTATTTATGCCCTTTTTTCTAGCCCAATGAAGTCCATGAATCAAGGCCTCATATTCAGCTGTGTTGTTTGAACAAGAAAATTGGAAACAAAAACCTGAATAATATTGGATGCCTTGAGGTGAAATGAGCATAGCTCCTCCTCCTGCACCTTGTCTACTCCTTGACCCATTAAAGAATAATTGCCATACTTCATTCTTGTCTTTATGACTTGGTTTAGTGATGCTAGGAATAGGTTGATTTTCTTCGTGTATACAATAGACTCCCAGCTCAAATTCTTCTACTTCTTGATAGGGATCAAAAGCATGTATCTTGTTTTCCCATTCATCAAGAGTTAGGTCCGGGATGCTTCCAACCTTAGTGTCAGCCTCATCCGTGTTTGGATAATCTTCTTGATCAAATGCTGAACAATTGGTATTAATCTGACTTGGAGTATAAGGCTCAATATGGAAGTTTGCAATAGGTTCAAACCTAATTGTAGCCTTAGTTCCATATCTTGTTCTGAACAGCATGTGTGACCAATCAGCAGACAAATACTCCCCAATCTTGGCTGTGAAGTCCCTTGACAAACAAAGGGAAAAGAGGGGTGGAAGGTCTATGATTGATAAATCTTGTAAGACAACAACATTTGGACATGCGTGCAAGGTAAGACTCAAGTTTTTAATCACTCCAACTGTTGCTATTGCTATCCCATCTAGCTGCACTACCCCTTTAGATGTTATTTCATACTGGAGCCCTAGCTGATCAGCTATCTGTTTAGGCATCATTGAGCTACTTGCTCTGGATTCTATCATGTAATTATGTACTAGCTGATTTCCAATGATCAATGAAACGTAGAAAGGAGGGGGCTTAAACATCTTACCTTGTTGTCCTCCATGACTTCCTTTAGGCTGGGTAGCATTTGTGAGCACCTTGTCTTGCATTTGAACCCGATGATTCAAAGTTGGCCAATCCTTCATAGCAGCTTGCAGCAGATCTCTTTGGCCTGGGATAGATAGGGATTCCCACATTGATATATTGACGTTAGTCTTCTTCATCTGTTCAATGATACTGAATGGGGATGAAGTATCATTTTTTTGTCCCTTGGTTTGGACATTCACCCCTTACATGTGGGCAGCAACAACTGGCATTTAAGTTGGCCTGGGGGCTGTTCTTGGCTGTCCTTGTGCACTTGAAACTGGACTTTGCTTGCCAATCATTTGTGGAGCCATGGAAGGTTGTGGATTGGCTGGGGCTAATGGCCATTCTTCACCCAAATTTATTCTCTTTGACCTTGTGTTGGCTGCAACACCTTGAGAAACTACCTGATTCATGCCACAGAAATCTTCTGCTTGCCAGTTCACCAATGTGGTGTCATTTGGGGCTGATTGCTGTTGGAATGTTTCTTGTTGTTGACTATTTCCTTGACTGCCCTCACCCTCCACATCAGTAGTTGTCACCATTAGTGCTTGATTGAGAGCACCATTGAAACACATGGATTGGTTATGAGGCTCGTTGCATGGAAAACACCAGTCATATTCTTGAGCAATGTTGTTCTGTGTTGGCACTAATGCCTTAGAGGTAGATATGGTATTTGGATTATAGGGCTGGAATGGTCTATTGGTAGGAGGCCTTGTTTGATTCACATTTGCAGCTAGATTAGGTGGTCTTTGTGGTTGGTATGGCTGCCTATTAGGCTGAGCTTGGGGTTGATAGGAAGGTCTGAAACCTTGGGCTTGTTGCCTCTTGAGAGTGACTAGCTCATTGCCTAGGTTCTGCAATTGCTTCATGACCTCTTGGAGTTCATTTGGGGCACTTGGAGATGAAGTGGAAGCTTCATTTGAAATCTGGTTTCTAGGGGTTGGAACAGGAGCCAAAGTGGGTGCTTGACTAGTGCTTGGATTTTCTAAGTTTGGATACAAGGTCATGGGAGGCCTAGGAGCCAGTTTACCAGCTTGAATAAGACAATTTTCAGCTCTAATGGCAATGCTATAAGCCATAGGGATTGTTGTGCCTCCCATGGACTAAATTAACATAGAAATATCAGAATTCAAAGCTTTAAGGTAATATAGAAAAGCACCTCATGCTGTTGGCCTGAATGCCACTGGAATCCTATCCCAAGACCTTTGAAATCTGAAGTTGAAGTCAGTCAGCTACTCGTTGGGGGCTCTCTTGATAGTTGTTAGTTGCTCCAAAAGAGACAAGTTGTCTCCTTCTCTCCAAATTACTCATGAAGTGCAATGCACAGCTGATTCCAGTTTGTGATAGAACCAGCTCCAAGGCTCCTAAACCATTGTAATGCTTTACCCTTGAAGGAAGATGCCAGTAACTTGACAGCCACTTGCATTTCATTGATTTCATTGATTGCACAAAGGTTAGCAATATCTATAACATGATCACCTGGAGTAGTATGATTTTCTCTAGTGAAGTAGGGAATGTTCTTCAAGGCTGCAATAGGAACTGGATGTTGCGCATTGAGAGAAAGTGGGCTGCTGCCTGTGAAGTTGACATATGGATTGTTCTGAGCCATTCTAATCGGTCTTAAAGCCCTTATATACTGAATGAAATGCCTGTCAGGTGGAGGAGTTGAGAGAGTTCTGTTTGGTGGAGATGGAGACCTTTGAATCCTTCTTCCTCTTTGCCTTCTTCTTGGAGATAACTGCAGGTATTCAAACAACACTTCTTCTTCTCCAACTCTTGATCTTGTGGTGATTCTTCTCATGAGTTTTTAGGCCTGCACTACTGAAACTAGTTGATTCTTCCCCTTGGAGTCGCCGGATATGCAAATAATAGCTCTTATAAGCAAGAAAACTATAGAAGATGCATATCAACTTTGCTGCAATAAAAATGAGACCTCTAGTGTCCCACCAAGTGTGCCAAAACTGTTGTTGCAGGCTCACAACACCCGTGGATGTAGATCAGGCTTCTAGGTTGATCACTTAGCATCCAGTGTGATTGCACAACATGGAAACCTCTCTCCAAGTGTGGAGACTTGTGAAACTGAGAGAGGAATATCCAGATTAGAGGCTGGTTCCTCAAAATCCTCTGATTTAGATCTATATTTTGTAAAACTATAGAGGTTCAGATCCTAATCCTACTCTAAACTGCAAGGAGATAGAGATAGAAAGTGTAAAAATAAAACTAAACTAAAGGTGGTGATGCACCAAAAGGAGTGGTGAAAACATTTCTATCAAGCAAATAGACACAGACCAAAGTTTACAACATAAAACAAACACAGACTGATTATATATAATTTAGGATTTTAAATGAAGCAAATAATACAAGCAGAGGACTGAAACCCATTCACAGAACTTGCATTATCTTTTCAGTGTCAAAAACACGCATTACACCCTCAGAGAGGTAAAAGAAAATTGTTACAATCTTTGGAGAGGTCTGATCCTTGCTTCAGTCACTTGCTGGAGCTGAAAGAAGAAGTTACTATGTCAAAATTGTTCCCCCTTTGGAAATGAGCCAAAACTGGCTTTTATAGTGTAAGGGTCGAGCCCAGGGGACAGGAAACGTAAAAAAACATGAGAGCCCATCCCTCCTTGATTACAGGTGCATTAAAATAGCATGGGGAACCTTACAAACCCATACCCTGTCATTTTGACCAAAATATAGGAGAAGGCGACCCATTCTGCATTAAATCTAGTCACTGGAATGTCACTTCTGGTCATAAACACGCGTCAGGACCATTTCTTGATTTTATCCCTCTAGACTACACCAAAAGTCAAGATTAACCATAGAATCATGTAGATAATTTCACAAGCTTTCCATTGATATAAATAATGTGGCAATCCAAGCTCTGGATCAAAAGATATGGAGATCTGAAGATCTAGGGCACAAAACAGGTGAAAACGGATTTTTAAATTTCTTCCCGCGCTCTGCCACCTGGATGACATGTGGCATGTGCTGATTGGATATGTTATTCTCTCATCTGACCTGTCCCATGGGTTTTCCTTGAAAAATTTGAATTTATGATGATTTGGAACATTTTTTACTTTTCCTCCGCGCCCCCGCCACTTGGGACACGTGGCATGCATTGATTGGTCGACACGGGGCGCGGAGTAGACTTTCGCTTTTAGCTCTTTGGCTGAACTTGGCCAAATTTCCCAAATATTTCCCTGGCTCTGAACTTCTCTACTCCATTGGACACGTGTCCTGTACTAATTGGCTCGGGCCAGTGCTTCAAACCTTGCCCCTTTGACTTTTTGGACCTTTTTCTTTGGCGACACGTGTCATGCTGTGATTTGTCCACGGGCCTGCCAGATTTTCATGTCCACCGCATCCTTTTGTCTCGGATGTCCTAGTGCTTCATGGGACAGAATCCTCCGATCCGCCCAAAATGGGCTTCCTCATCCCTTTTCTGTCAGTGACACGTGGCGTGATCTGATTGGCTTTTAGCTCCTTCGGCTATCCGCGTCCCGCGCGTCCCTTTGTCCCACTTGTCCTTGTGTTGAAGTTTCTTGTTTCGGGCGAACAGGCTGGTTCACGTCCTCCGCGCACATCTGTCCCAAATGTCCCAGTGTGAAAGTTTCCCGTTCCGGCTGAACCGGCCGGTTCGGGTTCTTCGCGTACTCTTGTCCCGCTTGCTCCCGATTAAGGACTTGGACAAATTTTCTTTCTTTCGGCCGATTCAGGCATTTCACGTCCATTTTTCCCAGATGTCCCTTTGTTGTTTGGGCCGCTTGTAATATTTTCGGTCGATCTATGCCTTTTCGTCCCAAATGTCCCGACTGTCTCGGGGACTAGGACTTAGCCGATTTTCACAATTTTTTCTGGCCCAAGATTATTTTCTACAACTTTCTTGCATTTTCTCAGAGCTTGTTCTTTTCAACCTAGATAGGAGAGTTAGAAATTTTTTTGAAGGGACCCTAGAAACATGATTTTTGCCCTGGATCAATCAATTTTCCTGGGACTTGAGAATTCTGATGTATGTTATCAATTCAACCCTGGGGGGGTGAAATTGGATAACATGACTTCCCAAAAAGGCTAATATTACCTTGATGTTCAATTCATTCATTACTTCAAGAGGCATCACATTACATAAATCTCTTGAATCGAACATACAATTGTGCACAAGTCTATCCTTGATGATTAAAGTAGTATAAAAAGGATCAATATCAAGTTGAGATTCAACAAGGGAAGTACCCAAATACATTTTAGGAGATTCACCTAAATTCTCCAATGCTTTTGGCACTTCTAACTCTGTAATCATTGTAATCACAGGGGTAAGGTTTACACTACTTACACCATTGACAAGGGAAACTGCCTCCTCTTTGACCCCCAAATAATCAAATGCCCTTTTTATATGCTCAAGGATCCTAAGAAATTCAAAAATGGCTACAATTACTATAATCTGGATCAAAATTTGAGAACTATCACAGGGGATATATTTGGGTAATATCGTATTAGTAGGGATAGTAACTTCCGCTTATTATGGGATGATACTCTTCATGGCTTGGGTATGGACTAGGGTAATGATTTTATTAGGAATGATTGTACCCTTGTAAGGTGTGTCCTTCTTAGGAAAATCCTTTGGGATATTAGTGAGAAGTGGAGTTTCTAGAGTCTTTTCTCTAGAAGTACTCCTGTAGTGATCTTGTGAGTATTCTAATACTCTAGAAGGAGAACCAAATGCTTGTTTGGGCATGTGGTTGAGTATTTTATGTTGTCTGGATGTTGAGAGGCTTTGGATTTGTTCTTAAATGCAATAGTTATCTTGAAACTAAAAATGACCAACCCAGGTAAAAGGTTACAAAGTTGTATATATAAGAATCAATAACGGTTAGGTAACTCACACCAACCAAGATAACTAACATCGGTTAAGGCAGATAAGTATAGGTTTAAAAACAATAGGTAGATATTCCCATATTTGGTGTGTTTTCCAAGTTGAGTCCACTTAGGGAAGTGGAGTTCTCGTTAGAAAAGGTAGGAAGGTCATAGAAGAAGTCCAATTAGGTTTGAGAAGACTTGTTAGTTATTTAGGTCAAGTGGTGACTTAGAACTGACTGTGATGACTCAGTTCTGAGAGTCATGCCTTGGTCACTATAAGTTAAATGCCGCTGGAATGGGTCTAGGATGAGGTGTAATGAAAAGGTGGAGGTGTGAGGATGAAATTAACTTAATTAAAATAATTAAATCAAGTAATAGTGTGAGGATGAATATTAATATGGGATAAATTGGTCATGATTATTTGAATGTGTTACATTTATTAATGGAAGGGGACTAAAAGATGTGTGACCCAAATTTGGTGTCTACAACATGCTTATATTGTTTCATTATTTGATTTTTAGTGGCATACATTTTTCTCACTTGCTTGAATACTAATTTTGAGTCTCCTTTACCAATTACATCCAAGATACCACACCTCCATGCAATCCTTAAAACTAAAAGTAGTGCCTCATACTCAACAATAGTATTTGTGCAGTCAAATTTAAGATTAAAGGAAAAGTTAAAATTATCTTCTTTTAGAGACACAAGGAAAACTCCAGTACCTTTTCCAAAATTGGAGCAAGCTTTATCAAGCATCAAAGTACATGGGATACCAACTTGTTCAAGACACTTACTCTTATCAATACCATGTTATTTAAAATTTGCATATCCAATAAAGCTATTGACATCTACATCTACATATAGTACATCGTAATAAGCATTATTAGGATCTTCAATCAGATGCAACATAGTTTTCTCACCATATAACTTGACAAGGTTCCCTTCTACTGGTATGGTGGCATATGACATATCCATATGCACACTTCTACCCACACTAGCAGCACACTTTCTTGATAGTAACATATCCCATTTAGTAGGGAAATCGACAATAACTACATTCATGGTCAAGTACTTACTAGAATAGGATGATAATTGCATAAATAATCCCTTTACATATCCTATCACTGGTACCTCTCTTGATTCCATAACAATGCACTTCCTAATGGCTAATGTTACCTTGATGTTCAATTCATTCATTACTTGAAGAGGCATAACATTACATGAATCTCTTGAATTGAAAATACAATTGTGAACAAGTCTATCCTTGATGATTAAAGTAGTATAAAAAGGATTAGTATCAAGTTGAGATTCAATAAGGGAAGTACCCAAATACACGTAAGGAGATTCACCTAAATTATCCAATGCTTCTGGAACTTCTAACTCTATAATCATAAGGGTAAGGTCCACACTATTTACTTCCTTGACTGGGGGAACTAACTCCTCTTTGAACCCTAGATACTTGAATTCCACTTTTATATGCTCAGGGATCCTAAGCAATTCAAAAATGACTACATTGAATTTAATTTGGCTCAAAATTTGAGAAATACCACATGGGATATATTTGGGTAATATTTTATTAGGAGGGATAATAACCACCCCTTATTATGGGATGATAATATTCATGGCTTGGGTATGGACTGAGGTAATGATTTTATTAGGAATGACTGGAACCTTATTAGGTGTGTCCTTATTAGGAAAATCCTTAGGGATATTAGTGAGAAGTGGCATTTTTGGCTTGTATTTTGGTCCTCCCCCTTTTACAACTCTACTTCTTAGATTATATTCCTTTTCCTTAGCAACCACTACATTCATCAAAAGCTTTCGGTCCTCCTTAGAAGTAATTCCTCCATCATAGTTCTTAATCATCAATGCACTTAAGTACTCAAAATCATGGTTGGACAAGTCAAAATCCTGGACCATATCAACTTCAAAATCACTAGTAGAAGGAAAGGGAGATATCTAGTTTACTCAGTTCTAAAAAATTTCCACAGTTTTGGTAGTTAATAGCTGAGTAGAAGTGGCTCCTTATGAATTAACAGGGAACTCCATCATGTATACATTTAAATGTAGCATCATCATCAGCCTCTTGAATTTCCTCATTTAGATCACAAGAGGATGTGGTAAGAAGCACTTGTCACACCAATCAATAACATGGTTTTCTTCTACCATGGAAACTCTAATAGTAAAAGGATCAGGGACCAATATGTTCTCTCTTGGTTGCTACTATTTATTTCCTGATCATGTAGGTTTCTCTCTAATATGGATGATTCCCAAAAAAAATTGGCTTTGAGGTTGGTGCCAACCTGAGAGATTTTTCTTATTCCTTTATTTGATCTAGCAATTTTATAGGAAATTGCCTTGACTTATCCTACTAAAGTCCTACCTACTTCCTCCAGATCAACTCCCTTGCTTGTCTCATTATTTATATTGTTTATTAGCTTAAAACCCTCCCTTTAAGGAGGTCTCCCCACTACCTTAATATTGTTTTCAATTTTCACTTCCATAGTGAAAGCTTGCCTCAAGGTCCTAGGGTTCTTATCCCTAAAATAATCTGCAACTTTCTTATCAAAATCATCTGAGTAATTTATTAGGTAGGACTCATCACTTGGTCTCAAAATTATGGGTAATCTAGTTTAAAAAAATTGAATCTGGTGTAAAAGTCCCTAACATGATCATTTGGATTCTTCTTTATGTTCTCAGATTCAAACAAAAGAAATATAGAGGTCATTTTAATCCCCATATTGTGATCTAAATGCATTTTTCATCCCAGTCCATGAGTCAATTGAATTTTTAGGTAAATCTTTATACCAATCCCGAGAATCCTCCTCTAATGTATGAATAAATAATTTCACATATACATCTTTGTTCTCAATCTCAAAATCCTCCATAATATTCACAAAAATTCTTAGGTGTTGGTAAACAGTAATAAACTTATTTCCTTAGAACTTAGGTAACCTATTCCTTACTTCTTGTGGAACTGCATTAGGATATCCCACCATGCCTATGAAATAAATGGGTGTAAAGACATTTCCAACAAAGGAAGGTCTAGGCAGGGGTTAAGCCATGTTATTCTGAGGAGGTGTCCCTATAAGAGGATTGAACCAATGTGGGACAGGGGGCCTTTGAGGTAATGGTGTATGGTCTTCAAAGTAATGATCCTTTACAGAATCAATTTCACAAAAAGCTCGATTATCTCTAAGTGATAAAGGAGGAAGATGAGGAATACCTATATCAGTTGCAAATGAAGGCCTCTAATTAGTTGGAGTGCATAAATTTTCTTAGGGACTACTCGATCTAGAAATATTTGAGGAACTAGAATAATCCTTTATCAAAGGCTAGTCACTCTCAACCACAAGCACTACTTTATCCTCTAATCTTTGACCTCCCAAATCTTTCTAGACTTATTTATTATTTGGATTTGTTCTTCCAAGATTTATAAACAACTTTCTAGCAAGGTATGTATTAACGAAAGACCTTCTTCCATCTAGCTTTACAGATCTTAGTAACAAATTTAAATTATTAAACCCTAAAGCATTGGTATTTACCAACAATTATGAACAATATGGAGTCATCACTAAGGTCTTGTACCTTAGATGTGTAAATCACTGCAAATGACTTGTTAATCGAAATTTAATAATCAATTTGAACAAATCTTGAAAAATCTCAATATCCTTTGTCAATATTTACCCATAGCCAAGAAAACTAAATGGATAGCTTTCTTTAAACCATTAAAATATCAAGCACATAACTTCTCATTAAGCTCATTTTTCATAAATCTCAACAAAAGATGATGTCTAGATCAGGTATTTACATCTAAACATATGTAACACGTTATCAGAGGTCATTATTTATATGTATTTACACAAATAGTCCCCAGAAATGATGTCAGAGCGATGTTGTTACTCAAATCATTTTTCCTTGTGAAGTCAAGTAGCATTAATAGGCTGAGCAGGATGCTTAGAGAAAGATAGATTAGAATTTAAGTCCTTTTGTATCCATGGAAGGATCTAACTAACTCTTTTTCACTCGAGCTCGGAAAAGTTGGATAACTCCATGCTAACGGTATGACCTACCCTACTACTTTAGGTCCTGCCTTCGACTAGGGTGAGAGAACTAGTTTTGTAACTTGTATTTGTAGGGGAAAAGAATGGATCAACAATATTTGACTCTCCTTATTAAGGTATTTCAGAAATAACCTTGAGAAGACATGGTTAAAGAAACATAATCTAACTCTCATGAGTTGTCACCCTATAAAATGCAGATGCCTACTAGACAAGGTTTAATTTACTAAAGACAACAACAAAACCCAATTGCTTTTGTATATTTTTGTTAAATTCTAGCACATGAGTATACACAAGATAAAAACATGAGTAGTTCTTGTATGATTTTATCAGTTTTGGATATAATTTGTTATAGAATTAAGTAGGATAAATTTGATTATACCAAATTTTTGGGAAATTTTAACAAAGTCTAGAAAATATACCAAATGAGATGATGAAAACACTTCAAATAACCAACAATGAACCTTCAACTAGAATATGTGCACCCATAGATGCCCAAAGACACACAGTTTCACACATTCTTCAAGAATTTAAACATAATAGCTCATGTCAAAGACTCAATTAAACATAAAAAATCCTAGATCTATCATGCCTAAGATACACTCATAGAATAACAAATCAACCTATAGCAACAAAATGGAAGTAAAGTGAATTTAAATTTTTTTATTGCATAATGAAATGAGATATTTTCTCATAACACAATTTAAATTACCACAATACTACTAGAAGGATAAGATATTGTGTGATTTAGAGGAATTCCTAACATAAGAATGTAACATGAACATGAATAGCTATTTGAAAGATTTCAACTTATAAGAAGACACAACAATGCTCATGATTAACCCAATTAACTCAGAGCTCATCAAATTTATCAACAAGAGAAAGTTTCATTTACAGTCTCAATGTTTGTCAATGGTTGTACACTCACAACCATCTTGACATGATTTGATTTGAAGGCTAAGGAAATTAATAGGTTTTTCAGACAAGTTCTTGTGAAAAATGGTTTCTCTCAATGGTTATGCCTTTCTCAAAAACAATTTTAAAAAATTTTAACCCCCCCCAAGATATGAGAACATGCCTCTCATATCTATACAACTTTTTTCATTCCTTGAGTTTTTTCCCCCCAAAATCTAAAATTTTCCACCGGATATTCCGAAGGAATATTTTTTAATTCTTTTGTTGGGGTATCTTATCCTTTGTTCTACCAAGTGGAGAAAATGCGTTGCAAATATTGCCAGGTGTGTATTTTATTCTTATGTGCCGAAAAAAATGCTTACATTATTTACCCTGACATCATCAATTTTGGCTTCTTTTGGGTTGGTTTGGAAATTCCTTTCCATAACTCCAAGGCGCCCCCAAAATGGCTTGATGTGACTAATAATCATTCTTACTTTTCGCAGATTCCCTCAGGATACACAAACTCTTCCCTACGTTGCTCAAAATTGGACGTCTTCCACCTATTTTGTGTCATGTCAAGCCGATTATCATCCATTTGCAAGATATTGTTTTGATTCATATTTATCTCCCTTGTGCAAGTTGAGCAAGAAATCTTTGCTCATTCAATGGCAATGATTCTGTCCAGTTCAGCTCGTATGTATAGTTCGTTCTATAAATCTAGCTCGTCTTCCTCTCCTTTAAAACACATTATTTCTTTGCCTTCGAACGCGATAGACTTTTGCAGACTCTTTTGTTGGTGCGATGGCAAGGGTAGCGGTAGCAGCAAGCTTGAAAGAAATATCTACGGAGGACTTAAATCAGATTTTTGACTTGTCAGATCCAGACGAAGCGTTCGTCAGGGCTTTGTTTGAGATAGTTGACCCAAGGGACAGCAAAGGGCCTTTGACACACCAAGCGGTTCGGTTTTCTCTCATGCTGGGGTTAATCAAGATTAATCCTATTTTTTCAGCATTCCAATCTATGTTTTATCACCTCTTTCGATGGGAGAATCAGAAAAAGCCAGAGGTGTTGAAAAAATTCCTTCTGAGTCTTATGTGCTCTATGATAAGACTTCAATTGATGTTGTGTCTGTCATTGCTTGTAAGATGGGTGAATTAGAGTAGTGTCTTTCTTCTTTGGAAAAAGTCCAACAGGACCTATGTCATCTCAACCATCTGCAACACCACCACTATCAACAAGAAAGGAAAAGAGAGAATCCAGTTCTTATCCCCCTATTATCATTTTAGATGAAGAAGAATCAGGGCCTTTCATTTCCTCAGCATCCCAGGGTATCAACTTCTAAAGGCAAGTCTATTTTACAGCCCTCAATCCATTCAGAAAAACAATCTTCTTCGATGGAGCATAAGTTGTTAGGACCTTGACCGGTTCCCCTCCCAAGGGAACATCCACCTTTCACAAGAAGGTGCAAAGGTGAGTCCAACTACAGATTTTTTGTCCCATTGAGTCCAAGACCCACATTGTTTGCTCTTTCAGCCACCCTAATTGCTCCTGCTCAACCTACCTCTACTCCTTATAAGGCGAAAGGGAAAACAACATTTCTTGGTAGTGGTTTAGATCTCTTAGATTGGGTATCTTCCCTTTAGAAGAAGATAGAATTGGGGAGGATTTTGGATGGTCCGAGGATGGACATGAACACATTAAGGGACATGGGGATGTCTCATAATTTGGCTGGGGCAGTCATATTTGTTCAATTAGCTCAGGGTTCAAGGGAGTTTATACTGAGAAAGAATAGGCTATTGAGCAAAATAGCCTCTTTTGGAGAAGATCTTAAGGTGGAAGTAAAGAATGATTGGATATTTATCTTCTCCTGATGCCCCTTTTTGATGTAATATTTTGAAAAATGTGTGTGCTTTTCATGGGCAAGGGCCCCTATAGATCCTCATTTTGTCTTTTTGCACAATACAAAATATAACACCACATTTACATTAGTTCATATGCTTCATAATGGATTTGAAATATTATCCACGCAATATAAAAATCTAATGCATTGTATCAAATTACATTCATGTGTGAAAATAACAACTTCAAAGTAATATTCAATTCTTATGAAACAAAAGTAATAATTGAAAAGTGATGAAAAGAAAGTTCAAAGAGAACAAGCCTAGGCTTGTTCCTCGGTCTTCATGTTTGCATCTTTATTTTTATCACCTTCTTCTTCCTTTGGTTGTCTTTCTACATATGCGTCATATTTCTGGAACAACTCTTTTATATCATCCTCATCTGGCCCTGTGTGATATTGGAATATAAGGGACTGCTTGCTTAGTGCATTCACACATTGATCCATCCTCTGTTTATACTCCCATGGTCTTGCTTTTAATTCTGAAATCCTGGTTTCCATCCTCGTCAATGTCTTGATGACTTCGTAGGAGAAAATTTTTTTTTGATGTTTTTCTCAAAGGAACCAAACAAGAAGTCATTTTTCAGATCACCATAACTCCTTTTGAACTTGTCAAATATCATGTCCTCCAATTTCAAATCAATGGTGTCTATGGTCTTATCCACCCATTTCCTTTCTGTCTCCATTTTCTCCTTGATCTCCTTCGAAACCTCAATCCTGATTGTAGCCAATTCTTCAATAGCATATTGAGTTCCCATATGCTCAAGTGATACAATTCCTTCCCTTTCAACCAAGTCTTCATCGACCTGAGTGATATGGTCAGTTTGGGGAGAGTTCCTTTAGAAGAGAACAACTCATTAGCACATTGTTCAATTAACTCATCAATTTCATTGAGTTTGTTTTTGAGCTCTTCATATTTTGTTGTGGCTTTTCCAATGGCTTCTTTTCCTTTTTCAATTACCCTTTCTACCCAAGTGTCAACAACTTGAACCTTTCTAACAGCTTTTTCAACATGTTATATAACTTCAGGAACAGCTGTGGAGATTTCTTCTTAGCTCACACTAGGTTGGCCAATTAATTGTTGTAGGCATGAAGTCAGTGATTTAACTCGTTCCTTTAGCTGTCTCTTTGTTATCCTATCCTCATCCACTTTGTGTAACAAATCACTGACTGCTTCTGAAACTACTTGCTTTAGTGCATCTCTTGAAGGTTTTCCTAGAGGAATGAATTGAACATTATAATCCTCAGTTGTTATATCACTCCTTGTCTTCCCCTCATGTGGGATTGCTACCTCCAAAGTCTTGGATCCGAATGGATCAGTATGAGTCTTTCTAATGACCCTAGCCTTCTTAGGAGTCTTGGTAGGTTTTGGGAAAGATAATGTTGTAAGTTCTATAGCCTTCATAGGTACCACTTTTTCTTCTTCTTCTGAAATCAATTCTCCTATCCAGCCTTTTATAAGAGTAGTTCCCATCTTTGTCTCTTACAATGTCTGTTGAGGTTTTTCAAGGACAAACACCAATTGTTTAGACATTTCTTGAACATCTTGACCTAATGGACCCTTACATTGCACTTTGTCCACTTCCAATGTTAATTTCTCGGGTTCATCTTGTGTTGGCACTTCCCCCACTTGTTTCTTTCCTTTATCCTGAACTTGGGGTTGACCAACTTTCTTCTGAGTCATCAACATTTGGAACATGTTCTCTATTTGTCTCCTCAACTGATGTAGTCATAACTTCTACATTTTTCTTGGGAACCTCTTGGGCTGGTGTTGTTCCCTTAGGTAATTATTTTTCTTATGCAGTTTTTACTTCCTTTAGAGGTTGTTGTTTGGAGGAGATATCCTCATGAACTGGTATACCAATTTCCTTTTGTTCTTTTGATACTTCCTTTTGTGGCATTGTGAGTTGGCTCTCAGTAGCTGATCCTTTACCTTTATCAATACCCTACACACTCTGACTATCATCAATATTTTCCTTTGTAGTGGTTTCTTTTGCAATTTCGATCACCTTTTCTTCGGTAGACTTTTCTTTTTTAGGTGATTCACTACTTCTGGTAACCTTGGTTTCCTTTTGGGAACCTTTTCCTCTAGTACACCAGTGTCCATACTTTCCCCACCAGCAACTCCTTGAACTTTTGACTTGCTCATTTCTGAAGTAGTTTGGCCTTCAGAAGATACTTCTGACAATGGAATTTCAGACTCAATAATTCGCACATGGGTGGATTCCTTCACTCCTTCACTTGACTGGAGAATACATGCATCTTCCACCACTTGTCTTTCAGCTGGTACTTCAAATGCCTTGAGTACAAGAATCTCCTCATTTGTGTCTGTCTATTATGTCAATTGGGCCCTTTGTTGATTCATGCAATTGATCAAAAAGAGGATATATTGACACCTTCAACTGGTGTTGTATCAAATTCCTTCAATTCTTGTTCTAACATAGAACTATCTAGTGGATTAGGTGGGACATTACCTGGGAACACTTGTTCTTGAGTAATATCATCCATTATTCCTCCTAAAGATAAAGCTGAAGCTGGAAACATTGGTTGTGTACTTGGACTTACTTGAACATCTTTTTGTTCTGGTGATGGAGTTGCTTGATGAGCCATGGAAACTGTTACTCCTTCATGTTCCCTAGTGGGCATGAGAGGATCGATCACTTCATCCTTCATATGCGTGTGTTTCTTATGTGCATGATCACCTTCTCATATCAAGGGTTGTTTAAATACAAGTTTGTATTTCTTCTTTGTCCTTTCAAATTGCTTAATATCTAGTGCCACCCTTCCCTTGACACTCGGTGACTTAGATAAGATGTTAGTACTTGTCATGGCTCCTCTCATCATCTTTTCAGTACCTTGGGATCCTAAAAAGCTCCGGAGGGGATTTTTGTGACGCCAAACCTATTCCTTTTGTTTGGATTGGCATTGCAAAAGTGATAGGAGCATTTTCCATAGATTTTAGAAGCATTTCTTCTGTTTTCTGCTTCAAAGCAGACATGGAGGTTCCTATCCCACTAGCAGCAGAAGTCCATTCATCAACAATTCCTGTAGTTGGTCTCTTTGAAGGTAATTGAGGAGCTTTTCCTCCTAGTGGATCCATCTTATCAGTTCCCTCCTTCAAAGGGGGGAGATCTTCCTTCAAAAGCCCTAATTCTCTGAATTTACTAAGCACTCTTGTATTCTGAATGGATAAATCAATGTTCTTTGTTTTCAACCAAGTCAAAGTTCTTTTCATTACATGAAAAATCCTACCATACTGATCATCAAATTCTTCCTCATCCCACTTCATAGGGGTCATTGGCTGGCCTTCTATTCCTTGGTCAATATAAAATTAACTCACAACTTGTTGGTCATCTACAATTCCCTCAAGTACCACAGCAATTTTGAAATCAATGATTTGTGTGAGGGTCATTCTCGAGAAGTCCCTAAGTCTGACCTCTTCCTCATCCCTGCAATTCATCCAGTAGTCCTCAAAGTCAAACTCATGTTCAAAGGAATTTGCCAAAGTATTTACCACCCACCTAATGTCATAGCTAGACCTCGCCTCAAACTTTTCCATATCAAACCTTTCCATTTCTTCCTCCATCAATCTAGCTTTTATAATAGAAGGGCAAGAATACCTTCCAATCCTAATGGGAAATTTGATGTTTGTCTTATGTCTTCCAGTGATCATCTTATGAACAAGTGTCAACTATCTTGCCAGCTCACATAAAGCCATCCTGTCATCCAAATACCTTGGTAATTTGCAAGGTTGTCCTTCAAATCCACTAGCTCTTATGTAAGTGAATTTTCTATATTGAATAAAGAAACAACCAAACTGTGTTTCTAGCCTCTTTTGATATCCTATACTACTCCCATTCAGGTTTGAACAAGCATATGACAGGTGCAAAAAATACATCATTCACCAATCTTACATTTCCCTTTCAATTACTCAATTGTAATTGGGGATAAATTTCATGCACTTCATGTTTTTTGAAAGGCGTATGCGGTATAAGTCCAGGAAAACGCTTGTGGCCTGCAATATTGTAAATTAGATATGTCATCATATAAAACTCGAACTCCCCAACACCATCCAACTAGATCTTTGTAGCCAATGCTCGAAGATGACTATGAATTGAATCAGCAATAAGGGTTGCCCAACAAATGCTCCCTTTCCTTTCTAAAACAATCCACATATATGGGCACATCCATTCTTTGAATTCATTTGTCGTTTCCAAACTGGCCATCCTACTTAGCAACACAGATACATCTTCCGCTTCTTCCACAAACTGTGCCCTAACCAGTTTCTTGGGAATTCTAGTGGTTACCTTCTTGCCTGCTAACATCCATTTAGTGTTTATAAGTTTAGCATAGTCTCTCTTCTTGGTTTCATAGTATTTAAGGGATAATTCAACACCTAGGGTTACTAGATTTTTGATTAATGGTAAGTTCAACATTATCCTTAAGGCCTTGGGTGTTAAAGTCAATACTACTTCACCACTCCCATCTAAGACTTCTCTCTTTTCTGGATTATAGTTCATGGCACAAAGCCTCACCAATTCAAGGAAATGCACTTAGGGAGGTATGGCACCAACTGAGGCAATGTTACTAGCCTTGATTGCTTCCATGAGTTCACTTTTGTTCGGAATGTTCAATATTTGTAGGAATTCATTCAAATCAGCATTCATTAAATCCGTGTTTGTAATCTTATCCAAATCACTGGTAATTCTGGATGTGACATGAAAACCCGACGACAATGTCTTCATATTTTATGCCCTAGCTTTTACTTTCAATTACTTCACGAATTTGGAGTAAAAGACAATGAAAGTATGAGAGTAATACAATCCTTACCAATTTCCTATGCAAATATCCATGTAATTCACCTTTTCTTCCTATATTTTCAAACCTTCAGCTCCCAATCGATGCTCTTCAATTAATTTCACTTTGTTCCTCTGAAAATTATGATAACAAGGATATCTGAATCCTTATATGTGACAATAAAAATCTTAGATTGTTTGAATAATTTAAACAATTTTTCCTTTATTTGTGCAAAAATTTCATTAATGGTAGCATTCATAATGCATTAAATTGTGGCTATCCATCCTACCTCCACCCCTTTTAAATGTGGGTCGTCCACGTGGAGCAATTCCATGCTATGTAGGCTCAAGGAGTCTTTTTGTATTTTTGCACTACCTTTAAACACAAACAAGTTTACAAATTTGACCCAATCACCGACCCTCTGAATTTTATTGTGATCATGATAAGTGTTCAAATCTTAGCGACATCAGAGCTATGAATTTTTTTTTTTGCATAGTTATCTATTATCCTGACCAAGCATAATCTTAAAAATTCCACTTGAGGCCCCACCTCTCTGACCTTGGCCTGAGAATATGCCATGTGTCCCTGACAGGTCTCAGAAATATTTCTACACTTTGAAATTTTATCGACTTAATGTCAAAAGAACATCATCGGCCCCGATTCCCTGCTCTAATTATCTTTTAACACGTATACCACTTCGGGAGTGGGGTAACTTCTTGTTTCGCATATTTTGACTTCGAATATTCCTGGGAATATTTGTCGGGCCTCAGGGCTAAGTTTGCATTTTGTATGTATTATGTAATTGTTGTAACTTTGCAAATCAAGCCCGCAACATCACAACCAATGGGAACATGCCACGTACCTTTGGGTGGCGGAGCAAAATATGAAATTTGTAGCAGCGACCAGAAGATAATATACTAGGATATTTTTCAAGATTACACCTGATTTATGATTGTCTTTTGACAGGGATTTTACAAAGGCAACATGACTATTATGTTCCTAGACCAAAAAAGAGGATTTAAACACAAGATTTTCACATGTATTTCACCATGACTATATCTTTAAATACACATTTATTATACAAGCGGACCAATCAAAGTAAATTTTTTGAAGGCATATACTGGATAAAAGGGTGAGATATATTCGAATAATAATAGGGAAAAAAATTATCATCTAAAGTGCGTGATTTTGTGTCTACATATCTCCCACTTTATGTTGGTGAATGGAAATCTCGATAGCATAAGGTAGATAGAGATGCATATCTGATAACCATGTAGATCAATGATGCAAGCGTGCCAAGGGACTAGACAAAGAATTGAAGGATAAAAATGTGAATCATGGATGATAAGGAGGAAAAAGTGTAAAAAGTGATGAAAATGAACCTAGGGTGGAAACACATGTAGATGTCACGATGTACCTGTTGTTGATGTTTTTTTTTTTCTTGTTGATGTGAATATGTTGATAACCACTTCCCATATAGACGTAATTGTAAAAGAGAAGTCAAAAAGTAGTCAACTACACATGTCTATGTGTAAAAATCATGTAAAAATAATGAAAATATGATAAAGAAACATGTGCACCTGATCCATGATGACGAAAGAGTGTAGAAAGGATCCTATAAATGATGTCAACGTGTAAGTTTTTTCAGCAATCTCACACTAGTGAAATGGATGAAGTTTAGGGAGAATAGTCTAGTGTCATCTACCAGCCTTTAACTACTTCTGGCTATGTAGAACATGAATGCAGATGGTGTGTATAAACACATGTGCTAAGGACTATCTTCCATGTAAAATTATATGGAGTTTTGTAGACTATGCTGAACTATAAATCGTTGTGCTACTAGCCCCTGGTCTTAGGCATCTAGGAAAGGCCATTGTATTGCCCCCTAGTTTTAGGCATCTCGGAAAGGCTGTTGTATTGTCTCTTATTTTAGGCATCCAAGAAAGTCTGCTATGCTAAGGACCCAAGTTTGATTCTTATCCCTAAAAATAGTGTTATACCAATACTATGTTGTGTTGTGTATAATGTTGTATTGGGTGACTGATTCACACATATTATTCCCCCTTTTTTAGGGTGCATGTGATGTTGCTAAAGGAGTATGTGGCCCAAAGGAGTACCATCCAGTGTGATGAAATTATGCCCTACAGGGGGAAGGGAATGTGCTTGGCTAAAACCAAAGCACACACAAACAAGTAGGAGGTCAGTGTCAGTATAAGAAAAGACAAAAAAGTAAGCTAACAAATAATGTGTAAGGTAGGATGCAAGTAAATACATAAGGATAAAATGTAAACCATGAAAAATAGATTACAAACATGGGAAATAGATTACGATGTCATCAAGGCCATAGTGGCTACAAAAAATCAGAGAACAAGAAAGACATAGGGAAAAGGCCACAAATAATAACAAGAAAAACCAAATAGTGTATTAGATAACCATGGAAGAAAATAGTCTTGCATAACAAATGCTACACATGAAGCACCCGTTAACACATTAGAAAGATAAAAAATATGTCAGAGCATGTATAAGATGATAATGTAGTGTGCTATGAAACAAAATGAAACAATAACACCTGTAATGTATGAAAGTGGATACCCTTAGAAGTCGCTGTGGGACTCGTAATAGGTACTTTTCCAAGCATCTATGTTGCGTGTAATGGACCTCTGAAATTTACGATCACAAATAGAAAACAAGTTAAAGCACATGTGTGTATGGAAGATAATCTAATACAATATATTTATCTAGCATGTGTAATAAGATGTGCATGTAACAAGTAAATATAAGAAAGAGTAAATGAAACCAAGATATGTAGTATGTTATGGATGATGTAGAATGGAATGTAGTTTGAATGATAAGAGAAGCATGCCCCTCGAGTGGAAAGAAATGTATGCATTGAGGTTGATTTATTTATACCCCCTTAGAAATCAAGAATGAACCCTAAATGAGAGTGAAAATTCAGGAAATGGTCTGAATGATGTGTCATATGTAGAAAGAGTTGATGAATACAACATGGAGTGTTGATTGAATAATGATGAGGTGTATGTGATATCAAATGCGACATATGGATGAGTGATCAAGAAGAGGTGATGATTTAGCCTAAAGCATATATCACAGAACAAGTGAATTAGAATCTAAAAGGGTGATGATGATGTAGGATAAATCTTATATAACAAAATATGTGGAGAAAATACTAACAAGTGTGATTATTTGATAGAAGGCATATATCATGAGATGAATGAATAGAAAAGCTAGAAAGGGGTGATGATTTAGCATAAAGTGTGTATCATGAGATGAATGAAGGATAGACTAGCTAGGAATGTCATATGGTAAAAGGATTTAATGATTGAACATGTGAGTGTGATAAGGTCCATTTGATATGTATACCCTTAACAGACAAGTATATACCATGAGACTAGAGTGCGTCATTGGGTAATGAGTGCAGTTGCTAAAATTAGATGTAAGAAATATGTAGCATGAATGTGTATGGTGAGTAAGATGAAAAATGTATGATAGATGATGTAATAAGAGAATGTAAAATGTGTAGAACACATGTTGTGTGAGACATGTAATGTGTAATGTGACTAAGCAATGCTTGAGATATGTGTGTTGAATGTGTCTAGTGTAAAATGTGTAATATGGTCAAGTGTACAAGAATGCATGGTGTGTATAGTGTGTATTATGTGAGGTTCAAGTGTATAGTATGCCCTCAGTAGTTAAGTGTGAACCATGGCACAAGAGTGTGTCATTAGGAAATGGTGATATTGGTATATATGTTGTATATACAGATCTATGTGATGTGATGAGAGTATAAGACTTGCGTTGATGCTAGAGGGGGAAGAGAATAAGTGTGATGTCTTCCACGTGTGTGATGGTGAGTGCACTGATGGGTCATTGTATTACTAGTCATTTAATCAACTCATAGAAAAGTTGGTGTCATTATAACCAAGGTGGTGTCTAAAGCTATATGAAAAAGGAGAGAGGAAAATCTTATTCAACAATACTTCTTCCTAAGAAAACATACAGAAATTAAACATGCGTGAAAAAGAAACACACAACTAAACTACTGAAATAAATCTACAGTAAATAAGCTATGCTAAGAAATAACAGAAAAATCCTCCTCCTTGGGGAAGAGTGGCTTTTGGCCATTCTCTTCCCTTTGGATTTGGAGAAACTGCAATTAAATTTTAAAACTACACTTGTATTGATTCAAAACTGATTTACAAAATATGCCCCCTTTTCTAAATATATGGAAGAGGTATTTATAGACATTATTCCTAGTTTACTTGGTCCACACTCCAAGAACTAACTACCTATTCTTGGGCAGATTTATTCAAAGAAATAAATACTAAATAAACTTGACTACAACAACCCACTTATCATGGAGAATATTTCTACAACTCATCCCTTTAATCTAGGAACACAAAGTGGGAGAGTACTTATTCAACATTCCTAATACTATTCCACCATTTTCTCATCCTTGAAACATGGAGAGAAAAAGGAGGAGTGCTAAGTCCATGACTTTGAATTCTTCTTGGAATGCCACATGCATTCATAACTTTGGATTGCCACATGTTTGGATCTATATTCTTGGTTGATGATGTGGAAGCAAAGAGTGGGCTGAATAGTTTGGTGCTTCTTTACATTATTTTGGAACAAACCAAAATACTTTCACTAGCTAGGCATTTCCATAGCTGCATGAATAATTTCCGTAGCTGGGCATTTCCATAGCTGTGTGAAGAATTTCAGTAGCTAGGCATTTCTGTAGCTGCGTGAAGAATTTCCATAGCTGTAATCTACAAACTTAGAGTACAGTTGTTTATGACATGTTTTCTACACACTATTGCATTCCAACTTTAGAAAAAATATCAAGAAATAACAACAATTAGATTGTAAATAGATTTCTAAAGAGATGATAAGATAAATCATATATTCTACCTTAAATATGATATCCGTTATTAAAAATACATCTAAATTCATTTGAAATCTTTATTTTGAGAGAGAGAATAAGAATGTTATTTGGTGATATAATGAGACATATTTTGGTTTCATCATTCCCCCCACACTTAACTTCTCGCATGCCCTCATGCAAGCTACTGATATTCCTATAGAATATGATTTTGTCAATACTTTTACATCTTTCAAATTATCTTCTCCTTTTTTCATGATAGTAGCAAACTGAGATTTTAGAAGTAAAATTTTTACTTCTTTTTTATTCATGCTCTCATGAGTTTTTTCGTAGATAATGTAGGGATATTTTTCCCACACTTAACTCTTTATTTCCTCACGCATTCTTCAAAATATTTAGAAGAGAGTGAGTCTCCCGTACACTTAGCTTTGTACATGCCCTCATGCAAACTATTTTTTTTAATTCAGCAGCTTATAGATCTCAATTGCTGTAAGCTGAAAAAACTTCATCTACATCATTTTCTTCATTACTTGACTTGATCAACACATGGAGATCTTGAAAATTTTCTCTCTTTATTTTTATGCTTTAGAGAAGTGAATCTATTTGTAATTAAAACAAAAAATAACAATATTCAAGAATAGAAAAATAGAAGTTACCATACCATACTCAGTAGTTTTCCTTGATTTCATCATGTTGTATAAGCATGATTTCCATCTACAGCTGAAAAAACAAATAGATATGAAGTCAAGGTCACTGCAACATAGAACTTTTCGGAAGAAAATTATTTCGTCAACCAAGTCAGCATAAGAGAAGTAGTCATATGAATCCAAGAAAGACTTTGAAGTGTAATTTTTTTTTTTTTTGGTTTGGAAAAAGTAGCCATTTGTTGGTTTTCAACTTTCTCCATTGTTTATTTTTCTTTTTTGCATTTCTTGCATGTGTGAACTGGTATTGAATCTAATACATGCAAATAAGAAATATTTCAGAATAGGAAACCCAAATCAATTTAGACCATACAGAAATATATTATGTTACAATATTTATAAAGATTAAGAAAACTTATCATCAAATTCCTATTGTATCCATTCCATCACACCAAAATACATGGGTAACTAGCTGCTGTAATTGCTGTGTATATAGGAAATAGAACTAGGTACGGTTTTTATTTGATGATAATACATATTTATATTATGAATTTTTCATTCATATGTTGATTAAGGTAGTCATCTTATCAACAATCTATAATATCATATTGAAATTCTGACTATGAATATAATAGAAATATTTCTTAACAGAATAAATAATTGTATAAACACATGTCTAATGGACAAATATAAAATGGTGTTTCCATGTTATTGAGGAGGGGATTTCTTTTGGAAATATCCATCAAGTTTCTAAATCTAATTGCAGAAAAATTTAATCTATTTGCAAAAAAAGAAATTTACAGGAATTTTTTTTTTCAGAAAATCAAAAACTTGAAAGTAAATTCTAATCTAGTTGCATGAAAAGAAATTCTAAAGAATCTATTAAATAAGAATCTCTTGTCACAAATCTTGTTAAGAGGTATTCTACTATCACTAGAATACTCTTTTAGAAAAATATGAGTCTCCTAATAACACCATGATCCCCGGCAATGGCACAAAAAATGACAGGTTGTTGTATTACCAGTCATTTAACCAACTCATAGACAAGTTGGTGTCATTATAACTAAGACGGTGTCTACATCTGTATGCAAAAGGAGAAAGGAAAATCTTATTCAACAATACTTCTTCCTAAGAAAACATACATAAATTAAACATGCATGAAAAAGAAACACACAAATAAACTACTGAAATAAATTTGCAGTAAATAAACTATGTTAATAAATAACAGAAAAATCCTCCTCCTTGGGGGGGAGTGGCTTTTAGCCATTCTCTTCCCTTTTTATTTGGAGAAACTATAATTAACTTTTAAAAATACACTTGTATTGATTCAAAACTGATTTAAAAAATATGCCCCCTTTTCCAAATATATGGAAGAGGTATTTATAGACATTACTCCTAGTTTACTTGGTCCACACTCCAAGAACTAACTACCTATTCTTGGGTAGATTTATTCAAAGCAATAAATACTAAACAAACTTGACTACAACAACCCACTTATCATGGAGAATATTTCTACAACTCATCCCTTTAATCTAGGAACACAAAGTGGGAGAGTACTTATTCAACATTCCTAATACTATTCCACCATTTGCTCATCCTTGAAACATGGAGAGAAAAAGGAGTGCTAAGTCCATGACTTTGAATTCTTCTTGGAATGCCATATGTATTCATGACAACAATTAGATTGCAAATAGATTTCTAAAGAGACGATAAGATAAATCCTATATTCTAACTTAAATATGATATCCATTATTAAAACTACATCTAAATTCACTTAAAAACTTTATTTTGAGAGAGAGAATAAGAATGTTATTTGGTGATATAATGAGACATATTTTGGTCTCATCATGCACTATTTGATTAAAGTGAAATATGGAGACCCTTCAACCGATGCTGATGGAGATGAAGGTGTGTGATTATGTGCTAATAGTTGTGGTATATGAGATAGATGGTGTGTAGGTCAATGAATTATATATACATGTGAACGATGAGTAGACGGTGGATATTATGGCATAAAAAATGTGTAGGTGATGGATACCTATATGAAGCAGAATGTGATGGTGATGAAAACTTACGTGGAATAAAACGAGGTACTGAATTACGTCTAGATGTAGAAGTTGTCATAGTAATGGGCCTAGATTGATGTACTAGACTAGTAGAGTGATAAGATCACGTAGGTTATGTGTGGGCAGGTGAACTAGGAGAATATTGAGCTTTAGGAGCGATAAGCCATAGTGAACTAGATGTACTAAGTGGTGCATTAGTCATTCCGAGAGGAAATGCTGACCATGGAGTGGATGGAGGCATACCATTGATAGAGATGAATTTATTGTTGTAAATAATTTTTAGATGCAAATGATTTGTTGGGATAATAGACTTAGACCTACAAATCCAATTAAGGCCTAAGAGTATGTAAAACAATTTTAATGCTTATGCCACAAGGAACTGTACTAGCATAGTAAGATGACCAACTGTAAAATGAAGCTAAACAATACCATAGTAATTGTTCATAGGATATGGAATTTATGAAAGAAAATAAATAATAACAACAAGAAGTGGAGTAGAACACGTGCTGATGGGCCATGACAGATCAACCATGGTGTTATTGATAGGGATAGATACAATAGAGGAACTAATGTGTAAGTGATCAGAATAAAATTTTTCATGATAATCATGGTTGGAGAAAGAAATGATGGGAGAATAAATCTTTGTATTAACAACTAATAAATCAAGATCCCCAAATGTAGGAGGAGACACTGTGCGATATGTATGATTAGATGAAGAGTCATCTAGTTTCTTGTCATGTTTTAGAAGTGGATTGTTAAAGATATTGAGATTATGGTTTTCATTGGTAGGTGAAAAATGCGTAGGCTCTAAAAGATCAATTTTATTATTTTTGATCAAATATTGGATGAGATTTTGAAGTTTGAAACAGTGATCTGTAGAATTCCCTACACATTGATGATAGTCAAAATGGAAGTTTTAATCATAATTGCAACATTTTGTATGAGATGGATGTAATTGGAGTGGATGAGGAAGTGTGATGAGATTAATTTTTGATAAGAGGTGGAAGAAAAATATGTGGAAGGAAATTTGACTTCATGTATGTACATCAGGGTGGTTGTGATTGAATCTTTCTGGTGGTGGATACTACGTTGATAATAATTTTTGTGTTAGTTGGTTTGGTGATTGATGGTTTAAATGTCGAATTTCTTTGAAAACATATAGAAGATGATGATTTCTCTTGATATGTAAGTTTTCCTTTGAAAAGAGCTTAATTTTGCAAATCTTAAGAGTATGTCATATTTGATCAAATGAGGGAGATGTCTCAAATAGAATGCTCTCCTAGAGAGGTGATATTAGACCCTGAATGAATAATTCCTAAATCTTAGAGCCTACAAGCACATTTTTCATCTTATCTAAGTTGTTTTTGTATCACAAAAATAGTCCACTAAGTATTCATTAGATCCTTGTTTAATTTTTGAAATTTGTGCATATGAAATCTTAGAGCCAATGTTGATAGACAAGTGAGTGAGAAAATTATCAACAAGATGTGTAAAAGATGTTATTAAGTGGACAAGTAGATCATAGAACCAACACATCACATAATCATGAAGACTGCGATGGAAGAGCTTAAAGACAAGAATGTGATCATCTGCAAAATCTAGATAGGCCACATGGAATTTTTGCACATGCTCTTATGGGTCACCATGGCCATTGAAATTGGGTATCTTAGGGATGAAGAAATTAGGTGGAAGTGAATAAGAATATATGACGGGTACGAATGAAGTGTGTAGTAAAAGAGTGGAATCCAAAGATGGAGACACATGAGAAGTAGCCCTCCATAATTTATGAATTTGTAATTGAAGGTCTTAATAAAGGGAGGATAAATCTTGGGTGCCAATGGAAGGATCTTGTCATGTATGAGAAAAAATAGGTGGGGTATAGTGATTAGTAGGAACAAAAAAGAAAACAATGAATGTAGGTATAAGTGTGGCAATAAGTGGTGGAGTGGTGATAGAGGTGGGAATGGCAGTAGAAGCAATAAGATCCAAAAAATTAGTAGACTCCTCCTGAGAAACATATAGAAGAAAATATAGATCCTAAGGATGCTCAAAAATATGATCATTAAGGGATTTAAGATGGGATTTAGTAAATTCTTCAAAATATTGAGCCATAGTAATAAGTGGAAAAGATATCTACATGGAAGGTTGTTTTGAAGGTCAGGTTCACCAAAATGATTATGTAAAATATGGAATATTATGCCTAATATGATGTTACAGTAGTAGTAAATAAATGGTGTAATAAAATAAAAAAATATAACAAAGAAAACTAATCAATAAACAATGAAACCCTAATTTCAAAGAGAGGGTAGAAAGGCTTAGCTTATTCAAAGAGTTTTGGAGAATGAACAAAATTGTAAAATGGAAAAATACAAAGCACTGACCATCACATTGGAGCTTAGAAATATGTAGAACTGGAGAAATAGTATAGACTGGAGTGCTTAGAGAGGGACACAAGTTCC
Organism: Taxus chinensis; assembly: GCA_019776745.2. NCBI lineage: Eukaryota > Viridiplantae > Streptophyta > Pinopsida > Cupressales > Taxaceae > Taxus > Taxus chinensis. The sequence goes on along the minus strand of CM034148.1, from coordinate 71,401,325 downwards.
AGCGGATTCCCTAGGCATACTTCTCGGCACCTAGGTCTACAAAAATGCTTAGAAAACCTCCTTTGAGGTGTCATAAGGTGTTCTCCTTTAGTCACCATTTTTCACTCTAAGGTTGCACCAAGATCACTGAGCCTACTGTAAACCTGTAATGAAGTATGAACATGCAAAATCCTCAAAAAGACATCAAATCCTAAAAATGAAAGATGTAAAATGAGGGGTCAGACTATCCTTAGTTATCACAATGGTGAACTTACAACTGAGCATTTCTCTACATCTCAAATCCAATGTAGTTCTATGTGTGTATGTTTGGAATTGTGCCCTAGGTTGCTCTTGTGTCAGTCACAATTGGATAGAGAGTAAGTAACTAGATGTAAAATGTGATAAATGTGTGCATGAAATAGAATGAAATTCCCTCCTATGAAGTGTGATGTAAAAAACCAGCTCTTTTGTCCCTTGTGATGGAGCTAGATGGATGTAATAGAGCTCTTATATGCTTTGATGGATGCAACCTTAGGTGGTGATAGATAGCGTTTAGTACTTGGTCCTCTATTATGATCACATAACTTTATATTTATATGATTCCTTTGCTTTAATTTTGTAATTAACCTAAAAAATTATGACTTCTAAAAGGATAAGATGCTCAAACAGCTAGAAAGGACCCAAAAATGGTGACTAAAGTACAAAGAGGATAGGGGTGTATAGAGGGGAGGAGGGCGCCTAACGCTGGCGTCTTGGCTGGGAACTAGTGTCCAGGATGGTAAATGGAAAAGTATTAAAATACATAATGAGCAAGAAGGAGCGTAAGACCAAGAGAAGTGATAGAAAGGAAAGAAAGGTGGTCAAATACATGGGTTGATTAGTACCATTATTCTTCAGGAATCATATGAATAGTAGTATGTAATCAAGACTAGATAATTACCCAAAGTGCGTGATTTTTTGTATACAACACTTGGAAAAATTAGGTAGGTCTACCACTTCCATATCATTCATTCATTGATCTACACACATATGCTATTTTAAAAATGTTATTACTTTTTAATAACACTTTAAAGAGGGAAAAATGTAGAAACCCTAAAAATACATCCCTAATCCTCCCTATCATCTATATAATGTGCCAAATAAACTCTACAACACATACTAAACTATTACCCTCACACATCCCTTTATAATTAATTTAATTAATTTTATCACACATAAAACATGCATTATGTTCTCCTTAGCTAATTTACTTAGATATTTAAATTAAAATATATATATATATTCACTCACCTTCCAATCATCTCCACTTCAATAGCTCACTCACTCAATTTTTAGAAAGCTACAAAAGAGGAATATTAAGGAATTTTCAGTGTTTATATGTCAAATTTCCACTCAATTGCACATACCATTATAATGTCCATTTTATCAAGGATCTCATAACCAAGAAGACCATTCATCCATTTCTTGTAGCACAATATACTTCCATTTGGATTCATTTTTTAAGAATCCCCATTGAAACAACAAAAGAGATTAAACAAGTTTGGTACTTCATTCCATGCTTCATCGATATCTTTTGAGGTTGCAAGGAGACATGAAGGAAGTGATTAGGTTTTTACTTGTATTTTTTTCCTCCATTATTTTCCCCTTGTTTATAGTGAGGGTTTGGCATGCTTACACATGTTAAATCTCCGATTTACTCTATGGTGGAAATTTGGGATTTATTTGTAACTAAAAGTACACTTAACACCTCAACAAAAGTTTGAGGTGTTTTTTCCACTTAAAGGTCCCCTCTACAAAGGGGAATATTTTTTCACATTCTTGAATGAGAAAAGTATGACTAACACTAGGGAAATTTTTTAGCATGGATTTATAACCAAAAAAACCAATAAAAAATGGGGTGAAGTTTTGATGTGCTTATGCAACTAAAAAATCTTGTAGTATGTATGGAGGGGTTTTAGGGAGTTCCTTTGCACCCAAAATCCCAAAATACATTCAGTGAGGTTCTGACACTCCCTTGCACTAAAAAAGTATTGGTTTCCAAATGGGGCAGAGTTTTTACATGCTTAGCTATCTAAAACTCTAACTTATAATACCCATTGGTAAAACACAAGGTTTCCTTCAATGATAATCATTTAAACAAGTAGAAAATTTGTTATCATCTAAATGTGTGACTTGCACACTTCAAAATGAAGGCTACTCAATTTAACAATAGCAAAAATGAATGCATAACAACCTAGCTAGTAAGAATGGGATAAAATCATGCTTGATAATGAAGAAAAAATAAAAATGTTCCTTTAAAAGGTTTATGTTCTTGGTGGAGGCTCTAAATTTACACACATATCACCAAAAAATCTTGCATCACTTGAAATTTTCCAAGGAATTTTAAACACACACTTTTATACATTTTTGGTCTTAAAGGAATTCTAATAAGACCATATCTCTTTCAAGCATTTCATAAAATAGTTTGCATGCTTCCTTATTTTCATACATGTCTCCCAAGACAGTTGCATTTATAACATTAGAAAAAAAATTCCTTTCACTTTAATTCGATAAATGCCTAGTATATATTTCAAAAATTCCATTCTAAAAAAGGATAGGAGGATGCTCTACAAGTTGAGGGATCCTAAACACCTACTAATAACATTTTCCTTAAAAAAAATTTAAGGAATTTTCAACAAAACCATTTTGTGTAAACCTTGTAGCATTCTAGGCCACAAGATCACATTTATTTTTAATATTTTGTAAATAACTTGCATGCCTTGTATATCCTTCTAAATTTTGCATTCATGTTTTCTAGGGAATTTAAAACTACAACCCATGACAAAATTCCAATTTCCATTATGATTTTATGCATGTCCATACTATTTCATTTTCCTTCCACACTCCACCACATATTATACTTGTTAGCCATGTACTCTTATCTACCCTTCACTTATTTCACATTAGTTTCCTTAATTATCCATCCACTACATTCCTTTCTTTTTCCCATTTATTTTATTTATTATTATCATCATCTATAAATGTAACCCCCCCACACACATAGTTATATTATTTTCCTAAATTAACAAGAAAGTAACCCAAGTACTTCGCAAGGTGTTGTCATGAAAATGTGCATCAGGAAAATTGACAATTTACAAGCATAACAATGATACCCCTATGCCAAATTTTTCATGTTTTATCCTTCTAAAGCACCCCAGGTTTACATAGTTAGTCTGATGACTTCCTAGATGATGTTAAATCAGTTCCCTAGGTGATTTAGGAAATTCAAGTCAACCCCCTTAGGTGATTTTAGGAGTTCTTGGAAAATGCAATTTCTTGTAGTTGTGGGAAAGGCTATCACTGGCCTTCCAAGGACAAGAACAAACCCCTGGAGTGGAACTGAGGAGCCAAATATGATGTGGAGGTGAATTGAAGGCCTATAAACATCATGGAATTTATTTAGGAATATTCAGGAAGGATTTGGAGAAGTTGGAGAAGTTTGATAAAAAAAAATAGGGTTCACAGGCCTATGTAGTGCATAGGGCCAAAATAGTTGCTAAGCTTCGGGAAGTGATTCTAGGAGTTCTGGGTGGAGTTAGGAGCTAAAATAACATCGTCAAAAATGGAATTATAAGACCTACTATAGGGTAAAATCATATTTTTCACAACACCTTGGCACAATAGGTTTGCAGGGACTTCTTATCATGCATAGGTAAGGTAGCAGATCCAAAATATGATTTTTTGGGGATTAAAGGGATGAATAAATATCTGATACTCTAAAAATTGGATTAAAAATGAAATTTAAAGTCAATATAATATAAAATTTTATCAAAAAATTCCATAAGGAGTTCAAGATATCACCATTTCAAGTTTCCCTCAAGGAACAAGTTTGGGAGTTAGTCAAATTTGATGAGGACACGTGTCAGCTCCAAGAGCCTGACACAATTTCATGTCCCTTATGTCCCTCAAGCTAAGGGAAATAAGGGACATAAAAATGTACCCATCCTCTATAATCCCTTTAGTCACCCATATAACCTCCAAGATCACCAATTCAACCCCCAGATGCTTGCAAGAGCTCAAACCCTCAACTGTCAGATCACAGAAAAGTGGCGGCTTCTAGTGTGCCATGAAAATTGATGTCCTTCATTTCCCTTTGTGTTGGGTGAAATTAGAGACATGAAAATGTTCCCTGCCCCAAGGGAGTCTTCTGGTTACCCATGTGACCCTCTCCAATGCTTTTTCTTAGCCCCCAAGAGCTAGTGGAGCTAAAATGAAAGACCGTCAGATCGCTGACAAGTGGCGGATTTAGGTGCCATGTGAAAATTGATGTATCTCTTGTCCCTTTGTGCTGGGGGAAATTAAAGACATAAAAATGTACCCATTCCAAGGAATTGTTGCTGGTCCTTCATACAACTAGTTTCCACCCCTAGTGCTTTGAGCTTGCTTTTCAGCTCAAATCCTCAGTCGTTGGATTTAGGACACATTTTTCAACCATATAGTGCATGAAAATTGATTTGCCTATCATCCCTTAAATCTTAAGGAACATGAAAGACATGAAAATGGTCTCATCCTTACTTTGCTTTGTTTTGAATTTTAGCTGATGAACAAGTACTCAAAGAAATAATTTATAATTTAATACAACTAGATGAAAGGCAATCACTTGCTAGATCAAGAAGAAGAATGAAGAACGAAGAAGAAGAAATGGAGAAATCCATTTTAAAACCTCCATTGTCGTGAAATAGAAATTCATATAGATCTTGTAAACCAACACACAGAACAATTAAGAATTTTTTATGTATTCTTCATTCTCATAGACCATAAAAAACCACATTCATATCTCCCATTCACATCAAGACTTGTTCGCAGATAAGAAATCTATTTCTTTGCACAATGCAAGAAAAATTTGGATTTCCCATCAAACCAGAAACCGGTTTAAAGAAAAACTTCACCAGCAGAATGAGAATAAAAAACCATATAAAAAATGTGATTTTCATCATGAACGGAGGAGAAAACCAAACCTATAATTTTTGAGGTCCAATGGCTGACATGTTCAGAGGTGTTGCAAGGTCAGAAATTTAAAAGTTTAAAATCTCATAAACTATTGAGCTGGTAGGTCCAATATTTCAGAGGGGTGATAGTGGGAAATAACCCATATCAGAAAATATCCTTTTGCAGTGATCTAGCCACCAGAAGTTTAGTTTCCAAAAATAGCAAGTTTCCTACATAGAGAACTACTATTTTGGGAAAGTAGTCAATTGAGGAAACTATGAAAGAGGCATTGTACACAGAAGAAGTGTTGCAGTGGAAAGTTCATCGAAACATCATCTTGGCCAAAAATTAACAGTTAATAAAAATAGTAAATGATCTCAAGAGCACCTGCCAAAAATAGAAAATTGATCTAGAAGGTGAGAGAAACGTAGGGAGAAAAGGAAATCTAAGTTGCAACATCTAGCTGAGGTCCGAGGAAGATGATTTTTCACACTTACAAAAAATAGTAATTTTCTTTTTATGAAGAAACCATGAAGTATAAGTGGAAAGAAAAGAAGCCGACATAACCTTTCACTTGTGAGTATGAGATAAAAGATAATGATGTGTCATACATGGACCTAAATGATGTAAGAGCTCACATGACAATAACGGAGCGAGGGAAGATTGAGTACCAGGTATTCACAAGTGGATTGTTCAGAGCTGCAGGACACCTCGTGTCCCTACAAAGCCTTGAGTTGGTCTTGGCTTGCTCTCACAATTATGAAACAGAAACATCAACAATTCAAGCTGAAAATGGTACAAAAATGGTTTTCATTGTAGTCATTTTTATTCCCTTAGAATAACATTCTATTCCATTACATGTCGACCTATCACCCAGTAGGTGCTAGGCACTCACCTGAGGCATGCTCTGAGCCACTCCGTTATGTGAGCATTGTTAGAAGATGTTTTCATTGATGAAAAATTAAGTATAGAAAAGTAAATAATCATGCATTCATTCCGAAAGCATAGGATGAGTCATTACACCAACATACCCATTCAGATAATAAAAGAAACATCATACAGATACTAGATCTGATCCATAACATAAAGAAAAAGGCACTAGGGTTTACATCCATGAACAATATATTTATAACAAAACCATATATTCATGTTGATCATATTTTAGTAACTACATTACATTCACAAGAGCCATAAAAAACCAATATAGAGATCAAACTTAGGTATAAATAGTTCTAGCTATTCTCCTTATTACAAAAATTTAACAGACCCATCCCCCTAGATATGTTAACATTCCTACAACCCTCTAATGAGAACCCTAACCACTAGAACCTCCTATTATTTCTGCAGAGCTTCACCTTTCATCCTCTCTATGATGATCCTAAAGCTTCCCCTTGTCGACCCATATGGTGATGCTCTCTCACAAATGGTCCTCTCCCCTTTCTTCTACTTGAGCATCTCTATAAATAGGTTTAACACCCACCTCCATGCATTCCTTTAGGAGTATATTGGCTGCCAAGTGTCAAGGTGGTCCTCTAATGGAGCATTTTTCTTTTGATCCAAGATCTCCAATTTCTATAATGATGTATGTCAGGAATTTTCCATGCATGTAATATTCTTTCCTTGTCCACCAAGTTTCCAGACTGGCACCTTATCCACTCAGCACACCTAGTCGAGTCACATTTTCCTCAAGTTCCTCTTGGAAAGATGAATATGACTAAGTCTTGAAATCCTTTTCTTTTCCTTGCGGGCGTGCCGTGGTTTCTACTAAACCTTTCTAAAACGCTGTCATGTATGATTTTTCCCACGTTCCCATCCTCTTCACTTGTCCCACATGCACACGCGCCTTTTAGGACTTAGTCAATATTCTAAGAGCCAACATCACCCCACACTAAGCTTGTTCTCCATCCTCAAAAACATGCTCTCCAAAGAATAAAGAATGATGAGAATTTGAATGGTTGGAATAAAGAATGAAGAATGAAGAACAAGAAATGGAAGAAATAAGAATGGAGGAATGAAGAAGAATTCATTTATTGATGAAGAATGAGTGGGAAATCCTTCCTTATATCTACCTCAATATTCTCCTAGGCATCCACCTCACCCTGCACATATTGACAGAGGTCACCTACTAAGGTGCTCATCTCTTCAAATCCTAGTTCATCACCCTTAGCATATAGCGTATCAACAATGTTTTCCAACTACTTACTGAGGTTGTCCAGTGCATCCATCCTATGGGTGATTTAGGGATATTATTCCTTCAACCAGTTTTTGATTGAGCCTCTCAGGGTATCGATGGATTATGAATTATTATCTACCTTGGCTAAGATATTATTGTACTCTTCCCTGTTTCCTTTATTCTTCTCCTGAAACTCCTTGAGGTCTTTCTACTCTATCCCTATCAATGTAATTATCATAGACGGCTTCATCTATCTGCGTGAAGGCCTTTACAGAGGTGAGGAGCTTGGTGTATGAAGTGACTATCTCCAAAATCTTATAATTATCCTTTTTCTCCTAGCACACCAGTGCTTCCTCAGCCAATTCCAACATGAGTGGCTGCCTATCCATTATAAGGATGCGAGTTAAATATTCCTAGCATCACAAATTCGATTTGTATTTTTTATCAGGGGGTGCTAGTTTTGGATACTTTAAGACGATAACATCTATAATTATCTCAATTTTCTTATATACCTTGCATACCTCTTCCTTTTCCTCCCTTAGTTCGTGCCTTAACTATGCACTGATAAACTCTTCTTGCTTCAAATCCTTGCTCTTTTCAATAAGCTCTTCCTTTTTCTTTTCCAATTCCCCCTCTAGGAATCTCACCCTGTCATTCCTTCCAAAGAGTCTTGCCTCAACCTCAACTGAAACCTTGTTGAGCACATTACAAAATTTCTCATTGGACAATTTTTGAGCATTCACCAAAGGTTTTATACCTTTGGGCTCCGACACCATCATCAGCGCCCCTTGGTTAACTTTGAACTCGAGCTCGTCGACATGGGACTTAAATGCCCAAGATAGCATTTTCCTGGTTCATGGGTACGTGCATTCTTCTTTGAATGAATACATTGTCAGGATTTGGTATGTAGGCATGGTGCTTTGGAACCACGTGCACAGTAATTTGGATCATGGATATAACCCATTCCATATCCCTATGTCACTACCACACTCTTTCCTCCTATTTGTGCTACCTTTGAAAAGCTTAATTGTAAGCCGGGATCTCCACCCATGCTTCCATACTCTCTTCCCATGATCTCTTCTTCTATCTCCTTGAGTATCTCATCACCACTCCACTCCACTTCTTTCTCCACTAACTTCTCTATTATTCCCTCTACTTCTCTCTTTGCAAGCTCTTTTATCCACTCCTTAGTGAGGTTAGGGGTCCTCTGATTCTTAGTATTTAATTATTCACTCTCCCCTTTTCCTTGCACGCCTTCCTCTTCTTCACCCTTTTCTTCACTCTTTTATTCCTCTGAGTAGTGTACATAATACATGGGATGATTATGAACTTCTTATTCCTCATTGTTGTCTATCTCACCCCTGTAGGCCTCCAAGATCTCTGTCTCTTCTGAGTCTACCTTCCCCACTACCTTCTACTTCTTCTTAACTGGGGATTCTTCCTCTTCCTTTGCAGGTGATTCCTTTTTAGGTGACTCTTCTTATTCTAGCACCTCTTCCTTAGGTGTCTTTTCCTTTACCTTGATTGGAGACTTCTTCCTATGTGCTAATGTAATTGGTTTGGTTCCTCATTCTAGCACACCCACAGATTGTGTTATCTACACACTTGGTGCTTTCTTCTTCGGCACCTCTTTCTCTAGGGTCTATTCACTTTCCCTCTTATTTGGCATGGCCTTCTTCCTACCAATGGGATACTCTAGGATGGATATATCATTGTCCAATTAAGTGAATTTTTCATAATTAGGCCTAATGCGTAAGTATATTCTTGTTGCGGTCATTCGAGAAATTGGCAGTGTCAAGGGTTTTATCATCCGCAATTCATGGGAGACATAATTCTCCATATAAACACACTTCTTGGGGTATAAGAGCTTTCTCTATAATTCAAAGTGGTCCTGGTCCACCTCGCTAAGGTATAACCTTAGTATTTTAACTTCCTTGAAGTAGGTGACCCCTTCTTGGAAACACTGCACAGTGAAAGAGAAAGGCAGTTTGCACCATAGAATCTTGGTCCCATCCGGAAGAGTGAACTTGCCAATGCAGAAATGTTGATAGAGAGAAAAATCAAATTCTCCATTTACTAGTGTTGGAAACTATTCTGGTATCCTTCACTCAACCTGAAATTAATTATGCATTCACTTGTACCATTTCTCTAGATTAACCTTGTGGGTGACTGTCACGGTGTCACATGTGTATTTTTCAATCCTTTTCACGGGAGAGGGATCGTCATCTAGATACTCCCATATGAAATTATTTATCCCATCGAGCAGTCCAATTTCTGAGAAGACAATGGTGAGAAGAACATTGCCAAAAATTATCTTCTCTCCTTATTACTTGACACTGATGATCTCTTCTACAACATAGAAAGAAAGGTTATATATGGTCCCTTCTAAATTTTTTTAGCATACATTAAACCATACCTTGGTTATTTGTGTCCACCTCTCTTGACCATTCAGCTTGGATATTAGGTGCATGGCCATCCTCGTCATAGGGTCAAAGATATTAGGGATGTCAAAGTAGAGAGACCCCTTCTTATAGGAATACTCTTCCACGGTCTTCTTAATAGCATCTTTATCCTCTAAGTCATCATCTAAAAAATCTCCTTTGTAGATCAAGCTGATAAACTTAGAGATGAGATGGGGAGTTATGGGCCATTAAATGTCCTCTAGACTAGAAGTGGTCCTCGTGCGTGCATGATATTAACCATTGGTATAACTTCTCGGGCATGTCAAAATAGGGAAACTTGAATAGTTGCAGCAAGATGGCCTTCTCCAATTTTACCTTCACCTAATCATTGTAGATTAGCATCCCCTCTAGTGTCCTCTTATCTATTGGAAAAACCATCTCTAGTGCCATTTCCTTTTCTGTGGTACTTGTGCGATGATTATAGTCACTCACGGCCATCTTGCTCACATGGGATACCCATTATTTCCTAAGTAACACCCCATTTGGGTAATGCATCTCTACATACCATTATTCATTAAATATGTTGGTGGCAGTTGTTTTTTCATTTTCCCTTGCCTTTCTTATGTGAAACGGTTTCCTTCTTTAGTGTCATCTTATTGTCAGGTTAAAATAACTCTTCCTTGCTCCTCCTCCTCACTCTGCTCAAATTTGTGGCTCAACTCCATGAAAAATCCTTCTACTCCTGTGCCCTAGCTATAGAACCCTAACTTGGAAAACCATTCCACAAGATGGTGTATTCCACTGAAACATTCTTCCCTATGCCTATGTACTCCTTCCACTTTGGTTCGAAGATCACCCTAGTTATGTACTTCAGATTTTCACTCTTATTTCTTCACACAAATATTTCTTTGTGGATTCCCTAGTTCACAAGAGCTCTTCAATCTCATAATATAAGGGTAAATAATGATGTGCCCGACCCTTAACTTATAGCTTTTTTCCTATCTCCTGTAATAAATGATAAGCCACCTACCAATGTACTCAACATTAAATGTGAATTTTTCAACTAAATTTGATCTTAAGCGCTCTTGCCTACGTGCCCAAACTTTTGTGAAAAATCTCTACAACCTTTTGGGGCACAAAAATCATTATTGACTGAACATTGTTACACACATGTCTGCAGCGCTGAAAGAACTTCTATCCTTGAACTATTTTTTTCCATTTCCTACCTTATGTTATTCCTAAACTTCTCATCCTTTGTATGTGGTCTTTATAAAGCCTCCCTGACACCAAAATTTATCGTCCACATTTTTCCACACATGATTTCCTACCATACATGCTTTGTAATATTTTAGCCTAGGCCATTAAAACATAAATTTCACTTACAGCCTCTATTTAACTTTGCTCTAATCCACCCCACACTAAAATAGAGGTGCGACCCTCTGTGTATACACAACCTTAGATAGTAATGTGGTTACCAATGCACAAGGTGCAAAAAAACAACACAACAGAAGGGAATGAGAGACAAGAAAGGGAAACACAAGAAAAATAAATACATTAAAGGAAATCCTAGGCTAGCTAGAATTATTGCCTTATTTACAAACACAAGGAAGACTTATTTATAGTAGGGCTTTAACCTACTCCCATTAAAATGGCCTATTAATCTCATCTCATTTATAACTTGTAACTAGAAAGTGCCTGAATCAAGGATGTATGTTCCCATCCAATGAAATTTCAACATCCTAGGATGGCATAGAAATTTAGCATCATATAAAAAACCATCTGCCCTACCTCAATTTTTTTTTTTTTGATATGACGATCATACCATGCTTTTTGTTTTTCCTTCTCTTTCTTTTGACTCCATCTAGCAAGTGATTTCCTTTCATCTAGCTACATTAAATTATAAATTCTTTCTTCAAGTGCTTTTTCATCAACTAATCCTCTTGCACGTGTTATATGTAGTGATGGTAGCATAAATTCAACCAAAAAATTTTCCTCTGTGCCAAACACCAATTGAAATGGTGTAGCCTTGTTCAATTTCTTATAGTTTTTTCTATTGGTCCATAGAATGGTTGACACCTTGTCATCCCAATATTATCTCCCAATGTCACAGATCTTAGTTAGTGTGTGACTTAGTATCTTATTAAATGATTTAGCACTCTCATTTTCTTGAGGGTGATAAGGGGTGGTCTTGTGATGGGCCACCATAAAATCAAGCAACAAAATCTTAACCATTTCATTCAAAACATGTGTACCCCTATCACTTGTTAAACTCAATAGACATCCATACCTATTGATTATGTTTTCCTATAAGAATCTCACTATTGTCACTATTGTGTAATCCTTTATAGGCACTACCTCTTCCCATCTTGTTAAGTAATCAGTGCAAGTGATGATGTAATGTGAGCCAATCCTTTGCATGACAGGTGGAATTGGTCCTACAAAGTCAATTGCCCACTTTTCACATGGTTCAGTGTTGTCCATCAGTCACAAGGGAATTTCATCTCTCCTTCTAGGTTTGCCAAGGCATTAGCAATGGCCATAGGCCTTACAAAACTCAATATAATCCTGGTATATACTTTCCCACCAAATCCCTACAAGTAAAATATTCCATGCAGTTGCATTTCCTACATAGTATCCTCTTTTAATCCCACCATATGCTTTCTCCATGATTTTAACATGCTCATTTTCTAATACGCATCAACACAGAACCTCATCATGGCCTAACTTGTACAAACCTCCACTAATCAACATGTAAGGCATGGCACATATAGCCAACTAATTTCTCTCCAAATCCTTCATTCCTTCTGATGCCACACCCATTTTAAGAAACAATACAATATTCTCTAAGTCAGAGGGAGTGCACTACAACATAAATAGTTGTGTTTCTAATATGGTATGATCAATGCTCTATAGTTACATTTCTAACATGGTATCCTTAATGCTCTGTGCATCCTCCCCTGAGTCAATTCTTGATAAACGATTAGGTCCTAAATTAGTCTTTCCTGGTTTTACCACATCTGAAAACTAAAATTATTGAAATAATAGGACCCACTGACATATGTGCCCTTGTAGAATGGGTTTTTTTACTAAGTAATTCAGTGCGATGTGGTCTATGTAGAATATGAATGGTGTTTCCAGAAGATATTGGCTAAATTTATGCACTGCATAGATCATTGATAGTGTCTCGCACTTAGTAGTTGTGTAATTATGTTTTGCTGGTGTCAAATTCCTACTAGAAAAACACAAGGGCTGATAAAACATTCCCTCACCAGGTTATGCTATTATTGCTCCATTGGTTATTCCTGAGGCATCAACATGCACATGGAAAGGCATATCCCAAGAAGGGAAGCGTAATATGGGTGTAGTGACAATCCTATCCTTCAAAGTGTCAAACACCCTTTAGTGTGCCCCTCCCCAGTGAAATGCACACTTGTGTTTAAGTGATTCCTCCAAGGGCATGATAATATTGGCATATCCCTTAATAAATTTCTTGTAGTACACCATACACCTAAGGAATCTGCAAACTGCACTCTAACTGGTAGGCTCCCCCAATCCCACAATAACCATAACTTTTGCGTGATCCACCAGCAAGCCTTCCTTACATATAATATGCCCTAAAATGGTTCAAAATGGAGTAACAAAAACACATTTCTTAATGTTGAGGGATATCCTCAACTATTGACATCTCTCAAACATGAGCCTCAAGTTGTCACAATGGTCTTTTACTAGCCCATACATAGTCTAGTTATCTAGGTAGACCTAAATAAATTTATGGATGAAGTCCTAGAAGGATTGTACCACGACGCATGAGAACACAACAAATACATTCTTTACCCCAAAAGGCATGACCATGTAGGAAAACATTTTCCATTCAGTGGAAAAATTTGTCTTCTCCTAGTATTCCTTTACAATTCTAACTTGGAACCCAGTTGTAAAAGTATAGACCTCGCGCCTAGTTACTCCTTCAAGAATTTATTTAGTGAAGGGGGTTGGACAGGGGTCCCTGTAATCAACATAGATCCTTATCCTCCCATCCTTATTATTGCTTATGACCATTGGAATAACCAATTATGATTCCTCAATGGCCCTAATAATGCATGATGTGATCATCTTGTCTATCTCCTCCTTGAACCGTACGCATAAATTCAGATTCATCCGTTAAGGTCTCTTCTGAATTGGGTGCACACCTTCCTTACAATTTATCCTCATTTCCCCCAAGGAGTGGTGAAAACCTTTGAGATAATGGTAGTCACATGGGAACAAATCTTGAAAATTGTGTAAAAGGTCAATGATCTTAGAAAATTATTTATCCAACCAATAATCCCTAATGATAGCTTCCTTAGGTTCTACCTTTGAACCAATGTTAAACTTATTTGTCTTCAAGGGTTCATAGTAGGTGTACACTCACTAATCAGCATTATTCGTAACTTTGCACGTACCTTTAGAATGGTTAGTAGATAGACTCTCCATTTCTTCACCATTTATCACATAGACCATCTTTCCTTTTTCATTTTCCATACATGCGTGCTCAAAATGTGTTTCTTATAAGTCTTACTTATCAAAACACATCTCCAAACCAAGTTCACCTAATAGCTCAAGTATCCTATATTCTGCCATAAAGCTATCTCCCATTTTAAGATGCTTAACCACTTGCAACACCTTATCCATTGATTGATTTATACTCTGATACTCAAAATATTGAATGAGATCAGCCACCAAATCCTACCAATTCCATGTCTGACGACACATTTATGAGTGAATGTACCATACATACGCATAACCTTGTAAGGTGTAATATAACTTATGCACCCATAGAAAAGGTGGTAAAGCTTTTGCGTCTTCCACCTAGGCCTTCTCACATGCTTGGATATGACATGAGATAGGTTCTTTTCCATGGTAGTCTTATATGATAGTGGGCACATTGATTCTATAAAACCTAAAAAAGAACATGGTTCTCACCTCATACAATTATAGAAGGCTATCGTGATGTGTTACCCAACAATGCACTACGGTCCTGAGCAGGTTATAGATGAGCATACCTCTTCTTTTGTTATCATTTTTCCATTGAGCCTCCACTTCTTGTAAGAAATCATTAGGGTTATCTCCTCTAGAGTAACTTGGAAAATTATTCCCTCTTAGGCACTTGAGCGAGTGTGATTTTGTTACTCTTATCACCGGTTCTCTCAACTGTCACCTAGTTAATTCATAAGTCCCATGTACCCAATCATCACATGTTATGATGGTTATATCACTCATAGACTAAGCATATTCAAACTGAATAACTCCTTCTATAGGATGAATAAGCTCAGGGTATCTAATAGAGTGCACATAGATTCTATCAAGGAATTCATCTCCTAAGGGCTCATTATAAGGCACTGATTTCCCATCTGTCAAGGGGATGATGACACGTTCCTCCTTATTCTCAAAAATGATATACCCCTTGTTAAAATATAGGTCAAAATTGTTTTTGTAACACTAGGGGCACCCAAGAAATGCTTGAAAGTTATCTGTCTCAGCTAGCGCCAAGAATTCAAAGTCTCCAGTGAACTTGGTTCCTTGAATAGTGATAACCGTATCCTACAAAACACCAATGGGAATCGCCTTCATCTTGTTCACCATATACAACACATTCGAAGATGGAAGTAATGTGGGCCTTCCCATTTGATGGCACACATCCAAGGTGAGAACATTGACTTCCACAACTGTATCAATTAGAATATTTCTAAGAAGCCATCCATCTACAATAGCATTTAAAGTGATCTCTTTTTCATAGTCAAGGCTTTGGGGAGGAAGGTTAGAATGCAGAACTTGCCTCTCATGCTCTCCTCCAGTGTGTGGTACTTTCTCCTGTAACCATTATCCTAGCAAGGGAATGATATTATATTGCCTTAACATCTTGCACACTTTCCTAACCTCATCCAAATCCTCCTACGGAGCCTCAACATTCTTCATTTTCTCTGATTTCCTTGATTTCTCCTTTAGACAATGGATCTCTCCTTGTAGACTCCTAATCACATCCATAGTCTCTTGATACACCTATTTTTTAATAGTAGGGTCTAGCTACTTCCCATGTACCACTTCTTTTCTTGTAACTAGTGTTCTTTATCTTGGTATCTTCCTGGCGCGTACAACCTATGCTCATGTTGTCACTAGTACAGGTTTTAGTCATGACTCATGTGCCACTCTTGGCATCCACTATGAGTCAGCCTTATTTATGCTTACCATCCCATCACCTTTGTCTTTCTAGTGCTATTGGCTCATGTCCTCAAACAACTCAGGGACCTCTTCATAATTATGTTTCTTTCCACAACATGAGCATTGAAATAGATCAAGACACTCACACTTATAATGCTCTTTAGACCCGCAATTATAGTAGGTTCCTCGCAGGAACTCAATTATTCCTCCACGGTTGCCACGACCACTAAATAATCCATGGAAACCTCTTCCACATGCTCCTCCAATTGCACACCCTTCATAACGGTGATTATCATCCTTAGAACTACTTGCAAGGCTAGTTTGGCACACACCAAGATCAATGACATCATGTATCTGATCAATTAGCCTACAATATTTGGTGTCATGGGCCGTAGAGGTACATATCTTACAATAGTAAGACACATTCTTACATATTTCATAACATCATGATCCCTATGGAAAATATCATAGTCCACTATCATGGCATGTACAGACCTTCGAGGAAAACTTTATTTTGTGTGCCCCTCTATCTCACAATCCGTGCACCATAGACCACTGCAAGTCTCCTGCGTTGAGTTTGCAGATAGCTTCTCTAGCTTCTTTTTCATTGTAGCAATCTAAGCCTCAAGGAAGGGGCTAACACCAATATCTATGCTTTGAATAACCTCAATGTGCAGGGTACCCTCCAAATCCTCATGTGGGTCCATGATTGTATTGTATGAAAGTGCTCTTTTAAATGGTGTTATTAATCCTCCAAAAAACCATTGAGCATGCTAAGTAGAATGAATATCATAAGATAGTTTTGACAAGAGAGTTTTAAACCATATGTCATATCCCATCATAGTCTCTGCCATTCCATGTTGGATCTTCTTCAAGGTGCTAATGCACTTCTGCTAAAACTCAAAGATAGGGAAATTAGCTAAGAAGTCATTCCATAACATAGTGTAGTCTATAACCATATGATAGGGGTCATACTTCTGGTAACAACTATGCATGCACCCCTATAATGTTGTTGCAACCTAACTTTCCTTTCACTCTGGGGTAGTGATCCCCTTTATGTTCCATAGTAATTCACACTTGTGTATGTGCTCTACACCATCCCTGAAACCCATATAATCTGGTAGATGAAAAGACATCGCAAAAAATACTTTCGATGGTGGATGAAGCCCTTGTCCTCCTCATCTAGAACCTTGATTCCCTTTGGTTTTTCCCCCATGACTAGATCCACCAGATCCACCAAGTCTTATGCCTCATGATCAACCAAACCCACTTCTAGATCTACCAGACCCACCAGGTTGTTATTTTGTAGCTGGTAATGGGCCTAAAGTGGTCGCGCCTAGCGTTCCTAACATCTCACTGAACTATTTTCTGATGGTTTATGATATTGCTCTACTACCAGATGTGTATCCCATGCCACTCCAAGAGGTGATACCCAAACTTTGTGTATTTACACTTTTCTCGAAAAATCCATTCAAACATAAGAATTGTTTGTGTGGCCACAGATGTCTCAAATGAGAAGTTATACCTCCTAGGTGTAGATCAGTCATTTCCACCAATACCAACTGGGTTAGAACTACTTGTTTCTTGATTTGGAAAATTAACTGCTAAGGTTTAGTCACCAGGTGGGTTTAGATTCATACCGACAACTCTCCTTTCTCCATGTAAAAAAATATCATCAAAAGTTGAAGGGGTTTCTCTCCTACACTTGCCAAGATGGGCTAATACAAGCTGCTTAGGTTCCACGTCCTCTATTTGAACCACAATTCCTTCCCAAAGTGTCTATCTCCATAGATCCATCACTCCTTCAACCTCACATTGTCTAACAAACTACCTTTCACATGCTTCACTATAATTGAGTCATCTCTCTTCCCTCTCCTTTTCCACCATAAGGTATGTCATGTTCCTCCACCCTATTTTCCTCTCCCAATGCTTAGAGAAGCTTAGCCAGCCATAGGGAATGCCTCCAAACTTAGTGTAATGATAGAGATCTTCACAACCAATGGGATAGATCAAAAAAACGATCCTCTAAGTTCCCTTAGGAACTCAAACTCAACAACCTCTCTTTAGGGATACATAGAAATGGCATATTCCAGGGTATAATTGGTTAGCACTCTTTTCCACCAGTGATCAACAACATGTGTCTAAGTCAAATCCACATCATGTAGCCTCTGGTAATCATCTTGGGTCCACACATGTGATATATAGTACCGGCTTGATTTGGATGCACATGCTGAAAGAAATTCATACAATTCTACTAGAAAACAACAAATGAAGGTCTCATACAACTCATGATATAGGTTTTCTTCTACCCACATGTGTTTATAAAACTCAAGTCAAATACTAAATCTTTGATAAAAATCATCCTCCGTGCTCTTAAACCATGCTCGTGCTCTTAAACCATGCTTCGACACTTTCCAAGTTCAAGCATTTTGTCATCATGTATCATCCTCACAACAAATTCAAAAAGATGTCGCGACCACATAACCAAGATGTAGTGATTATTATGCCCTTAGAATAACCTTCTAATCCCTTGCATGCCAACCTATCACCCAATGGGTGCTAGGCACTCACCTGAGGAATGTGTGGGTGATGAGCCCATCCTTTATGTGAGCATTATGAGAAGATGTTGTCACTGATGATAGATTAAGTGCAGAAAGATAAATGATCATGAATACATTCTAAAAGCATAGGATGAGTCATTACACCAACATACCCATTTAGATAATGAAAGAAACATCATACAAATACTAGATCTGATCCATAACATAAATAAAAAGGCACTAGGGTTTACATCCATGAACAATATATTTAGAATAGAACCATATATTCATGTTGATAATAGTTTACAAACCACATTACATTCATAAGACCTATAAAAAACCAATATAGAGATCTAACTCAAGTATAAATAGTTCTAGCTATTCTCCTTATTACAAAAATTCAGCAAACCCATCCCCCTAGATATGTTAACATTCCTATAGCCCTCTAATGAGAACCCCAACCCATAGAACCTCCTATTATTTCTGCAGAGCTTCACCTTTCATCCTCTCTTTGATGATCCCAAAGCTTCCGCTCATTGACCCATATGGTGATGATCTCTCTAAAGGTCCTCTCCCCTTTCTTCAACCTGAGCATCTCTATAAATAGGTTTAACACCCACTGCCATGCCTTCCTTTAGCATCAAATTAGTTACCAAGTGTTAAGGTGGTCCTCTAATAGAGCATGCTTCTTCTAATCCTAGCTCTCCAGTTTCTGCAATGATGTCTTTTGGGAATGTTCCATACTTGGAATATTATTTTCTTGACCACTAAGTCATCAAGATGGCTCCTTATCCACTCAACACACCTAATCAGGTCACATTTTTCCTCAAGTACCTTTTAGAAATCCAAATATGATTAAGTCTTGAAATCCTTTGCTTTGCCTTGCACACATGATGTGGTTTCTACTAAGCCCTTCTAAACCATCTATCCTATGTGATTTTCCTTATGTGCCCATCCTCTTTACTGGTCCTACACTTGCACACACTTTTTGGGACTTAGTCAATATTATGAGGTCCAACACTCATAAGTCCTAGAACCATATAATTCCCTTTACAATTCTTGACATCACTTAGAATGGTGATAATATCAAAGGACATGGTCTTGCATGACTGGGAAATGATGGATGCATATGTGCAAGGGGTTACACTTGGTTCATGGATAAAGAGAGGGAGAAATCCCTCAAGAATGCCCAAGACCCTTCGTAGGTGTGATTTCTATGAAGGGTATTCAGATGTGATCACCCTCCTCTATAAGGTGATGGGAGAAGTGAACACAAGAGAATTCCAGAAGTGGATGGGCCTGTTCATCTTTATTGTCACTAAAGGAAAGAAGAGAATTGATTGGGGGAAGATCATCAGTGACAATCAACATCTACAACTACTCCAGGTGACCATGACGAAGAAGTTTCACATAACTTATTACTTAGTCTATCTTCTCTTTAGCTTAAGGTAATTCAAAGGAACGATTCTCACATAAGACATTGCTGCCAAGGTGCCCGCACATGAGAAACTTCTGTAATTGGTGATTGAGGAAAGACATGGGAAATTCCCTCACGTGAATGATGAATTCACGATGTATGTGGTCTAAAACTTAACAGGTGATTTGGAGCCTAGGATGTCACCACAAGTGACATCCCAAATCAAGAAGTATGACTCTTACTTAATCTAGTTCTCGACCTTCTCCTACCTACTAGTTGTTGGATGTGACTAAGCTCCACCAAGGTTTCCCAAGTACCTTAGCGATCAAATTGTATTATTTTAGCTCTGTAGGAAAATCATACAAGTAAAAAATAGGCTCAGGAGAAGAAAGAAGAAGTTGATCTCATTTCCCGCCTCTCTTAGAGTAATCACATGTATGAATACAAATGATGCATCACATCTAGAGGCTTCCTTTTCTCATTTGATTGTGCATTCCTATGTTTTTTAGGCCTAACTTCAACATCCGATATGATCCTAACTCTTTCCATAGTCCAGACTTACAACATGAGCCATAGTTCAAGGACTATCGGGCCAATTGTGCTAATGAAATTGAAGTATGGGAAAAATCCTAAATGAGGATGATAGTCAATGAAATGAAGAAATTCAAGTTCTCTTGGTACGAAGACATATTATAGGATGATGAGACAAAGATGTATGATCTTGAGTACATTGTTTCACCATTTTCTTTACATTTTTGAATGACAAGAAAGATAGGTTTATGGGATAAGAGGAATACCTCTTAAATGGGTTGGTTGAAGGTTGATTTACAAGCTATGACTTCTTGACCCATTGCCAATTGTGAGAGCTTCCTTTTGGCTGAGAGGAACTACCTAAAATAAAAAACAAGACCACAAAAGAATAGTTAAATAATATATGATAGTGGACTACCTAGCGTGTGCTAGATCCGAGAAGTGTGATACTCCCTAGATGGCTGTCAATCTACTATTTAAAACAAATTAATGCGAGAAATAAACAAAGTCCTAGTGTATTTGATATGATTTAGGTATCGCATTCAATCACAATAAGAAAATATAATATAATAGGTTAGTAAATGTCAGGGTACTGGAATTGGCTAGGGTCAGGTTCTGGGTTACTTAGATAATTTGGTAAAAGGTTGTTTTGTTAAGTTATTGGCACAGGGTATGAAAAACAGACACCGATGTCAGTTTGGCATGACCGGTGATGGTTTATGCAAAACCGATGATGGTTATGGGTAACTGGTGTTGGTAAGGTTGGGGTGTACGAAAGTCCAAGAGAGCTAATTGCAAGGTTTGATCTAGGATTTGATAGAGATGGTAGGGTGGATAAGGAGGTTTGTAGAAGTCTTAGGTGTATTTAGGAATGAAAAATAGGTGAGGATGGGTGATTTGGTAGTGTGGGTAAGTAAATGGTTGGTGAGGGATAGGAGAATGAGGATGCAAAGTGTAGATTAAAAGCTACTAACTAAAATAATAATGTCAGTTAGGGATACACTTACTCTGATGTAGACTGGATGGCTGAATGATAATTATAGTTGATCAAAAGAATGGTATTTGGAACCATAACAGTGAATCCTGGAATGCTTCTGTGAGTGCAATGCTTCTGGATTTGTCCTGGTGTTGGCTGTGAATGCGTTAAGGGATGTTGTTTTTGCTTACATGTAGCTTTGATCTCTCTCCTTTGGTCCAAAATGTTCCAAGCCAAAAAAAAGGTTGCTAAGGTGAATAAATGGTAATCGAAAATGGTTTTAAGTTGAACAACGTTGGTTTAGGGTGACTGGAATTGGGTAAGGCGAGATTCCCTAGGTTTACTAAAATTGGCAGATCTCGCCTCTTTTTGCTCAAGTTTGTTCCTTTCTTCTCGGATGTACAACAGAAATTATGTTTTTATGACTGGGAAGGTGGTTGGAGGGATAGTAGGCATTGCTTATTAGGGTTAAAATAAGTCTTAGTTAGCTATGGAAACATGCCAAAAATAGGTCTAAGGTGAGGTGGCTAGGTGAGGTAGAAATTATATTAATTAGAATAATTAAGTAATGTATATTATGAGGGTGTGTATTAATTTAATTAAGTTAATTAAAATAATATTAATGTGGGGTAAAATGGGCCATGGTTAGGTGAATATGTTTGAGTTGGTTATTTGACGAGAGGCCAAGGGGAGTGTGACCTAATTTTGGTGTCTACGTTTTTCCCCTTTTTGTTGTGTAGCTTGTATTGGTAGGTGATGCTGAAAAAAATAAGATGTGGTTTCCCCATGTGTGGGTGAAGGTAATGTTTCCCTAAGAGTGGGTGGAGGTAACCCCCCTCAAACTAGGAACTAATGAGGTGACAAAAGGAAGTGGTGAGTGGTTTGATAAAATGAGGAGGTGGGTGGTTTGAGAAAAGAGTGTTAGTTGTGGAGAAGGCGATGGTCGAGGGTATGGTGATTATAAGAGGTAGGGTGGGTGATTAGGTAGAGAATTAAAATATACACACACATTTTAAAATGCCATGAGATACCAGGGTTTCTCAACATAACAAATGTTTGTTATCTAGGGTCGTAAAGGTCATCCAAACAAGGGTTGAGGTGATTCTGGTATCCATGGTAAGGATATGGTTTAGAAACACAACAGAGGTTAGGTGCAGGAACATGCAGGTGTGGTTCTAGTACATCCAAAAGATCAAGGTTTGTTTGGATAATGGTCATGACCATAGGCAAGGTAAGGCTATTAGGATAAGCAAAACATGTACCATCATCACAAGATGTAACAGATGAAGACATGGGAATATCCACTTAATCAATGGTGAAGTAGGTAGGTTTGGGTCAGGTAGGTGGAGGCAAAACAAATAAATGGGGTAAAGGTAAAATTGGGAAAAAAGGGAAATGGGCTAGGGTCAAAGGTAGTGACATTCGAACAAACGCACACATACAAACTATGGCATAGTACAAGGGTGAAGATATTATAAATTCTACGTCGTCCAAGGTCGATAGGTCTATTCAAACAGGGTTGAAGTGAGTCTGGTATTGAGGGTAAGGATATGGTGTGGAAACACAACATAGGTCAGGTTTAGGAATGTTTAAGTATGTTCCGGTACACCAAAGGTTGTGTTAGGATAAACATAACGACAGTAGGCAAGGTAAGGTTGGTAGGAAAAACAACACGGGTAACAACTCTACAAGGCATAGCGAGCACATGGGTTCAAAGGTCACAAACAATGTTCCGGGACAAGGCATGGGTATAGATGAGGTACAGGTAAAAACAAAAGGTCTCGTAATGTAATTTACGATGGGTTTACGCAAGATTTGTGGGAAGTTAGGTGGCAATAATGGTGAGTAAGGTCAACAAGGTGGTGGGAAGAGTAAATTTTGGATGGAAATGAGGAAAGGGTGTTGATAAGAGTAAAAATGGTAACCAATGCCACTCACGTTTAACAACTCATGGTCTAGGTAAATTGACAATGGTTTTCTAGGGCACAAGGCTAATATTGGTGTAGGTATAACTGACCATGGTTTGCTAGGTCACATGACCAATGGTGGTCCAGGTATAACCGACGCCGGTCAGGTTGGGGTGGGGGTTTAAAATGAAAAATATGTATTAGATGGATTCATTTACAGGTGTTGTCTTTTGGGAAAATGACAGAGCACTAAACACATTATGCTTTGTTGAGAGGAAAGACAAGGGACACTATCCCATTGAGGTGAAGAGATCTAGTTGGATAGAGGAGCTAGCTAGATAGGTCCACGAGATTAGGTGGAACGAGGTGATTGGTGGAGATATTGGAGGTAGATTGTGGCATGGAAGAGGTGGGAGAGGATTTGGGTGGACCACCGGTGTAGGAACAGATGTGCCACCATGCCGATGAGACCATGATGAGGTAGGTTCTCAACCTTTTTTCGTATGGAAATAAAAAAGGGTGATATGTGTATGGGTTTTTAGGTAGGGAAATATAATTAAATTTTTGGGTAAAATTGGTGAAATGGGGGAGGTGGGAGGTCTGAGGTTGGGTAAATAGGGGTGAGGAGGGGTTTAAGTTAGATTTGGGTAGGGTAGGATTAGTGGTTAGGATAGTTTATAAAAGGTTTGGAAAATGGGGGGGTTTTGGATGGATTTGGCTCTGCGACAATGACCAACGCCGATCAACGGTTGGTTGATGTTGGTTGGAAACTATCGGCATCGGTTATGTAGAAGGTGACTGATGTTGGTCATAAGGGACTGATGCTGGTCATAAGGAACCAATTCTTGGTGTGGTTAGAGGAGAATAGATCAATAGGTAGAAAAGATTGGGAAATGAAGGGTAAGGGATGGGAGATCGGAGTAAGGGGAGTGATAACGGTAAGGGTAATATGTTTACAAAGGGTAGTGAGTAGGGAATAGGTATAATGTGCATGAAAAGAGTGGTTTAGCAAGGGAAAATTGGTAGAATGGGTTTAATAAGTAATAAGGGTTACAAGTAAGGTTTATTGGGTATAATACTAGTTAGGTATGGGAAGGTTTTGACAATAGTGTGTTTGTTGGGTGCAGGTGAGGGATCAACTGCAGATGTAGGATAGAGTTCCACTTATTCTCATAGAGGTACGAGGGAGTGCGTCAGTTGATGATTGGAACCATGTTACAGAGGTTAGTTTGATTGGGGTCAGATGGTACTAGCACATAGTCTGGGATCCAAGTTTGATGGTCACCCTCATCGACAAATGGGACTCTATGACTAATACCTTCCATCTATCAATGGGTGAGATCAAAGTGACCCTAGAGGATGTGTAAAAGACCTTATAGTTACCAATAGTGGGGAGGCAGGTCTATTCTATCTCTTCATAGGCATTTGAGGAGTTGATGCTGACTATTTTTGGTGAGGGGCTGGAGGAGATGAGGTTGCATAATGCCAATATGAGCTATGGAAATATGTATCAGGCACATCTGGATGAGATTAGGTTAGTGGTGTTGTTGATGGAGGTAGTTTTTTGTTTTGCATTTCCAGATGTAGAGGGGGTGAGATTCCCATGCGAATTGATGGAGGTTCTTCACGAAATGATGGAGGATAGGACCTAATTTGTATGGGCACCAACATTCTTGGTGTAGTTACACAAAGAGTTATGGGCCTATGGGAGGCTACAGAGGTTCAGTCTATGTTGCACCTTTCTACTACACTGCTGGGCATACGAGCACATTGTGTTTGTGTGTCTAGTTGGTATGCCCTGTCTGGATGCACTTGAGGCGGGCTTGGTCTAAGTAGGCTATAGGTGATGGGTACTGACTATTGGAGAGTGTCAAGTTGTCAGGGATAAACACGATGTAGCCTATTACATGCATTTTCTAGAGGGGTTGTCTGGTGTGGACATTATTTGGAGGCCATATGTGGGTTCTCCATCATATGGGTGGATGGCAGAGGAGTTATAGGAGCTACAAATGCTCCAATGGATAGAGGGGCAACATGCATGAGAGCACAAGATGATACCTATTGACAGGGTTAGATGACAGTTAGGGCTACTTCAGGATATACCCCCACCCTTCCCACAGTATAGGAGGGATGACGTGGAGAGGCCTCTGCCTCTACCATAGCCGACAGTGCTGAAAGTGCCAATAATGCCAACAGGAGTAGGTGATAAACCAAAGGATTGATGATGTCGGGGTTATTGATAGATATAGACAGTGGTGGGCTACACATTTATGAGTACTACCATCGAGGCCGAGGTAGCTAGATTTAGCCAACATAACAGTGTAGAGGGATGCCCTAAAGTGGCAGGTGGCTACCCTGATTACATAGTTGGGGATAGTGTAGGGGCAGCTAACAGGTTTAGAGGCACAGGTTGTTATTTAACAGGCACATGTGGCCACTCTACAGGCCTAGGTAGTAAAACGACAGGTACCCACATAGGGTGCAGATGGGGGTGGGGTACAGGTGGTCACCCTAGAGGCATAGATTACAGGTTTGCAAGGCTAGTTGGCCACTACACATGCATAGGTTATGGCCCTTCAGGCCCAGATATAGGCAGGGGTAGGACAAGGTCCCTTAGAATAGGCACAGGCATAGGGATAGGGTCCCTCTTTATAGGTACCATCTAGAAAGGTATAGGGGCCAAAGCTGATGGCACCACCATAGACAGTATCTATAGGAAGGTTGAGGGATGCCTTATGCAAGGTGAGGTGTTACCAGGATCAATTGATGGCCGCAGGGATAGATGTCTTATCATATGGAGAGTATAGAGTACAATAGGCCTCAAGTGAGAGGACCAGGTCACGCACCCATAGTTTAGAGAGCACAGGGGGCCATCGAGCCTTGAGACAGGGTTAGGGTGAGGCCAATAGTTCACGGATGCCAGCCGCATGTGAGGTACTAGAAGAGATCTTACTAGGATCAAGGGTGGGTGGTGAGATGCTAGATGGACACCATACAAGGGCAAAGGAGGAGGAGGAGACAAGTGAGATAGAGATGGAGGATATCTAGCAGGGTGATGTCTGATAGCCATATGTACCTTTTATTTTATATAGTTATTTATTTTTGATATATACCGGCCTACGTGCCAAAGAGAGTGAGGATGTAGATGAGAGTTTTTTTAATTTTTGATCATATACCGGCCTGTGTGCTGAAGATGGTGAGGCTGTATATGAGAATTTATGAGAGACTGGTATTTATTTATATCCATGTACACACATGTGTATACAATTTTTTATTTTGATTTATAGCTGATGGTACTTATAGCATGAATGGGGTTATTGATTTTCATTTCTATTATTATGTGGGTATATGATGGAAACTAGGTGGATTAGGCATGATGGAGTTAGGTTGGTTTAGGCATAAATGATTCAGGTTGGTGTAAGCATGGTAGAGTTAGGTTGATTTAGGAATGGTTGATTCAGGTTGATTTAGGCATGGTGGAGTCAGGTTGGTTTATGCATGATTAAATTATGTTGGTGTAGGCATGGTGGAGTTTGATTGATTTAGGCATGGTGGAGTTTGATTGATTTAGGCATGGTTGAGTTAGGTTGGTTAGGCATGGTTGAGTTAGGTTTCATGGTTGATTAAATTTCTAATTCATTAATGTGTACAATTAGTGATGGTATGGATCATGTTAAGATGATTTGTAGGAAAATTTATGATTATGGTAGAGAAATGGGAGATGTGATGAAATGAACATGTAAATTATGATGGAAAAGATGTTTATAAATTGTTGCTTTTTTGGTTTAATTTCTAGTTATTGATATAAAAAGGAAACTAACTAGGGTAGAATGTTAATAGGAAAGGGAAAGGGGGAATTGGTTAGGGTAGAGAGTGGCTGAGCTAACCGCCAAGGGCCCTATGTCCTCGAAGTGCTACCTACATAGTCCCGACAAAAAGGGACCTCAAGCCGATGTAGTTCTTCTATAAGCTAGGGAAGATTATGATGAAGTAGAAGAATGGGTTGGTAAGTTTTAGACATGGTTAAATGTAGTTCATAGTCATGATTGAGTGTAGGTCATAGGAATGATTGAGTGTAGGTCATAGGCATGATTGAGTGTAGGTCACAAGCATGGTTGAATATAGGTCATATGCATGATTGAGTGTAGGTCACATGCATGGTTGAATGTAGGTCATAGGCATGATTTAGTGTAGGTCACATGCATGGTTGAATGTAGATCATAGGCATGATTGAGTGTAGGTCACATACATGGCTGAATGTAGGTCATATGAATGATTAAGTGGTTGTTAAATATAGATGTCGATGAGCTGGTCTTGTATAGGATAAGAAATAAGTAATGAGGAAGGTGAATGGTAAGAGGTGGTAAAATAGCCACTTAATTGATAAGAACCCTAAGGAGTCAACCATACCTAAGAGGGGCTTATGAATGTAAGACCCTAAAGGCGTTGCGTAATGGACAATTAAAAGGGTGAAGAAAGTTACATAATCACAAAATGTCATGTTTGCAACAAGTCCCTTGAGTAACAAGGGAATTAGGCTAAAAATGTAAGGAGGTGAGAATAGGTAGTTTAGTGTAACTTAGTGTCTGACAATGTGTCTTTCGGAACAAGAAACCTAGGATCAACATCTTTTTCTTCATTTGGTTGTTTTTAATAGACTGATTGATGCAGAAAGCTTTTGGATATTTTTATTGAATTTTTGAAATAATTATGATATAGTTTTCCTTAAGGGGGTATTCTATTTATAGCTATAGAATTAGAGTGAAGAGATGTCCCTTTTGAGGGATTCATCTTTTGCTTGAATTTTGAATCAAGGAGTTGTATCTCTTTTTGTTTTTGGATGTTTAAGTCATGGAAAAGACTATAGAGGAAGGGTGGAATTTTGTTCAGATGACAAAACCCTAGTACACAGCAGTTAATTATGAAAGAGGGTGGTTTTGAGTGATGAACAACCATGGGATTCCATCCAGGAGAAGATGAAAAGTATCCATGAGAATCATGTTATGGGTAGAGCCATGGTACTCATATTAAAGACAAGGCTAAAATGGTGACAGGTAATCACATGATTCTTGTTTAGTTGTGGGTCCTCAAAATGGGTAATATGGAAGGTGAACAACACTCGAGGGATGAGTGATCAACTAACAAAAAGTGATATAGGACTTAATATCAACAATAGAATGGTCAATGCAAGGCATTAAGGGGCTCATGTTCAGGTCTACCTTTGAGTGAAGACAAACAATAAGCACTTGATCCATAGGAATGGGTAATGATACAGGCTCTAAGACAATTAGGATAAAATTTGACCTATTTAATTTTCTCCTCTTTAGTTATGTGTTGATTTTCTTTCAAGACGAGGTTGCCGACTTGGAAGGTTCATTCATGAAAGCGTTTGTCATATGCATGTTTATACATTTTTGGTAAATTTGGAGATGGTCAAGAGAATTGAGATGGAGTTCATCTAATAACTCAAATTGCACCAAATGATCTTGGTGAAAGTCATCTTCATTGAGCATGTATTGTAGTGAGATGTAGAGAGATGGAATCTAGACTTCGAGAGGTAAGACAACCTCGGTACCATAGACCAGAGAAAAGGGTGTGGCAGTAGTCGAAGTGAGAATACTGGTACAATAATCCCACAAGGTGAAAGGAATGTGTGTATGCCAATATTTCCTAGTATCATTGACTACCTTCAAAAGAATTTTGTTCGAGGTTTTATTGGTTGATTTAGCTTGACCATTGGTTTGTAGGTAATAAGGTAATGAGAAACTAAGTTAGATGCCAAAAGTTTCACACAGTTTGTGTCGGGTTTTGTTTTTGAATTAATTTCCGTTATCAGTGATAAGGCGGTGAGGAACACATAAATGAAAAATGATGTGATGGTTGATGAATTCATATATTTTCTCAACTTTTGTAGAAATAAGGGGAATGGCCTCTACCTATTTAGTGTAATATTCAGGACCGATTATGATCCATTAGGGGCGTTGTGAAGAATGGGGTTTGATCTCATCAACAAGATCCAAACTCCATTGAGAGAAAGGAAAAATGTCTTGTGTGACCTGTAAGGCATGACTAGGTGTGTGGTGGAGATTAGTATGTTGCTAGCATTTCATGTAACATTTTACATAATCACAACAGTCACGGTTTAGGGTTGGCTAATAATAGCCTAGGTGAAGAATGAGTTTTGTAACAACTAAACCACTAAAGTGACCTCCACAAATTCCATCATGAACTTCCTTAATGGTGTAAGGAATTTTAGAACTTGTAAGGCACCTTTAGAGAATTTCGTTGATGCCACGCTTATAAAGGAGACCACCCATGAGGACATAAAGGGAGAAACTTTTAAGGAATTCCCGTTGTCCATTATGAGTGAGTTCATCGAGTAGAATGGAAAGGGAAAGAGAGTCTACATATTTCCTTTACCAAAGCTCATGTGGGTTAGGGGAAACGGTTCTGACGGAGTAAAATTCACGAGGTAAATAAGAGGGTGATTATAGCCTTTGTATGGTGACAAATTTTAGAGTCAGTGGGTGAAGCAAGTATCTGAGAAGCCAAGCAGGCCATGGTATCCATAAATTTATTGGTAGAATGTGGGGTGGTTTGAAGTGTATAACGGTCAAATGTGGTTAAAAGTATGTATACGTGCTACTTCTACTTTTGAAGTATCTCATTACGACACTAGTATATACCATTGACTTGGTTTATGACCAACTGAGAATCACTAAAGATATTAATTATCGTAACATCTAAGGCATAGGAATCCTGGAGACCTAATACGACTCATATTCAGCAATATTGTTTGTACAATCAAAATTGAGTTTGAAAGAAAAATGCATAGGTTCACCATCAAGAGGAATGAGGATAACACCAGCCCCAACTCCACGCTGTCACTTATAACCATCAAAGAAGAGTGTCATTTGGTAAGCGGGTTCATCTATGGAAAGGGTAGCTATAGAATCATCTAGGAATTCAAAGTTAGATGGTTGATCCCCAGAAATAGGTGTATCGGCCAGTTGGTCGGTGATAGCCTAGCTCTTAATGGACTTTTTATGAATGAATTCAAGGTCAAGGTCGGTAAGAAGCATAAGCATATGTGTGGCACATTGATGTTGACAGGGTTTGGCATAAATATAGTGCAATGGGTCAGTATTAATAATAATGAAGGTTTTTTGATTGAGTAGGTAATGACGGAGTTTGATGGTGATGAAAACTAAGGCTAAGCAGAGTTTTTTAGCATGGGTATATCTAGTTTTGTAGTCAAGAAGGGTATGAATTATGTAATAAACCACTTCCTCTTTGTGCTACTAATCGTGATGAGTGAGTATGGCACCTAAAGAATGGTCAATGGCAGAAATATATACGTAAAAGATCTGGTCATCCTTAGGAGGAATGAGCATTGGTTGTTGAAGGAGGTATTTTTTTAATGCCTTAAATGCTTTATGGCATTCATCATCCCACTTGAATGAAACGTATTTTTTGAGAAGATTATGAAATGGTTGACAGTGGTCGGAAAGCTGTGAGATAAAATGATGAATAGATTGCAAATTTCCTTTTAGGATTCAAAGTTGATGGAGATTAGTGGGTGGAGGCATTTCTATAATATCCTTGATTTTAGCAGGATTGAATTCTATGCCATGCAAAGAAATAATGTAACCTAGGAGTTTTCTGGAAAGTACCATAAAGACACACTTCTTTGGTTGAAGATGCACAAAATACTTGATGGGACTATCAAAGATGAATTTAAGGATGGAAAAGTGTTTGGTTCAATGTTTAGATTTGGTGAAAATATCATCTACGTAGTCTTCTAGTATACGATGCATGATGTCATGGAAGATGTAAGTCATGGGTCCCTGATACGTAGCACCAACGTTTTTGAGGCTAATAGGCATGACTCAATAGAAGAAAGTTCCCCAAGGGGTGATGAAAGTAGTCTTGTGTTGATCTTATAGAGCTAGTAATATTTGATTGTAGACTGAGAAATAGTCCATGAGTGATAACATTTCATGGCCAGTGGTGAGATCAACTAGTTGGTCAATGCCTGGAAGGGATAAATTGTCTCTAGGAAAAGCGAGGTTGAGGTCATGGAAGTCGTGTAAATGTGTAGTCCCCCTATCTCCTTTGTGATAGGAACTATATTAGAAATCCATTGGGGATAATCAATGGGTAGAATGAAGAAAACTAATACAAGGCACTAAATCTCTTCTTTGACGAGAAGAGAAATACGAGGATGTATTTTTCATAGCTTTTGTTTGATGGGTTTGGGATCAGGAGTGGTTACGATAGATAGAAGGACCTCTATGAGGACTTGAAGATGTGACTCAGAGGTTTGAAAGAGGTCATATAAGGACATTTTGAGGGGGGATTGGTGCAACTATTTTAGCATTGTGCAATGTGTGACCCCATCGGAAATAGGATAGGAAGGACATCGAATGGTGACTTTGGGTATGGGTATGAATGGTGTACTGGGTATAGGGTTAGTGGATAGGCCAATTTCCTTTTCCTTATTTTTTTTTTCTAGGCACGGGTGGCAATGTGAACCATGTTAATCTGAGGGGAGGTAGATGGAGAGGGTTTTTCATGGAAGGTATAATGGCATAAGGGGAAAAATCCTAGTAGGGGATAAGAACTTTTTGAAATGAGTAGGGTGCATTGACATTTGGGTGATGGTTTGTCCAACTCTCTTATGCGGAAAATGTTGATCTCAAATCTTGAGGGTGGATCAAAGAGTTGTGGGGGTGGAGATATTGGTCGCTAAGTAGGTAATGGGAGAATATCTAGGGAGATTGGTGAAGGTTCAATGGGGTCCTCATCAAAAAGATCATCATCGTCAAAATTTTCTTTTGGAGGACACAATTTGACAAGAGTGGTTTTCAAATCCTTACATTTCTCGACATCATGTTCTAGCACACGATGGTACGTGCAAATTTTAGTATCATCAAACCATTTTGGTTTGGGTTTGAGTGGGTCATAAGTTCTAAGAGGTGGTAATTCGATGACAAAAGTTTCAAGGAGATTGGTTAAGATTTTGGCATAAGATCTTGTTAGTGGATCACAATGGGAGGTGAATGTGGGTTTGGTTATAGGTATGGTCAATTGTAGAGGAAGAGGATTTACATGAGGGGGAATGGGTTGGTCCACTAGTTTTGTGTGTGTAGCGGTCTTTAGTCTTGGTTGCATCTTCTTGGGCATGGGTATGGTAGAAGAGCTAGCAACGGAAGATTTGGTTGGTTGAACTACCTTATTGGAGAGTAGCATATTTTTTTCTATAGGTTGCACCTTTTTGGGAAAAGATGACACAAGTGTATGAGATGTAGAGGGAAAAGAAGATGGTGGAAGAGGACAAGTTACCCACAAGGTAACTGAGGTGCTACGGAGGTGGGTGGTAGAGGTTGGGTAGAAGGTGTAAGTGAAAGAGAAGGAAGTATCATGGGTAGTGAAGAAGCTATGTACAATAGTGGTGGTATGGGTGGTAAGAAGGTTATGGGTGATGGTGAAAGTTGTGTGGGTCACTTGGGTATATTAGAGGTCTATAATGAGGAGATGGGATGCTGCATTCTTTGTTTTCCTGTAGAAGATGGTTGTTTGGCTAGGGTCGAGGGGTGAGGCCCTAGGATGGATGGAAGGGGTGAAGGTGATAATGACATGGTAGGAGAGGTTGGTGTATGAGGCCTAGGAGGTTATATCTTCTTTTTAGGGGAGAGGGTAAGTTTGGTGTTAGTTTTGGAAGAAGTAGTTAAATCAAATTTGATGGGTGGGTGAGTAAGTTTTGATTTTGGTATGACCCCTAAGGTGGGGATGGGTTTAGGTAAGGGAGGTGAGATAGGTGTGGGTAGCTATTTAGGCATAGATGTATGTTGGGTTGTGGGTAGAGGTGTGTGTTGGGCTACGGTTGGTGATGTGGAAAGTGTTGTAATAGTTGTTGTTATGTTTGGTTTTGTTGCTTGAAACAATTTTGGATAGATAGTGGAGGTGTCAGTGAGTGACAAATCCATTTTGGTTGAAACTAGAAGTAGAAGGCAGCCCCAAAGTAAGGCTCGATAAAAATAGTCCAAGCGATCGACCAAGCATGAAAATGGTACTGCTATAGGTGGGGCTGATGTGGATCAGGTAGTAATCCCCATGGAATGTATTTGAGATACAAGGATATGGCTAGCCTCAGAATATGTGGGTAAGAGAGCCAATAGTAGATCAATGGGATCTTGAAGGTCCGGTGGTGAATGGTCATCTAAAGGCAACTATATTTCTATAAGATCCTCCATGGGTAGAGGAGAGGATGGTAAAGGTGAGGTAGACTCTTGTTGTGATGGTATAGGTTTTGGACATGTTCCTCCTAAGAGTAGGAGAGGTGCCACTAACAACTGATCAAAGATTTAAGGGGTTAAAGGCGGCATGAAATTATAGGCACTTCCATGGGTGAAGGAGAAAATGAAGGGGGTTCCTCTGTGGGTGGAGGAGTATATGAAATAGGTTCTTGTGAAGGTAGGGGATTTCGATCTAAGATTTCATCTATGGAAGGAACATGAGGCAATTAGGAAGTAACTAGTATGTCATCAAAAATAGCATGGACCTCACAGACATTGCTATCATCATTTGAAGTGTCACTAGTTTGATTGGAAGATGGGGCATGATTAGGGAATGTCTTCTTAAAGATATGTAGGTTTTGATTAGAGGGTGCATTCGGGCTATCCAAGACTAGATATCCATTGTCTTACATTTATTGAATGATATTTTTAAAGGTAATGAAGTTATTATCGCTATAACCTTTGACACAATGAAAGTTTCAAAAGTCATGTTCCTTATACCACGCAAGCATGGGTTGCTCAGGGTCAAAACCAGTGTGTGACTTTATATATGGAAGGGTAATGACACCAACTTTAATAAGGTTTTCCAAAACAGAAGCATAAGATTCTCCTATTGAAGTGTACTTTTGTTGTTCTCATCTTAACTGAAAAGCTTGGATGGGAGACAGATTAGAAGCATGTTTAGATGGGTTTGATTGATGAGGGGTGCCAACCTTGATAACTATGGCATTGGCAGATCCCTTGGGTTTTGAATAGTTGTTTTGGGGTTTCAAAGATGAAGAAAAATCATTTTATTTAAACATGATGTTCTTGTTACGAAGTTGAATTTATTTTCTTCGATAAAACAAATTTCCAATTTCTGTGCCATGGTTAATGCCTTGTCAAAAGTGCAAAAGGTTTACACTTGCAGGGTTGGTCAGATGTTTCTAGTGCAAGCCCAAGTAAACAACTCTATGAGTTTAGTTTGGGGTAATTGAAATGTGAGTTGGTTAATGATATTGTGTCAGCAAGTAACAAATTCATCGATAGACTCATCATCATAATGTCATGTGGAATAAAGATCAGTCATGGTGATCTTCTTAACAATGTTGATTGAGAAGTGGTGTAAGAAGGCTTGGGCTGTAACATTCCCATTTTAAGACTTTAGAAACAAGGGATTTTTTTTTTCATGAATAATGTTCTCTATTCTAAATACATAATTTAGAACACACATTCCATAACCACCATTCTTATAACAAATAACCATATGCAGATGTAATGACTCAGTGAGATACCGATCTATTCATTTCATAACTTGGTGAACTACCAATCTATTCATGATTAACATTAAGTATTGAATACTTTTCGTATACTATGTATACTTGGTTTTCTTACCCTATTCTGGGTATTGAGTGATCTATCTAAGGAACCTATCTGAATATCTTCTACCAATATTCATCTGCATCATGATCCTTAGGCTAGGTGACATAGGACAACGTAACCAGTAGCTTGCAATACTTTGGCCAAAGATTTCTAACATAATATTCATGTTGTTATTCTTTAATGACATACTTTTCAATCCGGAATACGTCCTTCACCCCACTTTTTTGTTATCTAGAACTGTAAGGCTGTAGGATTCTGATCAAGGAGTCATGCTAATTTATGAAATTGTAAAAGATTAGCATTAGGGTTTATCATACCCTCCTTATCTTTTACAATTTCTATAATTTTACTTCATGTTCAACACACATTACATTACTATGTTAAATTGTTTAGATAAAGAACATCATATTCTGCAAATTAACAAGATACATCTTAATTAGGGAAATTGAACTAAATCCCTTTATTCAACTTATCAAAGGATAACCAATTAAGCATATAAATAATATGAAGAATATCAACAAGATAGAATTCCATATCTTTCATAAAAGTACAAGATAATTTACACAACCAATACAAGTAAATTCCCAACTTTCAATTCATCTTTAAAAATTATACATTTACAAGACTTATGAATTTTAGGCATACTGCATAGCAACGTCCTTCATTCTAAAAAGAATACAACTTTTCTTTTTCAATACAACTCAAGAACGAATCATAATTCTTCACAAAGAATTAGACTTAAATCAGCCAATGCATCATATAAGTTTTGCCTTCTTTTATCAATTACGAAGTCCATCTATAAAAATTGCTAGCATGGGTCAGTTCAATGAACTGAGCATGATAAGCACTAAGCCTTAAAATGAAGTGCATTCCACTCATTGTTCCATTAAAACACCTATACTTTAACGAAACAATTAATATATCATACATATTAGTATAAGTAATAACAATCAGAAAAGAAGTACATTAACCACTCTAAATTCACTTCTAAGAGAAGAACATAATATAATCCACAACATCTGCCTTAAAAAATTAAAGTTTAATTGATCCTATCAATTACCTTTAAACAAACAATAGATCATAACATCTTATTCTTCGCAATTCTATCATAATAGAATACAACATTTAACTTTACTATAAGACAAAGGAAGGGTTTACATCATAGTTCCCATTCGGATGATTCATCTAGCTCCTAAGCAAGGAAGAATAATAACCATTCAAAAACTATGCCCAAAAAAAAAACATCTGAAAAAAGAAACAGGTTCATAACATGAATTTAACTGTTTCATTTAAAGGACAACTACCTTAAAATTCAACATTTAAGATTTTCATCAGAACAGAATCCCATATCAATCTAAGAAATAATATACAATTTAAACAGTCTGCTAGCAAGATTATATATTTTGTTCAACAAAACTGAAACATCAAATCTCTTCCTATATAACTTCAACAAATGATATGAACAAGGAAGACTAAACAATTATAATAAATCTCCATTTCCCAAGAGAACTAATAATAGAAGGGTTCAATCAAATGAACTTATCCCAATTGGTTAGAAAAGGAATCTTATCAGAATTTGATTCAATCCTTAAATCATTTCTCTACACTTAACAATAAATTCCCTCTTCTAATCTAAACAATAAGCTCATACACTAGTTCCCAGAAGAGAGAACACAACTAACTCATTGTAAAGAAAATGTATTGCAAGTCTCCCTTACAATCCTTATCCTTAAAAAGCATGAGTTCCAATTTCAGTTCAGAACAACATAAACATTAAAGTTCAAAAACAACACACTATCCCTAAGGATTCTCAATTTCCTTTGTCTTTTAATAGACTCAAGTATTCACTTATTGATCCCAACCAGAATAGAAAACCTGAAACCTTAAACTAAACTAGTTCAGGAGTATCCTTGAACTCAAAACTGAAGTTCCTTTAAAATGCCTCCACAACATTGTACTTAAGAGTAAGTGGTTCATAATTCTTTTAGAACTATAAAAAAATCAAACTGAACAGAGTTAAGTAATCCTTCCACTACAATTTCTAAGCACTGGTAAAAAACTTGTCGTTAAAAGAAGTTCCAAATCCACTATCAAATGAAAGCATTTCCAGTTAAATCTCCAAGAGATATTCAAACAGCTCAGTCATACTACTTCCCCATATTTACTTTAAGTAAGTACTTTGAGTTAAAAGAGTTATAAGCTTTTAACTTGAATGCAATTTAAAACCAACTCACAAATACCAAAATAGAACCAACACATTGTTCAAGCTATAAATTCCAAAAACTAAGTACAAAATTACATGTACAGTTTTTAATAAAAAAGTCTCAAACATGAGCACATATATATAAAAATATCATTATACAAGACATAATATAATACGATTAACCTTAACCAGTTTATAACATAAACAAGAAACCCTATTTCCAATTCGAAATGATACACAAGTTTCTCACAGAAGAGTTTAGAACCATTCAAGTAAATATTCACAGGTTCAGGGCAACAACAAGTTCCAATTCCAGTTTGTATTTTAAACAAAGAAAACTCATACCAGCTCAAAATGAAACACGAGCTTCTAACCAGAGTTTAGAACCATACACGTAATATAATACGAGTGTTATGTACATTATGAACTTCCATTAATAGTCCAGAATAACACAAGAGTGAACAAAAGTATAGAGCTATATACGGACTTCAAACAACAATCTAGGATTACCCAAGATTCCAAACACAGTTTCATGGTAACAAGAACCTCCAACACAAACTCTTATCAAAATACATACCTCGAATCAAGCTCAAACTAAAAAAAAAAACCAAAATATAGGCTCAAATGAAACACGAACTCAAATACAAGCTCAAGTTAAAACAAAACATGAGCTCCAATGTAAGATCAGACAGGACTCAAGGTTCCCAAAAACTCATAACCAAATAAACAACAACAAAGGTCAGTTACAAAAAACTCTTTGAATATTGGTTCAAGAAATGACAAGAAGAGCTACAGAAACAAGTTTCTCATGCATGTTTCATTATTTAACCCATACAAAGAAAGTTTCCAAGACTTAGTATTAATTTTCCATGGATTCATACCCAAATTTCTAGATATTTATAAAACCCAGCAAACAAATAACCAGATAAAACATGCAAACCAAGAATCTCATAAGAGCAGAGTTGTTTTAATGAAAACATTTAGAAGAAAGCAAGAGATCTTAATGGTTAGAGCCTATCACGCTTGATAACACTTATGTCAAATCGAAGGAGACTTCTAACTCCTTTTCTCCTCCACAAAAGATCAACCAACCAACAACTTTCCTCAGAATGCCTCATATACCTTCCCATGATTGAAAATAGACCAGGTGAGTTAAAAATAGCAATGAAGTGAAATTCAAACCGTTGGTTTGAAGAACCAGTTTTCTCCATGCAGAGCAAAATATGAAAAGCATGCAAAAACCAACAACCTCCCACAAACCCACCTTCCAAGTTTC
Organism: Taxus chinensis; assembly: GCA_019776745.2. Lineage (NCBI taxonomy): Eukaryota > Viridiplantae > Streptophyta > Pinopsida > Cupressales > Taxaceae > Taxus > Taxus chinensis. The sequence continues at coordinate 71,363,098 of CM034148.1, read as the reverse complement.
CAAGATGATTTGTGAACAAAACCTGAGGCCAATTAATTTCATTAATTCTAATTTTCCCGCTTATCTCTCCTTTCCACCACCTCCCAAATTTGGTGAATGCCAATTCCCATTTAGCATGCAATTCCATCTTTAGTGGAGCTTCCACATAATCCTCCACCAAGTCAAATAGCCCCTGCCAAAACTGGTAGTACTTAATGGCTTAAAAAACTTATCAACAAATTCAATGCCATTAGAACTATCACCATAGAGGCATGCGACCCCTTTAGGTTCCCATTTAAATAGATTAGGATAGATCCCTTAAAAGTTAGGTTAGATTAGGAATAATTACCTTAGGCCTTAACACATTATCTTAGGTAATTCCAACATTAGGTTAGATTAATTCATAGCCTTTTAGTTTTAGGTAATAGGTTAGATCATCTTATAACCTTATAACATTAGGTTTTAGTTTAATTTAGATAGCCTAGCAACCTTTCCATATTCCCTTAGCACAAGGCTTAGGTTTAGATGCCAACCCAAAAAAGTAGAATAGGAAGCTTAGGATAGAATAAAAATTCAATTAAGTAACATAGCTAGGTAGTAAATATTCTTACCCAGCTTAGGATTCCATAGGATAATCCTTTAGTTTTAGGATTCTGAATCCTTCCTATGTCATGAATAGGGTGTATTTCATTTACGTCAACAATGTACTGTTAAGATCAATCTCTAAGGACCCAAGCACAACATACAACTGAATAGAAACACGTTCACAGAAGATTAAAGAAATTGTAATAACAAATTTCAGTCTGCTATGTCCCTCAAATTATGGAATGTCAATTTACCATTCATTCAATTGGGAAGGTTTAAAATATTCCTTGGATCACTAAAATTGATCCAAGGATGAGTCAGATAAAGAGATAAGTTCACAACTCTTAAACCAGATTGTAACTCACCTACAAGAAGAGAAAAATAGATTCAAGGAAGCCATTCCATTCCATTCTAATGATCTTAAGAATAGAAAAGATTTATCCATATCAAGTATGATATCCAACAATCAGAAGAACACATCTTTAGAATAAAATCACATGTCAACACTTGAAATGCAAAAGAGGAATATAACAATTGTCGAGGGTGTTACATGTGCTACCTAGTTCAATGAGTAGATGGAGTTTCTTGGTAGCCCACTATACCAATCCAATGCAGGTCCTGTTAGGAAAATCGAGAAGGTCTATAGGAGTAAAGTGTCTTCATGGGTGATCACGTAACACCCATGTTTGAAAGATCACAAATGCTACTACAGGTCTTCTTTACTATTGAAATGGTCGCATTTTGGAATTTCCCAATGCACGTGATATGGGAGAATAGGGATGGATGGATGAATGGGCTCATTACAGATTTCATCATAGGTGAGAGAATTGTATGAGTCAGAAACTAATGCTTCTAGTGTCTGTATCCTTTCCATCATCATTTTGAGGAGGTCATTGGTAGGTTGTGATGGAAGGGAACCTCCTATGGCATAAGGGGATGGGTATTGAACCTGTGATGTGGGTGACATTCCATTGTATGGTGATGCCGAATAGGGAGGAATAGGGAATCGACATAGTGGTCACATATCTAGAATGGGTGATAGACAAGATAGGTGGTGGTTGATAGTATGTGTATGTAGGTGGGACAGTCGTGGTGACTCTAGTAGTGATTAGAGGCAGTGTTTGTGGGATGGAGAGGATAAGATTATGGAATGGAGTAGGGGTTACTAAAACCATGGGTGGTTGTGTTATGATTGGTATCTATGAGATAATGGGCATGGATGAGGTTATGGTCTGGGTGATCGATGAGGGAACAAAACATACTATGAGTGTGACCCATACTGCAGATGTAGCAGTCATAGTGGGTATGAGACCTAGTTGCGAAACTATTGGGAATAAGGTAGATGAAGGTAGCGCCACATTAGTTAGGGCTGATGTAGAAGATGGAATAAGGGTAGGAGATATGTATACAGGCATGCCATATATCAACTGACCTGAGGAGTCCTGAGTGGAAGAGTGGGAAAGGTAGAACTGTAAGGCCACGGGATTCTGATCGAGGAGTTGTGCAAATTATTTGTCACCTATGGCAATGGTGGTAGGTAGGGTTAGATCCATGTGTGACAGGAAAAATATTGGGGAAGGACTAGGTGGGAGTGGTTGACAACTCATGTGAAATATAAGAGCATTAACTTGATTGTGAGTTAACACCATGTGAATGAATGTATATCAGGTGATGTTGTATCTTATAGATGACACAGAGAGAAACATGAATGAAGAAAACATATGTTTATAGGAGGATTTGGGCAATGTATTAGCTGAGATTTAACACAAGGTAACCAAAAATGGTTAAGGGTGATCAATACCAATTCAGGGGTAACCAACATCGGTTACTGTGAGATAGGAACAATTTTACCAAATGGAGCAAAGACTATTGACAGTTAGATGAACAAGTTGTATGGTGATTTTTTATCAAAGCCAAGAGAGTAAAGAGACTCATAGGAACTCTGATAGAAAAGAAAATGAAATAAGGGTTCTTTAGGAAATTTAACCCAAAAGAATAGGAAATCAATGCTGGTTAATAAAAATGGATGCTAGTCGGAGGTAAGTGATGTTAGTTACTGTGAAAATTGGAAAATGTAGAAAAATGGATTGTTGTGAATTTTAGTGAGATAAATCATCTACCCAAAGGTCTAGAGATGATGCAATGAAGTCTTGACACACTCAAAAGAAGTCAAAATACTCCAACTATGATTATGGAGTGTGTAAGGCAACATAATGGAAAAATGGAGAAGTGTAACCGCACACCTGAAAATGCACATCAATCAAACACTAAAAAACATGTACCTAACAAGTGATTTTTAATGTGTTGAGCTTATGCTATTTAGAATACTGACTCTTGAATTTAGAATAGAGTTTTTGGTGAGGAAGGCTTCCTACGAAGGAGGATATCTAAAAGGAGAGGTTTTAGGTTATGTTATAGTAGGGGTGGGCTGTCCTCTAAGATAATGACACGACAGAGGTAACGAGCTGGGGACTACCTGCCAATTTGATCATGTGATTGCGGACAGGTGTTCCTAGGTAAGATGTTGTTTAATAAAGATGTGTATATTTCAATTTTGTGTAGTTTGGTAAGACACACACAGAGAGAGAATGTGCTTTCTATGATTCTTTGTGTCAACCATCAGCTGGGCATGACTTGCAGCATATAGGTTGCCCTTATTTTAATGTGAGCTAAATGTAGCAAATCAAAATATAATGTAACCAATTTTAAGCCCAAATTGAAAAATATTACGTTCGATGAACCAAATGATGAACATGAGAGGGTATGCTTTTTCACTAAATGCAGAAAGCAAGAAAGAATAATGTTTATTTTGTTAAATGCACCAAGAGAAATGTTTCTTTTAGAGAAATTAGAAAGAAGAGAGGATTACTATGGAAGAAAATTACTATGTAATCCTTTTAAAGGGAAATAAACAAACACATTTCACCTAGAAATGAAGAAAATGCAATACAACCCCTAATGGGTCCCATTGGGTGTGCCAAAATGTTTCACCATTTTCTTTATGTTTTTGAATGATGAAACATATAGGGTTATGGGATAAGGAGAATACCTATTAAATGGGTTGGTTGTAGGTTGATGTGTACGTTCTAAATTCTTGACCCAATGCCGATTATGAGAGCTTCCTTTTGGTTTGGAGGAACTACCTAAAATAGAAAATAAGACGACAAAAGAATAGTTAAATAATATATGACAGTGGAATGCCTTGCATGTGCTAGATCTGGGAAGTGTGATACTCCCTAGATGGTTGTCAATCCACTGTTTAAAATAAATTAATGCAAGAAATAAATAAAGTCATATTGTATTTGATATGATTTAGGTATCTCATTCGATCACAATAAGAAAATCTAATATAACAGCCTAGGCTACAATCATATCTGAAGGGTTAGCAGATTTCAGGGTACTAGAATTGGTCGGGGCCAGGTTCTGGGTTGCTTAGGTTATTTGGTAAAAGGTTGTTTGGTTTTGTTATTGGAATAGGGTATGAAACATAGAGATTAATGTCGATCTAGTATGACTGATGACAATTTATGTAGAACCGATGACAGTTATGGGTAACTAGTATCGGTAAGGTCGGGGTGTACGAAACTCAAAGAGATCTGATTTCAAGGTTTGATCTGGGATTTGATAGAGATGGTAGGGTGGATAAGGAGGTTTACAGAAGTCTCTAGTGTATTCATGGATGAACAACAGGTGAGGATGGGTGATTTTGTGGTGTGGGTAAGGAAATGGCTGGGTTATAGGTTGGTAAGGGATAGGAGAATGAGCACACAAAGTGTAGATTAATAACAAGATTAACAAAAGCTATTAACTGAAATAACAATTCTGATTAGGGATACGCTTACTGTGATGTAGACTAGATGGCTGAATGGTAATTGTAGTTGATCAGAAGGATGGTATTTAGAACAGTAGTAGTGAATCCTGGAATGCTTGCATGAGTGCAATGCTTTTGGATTTGTCCTGGTATTGGCGTTGAATGTCTAGATGCATGAAAGGATGTTGGTTCTACTTGCATACGTGTTGTCCACTCAAAATTTCCCCGCACTTAAAAGTGAATTTTCAAAATTTTGAGTATTGAATGTCTTCTCTGTTGTCTTTGAAATGTTAAAAGCCAAGAAGTTGTAACAGATCTGCATTCCTGGGTCATTCTGTGTGTTTCTCGCGTACTTCGCGTATTTTTGTCCCGCATGTCCCAGTTTCAAACGGGCCCCTTTGTTGCATTTTCACCCGAAACGCCTGAGCCGCGTACTTCGCGCATTTCTATTCCAAATGTCCCAAACACTTCCGGACCTGTTGTCACGTTTTCACCCGGATTGATCAAGTCGCGTACTTCGGAACTTTTTGACCCAAATGTCCCAAGTCAAAAAAGTGCGCTCTGTTCCAATTTCGCCCGAAACACCCGAACCGCGTACTTCGCGCTTTCTTGTCCCAAATGTCCCAATTTCAAAAGTGCGCTCTGTTCCAATTTCGCCCGAAATGTCCCAACCGCGTACTTCACGCGTTTTCGTCCCAAAAGTCCCGAAATGCATTTATGCGCCTTCTTCCTGCTTCGCCCGAGCCGCGTGTTTCGCGCATTCGCGTTTCACATGTCCCAGATGAACCAAGGGCTATCCATACTTGGTTTTTTTCCGCGAATATGTTGCCTTTAAAATTGGTAGATATGAATTTAATGCGCATTGATTTCCCTTTCTCTCTCCAAAACGGCTATATAACGGGCAGACCCCCTTTTACATTTTTCACACTGCTTCTTTGCTCGAACCCTTGCAATCTAATTTCCTGCGCACAAACCCGTTCCCTACTGCAATTCCTTCCCGAGTCTAGATTGCATTTCTCTCTCAGCTACTATCAGTATGAAGATCAAATTCCAGGGACAAGAGCAAGTTTCACCACTAGAGTCTGCCGTTCTCAACATCGGAGACAGTGAAGCTCGACATCTCGATTTCGGTGATTTTTGGGCGAGGATGGCAGATGCAAACCCTACTCCAATGGCACAAATGATTCACGACAGCGGTTTGGCCTTTGCTGGCGGTTTCCCGATCTCGGTACAGTGTGCTGATACCGTGCTTTCGTGCGGAGCTCATTTCGACCCCGCCTCGAGTGAATTGACCAATATACACGGGGAACTCATTGCCAAACTAGATGCTGCCACCATTAGCACTGCTCTGAGAATCCCAGAGATGGATAATGCCATAGTCGTTTCCCGGGATCAAGCACAGGCCCTGTTCAATCAGGACAGCGACAAATACAAAGCACGGGTGGCAAAGTCCTGGCTGAAGAACCCTAAGAAAGGAGCTTCTCGTCTGACCAAAACCCTCTTGCGGGTAGATTTCAATGAAGAGTTGTCCGATTTCATAATTCTGCTGGCTCGGGTTATGGGTTTGCCCACTACCAACGAATTCCATTTCTGGATGTGTCCGCTCATCAGTATGGTGTGCGAAGGAACGCAGAACATCAACTGGGCAGAGATCATCAGCATGAATTTGGCGGAGCAACTGTCCAACGTGCAGCAAACGAAGAAGTTCTATATGACTTCGTACCTGATGTACACTCTGGTAGCATCAAGGCAGTGGTTTGGTTTCTCTTACATAGATGAACACAAAGATGATCCAATATATGCATACTGCCCGCAGTTCACCCTGGAGACCAGCAATCGTAACTTCAGAAGGGTCAACGACACTTTCACCATGTACGTGGTCAGGCTGCTCGAAGGCGATACTGCCAGGAGGTTTTCTGATGAAGCTATGACTCTGATATCGCACTACGGTGCCTACTTCATCCAGTTCAGAAAGTTCTCTTATATCAGGTTAGCCGGCTATGAGGGCTCCCCTCTGAGACTGCCCATGTTCTGTAATGATAAAATGGCCTTGATAGAGATATGCAGGCAACTAGACAAGTTGCATAGAACCTGCAGGGATAAGAGGATCACTGGTTTACACTTTCCCATCTCTTTGGGAAATTATACCTGCAAAACAGCCCTAGATGCACAGAATGTAGAAAGAGCCCTGGTTCCCATCACGGTTCACTTCTTCAAGCCAAGGACTTGCTTCGACTTGAAGAGGTTCATTGGGCAGAACATCAAAATAGTCTATCATCATAGAGTTGATACAGAAGACTATTGGGCTGATTGTGCTGATGATTTTGAGGCTAGAAGGAGGCACTATGGCAGATTCTCCTTGCAATTAATTGAAGAACTCGGCCTATATCAAGTTCCTGAAGGGCTAAAGGATGACAACTCTGATCTATACTCGTATGAGTATGAAAATGTGGTTATGCACACTCCTTTAGAGGACGTGGATTGGAACAGGAAAGAGAGGGACGACCTGGCTGAGATCCTTGCTCCAGTTTTGGTCAGGACTAGGGTCTGGTTTGACAGGAAAGTTTGAGAGTTCAGGAGGCATTCAGGAGAATCCTCTTCTAAGGACGCTTCAACACCGAGAAGAGAAGCATCTATTCCAAGGTCTGAGACACCAGTGAAGACCCCTCCTGCCTCATCAACTCAGGGACCTGCAGAATCTACTCCTTCCTCATCCACCCAGGTATATAAGAAGAAACTCAAAGAAGTAAAGAAAGAACCTGTGGAAGAAGATCTCCAGGAAAAACAGGAAAATTTGCCTATAGGGCCAGAGAACATCATTGTTCTTAGTGAAAGTGAAGAAAGCGAAATGCCAACCCCTGCAAACGCTCCTGAAGACCCAGCTGATAAAGATAAAGAAGTGCAGAGCACCGAGCTTCCAGGTGCTGTAGATTCTTCTACCACAATTGCCTCCAGTGCCCCGCCCACATCTCAACTCGAGTCAACAGCTGCACAGACCTTGAGCATCATGAGCTCCCTGTCTCTTGGTCCCCTTGCCCCTCCTGCTGATTCCTCTTCCTCTTTCGCGTGGGTGCAACCTTTGGTCGACAAAAAGAAGAGAAAATTCTCCTCTCAAAGCTCGGGATCAAATTTTGATGCTGTCGCAGCCTTGTTGGGCACCACCCCTTCTCGTGCCAAGAGAGCCAAAGTCACCTCCAGGATAGTGTCTGATGCTCAAGGTCAGCAATTCCTGGAGATTGCCAAGCCTACAACGGATAAATCAGAGCAGGACTTGCAGGCATCTGACTTGGAGCTCTCGAGAATCCCAATGGGAGAGTCTACCCCTGAAGGTGAAATTCACAACCTCCAGGAAACAGTCACAAGAGTCATTGGGAGGGTAGAAAAGGGCCAGCAAACTATTGAACAGTTGGAAGAACAGGCCCAAGTTCTCACAGGTTTCATCAAGTCCCTTTTGTCTAAGGACAAAGTTTTGGACCCTACCCCCTTGACTGCTCTCCCACCTCCTGTAATTCTAAGCCAAGATGAAGTGCAGAGTATTAAAGATATGCACAAGCATTCTGTCTATGGCAGAGCTATTGAAGCCATGGTGGAAGACATGCTTGTTGCTGGGTTAAACTTCATCGATGAAGCTTTCAAACTCCACGAAAAGGTGAACAATGTGCAACTGAAGCTCTCCTCCACTATCAATACCATGGATAAAGAGCTCAAAATCTGGAGCAGTTGCATAGTAGACCTTCGCCTTATGGGACAGACAGACGAAAACATTTTGCTGGCGAATAAAGTTTTTGATGATGCAAAGGACAATCTATCAAAATCATGGGTCTACAGCGTGGAGTGGAAGATCAGAGTCTTGGAGGAGGCTTTGGGAGAAATGAAAAACAGCTGGCAGAAGGGCGAAGCCTTCAAGACATTGGTTGTCTCGGCTTTCAAAGATATACATTGTCATCTTCAAGATGAAACTTCTGGTGCCCCCCTTTCCTTACAAGAGATCAAAGCTCAGTTCAGAGCTTTTGTAAAAGACAATTTATTCAAGGAAAGCTCCATCTCCAAAGAAAAAATGAAGGAGATCTGCTCTCTTCAATCTGCCATCGAAGAAGCAAATAAAGATTATCATACTCATGTCGAGTTTGATAAAGAGATGGAGAAGTGTCTGGGATTTTGGACTCAGTCTGCAGCCAACACGTCAGTTCCCCGTGGCAGAGACATAGCTGAGGCGTTGAAGAGATTCAGACAGCGGATTCTGAAGTCAGTGGGTCCCTCTCAGTGATCGGACACCTGTCTTCTTCCCCATTCTTTTCTCTTCTTCCCTTTCTTTTTCCATTTTCTTTGTAATAGGTTGAGGTACTGCGAGTTGGCAGTCCTTAACTATTCTTTAGTTAAAAGAAACGGTTACAAAAAGTAACTGACTTGTAAGCTATATAATGGTATTTTCTACGCCATTCGAAGCAGGAAGAACTTGGCATATTTTCTGGAAGTGTAAATAGATCAGAGAGAAATCAATACAAAAGGGCTTTCCATTCATTGTCTATCTAATCTTTGTTATCTCTGTGTTTTCATTTAATTTCGTGAAGATCATTTGTTTCTAGTTCGTTAGTCTCACTGATTGCATATTTTCAAATATTGCGAGTATAGTGATCTTGTACAACCAAGAAGGAACTTTGTGTCCTTGATTAATGAATCTGAAGAAGGTTATTTACAGAACTTTGTGTCTGGTAATCTCATCTTGTTCATCCAATGCAAACGATCTTGTTTTAAATTCACTGCAACTTCGCATACATAAAGGATTATTCTGCTATCTATAATTCTGCATGTTGCTCTTCTGCTCACCCTCGTATTCCCTTTCCTCAGTCCTTTTGTAACTGATGATCCTTGTGGAAAACACTTTCGTAATATCCAAGTTCAACCATAAAATCATGTTTTGTATATTTGTAAATAAGTTCGTTTCTGAATAAGGGAACCTCTCCCATTAAAGAGGAGGGACTTCTTGTCCCCTGACTGTTGCTCTTCTTAAAAGTCCTATTTGATGACCAACAGTTTTTGGCGACTCCGCTGGGGAAAATCATATTCCAGTTCTGTAATTTTTCGATCATCTTTTGATCTGGCGACTCCGCGTTTTACTCGAGGGAGAAGGACCCTTGGTATTGAAGACTCTCAGTTTCAGCTTTTGGAGCAGCAGGGTTTTCCTCTTCCTTCCTCAAGAAATAGAAGAACTCGTTCGACGAGCACTCCACCTGTTCAAGAAAGAAGTCCTACGGGTGGTATTCCTTCAGAACCAGCTAGCCCTAATCTTCAAGCTTTGATTCTTGCTGGTGTTGCAGTTCCTCTCCAAGCCGTTTTTCAAAGAATGGCGGCGCCATTACCATGGGGTCATCGTGTCGGGCCCCTGGCCCTTACTCAGCCTTTGCATGAGTTACCTAGAGGTAACCGGAAGAACTTCCCCAAGTTCAAAGGCGACGGCAAAGTGCATCCTGATGAACACATCGCAGCTTTCATTGTTGCCTGTGGAGTTCTGGGAGTCGAACATGAAGACGTCTCCGTGAGGCTGTTCGTTGAGACGTTACAAGACAATGCTGCTGATTGGTTCTACCACCTTCCGGCTAACGCTATCACCGACTGGAACACGATGAGAACTCAGTTCGAAAACCGTTTCAAGCCGGCAGAAGATGTGCATGCTTTGCTTGCCCAAATTTCTCAGATAAAGAAAGATTCACAAGAACCCATGAGAGAGTTTGTGGCCCGATTCAACAGACTGATCAACAAGATTCCTGTAAATACTCACCCTGTTGATCAAATTCAAAAGTGTTTCTTCCTAAATGCTCAAACGCCCAAAGTTAGTTATGCACTAAGAAGGGCTAATCTCGCAACATTGGTCGAGGATCAAACTCTTGCTGTTAGTATCGAGGATGACTTGATCATGTCAGGGAAGTTGAGAAGAGACCCTCCCAAATCTAAGTCTGCTGCCTCTTCCTCTTCCACCCCTGGACTTAATACTGATCCATTAGTTCAGAAACTTGCAAATGATCTTATTGCTATAAAGAAACAATTGGCTCAGCATGCCCCTTATGCAGATGTTCCAAGAAGAAATTTCCAGCCCAGGAATCGTTTGCCTGCTTCTCAAACAAGACTAGCACTTGAAGGACCTCCTGTTAAGGTTCCTGTGAATGCAACCTGTGAGGTTGAAGAGCCAGATGATGATGGGGATAACGAAGCTTGCGAGGAGTTTGTGGAGGAATTTGATGATGAGGTAGAAGAACTTGAGGGATCTCGAGTTAATTTCTTTACCACCGAGGGTATTGATGATGGAGATGATTATGATGAAGTGGTAGCAGACATGAATAGCGAATCATTTGCTGTCATGACTCGAGAGCAGACACGAAGCAGAGGGAGAAAGTGACACAGCCTATCAAGAAATCTAAGGAGCAGTCGACAACTATTCCCGTGATTGCAAAAAGAGGATCTCCTATCCCTACTTCGTCTACACCAAAGGTGAGTCCTATCAATCCTGCTACCAAAGTTGCTTCTTCTTTTTCTCCTAAAGTTGATAAGCCTAGAATTTCAAATGATGATGGCCCGTCCACTTCTGGGTCTTTTGATATTGTTGATCACCTGAAAAAGACCAAGGTCCAAATCTCAGAAGCTGAGTACTATCAGACCCATCCCAAAGCTTTTGCCAAGATGATTCAATTTGTTAATTCCCATTCCAAGACCACCTCTAAAGGCCTTTTACCTACTCCTCCTTCTGCACCACAGCCCAGTCTGGTAGCTGCTGTCACCTCGCCTGGTGACAAAATTAAACCATTTTATGTAACACTTCTCATAGCTGGCCATAGACTCAGTAATTGTGTCATAGATTCAGGAGCCTCGGACAATGTCATGCCAGCTAAAGTAGCTCATGCTTTAGGCTTAACCCTCACTCGTACTTATGGATCTTGCTACTCTATGGAGAGTAAGGAAGTGCCTCTGGTTGGAAGGATTAAAGATGCACAAGTGGCTTTTGCTGCCTTGCCTGAAAAGAAAGTGTTGGCTACCATCTTAGTAGCAGATATCCCTCCTTCATACGGGATGTTGCTAAGTAGGAACTTTTGTAAAGATGTGGGTGGGGAAATTCAAATGGATTGGTCACATGCCCTTGTACCGGTTAATGGACAAATGAAGAAGCTGCTGCCTGAGAAACAATCTGAGTATATTGTGCAGAAGACGGATGATCCTAAAGCACAAATACTCTATGAGGATATGGGTCATGGTAATTACATGATTATGTCCCCTGATGAAATCCCACCCCCCAAAGTGTCTCCTAGAGATCCTAACGGGGTTTGGATTTTAGAATTTGATGGAAGTTGTTCCTCAGCTGGTTCTGGAGCTGGTGTCCTGCTAGTGTCACCTGAAGGAAGCCTACACCCCTTTTCATTCAAGTTACAGTTCGAGAATACTAATAACACAGCAGAGTACGAAGCTCTCATTCTCGGATTGCAGGTGGCCAAAGAACAAGGTGTAAAGAACCTCCTGGCTCGTGGTGATGCAGAGCTGATTGTAAAGCAAGTCAGAAACCTCTTTCAGGTAAAAAATGGGAGGCTGAAGCATTACCGGAATCAGGTTTGGGATTCCATTGAATTCCTTGATGCTTTCTCTATTGAAGCAATACCTAGGGAAAAGAACAGCAGGGCTGATTCACTAGCTGTCTCAGGGTCACTGCTGATTCCTCATCCTGATTTCTCTCAGGACAAATTCACCATTGAAATGGTCCATCGGCCTAGTGTACCTGACAACACCAATAACTGGCAGGTTTTCAATAATGATCAGCATTTGCTTTCCTTCCTGGAACTCAAAGGTAATTTTGAACAACTGTATTTTGAGGGAAGTGACAACCTGCCTCGTGAAAGTGTGTCCTTTGGCCAAGCTGTCACCCAAGGAGAAGAAACAGATCAGGAAGGGTGCATTAAACTCAAAGGAAACAAGATTCCTAAAGGCTTGGTGAGTTTGGAGGAATTATTTGATAAACATGACAGGTATGTGAAATCTAGAGCTTCCTCTGGGCCTCAACAATCAGCTGAACATGACAAAATCAATATTGGAAGTTCTACTGACCCCAAGCTCGTGAATATCGGAAAATGTTGCACAGCAGATGAGAGGAGAAAAGCAATTGATCTTCTAAGGAGGTATAAGGATGTTCTTGCTTACTCTTATGAGGATCTAAAAGCCTTCAAGCCAAAAGATATGCAGCACTCTATTCCTCTTAAGCCTGGAATTAAACCTTTCAAGTAGAAATAGAGGCAGTATAATCCCAAAATAACTGACACCATCTTTCAGGAGATTCAGAAGTTGTTGAAGGCTAAAATCATCTTTCCCATTCACCATTCAACATGGATTGCAAATATTGTGCCTGTTAGGAAGAAGAATGGTGAGATCCGCATCTGTGTTGATTTCAGGAACCTGAATCAGGCTTCTCTGAAAGATAATTATCCTTTGCCTATGATGGATCAAGTATTGCAAGCAGTAACAGGATCGGAAATGTTATCTATGCTTGATGGATTTTCTGGATATAATCAGGTAGAGGTTGATACTGCAGATCAACACAAGACAGCCTTCACTACTCCTTGGGGCACCTTTGCTTACAAGAGGATGCCTTTTGGGCTCATTAACGCTGGTGCCACTTTTCAGAGAGCCATGGATCTGGCTTTTGGAAGCTTGAAAGGGAAGTGTATTGTCATATATCTTGATGACCTGACAGTGTTTTCCAAGACAAGAGCGGATCATTTTGATCACCTGGAGACAGTTCTGCTAAGATGCAGAGAGCATGGAATTTCTTTGAATCCTAAAAAATCTGTTTTCTGTGTCACAGAGGGAAAACTATTAGGGCACATTGTCTCCAAGGATGGTATTAAGATTGACCCTGAATGAGTACAAGCTATCCAGCAAATTCCTCTCCCAACCAGTAAAAAGGGTGTGCACTCCTTCTTCGGTAAGATCAATTTTTTAAGAAGGTTCATCCCTGATTTTGCAGAGTTAACTTTGAATATTTCTCAAATGATGAAAGGGAAGCAAACATTTGGTTGGTCTTCTGGAGGAAAGGAATCCTTTGAGGGTATCAAGAGAGCTATCGCTAAAACTCCAGTTTTGGCCTGTCCTGATTTCAGCAAAGATTTCATCATCTATTGCTATGCTACAGATAATACCCTGGCTGCTGTCTTAACTCAAGAAGACTCTAATGAGCATGAACTCCCAATTGCGTTCATGAGCTATATTCTAAAGGATCACGAGTTGAAATACACCATGATGGAGAAGCATGCTTTTGCAGTGGTCAAAGCTGTGAAGCAGTTTCGTTTTTATATCCTCAACTCTCACTCCATGGTGCTGGTTCCAGATACAACTGTTAAGTCGATTCTCACACAACAAGAATTTGGATCCAAGAGAGGGAACTGGGTTGCTAAGGTCCAAGAGTACGACATTGATATCAAACCGACCAAGCTGGTTCGTGGAAAAGGTCTTTGTGAGCTCATTGCTGAAGGAGCTAAACATGAGTTGCTGGAGGAGAAAGCTGACATTCCTACTGTTCTGTTCCTTAGCTCAGTCGATGAATGGTATGCTGACATCGCCCATTTTCTCACCTATGGGGAATGCCCCTCTCATTTAACTGCCAAGGAAAAGAGGACTGTTAAATTGAGGTCAGCGCAATATGTATTATGGGAAAATGCTTTGTTCAAGCGTGGCTTAGATGGGAGATTTTTGAAGTGTGTGGACAAGGAACAGCAGAGAAAATTGCTCTCAGCTTTTCATGATCAGGCATGTGGAGGGCACTATTCATCAACGGTCACTGCTCACAAGATACTCCGTGGAGGATACTACTGGCCTTCCTTGTTCAGAGATGCATCCAAGTGGGTGGATAAATGTGAGGCTTGTCAGACTTTTGTGGGAAGACCTAAACTGGCGTCGTTGCCTCTCAAGCCAGTTGTGATTGAGGAACCATTTCAACAGTGGGGTTTGGACTTCATTGGTGCACTTAATCCTACTTCTAGTGCTGGTCACACTCATGTGCTAACTGCCACTGACTACTTCACCAAATGGGTGGAAGCTATTCCAGTCAAGAGCACCACTTCTGAAGTGGTATGCAGCTTCATCAAAGAGAACATCTTGGTAAGGTATGGTGTACCTAACAAGATTGTAACAGATAATGCTTCAAACTTCTCCTCAACTGAGATAATGGATTTCTGCTACGGGTATGGCATCTCACTGGCTCATTCTTCAGATTATTACCCCCAGGGAAATGGGCAAGCAGAATCCACCAACAAAAATCTGGTGACAATTATAAGGAAGTTGGTCAATGAGTCTCAACGAAACTGGCACAAGAAGCTCTATGATGCTCTTTGGGCAGACAGGATCACACCTAAAAGAGCCATTGGAATGTCCCCTTTTCAAGTGGTGTATGGAGTTGAGGCTCAATTGCCAGTGACAGTGGAACTGCCAGCCTTACACCTAATGAAGGCCATTGAGGATACTAGTTTCAGCGATGCTCTGGATAAGAGAATTATGTACCTGCACAAACTGAATGAAGACAGATTGATGGTTGCTGATAGGATATCTGTTCACCAGCAAAAGGTAAAGGCCCTGTTTGACAAGAAAGCTAGGTTCAGAGATTTCCAAGTTGGAGACACTGTGTTGCTATGGGATAAAAGACATGAACCTCGTGGCAGCCATGGAAAGTTTGATTCCCTTTGGCTCGGGCCTTTCAAGATCAGGCACTTTGCTGGTAAGAATTCTTTCTATCTTGATTACATGGATGGTTCTCCCCTCCCACTTCCTTATAGTGGGCAGTACCTCAAGTTGTTCAAGTCCTAGGTGACTAGGAAGTCCTTTGTATATTCTGTACAGTGTTTTTGCTTCTCTGCTTTTGGTGTGTTTTCCTTTTGTTGTTTTGGTGTGTTGCCCTCTGTATTGGTGTCCTTTTTGACTCCGTTGCCCAATGGATAAGGTACTGGTCTGCTCCCCCCGATTTTGTCTAAGTTCTTGCCTTGCCTCATTCCTTGAATTTATGCCAAGTCATCCCCAGAAGGAGCCAGCTGTTGTCCACTCAAAATTTCCCCGCACTTAAAAGTGAATTTTCAAAATTTTGAGTATTGAATGTCTTCTCTGTTGTCTTTGAAATGTTAAAAGCCAAGAAGTTGTAACAGATCTGCATTCCTGGGTCATTCTGTGTGTTTCTCGCGTACTTCGCGTATTTTTGTCCCGCATGTCCCAGTTTCAAACGGGCCCCTTTGTTGCATTTTCGCCCGAAACGCCTGAGCCGCGTACTTCGCGCATTTCTGTTCCAAATGTCCCAAACACTTCCGGACCTGTTGTCACGTTTTCACCCGGATTGATCAAGTCGCGTACTTCGGAACTTTTTGACCCAAATGTCCCAAGTCAAAAAAGTGCGCTCTGTTCCAATTTCGCCCGAAACACCCGAACCGCGTACTTCGCGCTTTCTTGTCCCAAATGTCCCAATTTCAAAAGTGCGCTCTGTTCCATTTTCGCCCGAAATGCCCCAACCGCGTACTTCGCGTGTTTTCGTCCCAAAAGTCCCGAAATGCATTTATGCGCCTTCTTCCTGCTTCGCCCGAGCCGCGTGTTTCACGCATTCGCGTTTCACATGTCCCAGATGAACCAAGGGCTATCCATACTTGGTTTTTTCCGCGAATATGTTGCCTTTAAAATTGGTAGATATGAATTTAATGCGCATTGATTTCCCTTTCTCTCTCCAAAACGGCTATATAACGGGCAGACCCCCTTTTACATTTTTCACACTGCTTCTTTGCTCGAACCCCTGCAATCTAATTTCCTGCGCACAAACCCGTTCCCTACTGCAATTCCTTCCCGAGTCTAGATTGCATTTCTCTCTCAGCTACTATCAGTATGAAGATCAAATTCCAGGGACAAGAGCAAGTTTCACCACTAGAGTCTGCCGTTCTCAACATCGGAGACAGTGAAGCTCGACATCTCGATTTCGGTGATTTTTGGGCGAGGATGGCAGATGCAAACCCTACTCCAATGGCACAAATGATTCATGACAGCGGTTTGGCCTTTGCTGGCGGTTTCCCAATCTTGGTACAGTGTGCTGATACCGTGCTTTCGTGCGGAGCTCATTTCGACCCCGCCTCGAGCGAATTGACCAATATACACGGGGAACTCATTGCCAAACTAGATGCTGCCGCCATTAGCACTGCTCTGAGAATCCCAGAGATGGATAATGCCATAGTCATTTCCCGGGATCAAGCACAGGCCCTGTTCAATCAGTGACAGCGACAAATACAAAGCACGGGTGGAAAAGTCCTGGCTGAAGAACCCTAAGAAAGGAGCTTCTCGTCTGACCAAAACCCTCTTGCGGGTAGATTTCAATGAAGAGTTGTCCAATTTCATAATTCTGCTGGCTAGGGTTATGGGTTTGCCCACTACCAACGAATTCCATTTCTGGATGTGTCCGCTCATCAGTATGGTGTGCGAAGGAACGCAGAACATCAACTGGGCAGAGATCATCAGCATGAATTTGGTGGAGCAACTGTCCAACGTGCAGCAAACGAAGAAGTTCTATATGACTTCGTACCTGATGTACACTCTGGCAGCATCAAGGCAGTGGTTTGGTTTCTCTTACATAGATGAACACAAAGATGATCCAATATATGCATACTGCCCGCAGTTCACCCTGGAGACCAGCAATCGTAACTTCAGAAGGGTCAACGACGCTTTCACCATGTACGTGGTCAGGCTGCTCGAAGGCGATACTGCCAGGAGGTTTTCTAATGAAGCTATGACTCTGATATCGCACTACGGTGCCTACTTCATCCAGTTCAGAAAGTTCTCTTATATCAGGTTAGCCGGCTATGAGGGCTCCCCTCTGAGACTGCCCATGTTCTGTAATGATAAAATGGCCTTGATAGAGATATGCAGGCAACTAGACAAGTTGCATAGAACCTGCAGGGATAAGAGGATCACTGGTTTACACTTTCCCATCTCTTTGGGAAATTATACCTGCAAAACAGCCCTAGATGCACAGAATGTAGAAAGAGCCCTGGTTCCTATCACGGTTCACTTCTTCAAGCCAAGGACTTGCTTCGACTTGAAGAGGTTCATTGGGCAGAACATCAAAATAGTCTATCATCACAGAGTTGATACAGAAGACTATTGGGCTGATTGTGCTGATGATTTTGAAGCTAGAAGGAGGCACTATGGCAGATTCTCCTTGCAATTAATTGAAGAACTCGGCCTATATCAAGTTCCTGAAGGGCTAAAGGATGACAACTCTGATCTATACTCATATGAGTATGAAAATGTGGTTATGCACACTCCTTTAGAGGACGTGGATTGGAACAGGAAAGAGAGGGACGACTCTAGCTGAGATCCTTGCTCTAGTTTTGGTCAGGACTAGGATCTGGTTTGACATGAAAGTTCGAGAGTTTAGGAGGCATTCAGGAGAATCCTCTTCTAAGGATGCTTCAACACCGAGAAGAGAAGCATCTATTCCAAGGTCTGAGACACCAGTGAAGACCCCTCCTGCCTCATCAACTCAGGGACCTGCAGAATCTACTCCTTCCTCATCCACCCAGGTATATATAAGAAGAAACACAAAGAAGTAAAGAAAGAACCTGTGGAAGAATATCTCCAGGAAAAACAGGCAAATTTGCCTATAGGGCCAGATAACATCATTGTTCTTAGTGAAAGTGAAGAAAGTGAAATGCCAACCCCTGCAAACGCTCCTGAAGACCCAGCTGATAAAGATAAAGAAGTCCAGAGCACTGAGCTTCCATGTGCTTTAGATTCTTCTACCACAATTGCCTCCAGTGCCCCGCCCACATCTCAACTCGAGTCAACATCTGCACAGACCTTGAGCGTCATGAGCTCCCTGTCTCTTGGTCCCCTTGCCCCTCCTACTGATTCCTCTTCCTCTTTCGCGTGGGTGTAACCTTTGGTCGACAAAAAGAAGAGAAAATTCTCCTCTCAAAGCTTGGGATCAAATTTTGATGTTGTCGCAACCTTGTTGGGCACCACCCCTTCTCGTGCCAAGAGAGCCAAAGTCACCTCCAGGATAGTGTCTGATGCTCAAGGTCAGCAAAACCTGGAGATTGCCAATCCTACAACGGATAAATCAGAGAAGACTTGCAGGCATCTGACTTGGAGCTCTCGAGAATCCCAATGGGAGAGTCTACCCCTGAAGGTGAAATTCACAACCTCCAGGAAACAGTCACAAGAGTCATTGGGAGGGTAGAAAAGGGCCAGCAAACTATTGAACAGTTAGAAGAACAAGCCCAAGTTCTCACAGGTTTCATCAAGTCCCTTTTGTCTGAGGACAAAGTTTTGGACCCTACCCCCTTGACTGCTCTCCCACCTCCTGTAATTCTAAGCCAAGATGAAGTGTAGAGTATTAAAGATATGCACAAGTATTCTGTCTATGGTAGATCTATTGAAGCCATGGTGGATGACATGCTTGTTGTTGGGTTAAACTTCATCGGCGAAGCTTTCAAACTCCACGAAAAGGTGAGCAATGTGCAACTGAAGCTCTCCTCCACTATCAATACCATGGATAAAGAGCTCAAAATCTGGAGCAGTTGCATAGTAGACCTTCGCCTTATGGGACAGACAGACGAAAACATTTTGCTGGCAACTAAAGTTTTTGATGATGCAAAGGACAATCTATCAAAACAATGGGTCCACAGCATGGAGTGGAAGATCAGAGTCTTGGAGGAGGCTTTGGGAGAAATGAAAAACAACTGGCAGAAGGGCGAAGCCTTCAAGACATTGGTTGTCTCGGCTTTCAAAGATATACATTTTCATCTTCAAGATGAAACTTCTGGTGCCCCCCCTTTCCTTACAAGAGATCAAAGCTCAGTTCAGAGCTTTTGTAAAAGACAATTTATTCAAGGAAAGCTCCATCTCCAAAGAAAAAATGAAGGAGATCTGCTCTCTTCAATCTGCCATCGAAGAAGCAAATAAATATTATCATACTCATGTCGAGTTTGATAAAGAGATGGAGAAGTGTCTGGGATTTTGGACTCAGTCTGCAGCCAACACGTCAGTTCCCCGTGGCAGAGACATAGCTGAGGCGTTGAAGAGATTCAGACAGCGGATTCTGAAGTCAGTGGGTCCCTCTCAGTGATCGGACACCTGTCTTCTTCCCCATTCTTTTCTCTTCTTCCCTTTCTTTTTCCGTTTTCTTTGTAATAGGTTGAGGTACTGCGAGTTAGCAGTCCTTAACTATTCTCTAGTTAAAAGAAACAGTTACAAAAAGTAACTGACTTGTAAGCTATATAATGGTATTTTCTACGCCATTCGATAGAGGAAGAACTTGGCATATTTTCTGGAAGTGTAAATAGATCAGAGAGAAATCAATACAAAAGGGCTTTCCATTCATTGTCTATCTAATCTTTGTTATCTCTGTGTTTTCTTTTAATTTTGTGAAGATCATTTGTTTCTAGTTCGTTAGTCTCACTGTTTGCATATTTTCAAATATTGCGAGTATAGTGATCTTGTACAACCAAGAAGGAACTTTGTGTCCTTGATTAATGAATCTGAAGAAGGTTATTTACAGAACTTTGTGTCTGGTAATCTCATCTTTTTCATCCAATGCAAATGATCTTGTTTTAAATTCACTGCAACTACACATACATAAAGGATTAATCTGCTATCTATAATTCTGCATGTTGCTCTTCTGCTCATCCTCGTATTCCCTTTCCTTAGTCCTTTTGTAACTGATGATCCTTGTGGAAAACACTTTCGTAATATCCAAGTTCAACCATAAAATCATGTTTTGTATATTTGTAAATAAGTTCATTTCTGAATAAGGGAACCTCTCCCATTAAAGAGGAGGGACTTCTTTTCCCCTTACTGTTGCTGTTCTTAAAAGTCCTATTTGACGACCAACACGGCGTCAGTTTAGGGTGACTAGCATTGGTTAAGGTGGGATTCCCTAGGTTTACTAAAATTGGCAGATCTTGCCTCTTTTTTCTCAAGTTCATTCCTTTCTTCCCAGATGTATAACAAACATTACATTTTTTATGTGTGGAAGGTGGTTAGAGGGATAGTAGGCATTGATTTTTAAGGTTAAACTAAGTCTTAGTTAGTTATGGAAATATGCCAAGAATAGGTCTAAGGTGAGGTGGCTTGGTGAGGTCTCTAGGTGAGGTGGAAATTACCTTAATTAGAATAATTAAGTAATGTATATTGTGAGGGTGGGTATTAATTTAATTAAGTTAATTAAACTAATATTAATGTGGGGTGAAAGGGGCCATGGTTATGTGAATATGTTTGAGTTGGTTATTCGACGGGAGGCCAAGGGGAGTGTGACCCAATTTTGGTGTTTACATACGTGATAGTCAAAAATTTTCCATTTCCTCGAGTCAACTGGTATGTTCATGAATAAGGGGATATAAAGGAGTGGAATCAGAATATGGTTAAGAGAATGAGGAATTGGTTTCAGAGGAAGATATCCATGATCATCCAGTCACAAGGTACACTCATAGGTCAGAAACAAACCTCTCATTGTTCATCATCAAGAGCAACAAAAGTTTCCTCAAGTTGAAGGTATTATGGGGAAATTTTTAAATTAAGATCCATAGAATTGGAGACTTATCCTTAAGGAAGGTCACGAAAGAAATATAGGGTTGAAGAAATATCAATTGCAACAATGCAAGTAGAAGATCCAGTGACATAAGCATAAGTGGATAAAGATTACGTAGTTCAAGACCTAGACTTCGAACCACCATAGGAGGCCTCACCTCTTAGTAACACCAATGTCTCTCCTATCCAAGATGTACCTTCTCTTCCAGAATAGGGAATGGTTGATACACCTGTTGGATAACCTAGGTCTGATGAGATGTTCCCTTGGATGCAGGAAACAATTTCCCATGACACCCACAATGTTAAATAAGTAGCACCTCCTGACTTATCAACAATTGGCTTACTGGCTAAAGAAAAGAAAAGGAATTTCACACAAATGGCCTCACAATTATATAATTGGGAAATAGGTAATCAATACATCGAGGTAGCCTGACTGAAGGTGATTAAGCCAGTGGATGAGATGACCTTGGAAAATCAAGAGATGGGAACGATCCAACTGGGACTTGAAAATCATGAAAGGTATTTGCACATGTATGAAAAATCTTCTACTCGCATGGTGCCAAGGAATAAGGAATATAAGAAGAATACTTCTAAACTAAAGGAACATGTGCAAACTCTATCATCTTATGTGTAACATCTAGTTTATTAAAATGCCATGACCATACCCATTGAAGAAGTTACACCCATTAGTACCTTCAATCTAGAATATATCAAGAGGACGCACGAGTTCAAAATGCACGAGTGAGTGAATAAAAAATGGATTGATTCAATTTATATAAAAGGGAAGTCAGTGATCCAAGAATCAATCTAAATCTTCACTTACATGTGTGTGATAGAAAACAAGACACATGCACTCAAACAAGAATTGGAGAAAGAAAGGGACTACTAGAATGGTCTGGGTCCAATAGTGAATGAAATGAACAACACTCATTGTCAAGAGTTGATCAACAAGAATATTTTTGAAACTCCTTTAGAAGACTTGTCACATGTATGGGCAATGTCTTTGGAAATCAATTTTGAATAAATCAATCTGGCCATCACTAAACTAGAGGAAAAAGAGGGAAAAGTGTACAAGTTGCAGGTTAATATAATCATCAAATTCAGAAACTTGGAGTACCTACAATGGGAGAAGACACAGTTACTCATGAGCTAATTGGTAAATTCAAGGAACATGTCAAGAAAAGGGAAAGCAACCAATTGACCATCACTAAGGACACCTTATATTTCCTCTCAAATATTCGAGCTTCCATTATACTTAACACAAAGAAACATCCATCATGGTTTGTGAAGTGAAAAGATATCAACAGTCTGTCTGATTAATGGACAGAGACCTTAAGAAGTATTTGTATTCCTCATGCTGACAAAGTGGAACCTATAACAGCTTGTTATAATAAGAAATTTGGAGGGATAGATATATTCTTAGGAGTGCAAGATGAAAACTAGTAAGGGAGAGAGATCAAATCCATCGTAGCGGCTCATTTTTCTGTATAATGCTTCTTCCTCCTTCCTTCTTCTTCTTTCTCCTCTTTCTCTCTCTTATCTTCTCACCCAACACACTCTCTCTTTGATTTTATAATTTTGTGGTAGGGTTTACATTTTTTTATATATTTTTAAGTGACTTTAGAAACACAATGTAAACTTTAATTCACCTTGTTTTTAAAAAAGGGATTTAAATATTTAATTGGAATATGAATAGTCTAAAGTCAGAATATGATATTTGAAAAATCATCGGGAAGATGAAGTGTTGCCTTCTCTTCTATAAATTTTAGTAAGGTTCTCATTTAAGGGTATTATTAGATCTTCTTAGACTTATGAGCTGTTTTTTTGTGAATTCATGAGAGACATATCCTTGTGAAGAGAACAAAGAGATAAAAAAATTCTTCCAATTTTCCCTACTCTAAAATTTCTTTCATTTCTATGCTATGTGTTGGTATCCAAATTGATTCTCCTACGAGGGATGAGTAGCATCATGAAACTGGATGGATGCTTAGAGACAGAAAAATCATGATATAAGTTGTTTTGTAGCTAGGGAGGGGATTCAGGTGACTCTGTTTCACTCAAGAATTGGAGAAATGGATAGCATCTTGTCAAGGGTTTTATCTACCTTGAATACTTTAGGTTGTACCTTCAACCAAGGTGAGAGGACCCATTCTATAACCCGTGTTGGTGAAGGATATCAAGATATCCTTTGCACAATTTTCATGAAAACCTTGAGAAACTATGATCAATACAACACAATATAACCCTCATGAGTTGTTGCACTAGAGAGAGGATAAGTTTCCTGGACAAGGTTTGGGTTACTAAAGACAATAATTGAAACCTGATTGTCTCTGCATATTTTTGTAGTGAAATTTGTTAAATCTTTGTGGATACACAGTACAAATAGGGATGGTTCATGTAGGATTTATCATTTGAGAAGTTTTTGGTGGGAATTTAAGTAAGATAAAGTTGATTATACTAGATATTTGAGAGCCTTTACAAATATTGGAACACTCAAAGACAAAATGCTTCAAAATAGCCAAAATATTCCTTCAACTAGAAGGTGTATCAATGGAGGCCCAGAGATGCATGATTTTATAAAATATTCAAGAATTCAACATAAAGGCTCATGTTAAAGACTCAATTAAACATTAGAAATCCCTTATTCATCACACCTAATATACACTCATAGGCTAAAAAACAATCTTTGTCAAAATAGTAAAAGTAAAGTGATTTTAAATTGTTTATTTCATTACAAGATGAAAGCTCTCCTCACAATGAAATTGCAAATGCCACAATACTACCGTGTGGATAAGATCTTGTGTGATTTAGAGGGATTTTAACATAAGCTTGCAACAGGAACACAAAAAACTATTTGAAAACATTCTGAAATAAAAGCAAACACAATTATGCTCATGATTAACACAAAGTCATTCAAGGTTCATTAGATTCATCAGCATGGGAAAGTTTCCTCAACAATCTTAGAGCTTGTCAATGGCTATACACTTGAAACCATCTTTACATGATTAAATCTAAAAACATAGGAAAATAAACTGGTTTCTCAGACGGTCTCTCGGGAAAAATTGGTTTTCTCCAAGTTTCTCAGAAAAATTAACCCCCCATGCAAGAGTATTCTCATTGCATTTATACAATTTCACTCGGTTACTCATCCCAAAATTTCCCCCAAAATTCTAAATCTTCAAGATAATATTCCTCTCTATTACATATTGTTTAATCATGTTTATTCCATTGAAAATATCTTACTTTTTGTTTCTAGGTGGATAAATCATGAACTGATCATGTTTCTCAGTTCCTCAACTGTGACAGATGCCATGTCATAACTTTTGATAGTATTTTGAATCATTCTTTTATTTTGACGTGCAAGAAATCTCTTTTTCAATAATTCTTGGGTGGCTCCATATGGCTTGATCTAGTAAGAAATCCTTTTCACCTTTGAGAATACACCTTGAGGAATAGATACCTGCATTTGTTCCTCTAAGAAATGAGTTTCCTCACATGGATTATACCACATATCTGTGCTATGAGTCTAAATCAGCCAAGTTTAAAGAGGAGCCAGTGGAATCCTCTAAGTTTCTCCTTAGCACAACTGCAAAGGTGAAGTCTAGAGGCAGGTCCCCAAATGAGTGCGGGCCCTCCACATGTTCAGAACCTAGGAGAGTTGCACCGGTCATTAAAAAGTCTAAGCATGGGAAGGTCCAATTGAAACCTCCACGTGTCTCTTCAGTGCTCTTTCAAAAGTAAAATTCGAGGGCAAGTCCCCAAATAGACGTGGGCCCTCCATGTGTCCTAGGCCCAAATAAGTTACCTCAGCTGTTGAGAAGTCTTGCTATAAAGAGGAGCCAGTGGAAGCCTCCACATGTCTCCTTGGTACAACTCTAAAGGTAAGACCCAAAGGCGGGACCTCAAATGAGCACAGGATCTCCACGTGTCCTTATGAGGGTCTCAGGAATTTACCTTATACTTTTAATCCTTTGCCATAATGCATCAAAATATCAAATAGACCCACCATGCCACATCCAATAATAGAATACCATGTATCCATAGATGTTGAGATGGTATTTACAGAGGAGACACAATTGTGGAAGATGCCCAACAATAAAAATTTTCCGTGCAGAGAGAAGAATGTAAATAATACCAAGACTCAATGTAATTCATGACCGAAGGAAAGGAATGACAATGCCATATAACTGAAGGAGAATTTTTTTGATGCATCTATACAGGGAGACAAAAATACTTCTAACCATGCGGGCTGAGAAGTTTTAATTGAAAAAGGGGCGAGATTACAATTGAGCACCAACATTATGTACAATTTTTGTTTGAGCATCAATATAAGAAGAAGGAATTTTATCCTTTTTTGACTAAGGAGTTTAGTGATACTTTGTGTTCATTAAATGCTATTTGGTCTTCTTACTATTATTCACATTTTTTTCTTCTTAATTTTAGTGCATGTGATGTAATCTCTAACTATTGTATGCAAGTATCTAATTTTATACTTGGAGCATTAGTTTCTATTTTCTAAATTTATCATTTCCTTTCTTGATCTCATAGAAAATTATTCCCATATAGATATCTATAATATTTTTCTGTAGGGTCAAAGGAGTTCCCCTATTCAATCCCCAGTCAAAAGGCCAACACAAAAATATGCCTATTTACTTGCACATGCATATACAATAGCTATACCGGTTAAGTAGAGGGACTTAGATTCCCAAAGCATTGGCAAGATATCCAAAAAAAAATTCTTGGCAAGATATCCACAAATTTTTCCTCAAGAAATTTTGTCGCCAATAGTTTTTGGTGCCCACTATGGGAAATATTTAGCAACATCTACACCCAAGAAACAACCTTGAAAAAGAGAAAAAAAAAAATTAAAAAAGAAAATTTCTGAAATTTGAGTAGCTATCCAAGCCTCATGTTTGCAAACCATGGATATTCCAAGATATCTTCCTATTGAAGGGTAAGTGCACCAAGTTGGGGGACAATTAAGTGGACATAAAATCCTGAATTTTACATTAAAAACAACAAAACATCAAATTTAGTCTTCCACAGACTTGAACCATGCCAAAAAGTAAAAACTATGTCATAAAAATGGTACCATTGCATAGGGGAGACTGTTAGCTTTGTAGAAATACTAATTTTAAATTGAATAGAATAGGATAAATATCATTTTATAATTTTTTACTAATAGTAGGTCTTTAAGACACTTTTTCCCGTGAATGTTTATGTCTAGGTTTAAGACTGTAAATTTTGTTTCACTTATCAGAATGTGATAAAAATTATACCATCCCAACCATGGTGAAATTATATACATGTTAAAATAAATTATTTGATTTCAATATTTTTTGATGAAGTTATGGCAGGCAAACGAAAAGTGCTCTGTTTTCTTTATGTTTTCATACCACTTTCACGGAAAAAATCATAAAAAATAAAATATTACTCAAAAAAATAAAAAATAAAATCCATCCCAAGATAGATAGTGGTATATAACTTCTCACCAAAGGAGAAAAATATATATGAATTTTTGGTCATCCAAATCGTGGGCAAACGGACTATAATTTTATAGGCGTTTTTAAAAAAAAATACCAAGTCATTGAATTTTGAGAGTTTAATATAGCTTTTCTTGTCCATTTTTTTAAAAAAATAGTATTTTAGAAACTAGATTCCGGATTCTACGATTCATATTAATATAAGGTTTTCTAATTTTGAGTGTATGTACTGCTAATAATCCCTACAAGTTGATATTATGTTGTTATTTACAATATGACGTCCACTTATGACCCCCTTTTTGTCCCCCAACTTGCTGCACTTACCCTGAAAGACCTGAATTACTCTTCCACATTCAAGAGGATATTGCTTCAGATTTAAGAGGGGCTATTTGGCATAATAGGAAAGATCTCAACCACTAATTCATTCACACAATAATTCTTGACCTCGAAGAAGAATGCGCTATTGAATTGGAAAGGTGAATAAAAATTAAAGCACTACAAAGAAGATCATAAATCTCCAAGTTGGAGGATAGAAGATAAATTTGGCAATATAGACAAAGAGGAAAAACCAACCCCACTTTTGAAGAGCTTCAAAGAAGACATGAGCTTCTCTGAATTTAAAGGTCTCCTTTGTGTCACACAGCTAGTTCTACCGAAAGTCCAAGTGTAGCCAATCCATTGAACGTTGAGTTTCCATACATCAATCAGAACCTTGAATATTCCACTAACATAGCAACCAAAGAAGAAGATAGAGAAAGAGAAGCAAGATCGGAAGTGGAATTAAGAGCCCAAATTGAAGAGATTGAAAGAATTCAAGCTGAATCATAAGAAATAACAACAGTAGAAGCTACAACCTTAGAAAGGTTAGAATATTTAGTCAGAAACAGAATGGTGGACTGTGAATGTGAAACATGTAGGCCTAATTTACCATGGGGTGGAATCACTATCCCACTTTCCCTTGCTCAACCCCTCCATGACCTACCAAAAGGCTCAAGAACATTTTTTCCAATGTTTATAGGGGATGGTTCTCAACTTTCCGAGGAACATGTAGCAACGTTCATCACTGCTTGTGGCGTGTTGGGCATTGAGCATGAAGATGTGTTAGCCTGACTTTTTGTGGAATCACTTTAAGAAAAGGCTACATAATGCTTCTTCATGTTTCCTCCAAGTTTTGTCACCTGTTGGGAGGATATAAGAAGTGCATTTGAACATAGGTTCAAGTCTAGAGAAGATTGATAGGATATTTTGGTTCTATTAGTACAAATAGAGAAGGACGCTTCTGAATCAATATGGGATTTTATCACCAAATATAACATATAATAGGAAGAATTATGGAAGATGTTGTACCTCATGAAAATAATTTGAAGAGATTCTTCATCAATGCCTTGCCATTAGATGTTTATTTCTTCCTTAGAAGAGTCCAACTTAGAGAGTTTAAGGAAGCACATGACTTTGCAATTAAGACATAAGATGATCTAATGTTTTTTAGAAAGGTAAAAGGTCTAAATGGAAAACAAAAGGGGTGGAGTTTGGGCTCAGTTACAAAAAAAAAATGTCCAATGAATTGATTGCTATGAAGAAACAATTGTCTCATATCATTATTATGCGGAATACTCCAAGGAAACTAAATCCTCCTAATAGAACAAGAATTTCTCCACCTCCTTTCCAGATTGCTCTTGAAGCACCACCAGTCAATGCTACTTGTGACACCGAGGAGCCAAAGGAATAAGTATAAATAGAATAATCTGAGGAATGTGATGTGGGTGATGATGATAACTATCTCAAGGTTGAGGAAGTCAATGGTGATATGCATAATGACTTAATTGAGTATGTTGATGGAGATGAAGATGATGATTATGAAGATGCCCCAAGATTCTCATGCATGGTATTAACTCATGCATAATCCCAAAAAGGAGCCTCATCCTTAATGGCCATGGTGAAAGAAAAAAAGAAGAAAGAAGATCCTCTTGCTGAAATTCCTAACAAAAATCATTAGTAGAGGATCATCGCTACTACCTTCAATGGATTTGGCTAAGAAAAAATAGACCCACTGGTTAACAAGAACCATGCTACCATACCAAGTAAGTCATCTAGTCCTCCTCGTCCTAAAATTGCTAAAAATAATTATTTTTCAAATGCAATTCCTGCAAAACCATCTAAGTTTCAATCAAAATCTACATCCCCATATCTTTTCAAAGCTAATTCCTACACCTGTAAAAGAAAATCCAATCCCCAAATTAGAAAAACCTTCACCATGTAAATATTTTGTCATTCTCGGAACCACTACCTTGCCAACTATAACCCCATTTGACTTTGTGGAAAACACAAGCAAAACCAAGGCTCAGATCATGTTGGTCCAAAAATCTGTCACCTGGACAGATCTATGGATAGACGAGCCAACAGTGTGCAGGGCTTAGCCCCTCTTTGAGTCAGCAAAGCGAAACTGGTTTATTGCTATTCTACCAGCAGGAATCTATGCAAGTCTCACAGATTCTGCCTTCAGGGGTTTGGGATCTCATCCCAGTAGAGTGTTTCAGGCTGCGAAAAGAAAGGAATGAAAGAGGGAAAAGAGAAAGAATGGATCTGAAGGAAGAAAAGAAATGGATTCCAAAGCAGAAAGGTCAGAAGATTTATGTTTTTGGGTTGGTAGTAAATAGAGCCAATCCTACTTGCATAAATAAACAAAGCAATACTGATGAGCAAATGACAGAAAAGTAGATATGAATCCAACAGATTAAACACACACAGATCTAACGTAAGAAAGATCTAATGCATAACACAGCTATTGAGCAGAAAGTCTTAATATTTGTATTACTGTTTTCTTCTGTTACAAGAAAGCTCAAAGTCTTTCTCTCCTCACTTCTATTTTCATCTAAAAAATGTTCACCCCGAATACAACAAGTATTCCAGTATTTATAGAAGAGAGGAGAAGGAAAGAAGGCAAAAAGGAGCCAACTACCTATTTACAAAGATATTTACAAAATATCTAAAAGTCATGTTGACTTTTTGACAACTTGATGGATGACATCATCCCATGATGCAACATGGATGATGTCATCATTTGTGCCAACACACTTTAGACATTTCAACAAGAAAGTCAGAGAATAGAGAGAAGAAGAAGAAGAGAAAGAAGAAAAAGAAGCAGCTACTCGTCATCATCATCCTGCGGACAAAAGGGGGTTTCCTGCTTCTGATGCTGCTCAGGAGATGATATGTGGAACTGAGCGCTGTATTCCAAAAACTTGCTAATCATGGGCCCAAATTGATCCTGTGATGGATCCTTGTGCTGTTTGCTGATTGCTTCGCAAGTCTCCCGCTCACTTATGAGCTTTTCTGGGAGTTTAGAATAATCTTTCTCCGACGCTGCAGTGTAGACTACGTAGGAGTTCATATGGAACACTCCCATTGTGGCGAATTGTTGTAGCTGCTCGGAGATGGTGCTGCTTATTATTTCTCCCTAGCAAAAGCGTTGCTCAGGCACATTCTTATTCATTGTTTCCAAGTACCTCAACATCCATTTATGGAAGTAGTGGGTGTCAGAAAGCCCGAAGACCCTGCTCAGGAAAGTAATAGTATCGCTGAGCTCTTCTGAGAAGTCACTGCGGTGGATGATTTGGGGCCACCGGGTTACCACCTTCTTGTTTTTTAAGTAGACTTCGTTCATTAGTTGCATGCATTGGTCTTCGTTGTCTTCCCAGGCCTTGATGCACTCTTCTTGGCTGACGACCACAAAGTGCCGGTGGTGAGGGATGCCGAGCATTATCTCAAAATAAAGGGCAGTGAGGTTTATGATTACCTCGCCCTTGCTGTTTTCGACACATCTTGTGTCCTTGTTGTAAGACTGTACAATCACCATCATGAATTCATTGTTGACGGCACTGACGGGGATTCCTCCGGTGAAATGCAGGGCACTGCCTATTAATTTGTCCATCCACGGACTTCTTGTAACCTTCTGAGTCCTAACCCAAAATTATTCCATGTCAATGTGACCCAACTCTGAGTCTCTGACATCCATACTGCATTCAGCCTGTGATTCGGGCATCCTGACCCTTTGATATTTGTACTTCATCTCCTCCTCTGTAAGCTTAGCCTTTCCCCTTGGTTTGGTGGGTCTCTTGCTGGATGTAGACATATGATCTTTTGAACTCAGTTGCTGATCTGCATGAAGAAGAAGCGAGACCCAATCCAAAAAGGTTGAATTATCCATTTGATCTTCCATCAGAATGTTAGCAGAAGAAAGAGTTAGAGATTTTAAGGCTCAGGGTGCGGGGCGCATGAAAACTGCAGCTAACAGGGCTAAATAGATAGGGCGCACAGAAAAGGAGTGCTGTAGAGGTTAAATTGGCGCCAAAGGCGCATGGCGCATGGATACTACATATTGCATTTGATATAGGGCGCATGAGAATTGTGTGTTACATTGGGACAGGATGCGCCCAAGGGAATATGGCGCGGCACACGAAAAACTCACACAACATGGTGTTATTGCAATCGGGGATGCGCCTGCACCTTTATAGCTTCATACTTAGTGCGGAAAAAACTTTTGTTGCATGGAAAAAGGATGCAACATGGACAGATGGTGCGCCATTGGGGTGCAGTTTCAGCACTTGTAGCATGCGGAAAAGGCACGCCTTGAGGGCGCATGAGCTCATGATGCAGCAGGCCGAAAGGGTTCACCATTGGCGTGGATTTTGCTCATATAACAGGGCGGGTAGATGCGCCATGGGGGCGCAACTGTTCTTAGTGTTGTAGGGGTGACAGACGCGCCAAGGAGAAAAATAGAAAACCAAACTCTTAAAGGGGGTTATACATGATTCTTAGATTTCTTCTCCTCTTTGTTTTTTAACATGCTCAGTGGGCAAACGAAATGGTTAAAACCAAGAGGATTACAACCACGGTTTCAAGAAAATGACCTTCTCTAGCAGATCTGGAAAGAGGAAGGATAACATGGGGGGCAGACAGCAAACGGAGGAGGCTAGGCCAACACATTTATATATAAAAAACCACCCAACAAGCAAGAACCAAACCAGGAACACACCAGGAACTGAAAGCACAAAATGCACAAGAGAGAAAAAACACCTCTTACCTGAATATATAGCAAAAGTTGCAACGGGTCCACAGGACGATGAAAACGACGGAGCAGAGGCTGACAAGTTCAGAATGATCACGTGCTCAACAAAAGTGAAAATGACATTTGGGAGCGCACTTACATATATATATAGAAAAACTGGTCATAAATGTGCCAACCACTTTTTCAAAGGCGCATGAGATTTGTTGTCGACAGGAGAAAGTGTGCACCCTTTGGCGCACGAGAGTATTTGACAACAGGAGACGAAGTGCGCCTTTGCATGCCAAAAGCATTGTCGACATGAAGTTATGTGCGCCCTTTGGCACACCAAAAAGTAGAGAAAAAAAAGTTGTGTCAACAATAAGGCGCATGCGCCTTGGCGCATGCAAAAGAGACTCAACATCCTTTGGCGCACCGAAAGATGTGTTAACATGGAAAACCATGCGCCAAGCCAAAAGAAGGCTCAGAAAGACTAAGTTTGAAAACTAGATTTCCTGGGAAGGGTTTTTACAACGTTTTGAATGCAAGGGATCCCTAATGAGGGATTGGAACAAAATTTTCCGTATGGTTATCGGTAAAATTTCCCTTGTCAATTTTACGGGATAACAAATCACAAAGCTAGAGTACTTACAAATGCATCCCTCTTAACTTGATAGGTTCATTAACATAGTCTGTGGTGGTAACCTTGTACTATCAAATGAAAATTCCAAAGGTCTACTTCCCACACCATCCACCCTAACTTCTCAAAATATGCTAGCCATCAATGCCTCCAAAGACAACTGGGTTGAACCTTTTTACCTGTCACTTCTCATCAAAGGCTTCTAACTTAACAATTGCATCATAGATTCTGAAGCCTCATTTAATGTGATGCCTGTAAAATTTAAAAATTCCCTAGGCCTCATCTTAACCCAAGAAAATGGTTCATTTTATCTAATGGAATTCAAAAAAGTTCCATTAGTGGAAAGAATGAAAGATGCACATGTAGTGCTAGTTGATTTTCAATAAAATAAGGTCCTTCTCACCACCCTGGTGGTAGCAAATCCAACATACTTTAGGATTCTACTGAGCCAAAGCTTCTGCAAATATTTTTGCAGAGAAATAAAAATGGAATGTTCATCTACAACTATCCCAGTGAAAGGTGAAATGAAGAAGTTACTACCAGTAAGGATGATGAAATACACAGTAAGAAAGTCTAATGATCTAAGGGAAAACATTCTATTTCAAGAGAATGGGCTAGGAAAATACTTCCTCACATCAGAGAAAGATGAGAACTTTCCACTTCTTATGGAAGAGGAAGAAAACCAAGTCTGGATAATGGAATTTATAGTAGTCATTCTAGCGTTGGTTCAGGAGAAGGTGTGGTTTTGTGCTCTCCTTCTAGCAAATTGTACCCATTTTCCTACAAGATGTAGTTTGACAATACAAATAACATGACATAGTACAAAGCTCTCCTTTTGGACATGGGTGTAGTAGAAGATATGGCAATAAATAAGCTAAAATTTCAAGGTGATTTGAAAGTGATAGTAAAACAAGTTTGCTAGCAATATCAAGTAAAAAATCCAAGACTCTGTCATTATATAAATAGAGTATGGGATTGCATTGAATATTTTGATGCATTTTCCATAGAGTCTATTTTGTGAGAGAAGAATTAAAAGGATGATTTCATTGCAGTGTCAGATTCCCTAGTGACACCCCATCCTTCTTTTGATATAGACAAAGTGACCGTTGAGATGGTGTTCAGGCCTAGTGTACCAGATAATGTAAATCATTGGTAAGTCTTCAATGATGATAATCAGATTTTGGCATTCTTGGAATAAACATAAAAATTCAATAATCTCTTCTTTTAAGGAAGTGAGAATCCACAAGGAGAAGCAGTAGCCAAAGAGGATAAAGAAGGAATTGAAGGAGTGGATGAAGAGGTAGTGATCAAATTGAAAGGAAACAAGATCCCTAATGGCCTAGTTTCTCTCAAGGACCTCTTTGATAATAATGATAGATTCATTAAATGGAAGGCAAAGCAATATTCAAAGTTCCTATCTGATTTTGAGAAGGATAATATTGGCACTAAAAAATAGTCGAGGATAGTCAATATCAGAATGTACTGCTCACTTGAGGAAAAAAGACTGTTTGTTTCTTTTTTGAAAAAATATTTGGTTTTTTTTGCATATTATTATGATGAGCTCAAATCCTTCCAACTGAAGGAAATGCATCACTCAATCCTCTTGAAGATGGATGCCAAGCTATTTAGGAAAGAAAAATACTATACAGCCTAAAAATTGTTGATAACATCAAGGAGGAAGTGATGAAGATGCTCAATGCGAGGATCATTTTTCCCATCCATCATTCAACATGGGTGGCCAACATTATGCTAGTGCAAAAGAATAATGGAGAAATAAGGATATGTGTAGCTTTCCTCAACTTGAACCAGGAATCATTAAAAGACAATTACCCCCTCGTAGTTATGGATCATATTCTGTAGATGATCACTAGATTTGAAATTGTCTCACTTCTCGATGGATTCTTGGGGTATAACCAAAATAAGGTGGCAAAGGAAGATCATACCAAGACGACCTTCACAACACAATGGGGAACTTTTTCATACAACAATATGCCTTTTGGTTTGATCAATATAGGAGATATGTTCTAAAGGGAGATGGACCTAGTGTTAAAATATTTGAAGAATTATATTGGCATATACCTAGATGATCTCAAAGTCTTTTCTTAAAAGGGGGGAGACCATATTCACCATCTAGAACAAGTACTTGTAAAATTTAGAAATCACGACATATCTTTGAACAGAAAAAAGTGCATTTTTTGAGTCACATAAAGTAAGTTGCTGATGAACATCATGAATAAGCATGGAACACATATTGACTCAGAAAGAGTGAAGGCCATTCAAGAACTATCTCTACCCATAAGAAAAAAAGGATTCCTCTCATTATTTGGCAAGGTAAACTTCCTTTTTCACTTCATTCAAGATTTTTTAGAATTGACGAAGCACATCACCACCATGATGAAACCTCAATTAAGCTTCAAGTGGAATAATAAAGGAAAAGCAATTTTTGAAGAAATTAAGAAATCCACTGCCAAAGCTCCAACTCTCGTGTCTCTGGATTTCAAAAAATAATGAATCGTGTATCGCTATGCATTTGACCACATGCTCTTTGTTTTTCTAGTCCAAAATAATGATGAAGGTGTGGAAGCACCTATTTATTTCATGAGCTTCCCACTGAAGAAACATAAACTAAAATATATAAAGTTGGAGAAACATGCCTATGTAGTAGTCAAACCTATGAAAAATTTCAGATTCTACATACTCAACTCTCTTATGGTAGTGATGGTCCCTAAAAGTGTAATAAAGTCCATCTTGACAAAACAAGATCCTGGGGCTAAAAGAGGAAGCTGGGTTGCCAAGATTAAGAGATCTGGCCCTCCAATTTGGTATGGGGAAATGGCCTATGTATAGTGATTTCCGAAGATGAAGCTCTCAAGGATCAACATGGTGAGGACAACTGTACTTTCTCAACTTGTTTTGAAGATAATCCGCATGTTATTTTTGTAACCACTACCGATGAGTGGTATGCCAAAATTACCTATTATTTAACCTATGGAAAATTCCCTCCTCATCTTGATTAAAAGGAAAGGAGAACACTCAAGCTGAAAGAGATGTAGTTTGTGATTTGGAACCACGTGCTCTACAAAAGAGGCCTAGATGGATGCTTTCTCAAATGTGTAGACAAATAACAACAAGAGAAGTTTCTTAAAGAATACCATGATCAAGCAGGTAGTGGGAAATTTTCAACGATGGTATCTACACATACCATCCTCAGAGGAAGGTATTATTGGACCACCCTCTTCATAGACACTAAAAAATAGGTTTCTAAATGTGAAGTATGTCAACAATTCATTGGGAGACCGTAGCTTGCAGCACTACCACTCAAGACAATTCTCATTGAAAAACCATTTCACTAGTGAGGGATAGACTTCATCGGTGTTATAAATCCTCACTCAAGTAGGGGGCACACCTACGTGCTTAGAGCAACATATTATTTTGAAAAATGGATGAAGATCATTTTAGAAAAGCAAGCTAACACTGAAATGATATGTAATATCATCAAAGACAATATCATAGTACGTTTCAGAGTGCCACCAAAAATTATAGCAAAAAATGCTACATATTTTTCTTCAAGAGATTTGACTGAGTTTTTCTATGGCTATGGAATCTCCTTATCCCATTCATCGAACTACTATCCATAGGGAAATGGTTAGGCCAGATCAAGAAATAATAAAATCATGACCATTATCTGTAAGCTCGTGGATGAAATAAAAAGGAATTGGCGTAGAAGTTTTTATGATACATTGTGGGTGGACATAATCACTCCCAAGAAGGAAATAGGCATGCCACCATTCCAGCCGCTATATGAAGTTGAAGAAAAAATCCCCATCATGGTTGAAATGCTAGCTCTCAAGGTGCTCCAAGGAATATAAGATGGACAATATAAGGATCCTATTGAAAAGAGGATCCTTTTTCTTGAGAAACTAGAAGAAAATAGACTTCGAGTAGTGGACCGTATCACAGAGCATCAACTTAAGGTGAAGAATATTTTTGACAAGAAGGATAAGGTGAGAGAGTTCAAAGTTGGAGACCTTGTCCTAGTATGGGATAAAAGGAGGGAACCAAAGGGAAGCCATGGAAATTTTTGGTCATTATGGCTTGGCCCATTTCAAATTCATTAATTTTGCAATGAAAACATTTTTCTACTCTCATATCTAGATGGAATGCCACTAGAATTACCTTGTAACGGGAAATACGTGAAACAATATCATTACTAAAAGTAGGTTTCCCCCCACATTATACCATAGCTGATTATTAGGTGTGTTTTATTTTAGTGTCTGTTGTGTTTGTTTCCCTTCCTATTGTGTGTTTCCTTTTTGTTGTTTTTGTGTGTGTGTGTGTGTGTTATTCTTGTTGTCTCTCTTTCTTATAGATTCTACATGACTCCATAGGGCCCAATGGATAAGGCACTGGTATTTGTATTGTAAATCTAAGATTATAGGATTATCCATGTCATGTATTCACTTCAATTAGTGCATGTCATGTCCCCAAGCTAGAGCCATTTGTTGTCATGAAAATGTGTAACAAGAAAATGGATTATTTCCAAGCATGACAATGATACCCTTGTGCCATAATTTTCTAGTTTTATCCTTCGAGGAACCCTAGTTATACACAGTTGGTATAATGACTTCCCAGATTATGTTAACTCATCCCCTTAGGTGATTTATGAAATTCAATTCAACCCCTCAGGTGATTTTAGGAGTTCTTAGAAAATGAAAATTTCAGGCAGCTGTGGGAAGGGCTATCACTAACCTTCCCAGGATGAGTATAACCCCTTAGAGAAGGATCAAGGATAAAAATCTGACATGGAGGTGAATTGAAGTCACAAAAACATCATGGAATTTATTTATGAATATTTAGGAAGGTTTTGGAGAAGTTGGAGTAGTTTGATAAAAAAAAAGGGTTTCACAAGGCCTAGGAAGTGCAAAGGGCCAAAAGAGTTTACGAGCTTTGAGAAGTGATTATAGGAGTTACGGGTGGAGTTAGGACCAAACAAAACATTTCTAGAAAGGTAATTCCAATTCCTACAAGAGGGTGAAATCAGATTTTTCACAACACCTTTGCGTGAATAGGTTTATGCAGGTAGTTTTTCTCATCTGCATATAAGGGACCAGATCAAAAATCCTAGTTTAAGGGATTAAATTGATGAATCAAGATCTGAGACAACCAAAATTGGATTAAAAATTCCATTTTCAGTTAATATCATATATAATTTCATGAAAAAAGTCCATCAGGAGCTCAAGATATTGTTGTTTCAAGTTTCTCTCACGGAACGAGTTTAGTAGTTAGTCAAATTTGATGAGGACATGTGTTAGCTCTAGGATCCTGGAGAAATTTTTTGTCCCTTACATCCATCAATATAAGGGACATGACGGACATAAAAATTATCCCAACCACTATAAGCCCTCTAGCCACCCATACAACCTCCATGACTCACCCATATAACCTCTTGCAGATCGTAAACCCTCAGTTCAGCTTACCTTCTGGTGCACCATATAAATTGTGTACCTTATGTCGGGGGATCAAACATGAGAATGTTCCTTGCCCTAACCGTCAGATCTTTAGTGATTTTTCTTAAGTGTGGAGATAATACAGAAGATTGTCTGATCATTGACAAATGGAAGCTTCTGGCCCCATGTGCAAATTGATGTCCCTCATGTCCCTTTGTGCTAGGAGACATCAGGAACATAAAATTTTTCCCAGCCCAAGGAATGGCTCCTGGTCCTTCATATGAACATATTTCATCCCCCAGTGCTTCCAACTTTCTTTTTTAGCTCAAATCCACAGCTGTTGGATTGCCACCATGTGTCGCGATTAGGCACCACATGAAAATTGATGTCCCTATCATCTATTAATTTTTAAGGGACATGAGGGACATGAAAATGCACCTCATCCTTGCTCTTCTTTATTTTGAATTTTTAAAATCCTTCATGTCACTTTCTTTCTTGCTTCTAACTTTCCATAGTTTCATCCTGCACAGTAACTTTGCAACTTTCTCACACCCAGTACACCATGGCTGCACTTCAAACAAAATCCACCACAAATATTAAATCCTCCACTACATGATATTATTTAAGTCTCATAAGAAATATTGATCAAACCAAGAAGAAAAATGAAGAACGAAGAAGAAGAAACAGAGAAATCCCTCTTAAAACCTCCATTGTCATGAAATAGAAATTCGAAGAGATCTTGCAAACAAGTACACGGAAAAATAAACCATTTGTTGTTGCATTATTCATTCTTAGAGGCCATAAAAAATCCATATTCAGATCTCCCATTCGCATCAAGAAGTGTATGCAGCGAAGAAATCTATTTCTTTGCACAACGGAAGAAAAAGTAGGATTTCCCATGAAAATGGCAACTTGTTTGAAGAAAAAATTCACCGGCGGAATGAGAATTAAAAACATGATTTTAATCATGAACAAATGATAAAACCAAACCTGAAATTTTCAAGGTCAATCAATGGCTTCCGTGTCTCAGAGGTGCCACCAGGTCAGAAATTTGAAAGTTTAAAATCTCCCAAACCATAATCGGCGTAGCTCCAAGATTTCAGAGGGGCGATATTGGGAAAAAAACCATATCAAAAAACTTAATTTCACAAGTGCTCTGACCACTGGAGGTTCACTTTCTAAAAATAGTATGTCTTCTACATAGAGGACTTCCATTTCAGAAAATTCATCAATTGAAGAAACTGTGAAAGAGGCATTGAACACAAAAGAAGTATTGCAGTGGAAAATTCATTGAAACATCCATCTTGGTCACAAAATTTGACACTTACTAAAAATAGTAAGTGGTATCCCACGAGCACCTACCAAAAATAGAAAATTATCCAGAAGGTGAGAGAAATGCAAGGAGAAAAGAAATTCGAAGTTGTAACATCTAGCTGAGGTCCAAGGCAGCTGATTTTTCAAACTTACTAAAAAAAGTAAGTTGCTTTTTCTGAAGAAACCATGAAGTATAAGTGGATAGGATAGAAATCAACACAACCTTTCACTTATGAGTATGAGATAGAAGACAATGATGTCTCATACATGGACCTAAATGACCTAAGAGCTCATATAAAAACCAAGGG
This sequence comes from Taxus chinensis, assembly GCA_019776745.2. Taxonomy (NCBI): domain Eukaryota; kingdom Viridiplantae; phylum Streptophyta; class Pinopsida; order Cupressales; family Taxaceae; genus Taxus; species Taxus chinensis. The sequence continues at coordinate 71,323,906 of CM034148.1, read as the reverse complement.
GAGAGGGAAGGTTGAGGACCAAGTATTCACAAGTGGATTTTTTGCAGTTGTAGGAAAACCCATGACCATACAAAGCCTTGAGTTGGTCTTGGCTTACTCTCACCACTATGAACCAGAAACATGAACAATTCGAGCTAAAAATGGTATGGAAATGGTGGTCATCAGTCCCAGAACTATCTCACTCACTCTGTAAATCCCGACATCACCTAACATGGTTTTCATCTAAAAGGACATGGCCTTGCATGAATGGGAAATGATGGATGGATATGTGCAAGGGGTTACACTTGGATCATGGATGAAGACAGGGATAAAGCCCTCAAGAATTCGCAAGACCCTTCTGAGGTATGAGTTTCATGAGGGGTATTCAAATGCAATAACCCTCCTCAATAGGGTGATGGGAGAAGTGAACACAAGAGACATTCCAGGAGCAGATGTGGATTTTTTATCTTGACTGTGACTAAAGGAAAGTAGAGAATTAATTGGGGAAAAATCATCAGTGATAATCTGTATCTGCAAATACTCCAGGTGCTCGTGATGAAGAAGTTTCACATGAATTCTTACTTGGTCTATCTACTGGCTAGCTTAAGGTCATTCAAAGGATTGGCTCTCATGTAAAAAATTTCTGCCAAGGTTCCCACACATGATAAACTTCCAAAATTGGTGGAGAAAATCCATAGGCACTTTTCTCACATGAATGATGCATTCACAATGTACATGGTCTGAAACTTGGAATATGATTTGGATGCCATGATGTCATGACAAATGGCATCCATGATTAATAAGTACAGATCTTAATTCATCCAGTTCTTGACCTTCTCCTACCTATGAGTTGCTAGCTTGGACCAAACTCTGCTAAGGTTTCCCAAGTACCTTAGCGATCAAATTATACTATTCGATCTTTGTAGGCAAATCATATAGGTAAATAATAGGATCAGGAGCAGGAATAACAAGTTGATATCATTTCCCATCTCTCTCAGATTATTCACATGTAATAATAAAAATGATGCATTGCATTTGGAAGATGTCTTTTCTCATTTGACCTTGTATTCCTATGTTGTTAGGCCTAACTTTGACATCTAAAATGATCATGACTCTTTCCAAGTTCCAAAATTATAACATGAGCCACAAGTCGAGGAATATTGGGCCAATTGTGCTAATGAATTTGAAGTATAGGAAAAAGACCATATGAGGATGACAGTCAATGAAATGAAGAAATTCAAGTTCTCTTGGTAAAAAGACATCTTGTAGGATGATGGGACAAAGATGTATGATCCTAAGTACTCGGAAGTCAAAATGTCTCCATTTCCTCAAGTAAACTGGTACATTCATTGAATTAGGAGATATAAAGGATTAGACTGAGAAGGTGGTGAAGATAACAAGGAATTGGTTTTAGAGGAAGATAACCATGATCATCCAGTCATGAGGTATGACCCACAAGTTAGAAAAAAGCCTCTCATTAGTCATCATCAATAGCCATGGAAGTTGCCTCAAGTTTAATGCATTCTGGGAGCAAGTTCTAAATGAAGATCCATAAAATTAGATACTTATTCTTATGGAAGGTCACCAAAGAAAGATAGAGTGGAAGAAGGTTCAATTGGAACAATGCAAGAAGAATATATAGTGAAAAAAACACAAGTGGAGGAATAGCACATAGTTCAATACCCAGTCTTCGAACCACCACAAGAGGTGTCACCTCTTGTTAATACCAATGTCTTTCCTATACAATATGTTCCTTCTCTTCCAGAATAGGGAATGGTTGATGCACCTATCATAGAAACTAAGTCTGATGATATGTTCCATTGGATGCAGGAAACAATTTGACACCCACACTTCAACAAGTAGCAGCCTCTGACTTATCAACAATTACCTTATTGGCTTAAAGGAAAGAAAAGGAAGTTCACAAGACTCATGGCCTTGTAGTTCTACAGTGGGGAACCATGTAATAAATACATCTAAGTATCCCAACTGTGAAATCCATTGGATGATGAAACTGATTTGACTATGAGATGATCATGAATCAAACTGAGAGTGATGACTCGTGAAGGGTATTTTCACATGTATCAAAAAGTATTCTACTCATAAGGTAGAAATGAATAAGGAATATAAGAAAAATATTGATGAACTAAAGGAATAGGGTTTGCAATATATGTCATCCCACATGCAACATATAGTTGAGCCAAATGCCATGAACCATCACCATTAAATAAGTTGCACCCATCAACAACTTCAATCTAGAATCTATCAAGAGGACACATGATTTCAAAATGTAGGGGTGAGTCAAAAATAAGTGGATTGCAATTAAATTTCTAAAATAGGGAATTCAGTGCTCCAAGAATTGGTATAAAAATATTCGCTTACATGTTAATGTAGAAAATAGGACATGATGAGGCACTCAAGGAAGACATGGAGAAAGAAAGGGACTAATGGGAACCTCTAGGTCTAGTGGTGAGATGAAATGAGCAACCACTAGTCTGGTAAGATTTGATTAACGGGAATATTTTGAAACTAATTTAGAAGATATTTTCACATGTATGGGTGAGGGCCTTTGAAATCAAATTTGAGGAATTCAATCAGTGCCATCACTAAACTAGAAGAAAAATTTGAACATGTACAAATTTACAGGATAGTATAAATTGTAAATTTAGAAACTTGGACTACCTGCAATAGGAGAAGACACAAATGTCGATGATATAATTCGTCTCCATTTGAGGAATATGTCAAGAAAGAGGTAATAAATCTAGTGTCCTTCACCAAGGATACCCTAGAGTTCCTCTCAAAGATTCAAGATGGCATTGCACTCATTGTAGAGAAACATCCATTATGGTTCAAAAAGCATGCAAAGACATCAACATTTTATCTGATGGATGGACAAAGACGCTGAGCAGTGTTCATATTCGTCATGCTGACAAAGTAGAACTTGTAGTAACCCATTTTAGTAAGGAATTTGGTAGAAAAATATCTTCTCAAGACCAGTGAGATGGAAACTCAGATCAGGAAGTCGAGATCAAATCAACTGCAGTAGGTCATTCTTCTACAAAATTATTCTTCCTTCTTCCTTCTTCTTCCTCTTCTTTCTCTCTCTTCTTTTCTCACCAACATGCCTCTCTCTCTCTTAATGTTATAATTTTATCATTACGGTTTTCACTTTTTGATATATCTTTATGTGACTTTAGAAACATAATCTAAAATTTAAGTGACCTTGTTTTTATAAAAAGGACTTAAATATTTAATAGGAATATGAATAGTCTAAATTCAAAATATGGTATTTGAAAAATCACCAAGAAGATGAAGAGTTTTCTTCTTATTCTATAAATTGTAGCAAGTTTTCATTTGATGGGTCTTCTTAGATATTCATTAGAACTATGAGCTTTTTTTTGTGAATTCATGAGAGATATATCCTTGTGAATAGAACAAAAGATTACAAAATTTTCTTCTAATTTCCTGTCATTCTAAAATGACTTCCATTTTTATGCTATGTATAACTTTCTTCTTGAGCATCAATACAAGAAGAAGGAATTTTAGTCTTTTTTGACTAAGGAGGTTAGTCATAATTTGTGTTCATTAAATGATATTTGGTATTGTTGATGTTATGTAGATTTGTTGCTTCTTGATTTCAATGCATGTGATGTAATCTCTAATTGGTGTATGCAAGTCTCTGATTTTCTACTTGTAGCATTAGTTTCTATTTTCTAAATTTCTCACTCCCTTTCCTTCTCTCCTAGAATATTATTCCCTTGTATATATGTAAGATTTTTTTGTAGGGTTAGTGGAGTGCCCCTGTTAGATCTCCAGTCGAGAGGACAACATAGAAATCCACCTTTTTACTCGTGCATGCATATACGATAGCTACATCGGTTAAGTATAGGGATTTATATTCACAGAGTGTTGGTAATATATCCACCAATTTGTCCCCAAAAATGTTTCTTGCCAACAGAAGGAAGTTACAAATTTTAAATTTACTCAACATTAATATGTTAGCCTCAATGAGACACAACTGGAATCAGTTAAATTGTGACATGGGTTCATAGTGAACACTATTTAGGGGAGGGGGAATGGGGCACTAAAATATTTTTAATAGTAGTAAAACTATTATTTAGTGTTGTATAAACATGTCACTATGGTGATTTAAGGTGATGCACACAACCATTATTGCAGTGCCATATTTTTATGTCCTCGCTTAGACTCATTAAGCTCCTACACATTCCCTATTTATCATTCAGTTCCATTTTGGGATTTGCTTTGATTCTTGATCAATGTTTTGGCCTCCTTAGTTTCATGTCATTGCCCTTGTTTCAAATACATCATCTATGAAGCTACCCCTTTAGGTGGGGGTGGTTACACAATTGCCATGGTGTAAAGTATTGGTTTCATGTTGCTTAATGTAGTGGTTTTTTCAACATTGTTAGTGGGGGTAATCACATGAGATGTATTCCTTTCCCTTGAAACTTATATTCCATTTTAGGTTTGTTAATTTTTTTCAAAAAATCCCAAATATCCCTTCTCAGCCTATTCATGTACAAACTTTTCAAGTTTGGAAGGATAAAAAATTCATAAAAAAACATTCCTTCTTTGTAAGCTTGACACATATAAAATTGGTTTTGTTGTTTCCATGCCTTAGATTTTGATTTAGGGGGAAATTTAGTTACTTCAAACTTGGATTTCTTGGCTTAGTGAGTCCATGAGACAAATATTTAACACATTTCCATTGACGATCGTAATTTGAGGACATTGTGTTTTACCTGCTGTACTCATAATTTTTTGTCTCAAGTTTGATGGTCTCATTTTATCTATATTAATTTTAAAGTTTAGTACTTGATAATTTGAGAGTGATTTTGTTGCTTACTTTTCTGTAGTTTCATTCACATCTTTTTTTTTGAGTTTCCTATTGTTTGTGTGTTTCAAATATTTTAAGCAAGATAATGTTTTTGGAGTCAAATTTTCATAACTACATGAATTTTAGGGATTTCAAGACTTGGAATCGGATATATGGAGGATGTTGATCCATTAAAATTCTAATGAAACTCACAGAAATTACTACTTACAATCAAATAACCAAATGATCTCAAGTCTCAATAAGGGTTGTCATTAATTTCTTTTCATTCATTGTGGATATTTTTTATATATTACTAGGTTTGTTCTTTCTTGTGGAGCTTTGTTTATTATCATGCAAATTTTTGATTATTTATAACACTTATAATCATCACAGAGATATCATAGTAAAGTACTATTTTTTCTATTCATGTGATGTAAACTAGCCATGAAGGTTTCATTATAACAATGATATGTCATGGTGAATCTAGAAGCTAGTTTAGTTTTTTCATTTTCCTAAGAGAGAATAATCCATGAAATAAATGAGATAGGTTTTTTCACACATTTAAATCCATAATGGGATTGAAAATATGAATTTGATGAGTGAGCATACAACATATTGACTATATAAAGTGTTATTTCCTTTATTGTAACCTCATTTATTGTAGATAATAGATTTGTGGATAAATAATTTAATTATAAATATTAGCAAAGGTCCAATTTTCCATATAAAAAATCATTTCAATTTTAAATGTTTACCATAAACACAAATTCCATTTCAATAAGATTCGCCACACTAGTAAATCCAATTCTTTGATTCCTTAGATGTTGAAGCTACCTTGAGAAAGAAGTATGAGATAGTTGAGTCTATGATTTATATATTTCAAGAACATATCAATATAATGGATAATGAACATGGAAAATGCATCAAAATTCTAGAATATAAAATTGAGGGTGTGTCTAAATCCCTATATAATAAAGAATACACTTATTCCAAGTATATAAAAAGATTGAAATTATTGGGATCTAATAATTAAGATGATTCTAGTAGGTTGAAAATTTATGTGAATTTTTAGAATATTTTTGAAGCTCTTGGTGGGATCTTGGAGAGACAAAGAGTTATTAGTGAAAAATAAGGTATAGGGTTTAAAGGGTAACTTGTGAAGAATTATGGTGAAGCTAGTCCAAGATCTGAAGCAAGTAAGATGGTGGAAAGTAAGACTAATGTTAGAAGGTCTAACCCTATAAGATAACCTAATTTTATGAGGTATGGTTCTTCTTTCAATGGATATTACTATACTTGTAAATGTTTTGGTCATAGAGCCAGGGATTGTAAGAGGAAGTTCTCAAGAGACGAGTCATCTTGGAATGATGAATAATATTTCAAGGGTGATTGTTACTCATGTTGTGAGTATGGCCATTGGGAAACTGATTGTGGTTGGAATCTTAGTGTGCATGATCCTAGAAGATGGAAGAATGTAGTGTGTTACAATTTTCATAAACAAGGACATATTTCTAGATCTGATCACCAAGGTAATTCTCCAAGGGTAAACATATAACATCAACCTCCAAATAGGAAAAATGAAATAATGTTCAAAAATAAAAATAGTTCTTTGAATGAGTCTAAGGTTAGTGTATCATATTCTAAGGCCAAGAAGGGTTTCACTATGTTTTATGTAAATGAAGAAGATAAAAAATTTGATAAAGAAATCAAGAAGATTGAAGCTCAAAGTGTTATAATAAAGAAGTTATATTCATGTTTCTGTTAAGGTGAAGTGTTTCCTAAGGTTTATAAAGATGTAAAGGAGAAAGAAACAATGAAAGGAGAGTCAATCTCTTTCAATTTGCCAAATAATGTTGATAAGTTTAATAAAGAGGTAGTCAAGATTGGAAAAACTAATAAGGGTTTGTTGGATCTTGTTTCACATAAAAAAATCCATATGTACTTATCAGGCCCCTATGCAAAAGATGAAGACTTTGGAGATGAGATAATTGTACCTAAAAAATATAGAGCTTAAAAGGGAATGATAAAGAAGGAAACATAGAGGATTGAGTCTTTGGGCTCATTTGATAGTGACATATTATTTTAGTGATCTGGTGAGCCTTGAGTGTCTTTTCTAAGATTCTATGAGGAATTATTCATCTTAAGTAAGCATGAGTAAGTATCGAAGATGCATCATCATCTACTTCTTCTACTCTTAGTAATGGTAAGGTATGTATCTGTATTATCCATCTTAGTATTGTCATGGAAGGTGATTGAGGTTGTGTCAAGGTGAGAAAAGAGTTTCAAAGATTGTCCTCATAATGTTAGGATATGTAACTGTTGAGTTTAGTCTAAGGTCTAGTGGAAATTAAAGGTTTGATGGTCAATAAAAGTGTCTCATTCTATGTTCTAGGTTTGTAATGGAATGTCAAAGGTGTTGTGTGTTCTTAAATTTTGGAAGCATGATTTATGACTTCATCAAATGCGTATGAATGTGTCTAAGGAATCTTGTGTTTCTCAAAGTGTATCTTTGACTCAATATGTGTTTGAGAAGCTTTAAGATATTTGTTGTCATCAAAATGGTGTCTGTACAGTTTGTATTCATCATGTTAGGTGTTGAGATAAGTCATCAAGAAGTCATGTCATATTGTGTAATCTGATTTCTTGAGATCAGTTTCCAAGTTTGATCTATGTTAAGATATGAGGCTTAATGATCTATAACAATATTATAATAAGGATAATATTTTGAGAAGTTACTAATCATGTTGTTGAAAATTTCTATAAGTGAAATATGTTTACAATGTGGTAATTTTTCATTTGGGTTGAGTATCTTGGTCTGAGCATGAAGTGTTGCAAGTATGAATGGAAGTTGATTGGGTCCAACAGATGCTTTTTATCTTTTTTTGTAGTTTTATTACAATTTTTTTAATGATTCTACTACTTTTTAGTAGGTTATAGAACTAGGAATCTATGTTGATGTGAAATCAGTCAAGCCTACATATGAGTGTTGTAGGTTTGTGTATGAGGAGATACGACACTACAGGACTACAAAGGATAATAGAATCAAGGGAGCTTGTATGAGCCTTGAATTAGATGTGTAAGATACCAAAAGTTCTTATAAGGAAAAACTAGTAATGAATACAAGAATAATGGCTTGCAGAGTAGATTTTTCACCGTAGAAAAGTGAAATAGCACGTTTTAAAGGTTGAAATAATTGAAAATTTGCTTAAGGGAAGTGATGAATTATTTAAGTCATGTTCAAGGCATGATAACAAGGTATGAGGACTTAATTATGTATTTTCAATTAGAAATGGATGCAATGGTTCTAGGGGGAGCTATAAGGGACTAGTAAATGTTTTATTTGGGTTTCTATAGCTTACAAAAGTTATTCTAAATTACACTGAAGACCTGGTTTAAGGATCTCAGCCTTAAAGGTCATAAATAATATGTGAATGATAGATTTAAACATTATTTTGAGTTCCATCATTTGAAATAGGCATAATTATGAGGTAAGACAATGTTATGATAATAAACCATGATTTTTGACATGACTAGATGTCTTGCATTTACCTAGTCAAGAACAACCACAGTGCTCTTATAGAGGAAAAACAAGGTATAAAGAAAGTGAAACAGGTTTGTGAGTACAAATGATGAATTTGTGTAATATATTCACTCAAGAAGGAGGTAAACATGATGCTTTTAGTCTTAATTCATGATTGTTGGCAAGGATAAGTCGAAGTATGCTTCTGATTAGGGGGAGTTTAATAGTTTTAAGCTATACAAAAAGGTCAAAAATAGAGTTTAAGGATGAAATGATAGGTTTATCTCATTTTGAATATTTTGGTTGATGTTTCCAAAAAATGGTGATATTAAGAGACTGATAGATATGGTGATCAATTTCTACAGATATGTAATTGGTCATTAATGTAAAGGGGGGGAAGATTAGGAGTTTTTCCATCAATGCAAAAGGGGGATATTGTTGGCATATTGAGTTCTAGGTGTTGTCATTAATGTAAAAAAGGATGATGGATACATGTCAAAGCATGCTTATTAAGACTATGACATAGAGAATCGGGTGGTCTCATGTTGGCATGAGTGGATTTAGTGAGATTAGTTTGGTCTAGCAAGCCTACTCAGGTAACCTAGGTAGCCTAGATGATAGTGCATGGTGTCTTGAGTTGTATGGTGACTTAAGGAAAATGGGAGAAACATGGAGACCATGTTTGGAGTTCTCTTAAGCACTCACATGAGTTTTAGAGTGCATGTACAGGTTGAAGACCCAGTTCCAAGAGCTCATCTAGACCTAGTCTATGTGCTTGGAGACCAAATGAGGTGGTGTAGAGCCATGTGAGCTCATGGAGGTATGTAGGTGAGTGACACATGATGTATCAATTTTTTTGGGTCCTTTTGGAGTCTTGAGAAGATGATATATGAGGTTTATCTACTTGGTCATGGTCCACATTAGGCCTAATCCTAATGTTTGGAGGCCTAATTAAGCATGATATGAACTTACAAGTGTATGTGAGATCTTGAGATCATTTATGTTGGTATTTTGTATTTTTTTCATCATGTAGATGTAGTTTTCAGAGGTTTCTTGATGAGTTATATTGCTGGTTTAGTTAAACCTAGCCTAAACCATACAAAACCCCAAGGGATATTCATGTAAATGAGATGGGATATGAAGATGGAAACCTATTTGAGACATAATGATGAATTAACATGTTAGTAGGGTGTGTCATTTCAGGGATTGGTGAGATTATTTGATGACCTGCATAGGTCAAAAGAGGTTGACTAGTTTTTGAGTTCAAAAAGGGTAGTTTTAGAGCATTTTTAGAGATGGACATGGTTGATGGAATTCCAATTGGAGTTGGAAGGAAATTTGATATTTTATGGAAATAATATTCATATATATTTCTAATGGTTTATAGTTGTTTTCATGATGTTGATATTCTATAGTTACTCTAAGTTAGTTTGTGAAGAATAAGGTTGTTTGTTTCTCGGGACATAATTACTCTGGCTAGAAGATAGAGGTAGATGAGGCATGAGATGGATTAGTTGATGATTTATATCAGTTGGAGAGTGAAGGGGACTGATAATTTTTCTTATTTAAGGAATTTTGAGGTTTTAAAAGTTTTAGAAAAGGTGTAAACTAGTTAAGTTTCTAAAGTTGCTTTATGGGAAGCTTAGTTTGGTGAAGAGGAAAGTTGGTGTGGTTTACATGTATGGATGTTTGATGATATATAGAAATAATGTATGTGATATATAGGTTAGTTAGATTAAAATTAGTGGTTATGTTCCATAGTTGATGTGTTCTTGGGTGATGTTGAGGACCAAATGTGAAGATTGGTTCGTGGAAGTAGTTGTTTTGAGAAGGATGTGAGCCTTTTTGGTAGTGTTATGAATAATTTGATTGGTGAAAGATAATTAATGACCTTGGATGATGTTTTTTTTTCATAACTAACATGTTTTAGTAGTTTGGGATCTTTGCTGATCACGGTGATGAATTTTTTGGTATTTTATGAATTAGGTGATGGGTTTTGAGCTAGTTTTGGGCTTATATGGTGTGTTTGAGCATGACCGACCTATATGGGTCCATTTTATGAATTTTATGATTTTATTAATATATTTTTGAGTTTAATTTGTTGAAATAGTTTTATAGGACCAAACTATGTTGTGTTAATGATAAGAGAAGGGTATAAAGTGCATGTTTGAGTTAAAATATGAACTAGCTTAGAGAGAGGGAAGACGTGAAACCATAATGTGAGTGAGAAACATGTATGAAGTAATAATGTGAGATTTAAGGAAGTGTGTGAAAGGATGAGGAATTTTAAAGAGCATGTGTGCAATGGTTTGAGACCAAGTTTGTTCATGAAAGAAGAGAACAGAGCGAGCTAGGTGAATGAGGGTTCGAAGTGTGTTTGAAAGAGTTTGGAGTTAAATCTTGTGATCACCATTAGTTGATATTTTGAAACATGTATTCAGTGGTCTTATTATACAATATTGTATGATGAGTCATATTCAGGAAATTCTCTTATTGTGACAAATATCAACACGAGTTTTTGGGTTGGTGTTCCTTATGGGGTTGGTGTAGACAAAAAATCATGCACTTTGAGTAATTATCTAGTATTGATTACATACTAATATTCATATGATTCTAAAGTGAGAATGGTACTAATTAACCCATGTCTTTTGAAAACTTTATTTTTATTTTGTTTCTACTTTCAATCTTATACCATTACTTTCTCAGTCTACCTTTTCAGTCTTCAACATTTTTCATCCTCGACACAAATGCCTAGACTAGGATGCCAGCACTAGGAAGCTGTTGATGGTGAATCACAGCACCCCTGTGTGTCTGCAACTCAATGGGTTGAGACTCTCAGTGTGATTGCATAACATGGAGTTTTTCTCAAGTGTGGGACCTTGTGAAATTAGAAAACCTCTCCGGATGAAGGCCGGTTCCTATTCCTCTGTTCAGATGCACACGTAAAAATGTAGAGGGTTTACTAAACAACCTAATCTAACTTTCCAAGGAGACAGGGTAAGAAAATGCATAAAATAAAACCTAAACTACAAAGGTGATGCACCGAGGAATGAAGAACACCTATCTTGCCAATAAACATAGACCATTAAAATGTAATGCAAGATCATGCACAGATAGCCAAATTCACAGTGAAAGATCAGTAGGATGCAAATGAACACAGAGAGGGTTGAGAATCATCCACACACATGCATTAGTTTTCTTCAAAGATTGATACAACACATTGCAAAATGCCAAGAGGTAAGGTTGCATTACAGTTTCAAATGGGAGGTTTTAACTCCACAAGTTCACCTGCCAAAGAGAAGAAGGGGGGGGAAAAACAAAAAATGTCCAACCTTTAGAACTCCTTACAATTTATAAGAAGAATGAGAGAGAAAAGAGAGAGGAATTCCAAATCTACCCCAACCACCTCCAGGTTGCATTTAATTCATCTCATTATGGTGGTAGGTGAGGACCCAAGCGAACCCAAAAAGTGGTGAACTATATTTTGCATTTTTAAGAACTTGTTCCCACCCAATTAAAGATATCCAGTCGTAGTTGGACAGAGGACCTCGTAAGATTTTTGAAAAGTCCAACCTTGCATGAATCTAAGCTCCCTGTGAAAAGTTATGGCCATCTGAATATCTGTGCCAGGGTCTGCTTCCTGTCAGCGCTCAAAATGTTGCGCCTCCTGAAGGTGCACCTTGGTGCATCCATGTGTGTGTCAACATCCCTTTACCTACGCCATAGATGCATCTATCTTCATGTTGACATCCATTTTCATGTGCCCTTTACCTGTGCCTTGGCGCATCTATCTTCATGTCGACATCTATTTTCATGCGCCCTTTACCTGTGCCTTGGTGCATCTATCTTCATGTCGACATCCATTTTCATGCACCCTTTACCTGCGCCTTGGCACATCTATCTTCATGTCGACATCCATTGTCATGTGCCCTTTACCTATGCCTTGGCGCATCTATCTTCATGTCTACATCCATTTTCATGCGCCCTTTACTTGCGCCTTGGCGTATCTATCTTCATGTCAACATCCATTTTCATGCGCCCTTTACCTACGCCTTGGTGCAATAAAAATTGGGCTCTGAGTTTCTTTGATTTCCATATTCTTCTGTTTGTCTATATCTACCCAGGGGGAAGATATATACAACAATTTGGTGACTCAATGGGATCACCTACCTGCTAGGTAGAAGATCAGTGGCCTTTTAGCAATCCATTGGGCATGGAGTCATAAGTAATAACCTGAAACCAACTTGATCTCTGATCCCGAGCCTGGTACCGCAAATCATTCTCCAAGAGCACTCTGAATTATAGAAAACAACCTGAGAGCAACAAAACCTATGCCAGAACACTTAGGGAAAAAGAAACCTAACTACAATAAGACAATGTACATACGCACTTAGAGGAATTGAAAACTAGGCTAATATTTACAATGGTAAACCTTTTCCTTTTAGTAGCAATGTTTAAGATAGATTCCGTTGACCGGAATCAGGAGTTCTTCTCCATCCAATATATATAATTGGAAGGCATTACTACTTTTACATCCCGTGACCATGTAGGGGCCACTCCAAATGGTATCAAACTTGGAATGCCTTCCTGGTTTTACCCAATCTGCATCCCATTCAGAACTAGGTCCCCCTCCTGGAAGGTCCTTGCTCTTGCCTTCTTATCAAACCATCTTTTTACTAAGGCTTGATCCTTTTCAATCATTTGAAATGCATGTTCTCTAATTTCCTCCAATTCCATCAACTCCGCATACTTGGCTTCCATTGGTTCGAACTCAGACAACTCTAACTACTTCATGAGCTCTAATGCAGGAAATTCTAATGATATAGGCAACACTGCCTCTTTCCCATAGACCAACTTGTAGGGAGAATTACCAGTAGACCTCTTTAGCGTTATTCTGTCAGCCCATAATGCTGATCTTTGCTTGGTATGCCATGTCCTTTGGTTTTCATCCAGAGTCCTTCTGATGATCCTTAGCAAATTCTTGTTCATGGACTCTACCTATCCATTACCCTGCGGGTAATAATTTGAAGAGGTGCTTAAATAAATTCCATTCTTGACAGCCCATTTTGTAACCTTGGAACCTATGAATGCCAATGCATTGTCTAATATGGTAGTGGCCGACACACCGAACCTGGTCACTATTCCTTCATAAAATTCTAGTATGTTAGACTCATTTGCTTCTTTGAGCGCTACTGCTTCGGTCCGCTTGGTGAAATAGTCCATTGCCATGAGAATCCACTTGTGGCCTTGACTTGAGTTTGGGTTGATGACCTCGACGAAGTCCAATCCCCATTGCATAAATGGTTGGTCAACCAAAATTGGTTGCAATGGAAGTGCTGCTAGTCTTTCTTTTCCCGTGAAGAGTGCACATTTCTTGCACTTTCTTATCCATGTATAGCAGTCACTGAAGATTGTCGGCCAATAATACCTTGCCTTCATTATCTTGAGAGTTGTTACTCATGGGGTGAAATTTCCTCCAGAATCTCCATCGTGAAAATATCGTAACACCCTCTCAATTTGACCTGTCCCAATGCACCTCAATAGAACTCCATTGATGTCTTTCTTAAACAAAACACCATCAACAAGCACATATGGAATGGCTTGTAATCTGAAGTATCTCCTCTTTTCTTTGCTCATTTTTGGAGGGAATAGGCCTATCTATAGGAAGTGTATCATATTCTGAGTCCAACAAGGAGTGGGCACATCATCATTTTCCTGTTCTTGACCATCCTGTAGTACCAAGATAGTCTCTTTTTCATTGCCTGCTTCAACTTGCTGACTTAAAGCTAGTTGTTCACATAATCCCTTTCCACGTACCAGCTTGGTGACCTTGATCTCGATGTCATATTCCATGACACGAGTTATCCATCCTGCATGTTTCTCATTCAGATCCTTGTTTAGAAGGAAGTCCTTGACTCCCTCATGAGAGACTAATAACTGGATCTTCTTGTTTGAGACTAGGTGCTTGAATTTCTTTAAGCTCCTGATTACTGCAAGGACATGCTTTTCAATGAAAGAGTACCTAGTTTCATATTTCTCCAAGCCTTGACTGAAGAAAACTACTGGTTGTTCTAATCCTTCTTTGTTTTGTTGTACCAGGATTGCAGAAATTGTGTCCCCACCACCAAAGGCATATAGCACGAAGTCCTTGGAGAAGTCTGGATTGACGAGAGTGGGAGCTTGAGATATAGCCTCTTTTATTACCTCAAAACATTCCTTTCCTTCAGATGTCCACTTAAATGTCATGTTCTTTTTTAACATCAGTTTTATTGGCTTTACGAGAGTTGCAAAGTTTGGAAAAAACCTGCGGAAAAAATTGATCCTACCTAAGAAGCTTTGAAGAGCCTTCTTGTGACTTGGAAATGGTAACGCTCAAATTGCTTCAACTCTTTCTAGGTCAATCGTCAATCCCTCCTTTGAAACAATATGGCCTAGAAGTTTTCCCTCGTGAGCCAAGAATATGCATTTTTTGGGATTTAATGATACCCCAAATCTTCTACACCTCTGAAATACATGCCTCAAATGAAAGAGGTGATCTGCAACATTTTTGGAGAATACCGTGATGTCGTCAAGATATATCAAAACTATTTTATTGATCAACCCCTTGAATGCCATATCCATTGCCCTTTGGAAAGTGGCTCCAACATTTGATAGGAAAAATGGCATCTTCTTGTAGGCATATGTCCCCCATTTGGTGGTGAAAGCCATCTTGAATTGGTCATCTTCTTTCACCATCACCTGATTATACCCTGAGTAGTCATCTAGGAGAGAGAATCTCTCTGAACCGGATACTATTTGTAATATTTGTTCCATTAAAGGAAGTGGGTAATGGTCTTTGAGAGATGCCCTATTGAGGTCTCGAAATTCCACGCACAGCCTGATTTCTCCGCTCTTCTTCCTGACCGGAACCAAGTTTGTAACCCAGCTTGAGTGCTTGATCAGAAATATAATGCTTGCCTCTATTAGCTTGTTTAGCTATTTCTTCATTAGAGGCTCAATGTGGGGGTTGACTGGTCTCTACTTCTACCTGATGGGCTTAGCATCTAGATCCAATTCTATGGTATGTTGTTCCAAATTCGGATTGAAACCTCTCAAGTCTTCATAGCTCCAAGTGAAGACATCTAGAAATTCTTGGCAAAGCTGTGTGAAATCTGATTTCTCCTGTTCAGCAGCCACTTTACCAATTTGAAGTGTTTTGCCTTCCCCAACCAGAATTGGCTCTGAATCTTCTCTCTTGACCTATATGTTATCCTTTTCCTTATGGAATTGGTCATTAGGGTTGAAGATAGACTCCAATGTTACTAAACCCTTGGGAAGCTTGTTTGTCCGTAGCTGTACTACTTGATCCCCATACTTCTGCTCTAATCTATCTTGATTCCTAGCTGAGAATTCAGCCTCTTCTTGTAAGAAATTGATGATCTGTTGATCATTCTCAAACACCTGCCAACTTGTGTTATTATCTAGAACTGCTGGCCTCACAATCACATGGATATGTGGTTGTGTTTTTTCCCTTTTGATGTTGTCAACCACATCAAACATTGCTTCAACTACTACGAGCCTATCCATGGCTTCATTTTTCTTCCTGGGTATGGACATGATGTTGAAAGCTTCGAAATCCTCAACGAGGTCCCATACCCTGTTCTTATAGTTCTTCAGCAGGTCATTCTCTGTAGCATGTTGTCCCCTGACTTGGCTGACGATCAGCTCGCTATCCCCGAACACCTACAAGTTCTTTATGCCCTTTTTCCTGGCCCAATGAAGTCCATGAATCAGTGCCTTGTATTCAGCCGTGTTGTTTGAACAGGAAAACTGGAAACAGAAAGTTTAATAATGTTTGATGCCTTGATGTGAAATATTCATAGCTCCTCCTCCTGCACCTTGCCTACTCCTTGATCCATCAAAAAATAACTACCATACCTCATTTTCATCCTTATGGTATGGTTTGGTGATGCTAGGAATAGGTTGGTTTTCTTCATGTATGCAATAGACTCCTATCTCAGATTCTTCTACTTCTTGGTAGGGATCAAAAGCATGTACCTTGTTTGCCCATTTGTCAAGAGTTAAATCTGGGATGCTTCCAACTTTGGTGTCAGCTTCATCTGTGCTTGGATAATCTTCTTGATCATATGCTGAACAGTTGGCATTGATTTGGCTTGGAGTATGAGGCTCAATATGAAAGTTTACAATTGGTTCAGATCTGATTGTGACCTTAGTACCATATCTTGTTCTAAACAACATGTGTGACCAATCAGCAGATAAGTAGCCTCCAATTCTAGCTGTGAAATCCCTTGATAAGCATAGGGCAAAGAGTGGTGGCAAATCTATCACTGACACATCTTGCAAAATGGTAACGTTGGAGCATGCATGCAAGGTAAGATTCAAAATTTTAATCACTCCCACCGTTGCTACTGCTTTCTCATCCAATTGCACTACCCCCTTTGATATTACTTCATATTGGAGACCCAGTTGATCAGCTATTTACTTAGGCATGATAGAACTACTTGCCCCAGAATCAATCATGCAATTATGTACTAGTTTATCCCCAATGATTAATGAAACATAGAATGGAGGGGGCTTCAAAACTTTACCTTGTTGTCCTCCATGATTCCCTTAAGGCTGAGCAGCATTTGTGAGGACCTTCTCTTCATATGGGCCTGTTGGTTCGAAGTTGACCAATTCTTCATGGCAGCTTATAGAAGATCTCTTTGTCATGGGATGGATAAAGATTCCCACATTGATATATTCACATTTGTCTTCTTCATTTTATCAATGATGTTAAATGGGGATGAAAGATCTCTCTGTTGTCATTTAGGCTACACATTCCTTTCTTGCACATGGGCAGCAAAAACCAGCATTTGAGTTGGTTTAGAAGGTGGTACGGGATGTCCTTGCGTGTTTGGAACTGTATTTTGCTTACCAACACCTTGTGGAGTGATGGAAGGTTGTAGATCACTTGAAGCCAATGACTGCCCCTCACCAATATTCCTCTTCTTTGATCTTGTGTTAGCTGCTACACTCTCAGAATTTGTTTGATTCATGCCACAAAAATCCTCATCTTGCCAATTCACAAGTGCGGTATCATTTGGGGCTGTGTTTTGCTGAGATGTCCCTTGTTGCTGATTTGCTTCTTGAGTCACTTCACCCTCAACGCCAAAAGTTGTCACCATCAAGGCTTGGTTCAAAGCACCATTGAACCACATAGATTGGTTGTGAGGTTCATTACATGGGAAACACCAATCATACTTTTGAGCTATGTTGTTTTGTACTGGCACTAATGCTTTAGAAGCAGATGTGAAATTGGGGTTATAGGGCTGAAATGGTCTATTAGCGGGAGGCCTTACTTGGCTCTGATTTACAACTCGATTGAGTGGCCTATTGGGTTGGTATGGTGGCCTAGCCTGGTACTGCACTTGAGGCTGATACGGTCTAGCACTTTGAGCTTGCTATCTTTTGATAGTCACCAGCTCATTTCCAAGGTTCTGTAATTGTTTCATAACCTCCTGGAGTTCATTTGAAGCACTAGATGATGAAGTAGAAGTTTTATTTGAACTTTGATTTCGAGGAGTGGGAATAGGAGACAAAGTGGGTGCTTGACTAGTGCTTGGATTTTCTAATTTCGGATACAAGGGCATGGGAGGCCTAGGAGCCAGCTTACCAGCTTGAATAAGACAATTTTCAGCCCTAATGACGATGCTATAAGCAGCAGGTAAGGTTGTGCCTCCCATAGATTGAATTAACATAGAAATATCAGAATTCAAAGCCTTAAGATAGTATAGAAAAGCACCTTTAGTTGTTGGCCTAACGGCCACAGGAATCCTATCCCAAGATCTTTAAAATCTGAAGTTGAAGTCAGTCAGCTGCTCATTGGGAGCTCTCTTGATAGTTGTCAATTGTTCTAGTAGAGACAAATTGTCTCCCTTTTCTCCAAACTGCTCATGGAGGACTATGCATAACTGATTCCAACTTGTGATAGAACCAGCTACAAGGCTCCTAAACCATTGCAATTCCTTCCCTTTGAATTAAGATGCCAGCAATTTAACAACAACATCCATTTCATTTATCTCATGGATTGCACAAATGTTAGCAATGTCTTTGACATGATCACCAGGAGTGGTATGATTTTCTCCAGTGAAAAATGGAATGTTCTTCAATGCTGCAATTGTAATTGAATTCTACGCATTGAGGGAAAGTGGAATGATGCCAGTGAAATTGATAAAGGGATTCGGTGGTTGCGCCATTCTGATTGGCCTGAGAACCCTTGATGATGTGAGAAAAGGTCTACCAGGTGGAGGGGTTGATAAGGTCCTGTTAGGTGGAGATGGTGACCTTCGTGGTCTTCTTCCTCTCCTTCCTCCTCTTGGTGATAGTTACAAGTGGAAAAATAGTCCCTCTTCTCGAGTATTAGACCTAGTTTGAATTCTTCTCATGCGTCTGGGAAACTATTGATGTAAACCACTGAATTCTACCCCTTCGGAGTCACCAGATGTGTTAGAAAGTGAGCCTCAAAAGGCTATATCTGCCAAGTTACACACCAAACTTGACAATATTTAAACTCAAAATTTTAAAGACCTATATTTTGAGATTTTAGGGTTTGGAATTTGATTTGGAATGATAGTCCCGAAAACTCAAAAATGCCAGACTTCTAAAACCGTGAAATTTTGAAAGTCAAAATCTTGAAAAAATAAGAATACCCATTTAAAGATTATCCCCCGATCTATCAACTGGTGAAATTTTGACTTGTTTCGAGCAAGTTAAGTCCTTGAAAATTGATTTCAAAGTTCAGCCTGGAAGGTGAAAAATCTGAAATTGTTAAACCTGTAACTTTTAGTCCAAATTTCTTGAAAATTCCTTCAAATCTGTGGAATGACCTCTTCATCCCACCGAGTGTGTCAAAATTGTTGATGGAAAATCACAGCACCCCTGTGTGTCTACAACTCGATGGGTTGAGACTCTCAGTGTGATTGCATAACATGGAGCTTTTCTCAAGTGTGGGACCTTGCGAAATCGGAAAAGCTCTCCAGATGAAGGCCGGTTCCTATTCCTCTATTCAGATGCACACGTAAAAATGCAGAGGGTTTACTAAAAAACCTAATCTAACTTTCCAAGGAGAAAGGGTAATAAAATGCATAAAATAAAACCTAAACTACAAAGGTGATGCACCGGGGAATGAAGAACACCTGTCTTGCCAATAAACACAGACCATTAAAATGCAATGCAAGATCATGCACAAATAGCCATATTCATAGTGAAAGATCAGTAGGATGCAAATGAACACAGAGAGGGTTGAGAATCATCCATAGAAATGCATTAGTTTGCTCCAAAGATTGATACAACACACTGCAAAATGCCAAGAGGCAAGGTTGCATTACAGTTTCAAATGGGAGGTTTTAACTCCACAAGTTCACCTGCTAAAGAGAAGAAGGGAGGGGCAAAACAAAAAATGTCCAACCTTTAGAAAGAATCCCCTCCTTACAATTTATAGGAAGAATGAGAGAGAAAAGAGAGAGGAATTTCAAATCTACCCCAACCACCTCCAGGTTGCATTTAATTCATCTCATTATGGTGGTAGGTGAGGACCCAAGCAAACCCAAAAAGTGACGAACTGTATTTTGCATTTTTAAGAATTTTTTCACACCCAAATAAATATATCTATTTTTAGTTGGACAGAGGACCTCGTAAGCTTTCTAAAAAGTCCAACCTTGCATGAATCTGAGCTCCCTGTGAAAAGTTATGGCCATCTGAATATCTGCACTAAGGTTGCTTCCTGTCATCACTCAAAATGTCGCACCTCCTGAAGGTGTGCCGTTTACCTGCGCCATGGGTGCATCTATTTTCGTGTCGACACCTTCTGTCATACGCCATTTACCTGTGCCAT
This sequence comes from Taxus chinensis, assembly GCA_019776745.2. NCBI lineage: Eukaryota > Viridiplantae > Streptophyta > Pinopsida > Cupressales > Taxaceae > Taxus > Taxus chinensis. The sequence goes on along the minus strand of CM034148.1, from coordinate 71,303,698 downwards.
GGGTGCATCCATTTTCGTGTATCTCCTTTTTGCTTTACTCATTTCTGGAGGGCATAAGCCTGCCTGTAGGAAGTGTATCATATTCTGAGTCTAACAAGGAGTGGGCACATCATCATTTTCCTGTTCTTGACCATCCTGTAGTACCAAGACAGTCTCTTTTTCATCACTTTCTTCGACTTGTTGACTCAAGGCTAGTTGTTCACATAGTCCCTTTCCACGTACTAGTTTTGTGACCTTGATCTCAATGTCATATTCCATGACACAAGTGATCCATCTTGCACACTTCTCATTTAGATCCTTATTTAGAAGGAAGTCCTTGACTCTTGCATGAGATACCAATAATTGGATCTTGTTGTTTAAGAATAGGTGCTTGAATTTCTTTAAGCTTCTGATCACTGCAAGGACATGCTTTTCAATGAAAGAGTGCCTAGTTTCGTATTCCTCCAAGCATTGACTGAAGAAAGCAACTGGTTGTTCTAATCCTTCCTTATTTTGCTGTACCAAGATCACAAAAATTATGTCTCCACCACCAAACGCATATAACACAAAGTCCTTGGAGAAGTCTGGAATGATGAGAGTCGGAGCTTGAGATATAGCCTCTTTTATTGCCTCAAAACTTTCCTTGCCTTCATATGTCCACTTAAATGTCATGCTCTTTTTCAACATCAGCGTTATTGGCTTTACGAGAGCTGTAAAGTTTGGAACAAACCTGTGGACAAAAATGATCCTTCCCAAGAAGCTTTGAAGAGCCTTCTTGTGACTTGGCAATGGCAACGCTCAAATTGCTTCAACTCTTTCTGGGTCAATCGTCAACCCCTCCTTTGAAACAATATGGCCTAGAAGTTTTCCCTCGTGAGCCAAGAATATGCATTTTTTGGGATTTAATGATACCCCAAATCTTCTACACCTCTAAAATACCTACCTCAGATGAAAGAGGTGATCCACTACATTTTTGGAGAATATAGTGATGTCATCAAGATATATCAAAACTATTTTATTGATCAACCCCTTGAATGCCATATCCATTTCCCTTTAGAAAGTGGCTCCAACATTTGATAAACCAAATGGCATCTTCTTATAGGCATAGGTGCCCCATTTGGTGGTGAAATCCATCTTGAACTGGTCATCTTCTTTCACCATTACCTGATTATACCCTGAGTAGCCATCTAGGAGAGAGAATCTCTCTGAACCGGATACCACTTACAATATTTGTTCCATTGAAGGAAGTGGGTAATGGTCTTTAAGAGATGCCCTATTGAGGTCTCGGAAGTCCACACACAACCTGATTTATCCACTCTTCTTCCTGACCGAAACCAAGTTTACAACCCAGCTTGAGTGCTTGATCAGGAATATAATGCTCGCATCTATTAGCTTGTTTAGCTCCTTCTTCATTAGAGGCTCGATTTGAGGGTTGACTGGTCTCTGCTTTTTCCTGATGGGCTTAGCATCTAGATCCAATTCTATGGTATGTTGTGCCAACTTCGGGTTGAATCCTCACAGGTATTCATAGCTCCAAGCGAAGACATTTGGAAATTGTTGGCAAACTTGTATGAAATCTGATTTCTCCTGTTCAGTGGCCACTTTGCCAATTTGAAGTGTTTTGCCTTCCCCAACCAGAATTGGCTCTGAATCTTCTCTTGACCTGTATGTTATCCTTTTCCTTATGAAACTAGTCATTAGGGTTGAAGATAGACTCCAATGTTACTATACCCTTAGGAAGCTTATTTGTCCACAGCTGCACTACTTGATCCCCATACTGCTGCTCTAATCTGACTTGATTCCTAGCTGAGAATTCACCCTCTTCTTGTAAGAAATTGATGATCTGTTGATCATTCTCAAACACCTGCCAGCTTGTGTTATTATCTGGAACTTCTGGCCTCACAATCACATGGATATGTGGGTGTGTTTTTCCCTTCTGATGTTGTCAACCACATCAAACGTTGCTCCAACTGTTGCGAGCCTATCCGCTACTTCATTTTTCTTCCTGGGTATGGACACAATATTGAAAGCTTTGAAATCCTCAACGAGGTCCCATACCCTATTCTTGTAGTTCTTTAGTAGGTCATTCTTTGTAGCAAGTTACCCCCTGACTTGGTTGATGATTAGCTCGCTATCCCCAAACACCTGCAAGTTCTTTATGCCCTTTTTTGTGGCCCAATGAAGTCCATGAATCAAGGCCTCATATTCAGCTATGTTGTTTGAACAGGAAAACTAGAAATAGAAAGTTGAATAATATTTGATTCCTTGAAGTGAAACAAGCATAGCTCCTCCTCCTGCACCTTGCCTACTCCTTGATCCATCCAAAAATAATTTCCATACCTCATTGTCATCCTTACGGTCTATTTTTGTGATGTTAGGAATAGGCTAGTTTTCTTTATGTATACAACAGACTCCTAGCTCAGATTCTTCTATTTCTTGGTAGGGATCAAAAGCATGTACCTTTCTTTCCCATTCATTAAGAGTCAAATGTGGAATGCTTCCACCTTTGGTGTCAGCTTCATCTGTGCTTGGATAATATTCTTGATCAAATGCTAAACAGTTGGCATTGATTTGGCTTGGAGTATGAGGGTCAATATGAAAGTTTGCAATTGGTTCGGATCTAATTGTGACCTTAGTACCATATCTTGTTCTAAACAACATGTGTGACCAATCAGTAGATAAGTAGCCTCTAATTTTGGCTATGAAATCCCTTGATAAGCATAGGGCAAAGAGTGGTGGCAAATCTATCACTGACACATCTTGTAAAATGGTAACGTTGGGGCATGTATGCAAGGTAAGATTCAAGCCTTTAATTACTCCAATGGTTTCTACTGTTGTCCCATCCAATTGCACTACCCCCTTTGATATGACTTCATATTGGAGACCCAGCTGATCAGCTATTTTCTTGGGCATGACAGAACTACTTGCCCCATAATCAATCATGCAATTGTGTACTAATTTATCCCTGATGATTAATGAAACATAGAATGGAGGGGGTTTCAAAACTTTACCTTGTTGTCCTCCATGATTCCCTTCAGGCTGGGCAGCATTTTTGAGGACCTTCTCTTGCATATGGGCCTGCTAGTTCGAAGTTAACCAATTCTTCATGGCAGCTTGTAGAAGATCTCTTTGTCCTGGGATGGATAAATATTCCCACATCGATATATTCACATTCATCTTCTTCATTTAATCAATGATGCTAAATGGGGATGAAATATCTCTTTGCTGTCCTTTAGCCTATACATTCCTTTCTTGCACATGGGCAACAACAGCTAGCATTTGAGCTGGATTAGAAGGTGGTTTGGGCTGTCCTTACATGTTTGGAACTGTATTTTGCTAACCAACACCTTGTGGAGTGATGGAAGGTTGTAGATTGCTTGGAGCCAATGACTGCCCTTCACCAATATTCCTCTTATTTGATCTTGTGTTAGCTGCTACACTTTGAGAAATTGTTTGATTCATGCCAAAAAAATCCTCAGCTTGCCAATTCGCAAGTGCAGTATCATTTGGAGCTATGTTTTGTTGAGATGTCCCTTGTTGCTGATTTGCTTCTTTACTCACTTCACCCTCTGCGCCAGTAGTTGTCACCATCAAGGCTTGGTTCAAAGCACCATTGAAGCACATAGATTGGTTGTGAGGTTCATTGCATGGGAAAAACCAATCATACTCTTGAGCTATATTGTTTTGGACTGGCACTAATGCTTTAGAAGCATATGCAACATTGGGGTTATAAGGCTGAAATGGTCTATTGGTGGGAGGCCTTACTTGGCTTTGATTTTGATTTGCAGCATGAGATGGTGACCTATTTTGTTGGTATGGGGGCCTAGCCTAGTACTGCGCTTGAGGCTGATACGGTCTAGCACTTTGAGCTTGTTGTCTTTTGATAGTCACCAGCTCATTTCCAAGGTTCTGCAACTATTTCATAACCTCTTGGATTTCATTTGAAGCACTAGAGGATGAAGTAGAAGTTTTATTTGAATTTTGATTTCTAAGAGTGGGAATAGGAGACAAAGTGGGTGCTTGACTAGTGCTTAGATTTTCTAAGTTTGGATACAAGGGCATGGGAGGCCTAGGAGCTAGCTTACCAGCTTGAATAAGATAGTTTTCAGCCCTAATGGCAATGCTATAAGGAACAGGTAAGGTTGTGCCTCCCATAGATTGAATTAACATAGAAATATAAGAATTCAAAGCCTTAAGATAGTATAGAAAAGCACCTTCAGTCTGTTGGCCTGATGGCCACTAGAATTCTATCCCAAGACCTTTGAAATCTGAAGTTGAAGTCATTCAGCTGCTCATTGGGAGCTCTCTTGATAGTTTTCAATTGTTCAAGTAGAGACAAATTGTCTCCCTTCTCTCCAAATTACTCATGGGGAACTATGCATAACTGATTCCAATTTTGGATAGAACCAGCTGTAAGGCTCCTAAACCATTGCAATTCCTTCCCTTTGAACGAAGATGCCAGCAATTTGACTAACAACATCCATTTCATTTATCTCATGGATTGCACAAACGTTAGCAATGTCTTTGACATGATCACCAGGAGTGGTATGATTTTCTCCAATGAAAAATGGAATGTTCTTCAATGCTGCAATTGGAACTGGATTCTGTGTATTGAGGGCAAGTGGGCTGTTGCCAGTGAAGTTGACAAATGGATTCAGTTGTAGATGTCACCATTCTGATTGGCCTGAGAACCCTTGTTGATGCGAGAAAAGGTCTACCAGGTGGATGTGTAGACAAAGCCCGGTTAGGTGGAGATGGTGATCTTCGTGGTCTTCTTCCTCTCCTTCCTCCTCCTTGGTGATAGCTTACAAGTGGAAAAATATCCCCTCTTCTCGAGTATCAAACCTGGTTCTGAATTCTTCTCATGCATGCCTGGGTAACTTTTGGTGCTACACCGCTGAATTCTACCCCTTTGGAGTCGCTAGATGTGTTAGAAAGTGAGCCTCAAAAGGCTAGATTATGCCAGGTTACACACCAAACCTGAAAAATATTAAAAATAGAATTTTTAAAGACCTGTATTTTTGAGATTTTAGGGTTTGGAATATGATTTGGAATGACAGTCCTGAAAACCCAAAAATGCCAGATTTTTGAAATCTCGAAATCTAAAATTCAAAAAACCATGAAATTTTGAAAGTCAAAATCTCAAAAATATAAGAATACCCTTTTGAAGATTATCTACCAATCTATTAACTGGTGAAATTTTGACATGTTTTGAGCAAGTTAAGCCCTTGAAAAATGATTTCGGGGTTCAGGCTGGGAGATGCAAATATCTCGAAATTTGTAAAAAACTGCAATTTTTTAAGTGCTGAATTTCATAAAAACTCCTTCAAATTTTTTGATGGAATGACCTCTTGGTCCCACTGGGTGTGCTAAAACTATTGATGTCAAATCACAGCACCCCTGAATTTCTACAACTTGATGGGTTGAGACTCTCAGTGTGATTGCATAACATGGAGCTTTCCCCAAGTGTGGGACCTTGCGAAATCGGAAAAGCTCTCCGGATGAAGGCCGGTTCCTATTCCTCTGTTCAGATGCACATGTAAAAAATGTAGAGGGTTTACTCAAAACCTAAACTAACTTGCCAAGGAGATAGGGTAAGAAGATGCATAAAAATAAACCTATACTAACAGAGGTGATGTACCGAGGAATGAAGAACACCTGTCTTGCCAATAAACACAAACCATCAAAATACAATGCAAGATCATGCACAAATAACAAAAATTGTAGTGAAAGATCAGGAGGATGCAAATGAACACAGAGAGGGTTGAGAATCATCCACATACATGTGTTATTTGCTTCAAAGATTGATACAATACACTACAAAATGCCAAGAGGTAAAGTTGCATTACAGTTTTAGATGGGAGGTTTGAACTCCACAAATTCACCTAGCAAAGAGAAGAAGGGAGGGGCAAAACAAGAATGTCCAACCTTTAGAAAGAAGCCCCTCCTTACAATTTATAGGAAGAATGAGAGAGGGAAGAGAGAGAGGAATTCAAAACCTACCCCAACCACCTCCAGATTGCATTTAATTCATCTCATTATGATGGTAGGTGAGAACCCTAGCAAACTTAAAAGTGGAAAACTGTATTTTGCATTTTTAAGAACTTGTTCCCACCCAATTAAAGATATCTACTTATAGTTGGACAGAGGACCTCGTAAGCTTTCTGAAAAGTTCAACCTTGCATGAATTTGAGCTCCCTGTGAAAAGTTATGGCCATCTAAATATCTGCGCCAGGGTCTGCTTCCTGTCAGTGCTCAAAATGTTGCGCCTCCTGAAGGTGCACCTTGGCGCATCTGTGTGTGTGTCAAAATCCCTTTACCTACACCATAGGTGCATCTATCTTCATGTCGACATCCATTTTCATACACCCTTTACCTGCACCTTGGTGCATCTATCTTCATGTTGACATTTATTTTCATGTGCCCTTTACCTGCGCCTTGGCTCATCTATCTTCATGTCGACATCCATTTTCATGCACCCTTTACCTGTGCCTTGGCGCATCTATATTCATGTTGACATCCATTTTCATGCACCCTTTACTTACACCTTCGCTCATCTATCTTCAGGTTTTCGGCGTTTCATTGCATGAAAAAATGTTTCTTGCATGTTACATGTCTCATGTTTCCTGAAACCCAAAACCTGATTATCATTGTGTTGGGTTTTTGGAACTTTCGAGCATCGAAACATGTTTTTCCCAAAGCACTTTTTATGTCGCTTGTTCCTCGAAACTTGAAACCAGATTTCCTAACCATTGTGTTGGGTTTTCCGAACTTCTGAGCATCAGAACATGTTTATCCCAAAGCATGTTTTATGTCTCATGTTTCCTGAAACACGAAACCCGAAACCTAAATTGAATCAAATCCTTTATATCAGGTTTTCAGATGCTCCAAGCATGATGACAGGTCATTAATGTCCAGTTGTCTAGCAGTCGGTACATGTGTCAAATGAGGTGTAATTAATGCTAGGCTATTATAAATAGTTAATTTTTCCACGTCATTTGTTACCATTCATTTTTGTTACATTGGATTTTTGTTGATGCTTCCTCTACCTCCAAACTCGATTGAGCTTCTCGATTGATTTTGCCAGTCATTTTTGATCATTTTTCAAGCTAGTTCAGGTATTCTTCTCTTATTTCTTTTTAGAAGCTTTTTGGGTTATTTTGCGAAGTGTTTGCTTGGGGTTTCCATTTCTTTTCTTTCTTCATTATTGTTTTAGGGTTTTGGGTTGTTTTTCTTGTTTCTTGTCTTTTTCATGAGGGCTCTTGTTTGAAATTTACCCCTAGGTTATTTACTTATTTTTCATAGGTTGTAACTTGTAGATTTCAAAATGATTCTAAAAATTCCTAAGTGATCATGAGGTGGAAATTTCTCATGTTCTGATGCATTAGAAACTTGATATACTTGTTTTGGGTTTTGCAGGGTGTTTTACATTTCACTCTTTCCACCTTGTTTCAAGTTTGGCTACCTTCTTGACATCCATCAAGATCCGTAGTGTGTCGGAGAGTTCTACCTAATCGACATCCTCTAGTTTCTACTATTGTATCGAGGTTTCCTACTTGTCTGACACTTCCTCACTTCTGAAGTGTGTCAGGTTTTCATTGATGCTCAACATGTCTTGACTTCTGACATACACTTCAATTTGTTAGGTTTCCAAAGGTGTTTTGCAAGTTTCAAAATCCGAACAGTGTGGCAGGTCTGTGCACCTTATTCAACAAAATTTCAAGCCTGATTGCTCTTCTAGAAATCATCAAGGCATTTCTTCTTCGAGACTCCTCATGTCAGACCCCGGCCAATCTAAGGATAAGTCAGGAAAGATGAAGTATAAATATCAGAAGATGGAATCTTCTTCTTACATAAGTTGCAATTACAACATTTGGGACACATAGCTTGGTAATATAGATATGGAGGACTTCTGGAAGAGAATTGAGGATTCTTCTCAGAACTCCTAGATGAAGTCGATAGCAGGCAGTGGTCTCCCTCTTGCAGCAAGATTTCCAATATCACCTCAATGCCCTGAATTCATCCTGGCCTGCGCTTCTAACTATGACTCAGCCTCCTGCTCAGTAAGAAATCAATAAGGAGATTCTATAGGAAATTAGATGGAGGTTACTTTGATCAACTCCTAAGGTTGCACAAATTTTTGGAGTATGTTGAGTTAGACCTTAAATAAGCACAAAAGACCTAGGACAAATATTAGGAAGACTGCATCAAGCATGTAAATAAGAAGTTCTTGATCAAGGCTAAGCCAGTTGTTTCTAGGTTTCCCAAGTTGGTCCCTAGAAGTGATTTTATTATTGAAATCAGTGATATCATCACCCTACCAAGTCATTTTTTTGGGCTCAGATTTCTAAGGGTGGATGTACCAGTTCATGGTCGTCATAAAGAAGAATGACCAATGGATTGATTGGGGTAGCCTAATAAGTGACGAGATAGATTCCCAAATGAAAACAATGTTGTCTACCGGAAAGTTCTATATGATGACATACATCACCTATGCAACATCAGGCATGAGAAATTACCTAGGGATAAATGCAAAGGGAAACCGAGAAACAGAACACATATATTGGTACTTCACCCAACTAACAATAAAAGGGTTTGAAGACCGATATAGAAGAATGAATGACACCTTATTCTATGAAAATATTTGCAGGTTGGATCTTGATCTGAGGAAGAGAAGGGTTTCTGATGAAGCATGGGCCGAAGTGTCAAAATGGGGTTGCATCTTCTTACAATTCAAGAAGTTTACTTATCTTTGGGTGGTAAGGTTCCATGGTAATCCTTTCCCTTTACCCAGGTTCCCAGGTGACAAACTAATCCTCATGGATTTAGTCAGACAATTGTTGGATTTTCACAAATTCCAACAAAGTAGGCACAAAGCCATCATCTCCTTCCCTATTTCCATTGGAAGGTATACATGCTCTATAGTGGTTAAGGCCAAGAATGTGGTGCATGAGCTTCAGGAAAAATTGAAGAAACATATGAAGCTCAGGGAGGGATTCAAAATCTGAGGAGTCCTCAAGTCAAATGGAACATTGTATCTATATGTGCCCAATGTGGAAGACATCTGGGTTGATCTTCGGGATGAAGTTTTCCATCCAAAGAAGAGCAAACAATAGACTGCACTTGAATAAATTTAGATGTTAGACCTAGCTGATATCCCTGAAGGCACCATGGACAATGAGAGTGTGTTAGACACTAGGTATAAACAATCAGATGGAGACCAACTCAAATTCCCAGCTATTGATTAGTCTGTTGCTGAAAAAGATTCTATCACTGAAAGAGTTGCTCAGACTCTTATCCATAACAAGGCACAACTCATTTCTTAGGGAATGAGTTATAAGGAAAAGATATTTTCAAAAATATCCACTCTAGAAGTGGGACCCTCTAAGGGAGAGAGGGAAGAGGATAACAGCCCTACCAAGTGGTAGATAAAATTTAAGTTTTTCAGAATGGGAGAAAAGCAAGGATCCACATCATCTGCCACTCCTTCACAAACAGTTGAGGTACTAGATTCACCTCCTCCACCAGAACAAGGAAAAATTCCTTCAGAAGATGAGGTTGGTCAACCTCTTGTTTCTCCTTTTGATGATTTCTCATCAGAAGTAAGTCTTTCTCTTGCTTCTCAAGCTTTGACTTTAGAATCTTTACCTCCTCTCTCCCAATCTTCCTCATCTCATATTTCTATGCCACTTTCATCAGCCATGGCCAACATCTTCTCTGACCTCTCACCTCTCTCTATTGGACCTAAGATGGCTCATAGATATGCCTCCTCCTTCTGCACCTTCATTCACTTAGTCTATTCCCATAGTCACCACACTTGCAGTCATCACTACTCCACAAGTAAACCTTCCTCCACCTATAGATGTAACCATAAATCCTTTGATAGGGGCAACTGCTTCCACTATACATCAATGGTTAATTTATTAGACCCTAAGGAAGAGGAAGGTGGTAGTTCCTCTACCAGCATTCGACTTCAGTTCACTCAAGGCCTCTCCTGCCGAATCTACCAAGAAACCCAAAATGGTTTCAAGGGTTTTAGTGGATGTCTCAGGGCATAAATTTGTAGAGATTGCCACTCCTGTAGCCAACAAAACTAAGGAGGATATAGCGGTTACTAATTATCAGATTACAAGGGTTGATCTGGGAAAAGTAACAATAGAAGGGGCACAACAGGATGCCCAAGATGCCATGAATGTGTTGTGCCAGAAGCTGAAGGAAACAAAGGTGAGCAGAGATGAGCTTAAGGAGAAAGTTGAATAGTTAATGGAAGTATTACTCAAGATCTCAAAGCCTTCTCAATCAACAACGTCATCTTCTACCCCTACTCCTATCAGGTTCGATTTCTCATTGGTACCTATGATTGAAAATATCAACAAGAAGGGGGAAATGGTCGATGAATGGATTCAGAGGCTGCTCCTACATAGAAGAGAGGTCATTGATGACACAGTAATGGAGGTTTATAAATCCTTGGAGGAGATAAAGAAGGATGGTGATAAAATGGATGATGAATTTTCACAGGAAATCAGGAACCTTGAGTTAACTTTTGAGGCTCTCAATGCACTGAAACAGGTTCCATCCCATATCTTGATGGAAGAAGGGATCATTCCACATGGGGATAAGCATTTCCAGCTAACCAAAGCCATCAGATTCAGGATAAATATTCTCAGTGAAGCTTGTAGGAAGTTGAGGGAATCTAGAGATCAGTTGGTCAATGCCACCAATGACATAGAAGAGGAGTATCCAGGATCTTCACCAAAGGGTTGGATGAAAGCTCGAATATTTTACCTACTAACGATCTCTATAAAAAAATTCAAGAATCAATTTAGCATGAACCAGCTTCTGACTTCAATCTAACAACCATTGATAAGTTCATAAGGATCGAGAATGTTTTGGAATCACTAAGGAAACTCAACAAGAGATTGAATAAACTTCCTAGCAATGCAAGTGACACTCAGGAAACTTGTGAGGTTCTAAGTGATTATTCTAGTGCACCAGATGAAGCTGAGATGCAGGGCATAATCTGGAAGTTCCAAGAATTTCGTGACAAGTAGGCTTCACTGGAGGAAGACAAGGATGATGAAACAAAATAAGCATAATGTTTCATGTCATTTTCATTCAGAGATTGACATGTCTTTTTCATTTTCATTTTGTCACATAGGAAGCAAATTTTGATTTTTTCTCCTGCATGAGAGTCAAGAAAAATAGGATTCTTGTTAAATGACTATTTTCTAGGATTTATCCTATTTTCTCTCTGCTCTTTCCATTATAAATAAGGGATGCTTGTGCATTCCAAAGGAGATGATTTTTAGAATATTAAGAGCTATTGTGAAGAAGAAGAAAAACTTTGTATTTTCTTTTTAATCATTGAGGAATAGAAACAGGTGTTATTTTGCAAAATTTGTGTTGTGGGATTCATCTATCTTGAGATATTGTTCTTACGTCCAAGATCTTAAGCTATTCTTTGTTTAGTGTTCTTGATTATTTTAATCGTTTCAAATATTACACTCATTATCTAAAACTCGTATAAGTATTTCTTGATCTGTGTTTGCTTGAAAGAAAATACATTCCTCTCATTCCCTTCCCACTTTGTTTCCTCTATAATAGTTTCCTTTCTAATCCATTCTATTCTAAAGCTGTAACATCTCCATCTCGTGTTGATATGGATTTTGGGATTGTATCCCAACCCCAGTGGTTATAATAGTGTGAATATTGTACATATTATCTCTATTGTGTTTTAGATTAGTAATAAACATGCTGCCTCACCTATCTTTGAGGAGGAATTTAATCCCGTATACTGTGGTTGAATCTTATATTTTGGCCTGATAAAATATCCAACCAAAAGTTTTTTGGTGACTCCATTGGGGAATATAGATTTATAAGACTAAGCTTATCCTATTGGTGTTTGGTTACTCTGTATTTTCCTTAGATCCATTTTCTAGTTCAAGCTGGCTAGAAAACTCTTCACTCGATCAAACTAAACCAGGGGTGAAACTGATCTATTCTTTGATCTACTTCAACAACGAAATTTCAGACTTTCCCCCAACTGTGTTGTATCTAGCCAAGTAAGAAGTTCTTCGTCCTATCCGAAGAACTTCAGGTTCCTCAAGAAAAAGAAGCTTCTGCAACCTTCCATGCATTATTCTTATCTGATACTCAGATTCTTGTGTGCACTTCATTCAGAAGAATGGAAGCACAACCTGTGCCTTGGGGTATGGCTATTGGTCCTCTTTCCCTAATTCTGTCGTTGCATGATCTACCACATGGATCTCGTAAGAATATTCCTAAGTTCAATGGTGATGGGAAGAAACACCCTAATGAACACATTGCTTCATTCTTTGTCACATGCGGTGTCCTTGGGGTGGCTCATGAAGATGTCTACGTTTGAATTTTCATTGAAATGTTGTAGGGTGTGGCAGTAGAATGGTTCTACCATCTTCCAAATGCATGCATTACCAACTGGGCTACCATGAGATCTGTATTTGAAGGAAGGTTCAAACCAGCTGAAGATTCTCATGACTTGTTAGCACAACTTACACATATGAAGAAGGAGTCTCATGAACCCATGTGAGACTTCGTGGAAAATTTTAACAAACTGATTCAGAAGATTTTTGTACTAGCCATTCCCACTCTTGAAAATTAGAAGTGTTTATTCATCAACACTTAGATCCCTGATATGAGCTTCTTATTAAGAAGATTTGTTATCCTTGATTTAGCTACTACTCAAGCTACAACCACTAAAATAGAAGATGATCTCATTCTGGCCAACAAGATCAGAAAAGAGTCATCTAAGCCTAAAATTCATATTTCTTATCAAAGTATTACTAACCCTATGATTTAGAAGATGGAAAATGACTTGATCACTTTGAAGAAATAAATGTCTCAACAAGTGACCAACATTCCTTCTTGAGATATTCCTAGATGGAATTTCAATAATACCAATGGCACTCCCGTAAGAGATAGGAATCGGTTGACTACTGCTCCAACAAGGCTGGCCATTGAAGCTCCCCTTATCAACACAATAGTGGAAATAATTGAGGAAGATGAAGAACCAGAAGATCAAGATTCTCACGAAGCTTTTAAAGCTTCAGGATATGTTGATGAGTCTTTTGACGATTCAGCTGGCGACTCCAACATTGGGTACTTGGAATATGAGGAAGACCAATGTGAACATGATGGTCAGTCATTTGTAGTTTTCACTTGAGCTCAATCTCAAAACCCTAGAAAACCAGTTGAAGGCTCTAAGGAGAAGGGTAAAGAAGCTCCCATGGTTATGGGTAAAAGAGGCTCTCCTATCTCAGCACAAACTTAAAAAGAGACAGCTAAAAAGGTAACCTCTTCTTCTAATTCTCTTTCTTCTACCCCCAAGACCAGTACCTCGGCTCAGACCAGTGTAACCAGAACTGAGCCCACCATCATTCCTTCATATACCACTTTTGACATTATTAATCATGCAAAGAAAACTAAAATCCAAATGTCGGAAGCTGAGTACCTCCAGTCAAATCCTGAGAAATTTGAGAAACTTTCCAAATTCATTAGAAGCAAGGTTGTTATCCCTTCATCTCAAAAGGCATGTTGCCTAATCCCACTCAGCCTTTGCCTCAGGATAATATGACCTCTGTTGCTTCTTTGGGAAAGGTTGAACCTTTTTATTTTTTCTTACTTATAAACGGGTTTAAACTAAGCAATTGCATAATTAACTCAGGAGCCTCTGATAACGTGATGCCCGTAAAAGTAGCCCATGCCCTTGGACTTACCTTAACTAAATCTTATGGGTGGTGTTACTCCATGGAAACCAAACAAGTCCCCTTGATTGGCCAAATCAAGGATGCACAGTTTGCATTTGTCGCATTCCCAGAAAAGAGAGTAAAAATGACTATCCTAGTTGCTGATATCCCAGCTGCTTATGGTATTCTCTTAGGAAGAGGTTTTTGCAAATATGTCAGGGGAGAAATTAATATGGACTTGACCAAAGCTTAAATTCTAGTGAATGAATTTCCTCGTGTCCTCCACCCTAAAACACAAGCGAAGTACCTAGTCACTAAATTAGATGACCCCAAATCTCAAATTCTCTTCAAAGATGCAGGCTTGGGAAATTATTTCATGACATCTGGAAGGTGCCTTCTGTAGAAATCAAGGAATAAGATCCTAATATTCTATTTGGACCCTCAAGTTTGACAAGAGTATGTTCAACTACTGGATCAGGCACTGGCGTGGTTCTTATATCTCCAGATTTCGATATCTTTCCCTTCACCTTCAAACTGCAGTTTGACAATACTAATAACACGGCCAAATACGAAGCCTTGTTATTAGGATTAGAAATGGCAAGGAAAAAGAGGATCCAAAATCTTAAAGTGCAGGGAGATGCTAAGTTGATTGTAAATCAAGTAAAAGGGATCTATTAGGTAAAAAATGATCACCTAAGGCATTACAAGAATAAGGTTTGGAACAGCATAGAATGCTTTGATGCTTTTTCCATTAAACTAGTTTTGAGAAATTACAATGATAAAGCTGACTCTTTAGTTGTGTCTGCATCTCTTCTCCTTCCTCACCCAAAGTTTAAATAGGACACATATACCATTGAGATTTTATATCATCCGAGTGTCCCAGATAATTTAGCATATTTGCAAGTGTTCAATGATGATCAACATGTATTGTCTTCTCTTGAGAAAGCTGATAATTTTAGCGAGTTTCATTTTGAAGGATCAGAATCAGCTTTCCTTGAGTCTGTCTCAAATTCATATCAAGAGATTGGTGGTGAATTCATCCAGCTCAAAGGTAATAAGATTTTGAAAGGATTAGTTTTGTTGTAAGGCTTGTTTGACAAGCATGACCATTTTATTCAAGATAAAAGGCAAGTTGAATGTGCTTCCTCATCGGAGGTAGATCAAGTTAATCTGGGCTCTTCTGATTAACCATGGATGGTAAACATCAGAAAATGTTTTTCTCCAGAGGAGAAAGGAAGATTCACTTCACTCCTGGAGAGATATATGGACATCCTAGCATGGTCATATGCAGATCTGAAGTCTTTCAAGCCTACGGATGTGCAAAATAGCATCCCTTTGAAGTTTGATGTCAAACCTTACAAGCAGAAACAAAGGCATTACAACCCAAAGATCTCAGGGATATCCTTGTAGAAATTCAAAATATGTTAGACACAAGGATTATCTTCCCAATCCATCATTCTACCTGGGTTGCTAACATCGTCCTTGTTAAAAAGAAGAATGGTGAGATTCAAATTTGTGTTGATTTCCAGAACCTTAATCAGTCTTCATTAAAATACAATTACCCATTGCCTATCATGGATCAAGTGTTGTAGACTATCATTGGATCAGAAATTTTATCCATTCTTGATGGATTTTCGGGGTATAATCAGGTTGAGGTGACCGTTGAGGATCAAGATAAAACAGCATTCACCACCCCATACAAGACCTTTGCTTACAAGAGGATGCCTTTTCGTTTGATTAATGCTGGAGCCATGTTTCAAAGAGCTATGGACTTAGCTTTCAAATATTTGATGGGAAAAATCATAGTTGTATATGTGGATGACTTGACAGTCTTCTCTAAGAAGTGAAGTGATCATTATGATCACCTGGAGTAGGTACTATTAAGTTGCAGGTGTCATGGGATTTCATTAAATCCTAAAAATTCCATGTTCGAAGTAACAGAGGGTAAGTTTCTGGGTCATATCATGACTAAAGAAGGAACCAAGATTGACCTAGAGTGGGTGAAGGCCATCTAAAGCCTCACCCTACCTACAAGCAAAACTGGGGTGCATTCCTTTTTTGGAAAGGTCAATTTCCTAAGAAGATTTATACCTGAACTTTGTCAATAAAACCAAGGATATCCTTAGGATGATGAAAGGTAATACTCCATTTTGATGGAGCAATGAAGGGAAACTTGCTTTTGAAGAATTCAAAAGAACAATCACTCATGCTCCTATTCTAGTATGCCCAGACTTTGAGAAGTATTTCATCATGTACAGGTATGCTTCCGCACATACAGTATCAGTCATCCTGATGCAGGAGAATGAAGAAGGAATCAAATCTCCCATTACTTTCATGATCTGCCCACTAAAGGAACATGAATTGAAGATGTCACAAATTGAAAAGCATGATTATGCAGTGGTGAGAGCAGTGAAGCATTTCAGGTATTATGTGTTGAGTTCTCACACTCTCATTCTTGTTCCTGATACTGCATTTAAGTCCATTTTGACTCAACAGGAGTTGGGTAGTCAATGGGGTAACTAGATAGCCAAAATCCAAGAATATGACTTGGACATCAAACCTACTAAGTTGCTATGAGAAAGAGGCCTGTGTCAATTGATCGCAGAAATCAATTCTGAGAAAGAATGTGAAGAAACTGAAGGTACTTCTTTAGAATTTCCCATGGTACTTTTTGTAAGCATGACCGATGAATGGTATGCAAATATCACTTTATTTTTAACTTACGATGAATTTCCCTAGCATTTAAGCCAAAAATAAAAAAGGAAATTCAAATTAAGGTCCACAAGATACATTCTTTGGGATAATGGTATAAATAAGAAGGGTATTGATGGTGTATTCTTGCGTTGTGTTGATAAGTCTCAATAGATAAGGTTGCTAGAATCATTCCACACTCTAGCATGTGGAGGACATTTCTCTTCCTCTGTAATGGCTTACAAGATCCTACCGGCCAGATACTATTATCCTACTCTCTTTCGATATTTAGCATAATGGGTGGCTAACTATGAAGCTTGTCAGCATTTCGTTGGTCGTCCTAAGCTGGAAGCTCTTCCTTTGAAGTTTGTGATAATTGAAGAACCATTTCACCAATGGGGAATTGATTTCATTGGAGTATTGAATCCCTACCTCTAGGGCCAATAAAAATTATGTTCTCACAACCATATACCTATTTCACCAAGTGGGTGGAAGCTACACCAATCAAACAAGCAACTTCCGAAGCTATGTGCAACTTTCTCAACAATAATATAATTGTTAGATTTGGCATACCTCACAAGATTTTTGCCGAAAATGCTTCCAATTTCTCATCACATGAGTTGACAGAATTTTTCTATGGATTTGGGATCACGTTGGCTCACTCATCTGATTATTACCCCCAAGGCAATGGTCAGGATGAATCAAGCAACAGAAACTTGGTGAGCATAATCATAAAGATGGTTGATGAGAATAAGAGGACATAGCACAAAGAATTATATGATGCATTATGGGTAGATCAGATTACTCCTAAGAGAGAAATTAGATGTCCCCATTCCATGTGTTATATGAAATTGATGTTGATATTCCTATCTCTGTAGAATTACCAGCCTTACGATTGGCTAAAGCAATTGAGGATGAAACTTTTCAAAGTTCCATTGAGAAAATGATAATGTACCTAGCCAAGCTTGAAGAAGAATGAAGAAAGGTGGTGGATCACATTGTAGATCATCAGAGCAAAGTCAAAAAGATATTTGACAAAAAATCAAAGCAACGCAATTTCCAAATTGGAGATCTAGTACTTCTCTGGGATAAGAGAAGGGAACAAAAAGTGATGCATGGCAAGTTTGATTCTTTATGGAAAGGTCCTTTCAAAATCCATCAGCTGATTGGGGAAAGTAGCTTTTGTCTATCATATCTTGATGGAGATTTTCTCCCTCTACCTTTCAGTGGTCAACATCTGAAGCTGTTCCATCAGTAATGCCAAATCCTCTCTTGCACTGTATTATAATTTATTTTCTGTTGTGTGTTTGCTTTATTTATTTATTTCTTTCTTTCTTTGTTTTTATTTTTTCTTCTTCTAATCCCATAGCCCAATGGATAAATATTTTTGATACATGAATTCTCTTCCTTTGATGTCTCAAAGAAAGTCCCCAACTTGAGCCAGTTGTTATCTCGCTTTAGTGATTCCAGCTAAAAATGAGATAACCATAGGAAAATTTTTAGACAAATCTCTTAAAAATTCCCATTGAAAGAGATTTTAAGGTTTTCAAGTGTTCATTGCATGAAAACATGTTTCTTACATGTTACATGTCTCATGTTTCCTAAAACCCAAAACCCGATTATCTAAGACCATTGTGTCAGGTTTTTGGAACTTCCGAGCATCGGAACATGTTTTCCCCAAAGCAAGTTTTATGTCTCTTGTTCCCTGAAACCCAAAACCCGATTGCGTAACCATTATGTCATATTTTTGGAACTTCCGAGCATCGGAACATGTTTTTCCCAAAGAATTTTTTATGTCACATGTTTCCCAAAACCTAAAACCCAAATTGAATAAAATCCTTTGTATCGGGTTTTTGGATTCTCCAAGCATGATGACATGTCATTAATGTCCAGTTGTCTGGTAGTTGGCACACATGTCAAGTGAGGTGTAATTAATGCTAGGCTATTATAAATAGTCAAATTTTCCACGTTATTTGTTACCATTCATTTTTGTTGCATTGGATTTTCATTGATGCTTCCTCTACCTCCAAACCTGATCGAGCTTCCCAATTGATTTCGTCAGCCCTTTTTGATCATTTTTCAAGCTAGTAGAAGGTATTATTCTCTTCTTTATTTTAATAAAATTTTTGGGTTATTTTGTGAAGTGTTTTCTTGGGGTTTCCATTTCTTTTCTTTCTTCATTACTATTTTAGGGTTTTGGGTTGGTTTTCTTGTTTCTTGTATTTTCATGAAGGCTTTTGTTTGAAAAATTTCCCCTAGGTTATTTACTTGTTTTTCATAGGTTGAAACTTTTAGATTTCAAAATGATTCTAAAATTCCTAAGTGATCATGAGGTGGGTATTTCTCATGTTCTGACACATCAAAAACCTGATATACTTGTTTCGGGTTTTGTAGGGTATTTTACATTTCACTCTTTTTGCCTTGTTTTGGGTTTGTCTTCCTACTCGACATCCATCAAGATCCGTAATGTGTCGAGGAGTTCTACCTGCTCGACATCCTCCAATTTCCACCATTGTGTCAAGGTTTCCTACTTGTCCGACACTTCCTCACTTCCATAGTGTGTCAGGTTTTCATTGATGCTTAGCATGTCCTGACTTTTGACATACTTTTCATTCTATCAAGTTTCTAAATATGTTTTGCAAGTTTCAAAATATGAATAGTGTGGCGGATCTATGCACCTGTTCAAAAAACTTTCAAGCTTGATTGCTCTTCCAGAAATCATCAAGGAATTTCTTCTTCGAGACTCCTCATGTCAGACCCCAGACAATCTAAGGATAAGTTAGGAAAGATGAAGTATAAATATTAGAAAATGGAATCTTCTTCTTACATAAGATGCAATTATGACATTTAAGACTATAGACACCTATAATTACACTCGAGAAATTTAAATACTTAAATTGTGCTAATTATCTCCTTTCCTGTAAATTGATGACATATTTTCAATAGTGCTCATCTTCCCTTCCATTTTCATTAATTTATTACATTACACTAATTAATTAAGTCACCTATCCAACGCATACCCTAATTAATGACCCTTCGTTAATCAACACCTTATGTCTGGTCCAATTAATTATTATTAATTAATTAGTTTCCCTTCTCATTAAATCAATAAATCATTATTTAATTGGTTTAATTCCCTCCTAATGGTCCAAATCACACTAAAATCCATCTAAAAGCTTATAAAAGCTTGCACATGTATTAATTAATCATCTTGATTAATTAATACACCCCCTTTATCCACATGAGCCACTAGAAGACAAACTAAATCCTCCTAAAATTAACTCAATCCCTTCTAAACCCCCTTATCCATAACTAACTCTACATCTCCATTAGTCCCACATTCATGAGGATGTGTTGAATCCTTTATCCTTTGGACTATATAAACAACCCTCCCTCTACTTCTACACTTACACCTAAATCTCTCGAGAGACAAAAGAAAGCACATAGTTTCATACTAATAGCTTTTTGTCATTTTTGGGATCTCCATCCTCCATTTTTGAAGAGTTAAGCCTCACACCCAAGCATCCATTAAAGGATCAAAGCAAGAAAATATAATTTGATTACCATTGAACTACTTAGGTTCATTTTAATGTTAAATTAGGCAATTAATGGAGAATAAAGTTCATTAATTTACATTATGTTTTGATCATTTCAAAGTTATTAATGTTAAGGGTACAAATTGCTCATTTCTTCATCATGATAGTGCACATTTCTCATTTCTAGCTAGGTTAGGAAGTTATTTCTAGGTGGTAGTTTCTTTCTTTAAATTTAGCTAAATTGTAGAAATACATGCCCACATTTGGCACGCTCGGTGGGACCCTTAGTCCCATGGAATTTTAGTTTAAGTTTCATTGTTTTGGCTAATTTTTGATATACACATGTAGTAATTAATGTCCATTTTCTTGGAATTTTTGCTCATTTGATATCTGTAACTTCATGTTCATAGCCATGATTTTAATCAGTTATTACCATTCTTAAGCTAACTTGTCAAAATTTGAGATATTGTGAGTTTTCTTTTGTTTGCTGCTGTATTTTGGTTACAAGTCTAACGTAGGCACATTTTTAGGGGCACAGGCATGGTTTTCGTGGTGCAGGCATAGTTTTTTTGGTGCACATGTCTTTCTGGTGGCACAAGCGCACTCGTAAAACCTGTTACTCTAGTTACTGAACCCTAGTGCATGTGTGCTAACCCTGACACACACACCCTAACTAGCGCATAGGTGCACTAACCTAGGCACAGACGTCATTTTGTACTATACCTTCACTACATTTTGAAACCTATCATATTAGTGCACATGCCCTAACCAGGTCACACATGCTATTTTAGTGGCGTAGGCACATTTTTCTAGTAATGCGGTTGTTCTGTCTATTTTTATCATAGTGGCACATACATTGTTTTTGTGGTGCACACATCTCTCTGGTCGCACAGGCACTTGGTAAGTCAAAAAAATTCCACATAGTGGCGTAGGCACTATTTTTGTGGTGCATACGCTCTTTTTGTGGTGTACATGCCTCTCTAGTGGCGCAGGTGCATGGTAAGACAGAAACACAGAGAGTGGTGCACACGTCTCTCAGGTGGCACAGGTGCACTATAAATCAGAAACACACAGAGTGGTGCACACATCTTTTTGGTGGTGCACATGCATAAAAGGGGGTGCAGGTATATCTGTTTAATCTAGTTATTGTTACAAATTTTTAGTGCTCCTTTTGATCATAACTTTTGACTCATTAACCCGTTTTCAAAGTTTGAATAAGCGTTGCAAAGATAACAAAGTGTACTTTACGATGTAACTTCCAAAAGTTATATATCTTTTGTATACTAAATTCTATCACAAAACTCCCAAAATTCCCCAGAGACCTCCAAAAATGCAAATTACTAAAAACTACTAAAAAAGTGCAAAAAATTGGATTTCTAGAATTTTTCGATTTTCTTGGTTTTCTAATTCTTGCAGGTTTTATCTAATCACATACTCAATTTTGTAGGATGTTTTTACATGATTTTACTTGATTAAATAAACTTTTCATGTTTACTTATAGAAATAAGATCGTGTATGCTCTTCCCTCACGCCCCTTGGGGCAATCTTGGGAATCAAAAATGATTCTTAAGTCCTTTTTGATGCTTTGAGGTTGTTAGGAATATAAGAGTTGGAATTGGTTAAAATTTGCGTAGTTGAATTAAATTATTTTTCCATTTGGTATATTTTTGGATTTTAAAGACATCACATATGCTCTTCTCTTGCGCCCTTGGAGGATCTGGAGAATCATAAATGATGCCTTCTCTTTTGATGGAAAACTACTAAAAATCGTCACACAAGACCAAAATGTCATCACTTGTCAAAGAACAAACAAATCAAAACAAAATTCAAAAACTACTAATACAGGTGTTCTGTAGGTTGCCAAAAGATATTTCGAGAAAAGGACACCTAATTAAACAAGATAAAAAGAACAACATATTCAAAACACTATATTACATGTTTCAGAAAAGGGTAAGTCCCTCTCCGCTCAACTGGAACATAACCCCTTTGGCATAACACCTTAAGCTACAACAATGGGGGTGGTTCCAAGAACCCTGAAGTAGTCCACACAAGAGGGAACCTTGTGGATGAAACGGGAAGTGATCCACACTACCTACTTGAGTAGTGAT
The DNA here is from genome assembly GCA_019776745.2 of Taxus chinensis. NCBI lineage: Eukaryota > Viridiplantae > Streptophyta > Pinopsida > Cupressales > Taxaceae > Taxus > Taxus chinensis. The sequence continues at coordinate 71,281,660 of CM034148.1, read as the reverse complement.
TCCTTTGTGAGATAACATTATAAGTTGTCCCTATGCGACCCTTTTAAGTACACGATGGATGCATTTATTGCCCACTGTGCTTGAAGGGGGCAAAGTTGAGATACTCCCAAACTAGTCAGTGAGACTTTTTGGGTAAATTGTCTTGCTCATGGATAATCTTTGTAACACCTAGGACGAGAGAACCACCTAGGAAAATATGCTTTGCCAGGAGTTAACTTTGACCATTCTAAAACAGTGCTGAGTTGTGAACCATCTTTTATTGCAAAACGTGTGATGCGTTACTCTCACTTAGTTTTTACTTTCCTTAAGGTAAGGTGCAACTCTTTTTTGATCTACATCCTTAACATTCTTTTGAAACTTTTTTGATCAAAAGAATGGTGACTACCTTTGTGTTACCAATCAGTTTCTTCTGCCACTTTTTGTTTTGTTTACGCCCATCCATGTTTACGGTTGGGTAAGTTAAACGTCTAAAGTGTGTGGAGGCATATTTATATCATTGGTATCCTTTGTGATCTTGATACCCACATCTAGATCCTCATCATAGTTCATATTAATGCATCATTTGATATCCCTTTGACGTGTTACCTTGTTTACATTGTCTAAACACAATTAAGATACGTATGTCGTGTTTTTTCATAAATGTGATCTAAGTATCTGCATTGTGGCATTACGCTGCACACATTTTAACACATCCTCAATATACCTTGACTTGGTTTGGATTCAAACATTGTCCAAAATATTGAAGAGTGTCACTTACTTTGTTTTCATTGTTTCGATATGACTTTGACACTAATATCTTGCTTCTTCGTAAACCTTGATTAACGTGTCCAATTAGTGTGGTTATGTGGCTTACATTTGTAATCCTCACCCTTTAACATTTAGGTCTTGTTACTTGTTTGATCTTGTCGTGGTATCCTTTGATTGGGAGTCACATCTACCCTTTGTTAATATTTACGCCTTGTTCATTTCAAGCTTGATATAAATATTGACATTGTGTTGATCATTTTTACATTGGACTATCACTTTGCACACGCATTTTCATATGGTGTATTTCTTTGCTGATTGGCTTTTTGTTTCCCACTTGCATGATTGTTCCTTGTGATTATTCATTCAGAAAAAATATTTTCTAGGACAATCCCTCTCGATCTCATCGAGATTGCGTCATCACAATGTCTATTTTCCTTAGACCTTCTTCAGAAAAAATCTCACACACATCTCCATACTTACACAATGTCTAGCTGGTTGTCCTTATGCTACCCAAATTGACATGTCACTTCCTTCCCTTTGAAGGAGTTCCATCACACTATCTATATCTATACATTTGTGCTTAAAACAATGCCAAAAATGACTGACTATCGCGTGAATCCCCATACTTACAAAAATATGGAAGCTAGGTTTAGCAATTCAAATCAAAATATTCCCATTACAACTAAAACTCATTTGGTTCTTCGTGCTAGAAATCCCATATAGGTAACTCATTCCCCACCTTCATCTCATAGTTGGTGGTATGATTTGGATGCTTCTGATCCAAATTATTATTTGAGTTCCCCCCACTCTTCTTCTAATTCTAATCCACATTTTCTCTTCTTCTGAGGATTCTAATCCAAACATTTCCTCTTCTTTTGAGGATTCCAATCCCAACGTTTCTTCTAAATATTTTGATGATTTAGATCTAAACTACTATTCAAATTCATCTAATTCAACTCCTAATTCAACTCTTAAGTCATCTAATGCAACTCCTATGTCATGGTCCTCTCTTTCTTCACAGGACCCTTTTTATCAATTGCTTCAACGACGTCTTCTTCCTTTAAAGGTACATACAACTTCAAATCCCTCTAATCAAACATCTAATATCATTCTTGAATTGTAGTCGTCTCTTTCTTTGCAGGACCCTTGTTATTATTCATCTGATGTGATTCTTGAATCATGGTCCTCCCCTTCTCCGCAGGGCCTTCTTCGTTAATCACCCTTGATAAATCTTCCTTCTTTGAAGATTCGTGTGACTCAAAGTCCTTTGAGTTAAACATCTGAGTCGACCCATGTGTCGCAATCTACAGAATTTTGACTTCATCCTACTATTTTATAGATGATATACCATCATATAGGTAGGTCTAAACCACCTTCTTCTACTCCTGAGACATCTATTTCCACATATTCTTCATCCCACATATCATCTTCTTTTATCAATCATAATCAAACATCTTCTAAGTCTTCCACACCAATTGAACCTATTTCTTCCAATCAACCCCTGGTGGTTGATCAACAACTCATATTGATTGATCTCTTTCATAATGAAGAAATAATCAGGGCATTTATAGGGGCACATGAAGATATTCCTCTAGCAGATTACGAGGAAGGTTTCTCTTTAGACTTCGATGTGTTCTTGTATTGTAAGGAAAAGTTTGATTCCTTTTATCCAGAAACAAAGGAAGAGCCTCAAATCATGCAACTTGACCCTCCTCTTATTACTCCATCTTCACATTCTTCATTATGTGATGAAACTCTTTGGTCTTGCATTGATCCATGGCCTATCTTCTCATCACCCAATAACTCTTCGTCTATCATAATTCCTCAATCACAACCTCTTATGGGGTCAGGGCTAAGTAGCCCTTCATCTTCATCTAGGTGTGGGTCACCTTCTAGTAGCCCTCCCTCTTCTATTTGTGGGACATTTTTGAGTAGTCCACTATCTTCTATTCTTGGGGCACATCCAACTAGCCCCTTATCTCCTATGTATGGAACACCCTCAGGTATTCCTTCATCTTCTATTCTTGGGCCACATCCTAGTAGCTATTTTTCTTCTATTCTTGGGCCACATCCTAGTAGCCCTTTTTCTTCTATCTATGGGTCACGTCCTACTAGCCCTTATTCTTATATTCTTGGGCCACATCCTAGTAGCTCTTCATCTTCTATCTATGGCTCACCTCGTAGTAGCCCATCTTCTTCAATCCTTGGACCGTATCCTTTTCATCAATCACATCATCCTTCTACCAATGACCAGGGCAAGCCTACTATCATTTCTCTCATTCCTATCATAAATCATAAATGTTCTCTTTCTTCTCCTTCTTGAGGTCAGAAAAGACACAAGTTAACTTATAAGAAACCCAAACAGGTTCATTATCAAGCTCAGGTTAAAACTTCCAAGAGCTCAAAATCCCCCAACAACTTGAACAATCTCAGAGTTGTAAATCAAGTGCGATTCAAGAATGCACATCATCATAACCATCAAGTATGGCGCAAAGTGCATAAAATTCTAGATAGGGAAATCAAGCTCCCACATACAAAATCCTTGTTTCAGGATAAATCGTAGTCCTTTGTTGAGTGTAAACTCACCACGATCATTGAGATCGGGGAAAACATGACTCTTGATAAACAAACACGCCTAGTCTCCCTTATCAAGGAAGTAGCAAACATTGTTGTTGGATCTTATCACACATAGTGACTTTGTTAGTCCCAACCTCTTAAAACTGTCAAAAATCTAAAAAAAATAAAAATTTCAAAAATAAATAAATAAAACATTGGGAAAACAAAACAAAAATCAAAGGTACAAAGATCAAACATTACAATCAGGTGTTGTGTACACATGTATATTTCGTTCTTCCCTTCCTTGTTTATTCTTCTGTAAGTCTCCCTACCATTTTCATCCATTCAGTGATATTTTGGTTAGCTTATTTGAATGAATTTTGTGACATTTATCTCTATGGTATCCATTTGACCCTAGTCTTTTATCACCTTGGTAAATTAAAGAATGACTGACCTCTTAGAGATCCTATCACATTCAACATATAATAAACTTATTGTGAAGAACTGTTGTTGCAGACTCACAGCACCCCTGGATGTAGATCAAGCTTCTAGGTTGATGTTCAGGCATCCAGTGTGATTGCACAACATGGAATCCTTTCTCCAAGTGCGGGACTTGTAAAGATGAGAAAGGATTCTCCAGAGAAGGCTGGTTGCTATTCCTCTATTCAAATGCACACAAAAAATGTAGAGGGTTTACTAAAACCTAATCTAACTTGCCAAGGAGACAGGGTAAGAAAATGCATAGAATAAAACCTAAACTACAAAGGTGATGCACCGAGGAATGTTAGACACTTATTTTGCAAATTTAACACAGACCAAATAGATGCAATACAAACACCATGCACAGTTAACCAAACTGCAATAAGAGATCAAAATAACAGCAATGAATACATGAGAGGGTTGAGAATCAATCACAAACATATATATATATATATATATATATATATATATTGCTCAAAAGTAGATACAGTACATTGCAGTGGCCAAGAGGCAAAAATACTGGCATTACAACCCATATGGGAGGTTTGAAAGCTCCACAAACTCTCTTACAAGTGAGGGAAGAAGGGAGGATACAAAAAAAAATGTTTGACCTCTTAAAGGAGCTCCTCTTTACAATATATATGAAGAAATGAGAGGGGAGAGAGAGGAAATCCAGAATTTCCCCCAACCACTTCTTGGTAACATTTAAAATCATCTCATTATGGCAGAATTGGTAGATTCTGGCAAAATGGTGGGTTGTCTAAAAGGAGCGGCGAGCTGTCTGCTGCATTAAAGTTGGTTGTTGAAGCATTACTTTTGTCCATCACCACGCATTAGAGACGTTTTATTAATTTTCTCCCTCTAAAATACACCAAAATGTGAGATTGATCCCAGAATCATGTAGATAATTTAAACAGCTTTCCGTTGATATAAAGAACGTGTAAATCTGAGCTCTGGATTAAAAGATACAAAGATCTGAATATTTAGGGAACAAAACAGGCAAGAACAGGTTTTAAAATCTTTTCCCGGGCTCTGCCATCTGGACGACACGTGGCAGGCCCTGATTCGCTGAGTAATTCCCTCTCTCCACCTTTTCATGGGCTTTTCTTGTGGACCCCTTAAACTTGGACACATGGCACTGTTTCATTGGTTCGGATCAGTGCTCAAAAACTCACCCCTTTGACTTTTTGGACCTTTTTCCTTGGCGACACGTGTCATGCTGTGATTTGTCCACGGGCCTGCTGGATTTTCACGTCCACCGTGTCTTTTTGTCCCAGATGTCCTAGTGCTTTGCAGGATAGAATCCTCTGATCCGCCCAAAATGGGATTCCTCGTCCCTTTTCTGCCAGTGACATGTGGCATGATCTGATTGGCTTTCGGCTCCTTCGGCTATCCGCGTCCCGTGCGTCCCTTTGTCCCACTTGTCCTTGTGCTGAAGTTTCTTGTTTCGACCAAACCGGCCGGTTCGTGTTCCTTTGTCCCACTTGTCCTAAAAGTAGTTGGTCAGTTTTCTTCTCCCTTCATCCGAGTCAGCTTCTCGCGCCCTACGCGTCCTTCTATCCCAAATGTCCCAGTGCTACAGTTCTCTTTTTCAGGAGAACCAGCCTGTTCGCGTCCTCCGCGCACTCTTGTCCCGCTTGCTCCCGGTAAAGGACTTAGACAAATTTTTCTTTCTTTCGGCCAATTCGGGCATTTCATGTCCATTTGTCTTAGATGTCCCTTTTCTGTTTGGGCCGCCTAGAGGCTTTTTGGCTGATCCGCGCCTTCCGCGTATAATTGTTCCAACTGTCCCATGGCGGTCTTGAGCAGGACTTAGCCAATTTTACGATTTTCTCCTGAATTAATATACTTTCTTGGAACTAAAACTCTGATGCATGTTATCAAATTAACTCTGGGGGTGAAATTTGGATAACAATTTGGTGACTTTTCGGGGTCACCTACCTGCTAGGTAGAAGATCAGTGGCCTTTTAGCGATCCATTGGGCATGGAGTCATAAGCAATAACCTGAAATGAGCCTAATGTTGCAACTCCCTCTACGAGAGCACGCTAAACTGTAAAAACTCAATCTAGGAGCGATAAAACCTACGCTAAAGCACTTAGGGAAACTGAAACCTAACTACAACAAGACAATGTGCATACGCACTTAGAGAATTGAAATCTAGGCTAATATTTACAAGGGTGAACCTCTTTTTTTTTTAGTAGCAATGTTTGAGATAGATTCCATTTACTGGAATCTGCAGTTCTTCACCATCCAATGAGGCCAATTGGAAAGCATTGCTGCTCTTGCACTTCATGACCATGTATGGGCCACTCCAAATGGCATCAAATTTTGAATGCCTTCCCGGTTTTTCTCTGTTCGCATCCCATTTCAACACTAGATCTCCAACTTGAAAAGATCTATCCTTGGCCTTTCTATCAAAGGTCTTCTTGATCAAATCTTGATCCTTTTCCATTGCTTGGGATGCCTGATTTCTGATCTCTTGCAGCTCTATCAACTCTGCATATCTCACCTCCATGGGCTCAAATTCAAGTAACTCCAGCTGCTTCATGAGTTCCAATGTTGGCAACTCAAGTAACATGGGCAAGATTGCCTCTATTCCATAGACAATCCTGAATGGAGAGTTACCTGTGGATCTTTTGGGAGTTATCCTATAAGCCCATAAGGCTGATTTCAGTTTGGTATGCCAAGACCTCTGATTCTCATCAAGAGTCCTCCTAATGATCTTCAACAAGTTCTTGTTTGTAGACTCGGCCTGGCCATTACCCTGAGGGTAATAGTTTGATGAAGTGCTTAGGTAAATACTTTTCTTGACAGCCCACTCAGTCACCTTAGATCCAATGAATGCCAATGCATTATCAGAGATTATTGTGGTAGGTACACCAAATCTGGTTGTTATTCCCTCATAAAAGTCTAAGATGCTAGACTCATTTTCCTCTTTGAGTGCTACTGCTTCTGTCCATTTGGTGAAGTAGTCTGTGGCTGTCAAAATCCATTTATGCCCTTGGCTTGAATTGGGATTAATGACTCCAATGAAGTCCAAACCCCATTGCATGAATGGCTAGTCAACTGAGATTGGATGCAATGGAAGGGCAACAAGTCTTTCTTTTCCTGTGAAGAATGCACAATTCTTACACCTCTTAATCCATGCATAACAATCACTGAATATTTTAGGCCAATAATAACCAGCCTTCATGATTTTCAGAGTTGTTACTCTTAGTGCAAAATGGCCACCAGCTGGTCCACCATGAAACTCTTCCAACACCATTTGAATCTGATATGTGCTAATGCATCTCAGCAGCACTCCATTCACATCTTTCTTGAACTAAACTCCATCAACAATGGCGTACGGAACAGCCTACAACCTGAAGTGTATCCTTTGGGTCTTGTTCATCCCCGGAGGGCATAGGCCTGTGCTTAGGAAGTGCATAATACCTTGGGTCCAGCAGGGAGTCGGGGCAGCATTGTCATCTTCTTGATTGCCACTTGGCTCATGGCTGTCTTGGACTGTCAAAACAGCCTCTTCTTCGTTGCATACTTCCTTTTGCTTCCACAAAACCAGCTGCTCACACAGTCCTTTCCCTCTTACCAGCTTGGTGATCTTAATATCAATGTCATATTCCATGACATGGGTGATCCAACCTACCCTTTTCTCATTCAAATCCTTGTTGAGGAGGAAGTCCTTAACTCCAGCATGTGAGACCAGCAACTGGACCTTGTTGTTTGAGACTAAATGCTTGAATTTCTTCAAGCTTCTGATTACTGCAAGTACATGTTTTTCAATAAAAGAGTACCTCACCTCATAGTCATCTAAGCTCTGGCTGAAAAAGGCAATCGGCTACTCATCATTATCTTTGTTCTGCTGTACCAGAATGGCAAAAATAGTGTCATTGCCTCCAAATGCATAGAGGATGAAATCCTTGGAGAAGTCTGGGTTGATGAGGGTTGGTGCCTGAGAGATAGCTTCTTTGATTTCTTCGAATCTCTCCTTGCCTTCTGTTGTCCACTTAAAAGCCATGCTCTTCTTTAACATTTTGGTGATGGGCTTGACAAGGGGTGCAAAATCTGAAATAAACCTGTAGACGAAATTGATCCTTCCCAAGAAACTTTGAAGAGCCTTCTTATGACTTGGCAATGGCAATGGCAGTGCTCTTATGGCCTCAACCCTCTCTGGATCTATTGCTAGTCCCTTTTTTGAGACAATATGGCCAAGGAGCTTTCCTTCATGTGCAAGAAAGATGCACTTCTTGGGGTTTAAAGACACTCCAAACTTTCTACGCCTCTAAAACACTTCCCTGAGGTGAAAGAGATGGTCTGCTGCATTTTTTGAGAAGACAGTGATATCATCTAGATATATTAGCACTATATTGTTGATCAAGCCTTTGAATGCCATGTCCATTGCTCTTTGAAAGGTAGCACTGGCGTTGGACATCCCAAATGACATCTTCTTGTAAGCATATGTGCCCCATTTAGTTGTGAATGTTGTCTTGAATTGATCTTCTTCTTTCACCATCACCTGATTATACCCTGAGTAGCCATCTAGGAGAGAGAATCTCTCTTAACCAGATACTACTTGCAATATTTGTTCCATTGAAGGAAGCGGGTAATGATCTTTGAGAGATGCCCTATTGAGGTCTCGGAAGTCCACACACAACCTGATTTCTCCACTCTTCTTCCTGACCAGAACCAAGTTAGCAACCCAGCTTGAGTGCTTGATTGGGAATATAATGCTTGCCTCTATTAGCTTATTTAGCTCTTTCTTCATCAGAGGCTCAATGTGGGGGTTAACAGGTCTCTGCTTTTTCCTGATGGGCTTAGCATTTGGATCCAATTCTATGGTATGTTGTGCCAAATTCGGATTGAACCCTCTCAAGTCTTCATAGCTCTAAGCGAAGACATCTGGAAATTCTTGGCAAAGCTTTATGAAATCTGATTTCTCCTGCTCAGTGGCCACTTTACCAATTTGAAGTGTTTTTCCTTCCCTAACTGGAATTGGCTCTGAATCTTCCCTCTTGACCTGTATGTTAGCCTTTTCTTTGCGGAACTGGTCATTACAGTTGAAGATAGACTCCAACATTACTAAACCCTTGGGAAGCTTGTTTGTCCATAGCTGCACTACTTGATCCCCATACTGTTGCTTTAGTCTATCCTGATTCCTAGCTGAGAATTCAACTTCTTCTTGTAGGAAATTAACAATTTGCTGGTCATTCTCAAACACTTGCCAACTGACATTGTTATCCGGAACTGAAGGCCTCATAATCACGTGGATGTTTGGCTGTACCTTGTCTTGTTGAATGCTTTCCATAATGTCCAAGGCTTCCCCTACTACTGCAAGCCTGTCAGCAGCTTGATTCTCTTTCCTGGGAATGGATTCGATTCCAAAACCTTCAAAATCTTCCATGAGGTCCCACACCCTGTTCTTGTAGCACTTGAGTAGATCATTCTTGGCAGCATGCCGTCCCTTGACCTGATTTAAAATCAATTCACTGTCCCCAAAGACTTGCAGATTCTTTATTTTTCTCTTGATTGCCCAATGCATCCCTTGCACCAAGGCTTCATATTCAGCAATGTTATTGGAGCATGCAAATTGAAATCTAAAAGCTGAATAATACTTTATTCCTTGAGGTGAAACAAGCATGGCTCCACCTCCTGCACCTTGCCTACTCCTTGATCCATCAAGAAACAGCTGCCATACCTCATTGTCATCGTTATGGCTTGGCTTGGTGATGCTAGGACAGGTTTATTTTCTTTGTGTATATAATAGACTCCCAGCTCAGATTCTTCTACTTCTTGATAGGGATCAAAAGCATGTATCTTGTTTTCCCATTCATCAAGAGTTAGGTCTGGGATACTTCCAACCTTGGTGTCAGCCTCATCAGTACTAGGGTGATCTTCTTGATCAAATGCTGAGCAATTGGCATTAATCTGACTTGGAGTGTAAGGCTCTATATGGAAGTTTGCAATAGGTTTAGACCTAATTGTAGCCTTAGTTCCATACCTTGTTCTAAACAACATGTAAGACCAATCAGCAGACAAATAGCCTCCAATTTTGGCTGTGAAGTCCCGTGACAAGCAAAGGGCAAAGAGTGGTGGAAGGTCTATGATTGATACATCTTGTAAAACAACAACATTTGGACATGCATGCAAGGTAAGACTCAAATTTCTGATCACTCCAACTGTTGCTATTACTGTCCCATCTAGCTGCACTACCCCTTTGGATGTTGTTTCATACTGGAGCCCTAGTTGATCAACTATTTACTTGGGCATCACTGAGCTACTTGCACTGGAAACAATCATGCAATTGTGTACTAGTTTATCCCCAATGATTAATTAAACATAGAAAGGAGGGGGTTTCAACATTTTACCTTGTTGTCCTTCATGACTTCCTCTAGGCTAGGCAACATTTGTAAGCACTTTGTCTTGCATCTGAACCTACTGATTTGAAGTTGGCCAATCTTTCATGGCAGCTTGCAGCAGATCTCTTTGGCTTGGGATAGATAGGGATTCCAACATTGATATGTTGACATTTGTCTTCTTCATCTGTTCAATGATACTGAATGGGGATGAAGTATCCTTTTGTTGTCCCTTGGTTTGCACACTTACTCCTTGCACGTGGGAAGCAACAGCTAGCATTTGAGTTGGCCTAGGGGCTGTTCTTGGCATTCCTTGTGCACTTGAAACTGGACTTTTCTTGCCAATCATGTGTGGAGCCGTGGAAGGTTGAGGATTGGCTGGGGCTAATGGCTGTTCTTCACCCAAATTGCTCCTCTTTGACCTTGTGTTGGCTGCAACACCTTGAGAAACTACCTGATTCATGTCATAGAAATCTTCTACTTGCCAGTTCACCAATGTGGTGTCATTTGGGGCTGGTTGCTGTTGAATGTTTCTTGTTGTTGTCTGTTTCCTTGACTGCCCTCGCCCTCCACACCAGTAGTTGTCACCATTAGTGCTTGATTGAGAGCACCATTGAAACACATGGATTGGTTATGAGGCTCATTGCATGGAAAGCACCAGTCATATTCCTGAGAAATGTTGTTCTGTGTTGGCACTAATGCCTTAGAGGCAAATATGACATTTGGATTATAGGGTTGGAATGGTCTATTGGTAGGAGGCCTTGTTTGATTCACATTTGTATTTGGATTAGGTGGTCTTTGTGGTTGGCATGGCTGCCTATTAGGCTGAGCTTGGGGTTGATAGGAAGGTCTGAAACCTTGGGCTTGCTGCCTCTTGAGAGTAACAAGCTCATTGCCTAGGTTTTGCAACTGTTTCATGACCTCTTGAAGCTCATTTGGGGCACTTGGAGATGAAGTGGAAGCTTCATTTGAACTCTGGTTTCTAGTGGTTTGAACATGAGCCAAAGTGGGTGCTTGACTAGTGCTTGGATTTTCTAAGTTTGGATACAAGGGCATGGGAGGCCTAGGAGCCAGTTTACCAGCTTGAATAAGACAGTTTTTGGCTCTAATGGAAATGCTATAAGCCATAGGGATTGTTGTGCCTCCCATGGACTGAATTAACATAGAAATATCAGAATTCAAAGCTTTAAGGTAATACAGAAAATCACCTCCTGCTGTTGGCCTGACTTCCACTAGAATCCTATCCCAAGACCTTTGAAATCTGAAGTTGAAGTCATTCAGCTGCTCATTAGGGGCTCTCTTGATAGTTGTCAGCTGCTCCAAAAGAGACAAGTTGTCTCCCTTCTCTCCAAATTGCTCATGAAGTGTAATACACAGCTGATTCTAGTTTGTGATAGAACCAACTCCAAGGCTCCTAAACCATTGTAATGCTTTACCCTTGAAGGAAGATGCCAGTAACTTGACAGCCACTTGCATTTCATTGATTTCATGGATTGCACAAAGGTTAGCAATATCTTTAACATGATCACCTGGAGTAGTTTGATTTTCTCCTGTGAAGTAGGGAATGTTCTTCAAGGCTGCAATAGGAACTGGATGTTGTGCATTGAGAGCAAGTGGGCTGTTACCTGTGAAGTTGACATAGGGATTGTTCTGAGCCATTCTAATCGGTCTTAAAGTCCTTGTATACTGAATGAAAGGCCTGTCAAGTGGAGGAGTTGAGAGAGTTCTATTTGGTGGAGATGGAGACCATTGAATCCTTCTTCCTCTTTGCCTTCTTCTTGGAGATAACTGCAGGTATTCAAAGAACACTTCTTCTTCTCCAACTCTTGACCTTGTGTTGATTCTTCTCATGAGTTTTCAGGCCTACACTACTGAAACCAGTTGATTCTCCCCCTTGGAGTCACCAGATATGCAAATAATAGCTCTTATAAGTAAGAAAACTGCAGCAGATGTATATTAACTTTGCTGCAATACAAATGAGACCTCTAGTGTCCCACCGGGCGTGCCAAAACTGTTGTTGCAGACTCACAGCAACCCTGGATGTAGATCAGGCTTCTAGGATGATGTTCAAGCATCCAGTCTGATTACAAAACATGGAATCCCTTCTCCAAGTGTGGGACTTGTAAAGATGAGAAAGGATTCTCCAGAGAAGGCTGGTTCCTATTCCTCTGTTCAGATGCACACAAAATATGTAGAGGGTTTACTAAAACCTAATCTAACTTGCCAAGGAGACAGGGTAAGAAAATGCATAGAATAAAACCTAAACTACACATGTGATGCATGGAGGAATGTTAAACACTTATTTTGCAAATTTAACACAGACCACATAGATGCAATATAAACACCATGCACAGTTAACCAAACTGCAATAAGAGATCAAAATGACAGCAATGAATACATGAGAGGGTTGAGAATCAATCACAAACATATATATATATATATATATATATATATATATATATTGCTCAAAAGTCGATACAGTACATTGCAGTCACCAAGAGGTAAAAATACTGGCATTACAACCCATATGGGAGGTTTGAAAGCTCCACAAACTCTCTTGCAAGCGAGGGAAGAAGGGAGGATACAAAACAAAAATGTCTGACCTCTTAAAGGAGCTTCTCTTTACAATATATATGAAGAAATGAGAGGGAGAGAGAGGAAATCCAGAATTTCCCCCAACCACTTCTTGGTAGCATTTAAAATCATCTAATTATGGCAGAAGCGGTAGATTCTGGCAAAACGGTGGGTTGTCTAACAGGAGCGGCGAGATGTCTGCTGCATTAAAGTTGGTTGTTGAAGCATTACTTCTGTCTATCACCACGCGTCAGAGATTTTTTCTTAATTTTATCCCTCCAAACTACACCAAAATGTGAGATTGATCCCAGAATCATGTAGAGAATTTCAACATCTTTCCATTGATATAAAGAATGTGCAAATCCGAGCTCTGGATTGAAAGATACAAAGGTTTGAAGATTTAGGGCACAAAACAGGCAAGAACAGGTTTTAAAATCTTTTCCCGCGCTCTGCCATCTGAACGACACATGGCAGGCCCTGATTCGCTGAGTAATTCCCTCTCTCCACCTTTTCATGGGCTTTTCTTGTGGGCCGCTTAAACTTGGACACGTGGCATTGTTTCATTGGTTCGGATCAGTGCTCGAAAACTCGCCCCTTTGAATTTTTGGACCTTTTTCCTTGGCGACACGTGTCATGCTATGATTTGTCCACGAGCCTACCAGATTTTTGCGTCCACCGCGTCTTTTTTTCCCAGATGTCCCAGTGCTTTGCAGGACAGAATCCTCTGATCCACCCAAAATGGGCTTCCTCATCCCTTTTCTGCCAGTGACACGTGGCGTGATTTGATTGGCTTTTGGCTCCTTCGGCTATCCGCGTCCCACGCGTCCCTTTGTCCCACTTTTCCTTGTGCTAAAGTTTCCTGTTTCGGACGAACCGGCCGGTTCACGTTCCTTTGTCCCACTTGTCCTAAAAGCAGTTGGTCGGTTTTCTTCTCCCTTCGGCTGAGTCGGCTTCTCACGCCCTGCGCGTCCTTCTGTCCCAAATGTCCCAGTGCTACAGTTCTCTTTTTTGGGCAAACCGGCCGGTTCGCGTCCTCCGCGCACTCTTGTCCCGCTTGCTCCCAGTAAAGGACTTGGAAAAAAATTTCTTTCTTTCGGCTGATTCAGGCATTTCACATCCATTTGTCCCAGATGTCTCTTTTTTGTTTGGGCCACCTGGAGGCTTTTCGGCCGATCCACGCCTTCCGCGTATAATTGTTCCAACTGTCCCATGGCGGTCTTGAGCAGGACTTAGCCAATTTTATGATTTTCTCCTGAATTAATCTACTTTCTTGGAACTAAAACTCTAATGCATGTTATCAAATTAACTCTGGGGGGTGAAATTTAGATAACAAGAACTTTTAGACATATTTTTTGACACTAGCCAATATCATCATCCTAAGGACTTCCACCTCCTCCCATCAAGCCATCAATGGTTCTTAACCCCTTGTCAAACAAGAGAGCTGAAATAAGTTTTGAGAAAGCAAAAGAATCAAAATCAATCAAAAATCAAAAGCTAAAAGCTAAAAAGCAAAAGCAAATTGATATATTAATCTCTCTTGGGGTATTTCCAATAATCTCTATCAAGGCTATGAACACCTAACTGGTAGTAGAGAAATGTTGTGATCAGAATCAAATACATCTCCGTCGAGGCTATGGACACTTGGCTGACAGTGGAGCAATGTACGGTTATCCTTTCACCATCCATTCACAAAATCACCTTTCAAAATCAATCATTCCTACCCATTGGCTAGGGTGTCTTCACTTGTTGTCTTTTAAATCTTCCCTTCAAGAGGTAATAAAATCCACTTGCACACACCGGATCTCTATGAGTAAACAAGATTAGTATGTTAACAAATGTCTTTTTTGGACCTTGTTCAGACTCTTAATCTAGTCCATATCTAGTCTCACAATTTGTGCCTTTGGCTGATCACTTCTTCGTCACGAGGCTTCTAAGCTACATTCATATTGTAGACACCAAATTTATGTCTTACGACCCCCTGTGAACCGCATCTCATTTCGCAACCTAACCTCATCACCTAAACCTTACACAATTATTTATTAATTACCTTATAATTAATAAATCCACATCGCCTTACCTGCCACCTCATCTTGCCACCTCATCATGACCAAGTCCTAACCCTAAACTAACCTAATTAAGACCTATAACTTAGTCTACATCCACACCCATGACTAATGACCCCTTACTTGCACCCAAAACCAACCTTGTAGTTACTTGACCAAGCCCGCAACTAATCCCTCAGGAGAAAAGGAGGGAAAGTTGGCTATTTTACTAAACATAGCCCACTTTGACCTGATCGATAGTGGTTCCTACTCGACCGCCGTCGGTTACCTAACCACCATCGGTTCCTTGTAAATGAGCTCCCCTAACTAGAAACAAAGGTGGAAGGATTTTTGGATCAATCGAGATCATCAGAAGCGATCGAGAGAATCCGGATTTTACTTGGAAAAGCATAGATAAGTGAAGAAACAAGAAGAGTTTATAGAGAAGGACATCAAGCCCAAGACTGCAACTGCACAACCAGAGCCCTGTGACACTCAGCTGATCATCGTGAGGAAAGACATCTCATCTTCTGATCATCAGGACGTCCTATCTGAGTTCTGCCTTTGTCATCACAGTTCTTGGACCTACATTCTCGTCAATAAACAGTAAGTAGAATGTTGTATGTTCTCTTTGATAACATTTCTTAGAATTTTGAATCACAGCCATCATAAATCTATTCCCAGATCTACTACCAAGCAACACATTACATCTAACTATCATTCTTCTATGCTCTCATCACCCCGTTACCTAATCCCACTCATTTACTAGCCTTACAAACAACACAACCACCCTACAACTGACCCTCACCAAAAGCCCCTAAAACATAGAACCTACCGATATTGGTTAGCAGCAACCGGTATTGGTTACCTTGACTCAAAACCAAAAACCAGCCTTTCCCCCTACTTGTTTCAATGAGGCAATTAAATTGTTATTTTACAATCTTTTGTGTTAATTCATATTAGCAGGGGAACTGACTACCTTCGAAAGGAAGTTTTATATTTCCTGGGCCCAAGGCAGTTCCCTTATTTATTGTCTAATTAAAATCTTGTGGTCTTGTATTCTTATTTGCAGGTAGTCCTTCCAAGACAAAAAGGAGTTCTTCGCAATCAACCTGATCTCTCTCTACGGTATGCGCACACCATCTCGACATTCAACAGGTATTCCTCCTAGCCCTAACCCTTATCTGTTTCTAAAAGGAATGAAAGGATAGAAGCAACTCTATTCCCAAAAGTTGAAACATTCCGCGCGAAAAATTTTGGCAGGCCCGGTGGGACCCATTTCGGGTTTCTGTTTATCTTGTTTGCTTTCATTTAGGGAGCATACTTGTTATTCCTGTTTTTGTTATATTTAGTAAAAGAATTTGTCTTGCTTTCCTAGTTTTGCATTAGTGAAAGTCATCTTATTTTCTTCATCGAATATCATTTTCGATTTGGGTTTAAAACGCGTGCATTACATTCTTGCTTGTGTTTTTCAATTCTAGTGAACGTAGACTAAGTAACAGGTCATACACGTGGGGGTGATTTCCACGGTATTGACAAGAAATTAATCTTACTTTCACTGCACAACACATACCGAATCACTTAACAATTAACACAACAACTCAAACATCCCCCCTTTTTTTCCGCGGTATTCCTCCGCCCGATTGAGGTAACCTTATAAGCCAAAACAAACTTGACATTTCCTCTAAGTATTATTTTAGGATTCTGAAATCATTATACGTCTAAAGGCATAAGCCCACGATAATTTAAATTAACCCTAGGGTTAGTCTCTGGATTTGCGTGTGCATCTTGCTTGTTTTCAGTTCTGTTTTCTCTGTTATACACTGTCTTCTGTCATCACCTCAGAACAATTTGATAAATGTACTAAGCATTATTAAAAATCAAATCGTCAGCTTCTTATATTTTCTTATACTAGTCTTATTACACCGACATTGGTTAAATGACCGACGTCGGCTATAGTCTAACCGACATCAGCCATTAGACTGATATCGGTTACTCTCTTTTACAGTTCCTGAAAAACCAGCAACCTACCAATTTCACCATTCTGAGGCTGTTTCTATTCCTGATAGATTGAAGTCCTACTGTGTACTCTTGTCCATGGTTGTTATCACTCAGAAGCAAGCCGCCGCCATGGTTTCACATGCTTGTTCTGTGCCTTTTCCTGAATCATCCCCTTCACATTCTATAGGGAACCCTACGGACACCAGTGAGATCCCCAAAATTCTTGTAGGAGATAAGGAATTTTCCAAATTTCTAGATGCTAATCCTAGCACCGTACAATACTATTTATCTCATGCCCCTAACCATACGCCCAATGGTCAACTCCTTGTTGGCATGCCTATTAGTATAGCTGCTCATTTAGCTCCCACTCCGCCTGATAACACTTCCTTGCTTTCTGCATCTTTAGCCCCGTCTCCCAATCCGACTGCTTCAGAGGTTCATACAACATAGATTGGCTTTCCTTTGGTTAATCTTGGACTCCACATATCATTACCGCCGACTGCTCCTACCTCATCTCCCTTGCAGACTATTCCGTTCATGACTTGCTCTCTGCCACCTATCCACACGAGCTTTCCTTCTCAAGCTCTGCCTACCTTTTCATTCCCATACACATATCCAGTGACCTCAACATCTTATATAGGACATCCCTATTCGTTCACCTCAACATATTCATCCTCCATACCTTATCAAAACTTAACCCCACCATTGTCTAGCGGAGGCCCTTGGCCCAATTTGCCTCCGTTTACCACAGCCGCACCATCCTCTCATCTAACCACGGATTTCATCAAACAAATGATGGAAAAAATGCAAAATCTGGAGGCTTCTGTTTCAGGAAGTCGTAGCGCCTTGACATACGAGCAATTTTTTTGGGAGCCTATTCACCCTTCTATCCCCCTTCATTCATATCCTCCTCAATGGGAATTGCCAAAATTTACTCGTTTTAATAGTAAAGAGGATCCTCAACAACACTTGTGATCTTTTAGACATGCTTGTTATTTGATTGCTCATGATGATGCCTTGCTACTCCGCACCTTTCCCATGTCCTTATCAGGACCCGCCTTGGAGTGGTACACTGCTTTAACCTAGCACTCAATCTTCTCTTTTAACCAACTAGCCCAATCTTTCTTGGATCATTTCTCCATTAACATTGCCAAGAAAGTATCTATCACCGACCTCTATGCCATCTGACAATTTGAAGATGAATCTATCACAGATTTCATTGGACGATAGTGGGGCCTTATCAATCAACTTACATATGCCTTGCCTCAGGCTGAACTTATCAAACTTTTTACACGGCCATGCGCTAAGCACATCTCTCCTACCCTTCAAATTCAAACTTTCCGCACATTTGACGAGGCCTTTACCATGGCTCGGAAACTAGAAAATCGAGCCTTAGAAG
This sequence comes from Taxus chinensis, assembly GCA_019776745.2. Lineage (NCBI taxonomy): Eukaryota > Viridiplantae > Streptophyta > Pinopsida > Cupressales > Taxaceae > Taxus > Taxus chinensis. Next base: position 71,263,510 of record CM034148.1, on the reverse strand, counting down.
AAGAGAAATTGCGGTTGCGCAACAAAAACCCCAATTTCCGAACTCCACATTCCACCAATAAACCAAACACCACCACTTCTCACACATCCACTTCTTCAAAATCAAAAGGAGTTGTCCACGCGGTGATGGTCAAATCTCAAGCACTGTCTAATACCCCACCAAAAACCACCTATAAATATAAAGCCAAGCCCATCAATTACACTCCCTTGGGAGAAACTTATGGTGTCATCTTGGAAAAATTGCTCAAAGCCGGAGCTATCACCTTGCCTCCTATTAAACCTCACTCTAGGTTTGACTCCACCCGCACTATACCTTCTTGGTACAAAGAAAATGACTTCTGTAACTTTCACCGCGTAAAAGGACATAGTCATGAAAACTGCAAGATGTTGAAAAACATAGTGCAGGAAATGGTTGATGCAGGGAATATAACCCTTGACAATCCTAATGCCCCTGCCAACCGAAATTTGAAAATCTTCAACAAACCATTCCCGAATCACTCTTCTAACAGTAACATAAACCAAGATATCTTAGCTGAGGAGAGTGTTCATGAGATCCATGCAGTCTTCGACTCCTAGCCAAAAGCCTCTATCGAGAAAATTTTGAATCAAGACTGTTCACTGACACAGGGGCCCGAACCTCCTTCACCACCATCAAGACAAGGCAAAATCATTCCTTTACCCATACAGGAGTTAACCGCCCAGAGTTATCTTCTCATAGATGAGTCTTCTTACACCACATCCCTACAAGACTTCGAACGAATGTTATCTAACTTATCTATTTCCCAAACGTCTTATTCTACCACTCTTGCCGCACAAGAGGAAGGCTCGCCACTCCTTTTGTCATCCTTAGATGAGAAACCTCTTACACCGACATCACCAAATTCTTTAACCATGACAGATCCTCTCAAACATGCCCTCCTACCTATTAGTTCTTCATCACCTAAATCTTTTCAGTGACCGGTTGACCTCTTAACACCTATTGATACAGTGCCTCATCTACCTTCTATATCACACCCCCAGTGGACCGGAATCACAACCCACCTTTCTTCCATACAAGAGTTCCAATTCACACATGAAGACTGTCATTCTCCAGAAGATAGACGAGTCCTATGGGAACGTTTGAGTACCCCCTATTCTACTCAAATGCAGATGACCAATCCAGAAACCTCTACCATATACTCGAAGTGTTTACAGAAACTCAAAATGCCTATGTCCTCATATCCATCCCCCGCATCTCTACCAAGTATCTCATCCACCTCTATTAGCCTAACCAAATCTTCCCCTACACTTGCGACCGCACCAATACCCAGTCTAACACACCTGCCTAAGCAACTAGATTTATCTAAAAATAAAGCCGCCCCTCCACTTAGGAGAAAAACTCAATCCGTGCCTCTATCACAATTAAAACCATCATCATCACACCTACCTTCCATATCGGGACCTCATCCCTCCACCTTGCATCAATATATCATACCTCCTGCATTTTCTTTAAAACCACCTACACCTTCTGCACACATATAGATATCTAAGGGTATATCAACACTATCATCCCATGTATCCTGTCCACCCATCAACCCTAAACAAATTTCATCATCAAAGGAATTATTTGCCATCACTCCTCTTTTGCCGCCGTTGTTTCTGGATACCACGTTATCTAGAGCCTCATCATCTAACTAGCTAAACGTAGCTCCTGCGACAAAGAAACCACGTTTAGTTAAAACCACGTGTCAACACCACTTGGCTAAACCACCACCCGTACGAACCAACCACACCCAAACATTACCGAAACCTGCTCAATCAATACCCTCATCCTCCTCTGATTTTGACCCACTCAAAGGATCTTACGCTAAAATCCTTGCTATGTTGGTGGAGAATATGACCATTTCCCTACCCCCACTTAGACCCTATGACCCGTCTAAACCTCGACCTATAGGTTATGATGAGTCTAAAATCTGCGCTTACCACCGCACACCAGGACACGATGTGGAGGGATGCAAAGCCTTAAAAGCCATCCTTCGTCAGTCACCTCTCTCAGATAGAAAGGTTAAGAAAGACAACTTACGAAGGGAGAGACCTTTGGCTTCAATTCCCTCTCCTATACCACCTGTCCCCGCCTCACCAATATCTGTCGTTATTACAACCCCACCTATCGAAGCCCATGAGTCATCCCTACCATCTTCCTCCTCTTGTGTTCACGAGATCAATATGATCAGTGTTGCTACTCGAGCGTAGAAAAACAATGACAAAGCGAAAGAAACCACACCTACATCTTCTCTTTCTCCGTCCACCATCCCGATCGCACCACCACCTAAAGTGATTATTCATGGACCCGCTTACCCCATCTCTAATGGAGTTTCCCACCGAGCCATGATCAAACAACTTCACCAATCACCTGTAAAAATGACACTATATGATCTCATTCAGACTTCTGAATCTCATTGACAAGCTGTCGTTGAAATCCTTCAAGGGATTGAGGTCTTACCTAACGAAACCCTACCTGTTACCTCCATTCTAACACCCAATCATGTTGCTTCCCTCACTAAACAATCTATCGCCCCAACCACTTTTGTCTCTGTACAACAAGCTACTACTGTCAGTTTCTCCGAAGACGAAATTGTTGACTTTGGTACAGAAGATCCTGACCCTGCTCTTTTCATCTCAGCTTACGTCCAGGATATTCGGGTACGTCGTGTCATGATCGACGGGGGCGCTAGTTTAAACATCATCTCTTCCAAAGCCTTCCAATAAATGAATATCCCTTCTAGCTACATGTGTGCCAACCCCATCATGTTGTGGTCATTCAATGATGCTATTACCTCTACCTTAGGCACCGTGATCCTTAACATTCATGTAGGACCACTTACTTTACCTGAACTCTTCTATGTCCTTGAGGGAGAGTTCTAATACAATATGTTGTTAGGCCGCCCTTGGATCCAGGCTATGGGATGTGTTCCCTCACTCTTACATAGATGCATAAAATTTGAGTACGAGGGGAAGTCCTACAACGTAAAAGCTGATCCTCCCCCCTTCAAAACTTGTAATATGTTATATCGCCCTAATGATGTGCTTGTGCCAATCAAGACACCCATTCATTCAACCCAACCATCTACTTCAACCACACCTCTACCATTCATTTCAACAACACCTACACCTTCAACCCATGAAACCACCGTCGTAAAAACCACTTCCCTTCCCGCAGCTAACATCCCAACCGCAGACCTCTTAGTAGATGTATTTCAGCACCTTACACTAGGGGAGTATCACCTATATAACGTTAGTTCTTTCCATACCCCACAGGAGTACGGACAGGTATATGCACATCCTACCTATGACCGTCGTGTGGGGGAAGTAATCCCCTACGGACCACCTCATTGCCACACCAACCTAACATATGGGGGTGTCGACGCACCTTCCGTAACCCCTGAACCTCCTCTTGGTGTGGTTCCTTTCCAATCCGATTTTCAATACCTAACAAATTGTCATTTCGCCCTTACCTTCTTGACTCGCTGTGCTTGGAAAGGCTTTGGTTTTGGTCTTTATGAACAAGGCCGACATACAATCATCCCCGTAACTACACGCAAGCACAATGATCGTAGTGGTCTCGGATTTCCTGGAACACTTACACCGAAGGAACCTCGTATCAGTTGTCTCCTGGAGGATGACGACGTCACCCCTACCGAAGCCATCATCACCCATTTTGCCATCATCACCCACATAGTCGATAGACCCTGAATCTATCCCTCCTAACTTTTTTTTTTTCATAAATGCTATCTTTATAGGTCCTCTCACTTATCAACGTGATAATGAGGACCCATCTTCTCTTCCCCTTCTGTATCCAGACATGATCGAAGAGGATTCGCCTTCGATTAATGTTGTTGAGTGCCAGGATGACGACTCCATCCTCACTTACCTTGGGGCAAACGACTCCTATATTCAACGCGCCTTACCGTCTGAAACTCAAACCATGTTGAATGAGTCAACTATAGAAATCAACATCCACACAAAGGAAGATCCTTACATTGTGAAGATCGGACAATCCCTTAACGCATCAGAACAAGTCAGCCTTTACTACCTTTCTCCGTGCTCGCAACCAAGCTTTCGCTTGGTCCTACGCTGACATGCCAGGAATTGATCCTGACATTGCTGTCCATAACGTTACCCTGAAACCTGATTCCAAGCCAATTAAACAGAAACTGAGAAAAATTCATCCACGCATTGCCCTCTTTGTCAAATAAGAGCTTCAACGACTCCTTTCTGTTTCCTTCATCCTGCCTATTGACTATCCTCAATGGATTTCTAACATCGTACCTGTCACTAAAGCAACGGGGGGACTTCGGATATGCACGGATTTCTAAGATCTTAACCTCGCTTGCCCTAAGGATGACTTCCCCCTACCTAGTATTGACCAACTTGTTGATCTCACTGTCAGGCCATGAGATGCTCTCTCTTATGGATGGCTTTTCAGGATATAACCAAATTTTGGTTGCCCCTGCCAATCAACAAAAAACTACCTTCATAACTCCTTGGGGAACCTTCTATTATCGTGTAATGCCATTTGGCCTTAAGAATGCTGGTGCAACCTATTAGCGGGCTATGACCTACATTTTTCATGACATTATGCACACTATCCTTGAAGATTACGTTGATGATCTTCTTGGTAAATCTAAACATCGCAGTGAACATCTCGATATTTTAACCATTATTTTTGATCGCCTGTTACAATATTCTGTCCGTCTTCAACCAAAGAAATGTGTCTTTGGTGTCCTTTCGGGAAAACTTCTTGGTTTTATCATCTCTTTGCATGGCATTGAGGTCAATCCATCTAAAGTCAAAGCTATCCTAGAAATGCCCCCACCTACTAACCTCAAACAATTGCGTAGTTTACAAGGTAAGCTCCAATCTATCCAGCGTTTCATCTCTCAACTCTCGGATCAATGTCAAACTTTTCATCACCTCCTTAAAAAGGACATTGACTTTCAATGGAGCGAAGAGTGCCACCAAGCCTTTGAAGCTCTCAAAGCTTATCTCTTGCAGCCACCCATGCTTATCCCACCTCAGGATGATCGCCCCTTCTACCTTTACCTTTCTGCCACCAACCACACTGTAGGGGCCATGCTTGCACATCGTGACTCCGAGAATTGAGAACAAGTAGTTTATTATATAAGTTGTACTTTGGTAGACTATGAGACTAGGTATACACATGTAGAAAAGTTGTGCCTAGCCCTATCATTCGTGGCCACCAAACTCCGACACTACCTCCTGAATCACAAAACTTTCATCATCACCAACACGGACCCCATACATTATATGTATGTCAAACCTCATCTAAACCAATGCATCGCCTGATGGCTTATGCTCCTCGTCGACCTCGACCTTGAGTTTGTCCACCAGAAATCAATCAAAGGACAAACCATCGCAGACCAACTTGCGGAAGCCCCTTTACCTGGGGAAAAATTTACTAATTTTAATTTCCCTGATGAACTCATCACCACTCTTTCCCTGAGGGAGGAGTTATATCCAATGACCCTCTTCTTCGATGGATCCAAATGCCAACGTGGCGGAGGAGCCGGCGTTGTTCTCATTCCTCTCAACGCTGAGCCTATGCCTCTTTCATTCCGACTCGATTTCCCCTGCACTAATAACATAGCGGAATACGAGGCCCTTGTTTTGGGTCTCAAGGTTACGTTACACTTAGGTGTCAAATCTATCAATATTTTCAGTGACTCTCAATTAGTAGTTAATCAAGTTATGGGCATCTACCAATGCAAAAATGAGGAACTTCAAAAGTACAAACATTACGTGGATTCTCTTCTAACCTTATTTACTCATTATTCTATCCAAACCATTCCCCGCTCCACTAAAAAATTTGGAGATACTATGGCTTGCTTAGCCTCGCAAATTCCAGCTTCATCAACTGACTCTGACATTTTTTGTCTTGGTCCAACAACTCTTTGCCCCATCTTACTTAGCCCCCGGTTGTTTGTATGATAAATAATGTGACTGCTAATTCACAGGATACCTGGTATCACCAATTTCACGACTACCTTACAACCTCCGTTCTCCCATCTGACCTTACAAGTACCCCGGCAAATGTGCTTTTCTTAAACGTGTTTCTTGTTATGTTGTTATGGGGGGACTCCTTTATAAACGTGGCTTTGATGGCATCCTCCTTCGATGTCTAACCGGCCCGGAAGTCACCTATACCATCCAACAGGTCCATGACGGTATTTGTGGTGGACATTTTAGCGGCCTTGCCGTGGCCAAATGAATCCTTCGCCTAGGTTATTATTGGCCTACTCTTAATAACGACTGCTACGAATATGTTAAGCGTTGTGTTATGTGTCAAAAACATGCCAACCTTCAACATACTCCTAGCCATCCGCTACAGGTCGCACAAGATCTTTGGCCTTTCTCACAATGGGGTTTAGACCTTATTGGTGAGATTCATCCGCCTTCTTCGCAACGTCACCAATGGATACTCACAGCAACCGAATATTACACAAAATGGGTGGAGGCTATTCCTGCTCATTTCAACTAAAAAAGAAAAAATTGTAGAGTTCATTAACCACCACATTATCTGTCATTTTGGTGTTCCTCATCGCCTGATAACAGATAATGGAAAATCTTTCAAAAATAAGTTGTTGCAAGACCTTTGTGACAACTTTGGTATCAAAATTAGTTTCTCATCACCCTACTATCCACAAGCAAATGGACAAGTTGAATCTTCTAATAAAACCCTAACCAAAATTCTTATGAAAGTTGTCAATGAGTCTGGAAGAAATTGGCATGATCACATCCCCTTTGCCCTTTGGGCTTATCGTACTAGCATTCGTACCTCCACTAATGCCACACATTTTTCTTTGGTATATGGTACCGAGGCTGTCTTGCCTCTCGAAATACAAATACCCTCCCTCAGAATATCTCTTCAGGATATTCTTACCAACGATGATTTCCACCAAGAGCGGTTAGCCCAATTGGAGCTTCTTAACGAGCGTCGTCTTACAACTCTTGATCACCTTCAAATCTATCAAAAACGCATCAAGCGTGCTTATGATAAGCGACTTCATGAGTGTACCTTTAAGGTTGGTGATCTTGTCCTCAAAGAGAATCAACATGTAACCAAACTAGAAAAGAGCAAACATGGAAAATTTGCTCCCAATTGGATTGGGCCTTACATAATCACTCATACTTATGGATTAGGCACTTATCGTTTAGCTTCGCTTAATGGTAAACTTGAGCCTGAACCCCTTAATGCCTTGCATCTTCGACCTTTCTACTGTTGAATTTAGTGTTATATCACTTCTTATCTACCTACCGCTCATCCCTTGAGCTCACTTACCACCACATACACTTTGTTTCCTACATCTCAAAATAAAATCAAGCTCACATAGTTTGCTTCTCACCTCCCCTTAACGATGCCTTCCCCTTTTTTTAGTCTATTCCATGACTTCAAAGTAGTAAAATAACACATTCTTATGAGATTTTCTTGAGTCAAACTTCCTACCAAACTCGATGCTCTTCACCAAACAGACATCTGGATTTATACAATACATATAGACTGCTCCCTCGAAGGACAACTATATGCCAAACTATTGCTGCTATTATATATAGACTGCTCCCCCGAAGGACAGCTATGCACTAAAACTGCATCTACTACTATAAATAGACTTCTCCCTTGAAGGACAACTATACACAGTCAGCCTTTATCAGAAGCTTCTCGCATTGATCAGCTTCGTGAAGACCTCAAGAATAATACAATCAATATCCCTTGTAGACTTCCCGCATCGATCAGTTTATATTCAGTAAAATAAAAGCCGCATTCAAAAGAACTTTGAAGTCATGGACTTGTCTATTTAGGTTAGGCTCTCTTTTTTCCTAACACTCACTTTATAACAAGTTCTCCATGCCTCAACTATACCATCCACCTCACCTTACCATTTGTTAAAACAACACAACTCAAGGGACGTGACGTACACCTGATATATTGTGATCATACAACTCTTTTCACCTATTGAATTCTCATCTATGCACGGTACCTAGGGGATTCAAGCTCATCCTACATTAATATGTGGTTTGTTTAGCTCTTTTCAACTACAGAGTAAATTTTCCCTCTTTGACTCGAATCTAGGATTATGTGTTGATCTTAATCAGGACATGGTTCCTTACCACTTGGGTAGGCTAACTTTTGCTTCACTTATACCTATTCTAACATCACCAATTCATTACCAACACCAAACAACGTTACCCTACCAATATCAATATCAATATTTTTACCAACCAACAACTTGCCTAACCATACCTAAATTTCCTGAATTCACCTCTCCCTGGTTCTAAGGGAGAACTACATCGGTCTGAGGCCCCTCCTTGCTTTGTGTAATGGGCTATGTAGGTAGCACTTCGGAGACATGGGGTCTCCCAAGGTTAGCTCGACCATCCCCTACCATAACCTATCATGTGTGGTAAATATAAATATTTTTGTGTATTTCTATTTAATCACATTCCTCTTTATCCTTTTTCAAAACACAAAAAGGTTCAAACACAAACATTCTTATTATTATCATAATTCAAATCAACATACATATTCAGTTTTATTTAGATGTTAAATGAATACATCTTCTCTATCATCGACACGCAGGTCGGCATCCTTATTTATTCTTATACCTTGATACAATTTACTTAGACCTTCAAACCTCATCCCGAACTAGGTGATGATCATGATCGTCGACGCTTATCGCCGGGCCTCTCTATCCTCAAAGGTACCACGGCTATTGGTACCACCCACTGATCTGCCAATCTCTTCTGTAACATCTGAATACGCTCCCTCGCATGAAGGTATCTCGCCTCTAGTCCCTCCGCTCGTGACTCCGCAACTGCTAACAATCCTCTTGTCTCATTCACCTGCGTTTGGAGCTGATGAACTAATCTCTGCAGATGATCTCTCTCCGCTGTAATCATAGCTATGTCAGGACGATCACGTACCCCTCGTAGCTCTGTTACCCACCATAATCTATAGGCCTCTGTCATTCCTGCATCCATCACCCTACGATCGGCTGCTACCTCCTCTGGCCCTTCTGGAGGTGTTGGCCGAGGAGGTGAGAATGTTGCCTCGGCGTCGATCCTCATATATGGTCTATAAGCCAGGGGTATATCCTGCACAAATCCAAATTTTCGCTGCACACGATCTAGAGGAATCCTCTCATACTCCCCTGGCCTGTGCCTTGCAATCCACCTCAATCGCTCTACACCCCTCAACTCCTCAGCTATATTCTATGTTACCATATAGTTCCCGTAAGGCCTCCAACAGATATCCGCAATCGTCACCATCTCCCATACCTGCCTATAATACTCGATGTCACCCATCACGGCCTGGGATTTTGCCTCTTGTTCTGTCTGGACCCATCGTCTGAATCCTAACCTCTGCACTCTGGTCTCTCTTGACTGGATGGGTCGGCCTATTGGTCGCACACAAACAATGTGCTCATAGGCCCAACAATGTAATAAAAATGAACAATCCAGTGTCGTCCTGTGATTTCGTCTACAAGCCCATAAACCCCTGTATAGCTCCGCCAAATATGCAGGTGCCCATGCAAAAGTCACGTTCCTTTCTATCATTTCCCAAATAACACACATCAATGCTTTTGGAAATCTTCCCCCCATCCGCCCTCGGTAACGCATAATACCCTACCACTATCATTAATATCACTGCTAACCTTGTCTCCTCAGGGTGTGCTGCATACATTATACCATACGTGAATGTCAAACCTCACTGTGTCAAATCTTGTGCGTATGGACCAAATACTGCTGTTATTGCTCCTCGTGCTGCACTAGGCAATGCCTGATATACGGGTCTTCTTGTAATTGGGAGTCTCAAAATACGGAACACATCTTCCAATGTCACTGTCATCTCCCCTGTTGGCAGATAAAAGGTATTCCTTTCTGGATTCCATCTCTCAATCAACGCCTGTAACATAGCATGGTTACGTGCGATTCGTGAATAATAGCGGATTCCACTTAACCCCAAACGATTTATCAATGTCCATTCAGCTAGTGTTACATCCGCTTAGATTCGTGACAACAGCACTGGCATAGTATCATTCATCCTGAACCTTAGCCTCCACCTGCATACATCAAAATGACACACAGCCATTCAATAAATCAGATTCCCAAGGGTTTTTTCTCACATTCTTGAAATTCCTACAGTAACCGGCATCGGTTTTAGATAACCGGTATCGGTTATGGAACCGATACCGGTTATCTTAAGCCGATATCGGTCGAACATCAACTTTACGCACCCTGCCTAAAAAACACCACCTATGACAATACTTTGATCGTTTATCCCTCCTCTGTACATACAAACATACCTGAAACCCCTGACTACCTACCCCATTACATTCACCCTATCCTGATTCATTGCCTATCACCTTTTCTTTCTCATCTTTCTCTACTTAATCTCCCTCATCCTATTCACAAAACATGCAAGAATCAAATTACAACCATGGCGTTTACCTCTTGGGCTGCAACAGCTTGAGATGGCACTTGTCTTCCTTCTCGTCCCTGCCTACTGGATGCTTCTCCTCGTTCTGCCATGTTCACCACCCTTTTCAACTCTAATTTGCCTTTCTGCTTTCTGAATTTCTGCTCACATTCACTTTCCCTGTCTCTGTTCCTCCTTATCACTCAATATCACTCATGCAATTACCTGTCCCAGTCGTCAAAAAGCGTCGTAATCGCGTATTTAACTTCTTGCATGGCTCTCAAAATAAGAACTTAAGTTGCCACCCAAGCTTTTCTATTTTTAGAAAAGCTCATATTTTTTAATAATAACCAGTATTGGTTATCTAACCGATATCGGTCTCTTGACTACAAACATCGGTTACCTAACCAAAATCGGTCGTATAACTACCTTTTTTTTTAAAATATAGTTCTTTTCTTTATTTTCTACCTAATTTTTGTGGTGCCGTCCCTTTTTCCTGCATAACAACACCATTATCTATACTTTTTCATCGAATCCACATCTCATTTCAATTTCATCAACATCATCTATCTATATTACCAAAATAAACAAGCCATCAACAAATGATATCCAAAACCATTAATCTATACACCATTTGGATCCAACTCCACAACTACATACATTCAATATTCACAAAACCAACGACAAAACATACAACATTTCATAACACAACATGTCAATTAAACTCATCATTTATATATATACATACATCCCATCAACAAAAGACATCAACACCATTAATATATAACACCATGTGGATCAAACTCATCATACATTTTATATCACAAACCATCGACAAAACACTTAAAAAAAAAACATTTTAAACACAGCATGTGGGTCAAATCATCATATCTATATATCCAAAGTTTCAAATGTACAATGTGCTCCTGCATAGGGGCCTCTGTGATCTCATAATACAACAAAGCCGGCACGCAGGCCGCAATAACTGTCAATAATCTCGACGTCGGCTCGCAGGCCGGTCTCTCATATAAAAAAATAAATACTCGGCTCGCAGGTTGGTATCAATGGTACAACCTGTACTTGGCTCGTAGGCCGGTATATATAATAAATGAATCAATAAATGAATGACATAAATCATATGTAGTGCACGCAGGCCTCTATAAACATAACCGGTTCGCAGACCGGTGCCCATATCCAATATACAAATACAAAAATATGCAAGGATCTATCAGCTCTCTCCACTGCCCTCTACCTATCTCCCTGCTGGTCCTTGTGCCGCCTCTTGCCTCCTGCCTGTAACAGACCCACCGGCTATGGCTACACCTCCTTGAGATCTCTGACTCCAAGAGGTCTCTACTCTATGTGCCACATATGGCTGATAGTCAGCCCCGGTACCATCAAGAATATCCTGATAGTACCGGGCCTCCGCTCTAGCCTCCATATAGTGGTCCCGTGCCACCATAGCTGCTAGGGTTGGTCCCCTGACTCCTAATACCAGTGCCCCCGGTGCTTGTGCTGGTGTCGCTGGTGGTGCCTGTGGCTGTGGCGGTACCTGTACCTGTGGCTGTGCCGGTACCGTTGGTGGGGTGCCTGAGCCTGTACCTGTGCCTGAGCCTATACCTGTACCTGAGCACGGGCTAGCTACCCCTGTAAGACACCTATCTGTGCCTATGTAGCAGTAAGCTGCCCCTGTAATAGCTATACCTGGCCCCTGAGCTGATCCCTCTCTGCTATCACCGCCGCCAAGTCTGGCTGTGCGGGCTGTACTCTCCTCGCGGCTCTCTCTCCTGCCCACCATACCAAAAATGCTCCCGTATAACCTGCGTCATCCACGGTATCATCTACAGGCCTCTTGGCTACCCAATCTGGGTCCATGGGCTGTGGTGCAGGTAGTGGGGCCTCTACATCATCCCTCCGGTACTGAGGGAAGGGAGGTGGCTCATCCTGTCGTAGCCCCAGCTATCGTCGTACCCTCTCTAGGGGTATCTGCTCGTACTCTCCCGGCCTCCGTCCCGCTATCCAGAATGTATACTGGATCCACTGCAACTATGCTCGGGCTCCTCTGCGGGGGTGATGACCTCTATAAGGTCTCTATACAATGTCTAACGCTGTCAAGCCCTCTAATACATGCCGGTAATATGCTATATCTCGTCCCACGAGAATTGCTCGTGGCTGGCCCACGACCCCCAACCACCTCTGAAAGCCATATCTGTAGATCACCTATGGCCCTGGCTGCTGGGGCAGCCCTACTAGTCTAATGCATATGATATGCTCATATGCCCAATAGTGTAGCAAAAACGTAGAGCAAATCCTGAATCACCTCATCCAGCGATAGCCCCACAGCTCTCGGTATAACTGCACCAGGTATACTGGTGCCCAAGCATAACACGTATGCTCCTCGACCATCTCATGTAAAACCCCCATCAGTGCCCATGGAAAGTGGCCTCCCTCTGAGTCCGGGAGGGCGAAGTAGGTGATCCCGATCATCATCAACACGGCAAGCCGTGTCTCATGTCGGTGGGCCTGGTACATATCCCCATATGCAATTCTCACGCTGTGATACATCAGTAGCGCGGCTGCATCCCTGACTACGTGTAGGATGCTGTCCATGGCTATCTCTACGTCCACCTGAAAGATTGCCTCTCCATCAATCGGTAATCAAAGGATGCGATACACATCCTCCAATGTAATGGTCATCTCTCCATTCGGGAGATGGAACACATTGGTCGCCGGATCCCATCTCTCGATGAGGGCAACCATCAAACTATGATCCCTGTCGATCGCTCTGTACCGCTGGACTCCGCCGAGTCCCACCTCGCGCATGATACCCCACTACGCTGTGGACACGTGTGGCCGCATCCGTCTTAATAGCGGGGGCATCCTGTCCCGCATCGTCAGCTGCTGACGTGCCTGTAAAACCAACTCACTACATTAGCCCTACTCTTTATCACAACATCTACTTATACCCTCTATACCCCCTTTTTTAATCCCCCCGACCACACCCCGACTCTCTAACAAACCCCTCTACCCACCTATATTCTACAATATCCCCCAACATCTTCACACCCAACACACAAAACCCAATCAATAAACAACACCACACAACCCAACACGCCATCCCCAACAAGAACTTAACACCAAAAACCACCACAAAACGACGCAATAAAATCGAAAATCCTACCCAGGGACTGGTACCGGTCACCCTTAACTGACCCCGGTCCCCTTTCCACCGATGCCAGTCAACTCCCGACCGACACTGGTCACCCACAAACCTGACCTACCCAAGAATTTTGCGACCGATGCCGGTCGCTTAGTGACTGGCATCGGTCATTGGAAAATACCCAAGCCGAACCCGACGCGGCTACCCCATTCCCTTTCTTTCCTATTTCTCCCTCTATACCCACCCAAACACCCTAAAAACCTACCCACCTAGCTGCCTTGGCCTATTTAACCTATCTACCCTCTCCTTTTTTCAAATAACTTCCATTTATTAATTATTTTATCAAAATATAGCATTCCTACCCAAAACCCAAATACAGCATAATACACTTAAATCCACACAATGAGGGGTTTCGAACCTACCGGTACGACGACATGTCATCATGGTGGGATGGGTGGTGGTGGTCCAACTGGTCCAGCACCTCCTGCTCCTCCTGGCTGTGCCATGGCTCTAACTCTCCTCTGTTGGATCCTCCACCAATCAACTACTGCCTCCTACTCACTCGGGCCCACTAATCACTCACTCCTCCACTCAAATACCGCCACCTCAACCAACAAATGCTCCAGTCTTAACACTCCACCTCAGACAACTCAAATTAGCTTTCAAATTGACAATGTGACAATGACAGGCCATATTTTTTCTTTTTATAGGTTTTTGACCTATAACCGATATCGGTTTTATTGTGCCCTAAGGAACCGGTATCGGTCACCTAACCGATATCGGTCATAGACAATCGACACCGGTTTTATCCCAACTCTTCCGCAATTTCTGCCCTTATTTACTACTCGCCCTTTCTCACAAACATCACTTATATCCACCTTTGCTGAAAACCCCTTGTTACCTTCATTCGGCCCGACCCAAGGCCGCAACCAACCCATTTGGCCCAACCCAAGGCCGCAACCAACCAATTTGGCTCGACCCAAGACCGCACCCACCCATTTGGCCCAACCCAAGGCCACAACCAACCTATTTGGCCCAACCCAAGGCCGCACCCAACCATTTGGCCTGACCCAAGGCCGCAACCAACCATTTGGCCCGACCCAAGGCCGCAACCAACCTATTAGGCCCGACCCAAGGCCGCACCCAACCATTTGGCCCGATCCAAACCACATCACTTAAATACCTTGCCCATCATCAACAACATACAATTTTATCCACCCATCATGTAGCTTTTTGTTCACTCGAGCTCACTTGTTCGTGTTTTAGCATGATCAGGGTCCTTGACTTGATCTGTCAACCAACTTTGTCTAGACCTAGACCATGACATTTATCTCAACCAAACCACCCATTTGGTATTGCCGAACATGCCTAAACATTCATGTACCTTACCCGTTATATCCCTTGGAGCTACTTCCTCTGCCTTGGATACCAAGATTATATCACCCTTGTTTGGATAAACTATCGACCTTTGCCTATGAATTGCTGGTTTGTTTGTCAAATCATGTACCCTGGTCGCACTACTACATTTCAACGTGCGTCTGCTTCCTTGGACCTACCCCACCATTTCACCATCATCTCCACACCATTTACCCTTTATCAACTCTATCCCTGATTTTCCGCTATCTCAATCTGTGATAGATTTGAGGGGGATTACCTATACCCTTAACAGGGGAAACCACTTCATATTATTGTCCGTGCAGCTTTACAAAACAAACTACATGACAATAAGGGGCTAATGTAGACACCAAATTTGTGTCTTACGACCCCCTGTGACCCGCATCTCATTTCGCAACCTAACCTCATCACCTAAACCTTACATAATTCTTTATTAATTACCTTATAATTAATAAATCCACATCACCCTACCTACCACCTCATCTTGCCACCTCATCATGACCAATTCCTAACCCTAAACTAACCTAATTAAGACCTATAACTTAGTCTACATCCACACCCATGACTAATGACCCCTTACTCGCACCCAAAACCGACTTGACCAAGCCTGCAACTAATCCCTCGGGAGAAAAGGAGGGAAAGTTGGCTATTTTACTAAAAATAGCCCACTTTGACTTGACCGATAGCGGTTCCTACTCGACCGTTGTCGGTTACCTAACCACCATCGGTTCCCTGTAAATGAGCTCCCCTAACCAGAAAAAAAAAGTGGAAGGATTTTTGGATCAATCGAGATCATCAGAAACGATCGAGAGAATCCAGATTTTACTTGGCAAAGCATAGATAAGTGAAGAAACAAGAAGAGTTTGCAGAGAAGTACATCAAGCCCAAGACTGCAACTGCACAACCAGAGCCCTGTGACACTCAGCTAATCATCGTGAGGGAAGACATCTCATCTTCTGATCGTCAGGACGTCCTATCTGAGTTCTGCCTTTGTCATCACAGTTCTTGGACCTGCATTCTCGTCAATAAACAGTAAGTAGAACCTTGTATGTTCTCTTTGATAACATTTCTTAGACTTTTGAATCACAGCCGTCATAAATCTATTCCCAGATCTACTACCCAGCAACACATTACATCTAACCATCATTCTTCTACCCTCTCATCACCCCGTTACCTAATCCCACTCATTTTCTAGCCTTATAAACAACACAACCACCCTACAACTGACCCTCACCAAAAGCCCCTAAAACATAGAACCTACCGATATCAGTTAGTAGCAACCAGTATCAGTTACCTTGACTCAAAACCAAAAACCAGCCTTTCCCCCTACTTGTTTCAACGAGGAAATTAAATTTTTATTTTATAATCTTTTGTGTTAATTCATATTAGTAGGGGAACTGACCACCTTCGAAAGGAAGTTTTATATTTCCTGGGCCCAAGACAGTTCCCTCATTTATTGTCTAATTAAAATCTTGTGGTCTTGTATTCTTATTTGCAGGTAGTCCTTCCAAGACAAAAAGGAGTTCTTCGCAATCAACCTGATCTCTCTCTATGGTACGCGCACACCATCTCGACATTCAACAGGTATTCCTCCTAGCCCTAGCCCTTATTTGTTTCTAAAAGGAATGAAAGGATAGAAGAAAATTTATTTCCAAAAGTTGAAACATTCCACGTGAAACACATATCATTCACATCGTTCTTCTACTTCATTCAAAACATCCATGTGTATAAGATTACTTGTTTTCCATGTTTTTGGACACCTTTGTCCCCTTCCACAAAAATAATCTTCTCCTTCCTTTCTATCATGTGCTTTTAGACAAACTTACACTGGGGGCATCCTTGCTTCTTCTTAGCATATCATTGGTTTATGTTCATCATCATGTTGAACCTATCCATAATGGCCTTGGGTCCCACTTATACCTGTGAAGAGTTTTCCTTTAAATACTTCCATCTAATCACTGGGGCATTTTTACATCTTCACCTTTCTCACACACATGTGGCCTTATGCCCTTGTACATCCCATCTATCACTGAGGACATCCACGCTTCCTTGTCTTTCATCACCCTAATCTTCCCTCTCATCAGGGAATCCTACCCCTTCCCATTCTTCTATCTACCTCTCAACTTTTTCGATCGTCGATCATCTTCTTTCATCACCCCATCGACACTCGAGGGGGCATCTCTCCCTCCTACTAATTTTTCTTCTATCCCTTCAAAAATTTCTTCCATCTACTATCTTTGAAGTGGTGTCACTTACGCCACCCCAAATAGGGGAAAATGTAGACACCTATAATTACGCCTGAGCAATTTAAATACTTAAATTGCGCTAATTATCTCCTTTCCCACAAATTGATGACATATTTTCAATAGTGCTCATCTTCCCTTCCATTGTCGTTAATTGATTATATTACACTAATTAATTAAGTCACCTATCCAATGCATACCCTAATTAATGACCCTTTGTTAATCAACACCTTCTATCCGGTCTAATTAATTATTATTAATTAATTAGTTTCCCTTCTCATTAAATCAATAAATCACTATTTAATTGGTTTAATTCCCTCCTAATGGTCCAAATCACACTAAAATCCATCTAAAATCTTATAAAAGCTTGCACATGTATTAATTAATCATCTTGATTAATTAATACACCCCCTTTATCCACATGAGCCACTAGAGGAAAAACTAAATCCTCCTAAGTTAACTCAACCCCTTATAAACCCCCCTTATCCATAACTAACTCTACATCTCCATTAGTCCCACATTCATGAGGATGTGTTGAATCCTTTATCCTTTGGGCTATATAAACAACCCTCCCTCTACTTCTACACTTACACCTAAATCTCTCAAGAGACAAAAGAAAGCACATAGTTTCATACTAATAGCCTTTTATCATTCTTGGGATCTCCATCCTCCATTCTTTAAGTGCTAAGCCTCACACCCAAGCATCCATTGAAGGATCAAAGAAAGAAAATGTAATTTGATTGTCATTAAACTACTTAGGTTCATTTTAATGTTAAATTAGGAAATTAATGGAGAATAGAGTTCATTAATTTACATTAGGTTTTGATCATTTCAAATTTATTAATGTTAAGTGTAAGACTTGCTCATTTCTTCATCATGATGGTGCACATTTATAATTTCTAGCTAGGTTAGGAAGCTATTTATAGGTGGTAGTTTCATGCTTTAAATTTAGCTAAATTGTAGAAACACATGCTCATAGAGACACAAAGCTCGGTAATATAGATATGGAGGACTTCTGGAAGAGAATTAAGGATTCCTCTCAGAATTCTTGGATGAAGTTGATAATAGGTAGCTTACAATAGGATTTCCAATATCAGCTCAATGCCCTGAATTCATCCTGGTCTACGCTTCCAACTATGACTCAGCCTCCCACTCAGTAAGAAATCAAGAAAGAGAGTTTATAGTGAAATTGGATGGAGGTTACTTTGATCAATTACTAAGGTTGCCTGAATTTGTGGAGTATGTTGATTTAGACCTTAATTCAGCACAAAAGGCTTGGGAAAAAGATCAAGAAGATTGCATCAAGCATGTAAACAAGAAGTTCTTGATCAAGGCTAAGCCAACTGTTTCTATGTTTTCTAAGTTGGTCCCTAGAAGTGATTTTATTCTTGAAATCAGTGATACAATCACCCTACTGAGTTGGTTATTTGGGCTCCCAAAGTCAAAAGAATTCCAAGGGTGGATGTACCAGTTCATGGTCGCCATAAAGAATAATGACCAAGGGATTGATTGGAGTAGCCTAATAAGTGACAAGATAGATTCCCAAATGAAAACAATCTTGTCTATCGACAAGTTCTATATGATGTCATATGTCACCTATGCAGTAATAGGCATGAGAAATTACCTAGGGCTAGATCCAAAGGGGAACCAAGCAAGGAAACACATATATCATTACTTCCCTTAGCTAACAATAAAAGGGTCTGAAGACCAATATAGAATAGTGAATTATGCCTTCTTCTATGAAAACATTTTCAGGTTGGATCCTAATTTGAGGAAGAGAATGGTTTATGATGAAGCATGGGACGAAGTGTCAAAATGGGGTTGCATCTTCTTCAAATTCAAGAAGTTTACTTTTCTTCAGGTGGTAAGGTTCCATGGTAATCCTTTCCATTTTCCCAGGTTCCCAAGTGACAAATTGATCCTCATGGAGTTAGTCAAACAATTGTTGGATTTTCATAAGTTCTAAAAAAGCAAGCACAAGGCCACCATCTCCTTCTCTATTTCTATTGGAAGGTATACATGCTCTACAGTGGTTAAGGCCAAGAACAACGTGCATGAGCTTCAAGAAAAATTAAAAAAACATATGAATCTTAAGGAGGGATTCGACATCTGAGGAGTCCTCAAGTCATATGGAACCTTGTATCTGCACATGCCCAATGTGGAAGACATCTGGGTTGATCTTCAGGATGAAGTTTCCATCCGAAGAGAGAACAACAAAAAACTAACACTTGAAGAAATTTAGATGTTAGATCTAGCTGATATCCCTAAAGGCACCGTGGACAATGAAGTGTTTTGGATACTAGGAACAGACAATTAGATGGAGACCAACTTAGATTCCCAGCTATTGATTGGTTTGTTGCTGAAAAAGTCTCTATCACTAAAAGAGCTGCTCATGCTCTTGTCCATACCAAGGCAAGGCTCATTTCTTGGCGAATGAGTTATAAGGAAAAGATCTTTTCAAAAATATCTACTCTAAAAGTAGGACCCTCCAAGGGAGAGAGGGAAGAGGATAAAATCCCTACAAAGGAGCAGATAAAATTTAAGTTTTTCAAAAGGGGACAAAAGCAAGGATCCACATCATTTTCCACTCCTTCACAAATAGTTGAGGTACTTGATTAGCCTCCTCCACTAGAAAAATAAAAAATTCCTTCAGTAGATGAGGTTGTTCAACCTCTTGTTTCTCCTTTTGATGATTTCTCATTGGAGGTAAGTCTTTCTCTTTCTTCTCAAGATTTGACTTTAGAATCTTTACCTCCTCTCTCCCAATCTTCCTCATCTCATATTTAAATGCCACTCTTATTGGCCATGGCCAACATCTTCTCTGACCTCTCACCTCTCTCTGCTGGACCTAAGATGGTTATAGATATGACTCCTCCCTCTGCACCTTTATTCCTTGAGTCTATTCCCATAGTCACCACACTTGTAGTCATCACGACTCCATAATTAAACCTTCCTCCACCTACAAATGTAACCATAAAACCTTCGATAGGGGCAACTGATTCCATTGTACCTCAATGGTTAATTGATCAGACCCCAAGGAAGAGGAAGGTGGTAGTTGCTCTACTAGCATTTGACTTTAGTTCACTCAAGGCCTCTCCGGTCAAATCTGCCAAGAAACCCAAAATAGTTTCAAGGGTTTTAGTGGATTCCTCATGGCATAAATTTAAAGAGATTGCCACTCCTACAGCTGAAAAAACTAAGGAGGATATAGTAGTTACTGATTATCAGATTACAAGGGTTGATTTGGGAAAGGTAACAATAGAAGGAACACAACATGATGCCCAAAATTCCATGAACGTGTTGTGCAAGAAGCTGAGGGAAACAAAGGTGAGAAAAGATAAGCTAAAGGAGAGATTTGAATAGTTGACAGAGGTATTACTCAAGCTCTCAAAGCCTTCTCAGTCAACACCGTCATCTTCTACCCCTACTCCTATCATGTTCGATTTCTCATCGGTATATATGATTGAAAAGATCAACAAAGAAAGGCGAGAACGGTGTATGAATGGATTCAGAGGATGCTCCTACAAGGAAGAGAGGTCATTGATGGAACAGTGGAGTTTTATAAATCCTTGGAGGAAATAAAGAAGGATGGTGAAAAAATGGATGATGAATTTTCACAGGAAGTCAGGAACCTTGAGTTAACTTTTGAGGCTCTTAATGCGCTGAAATAGGTTTCATTCCATATCTTGATGGAAGAAGGGATCATTTCACATGGGGATAAGCATTTCTAGATATCCAAATCCATCATATTCAGGATAAAGATTCTTAGTGAAGCTTGCAGCAAGCTGAGGGAATCTACTGATTAGTTGGTTGATGCCACCAATGATATAGAAGAGGATATGTCCAAGATCTTCACCAAAGTGTTGGATGAAAGATCGAATATTTTACCTGCTGATGATCTCTATTAAAAAATTCAAGAATCAATTCAGCATGAACAGCTTCTGCCTTCGATCTGACAACCATTGATAAGTTCATAAGGATCGAGAATGTTTTAGAATCACTAAGGAAACTCAACAAGAGATTGAAGAAACTTCCTAGCAACGTAAGTGACACTCATGAAACTTGCGAGGTTCTAAGTGATTATTCTAGTGCACTAGATGAAGTTGAGATGTAGGGCATAATCCATAAGTTCCAATAATTTCTTGACAAGCAGGCTTCACTAGAGGAAAATAAGGAAGATGAAACAAAATAAGCATAATGTTTCATGTCATCTTCATCCGGAGATTGACATGTCTTTTTTATTTTCATTTCGTCACATAGGAAGAAAATTTTGACTTGTTCTCCTACATGAGAGTCAAGCAAACTTGGATTTTTGTTAAATGACTATTTTCTAGGATTTATCCTATTTTCACTCTGATCTTTCCATTATAAATAAGGGATGCTTGTGCATTCCAAAGGAGATTATTTTTTAGAATATTAAGAGTTATTGTGAAGAAGAATAAAAAATTTGTATTTTCTTTTTAATCATTGACGAATAGAAATAGGTGTTATTTTTCAAACTTTGTGTTGTGGGATTCATCTATCTTGAGAGATTTTTCTTACGTCCAAGATATTAATCTATTCTTTGTTTAGTGTTCTTGATTATTTTAATCGTTTCAAATATTACACTTATTATCTAAAACTCGTATAAGTATTTCTTGATCTGTGTTTGCTTGAAAGAAATTACATTCCTCTCATTCCCTATCTGCTATGTTTCATCTATAGTAGTTTCCTTTCTAATCCATTCCATTTCTAAAGTTGTAACATCTCCATCTCTGTTCATATGGATTTTGGGATTGTATCCCAACCCCAATGGTTAGAATAGTGTGAATATTGTACATATTATCTTTGTTGTGTTTTAGATTAGTAATAAAAAGGTTGTGTCACCTGTCTTTGAGGAGGGATTTAATCGTGTATACTATGGTTGAACCTCATATTTTGGCCTGACAAAATATCTAGCCAATATGAGGATAGTCCAACCCCTCATTTTTCATCTTTCTTTTTATGATTTGATGTGTATTTGATGGTTTAGTAGCTTTTATTCTTCATTGTAGGTTTATTGTGACCTCAGCGGTCATTTTGAAAATCCATAATGACAAAATAAAATCATCAAAAAACATCTTACGACTTTGATAATTCAGGTTTCTAAGTATTTCTACATATCCATGTACCTAGAATTAGTACCTGGGTTCCCCCAGGAGCCCTTATCCATCCTTTTTTATCCAATTCTATAATTTTCTAATCACTAATACGATGGTCAGTGCTTTACATTTCTTTGTTTTCAGTTATGTGTAATTTCCAGAACTCAGAGAATCAGATAAGGCATCTTACCCTTCTTTACACATCAGGGTTTCATTATTTATTACTTAGTCTATTTTGGTATACTTTTATATTTC
This sequence comes from Taxus chinensis, assembly GCA_019776745.2. NCBI lineage: Eukaryota > Viridiplantae > Streptophyta > Pinopsida > Cupressales > Taxaceae > Taxus > Taxus chinensis. Next base: position 71,240,864 of record CM034148.1, on the reverse strand, counting down.
ATTGCAACATTTATTTACTCCTTTTATAACATTAGATAGGTTCATATATTCCATATTTATATTGTTCATTTTGTTAACTCGATTTGATCTAAATGCTATTAGGATATTTGTTACTTTATCATCATGAGTATCTCAATTAATGACTTCTTTCTTGCTAATCTTGAATTAAGATATAGTGTCCAACATCTTCTCGCTACTACTCGCATTCCTACTGATTTGCATCCAATTTTAGTATATCACTCATTTTTTGAAGTATTTTCCCAACATATAGTGTTATTGTCTAATCCTCATATTGATCTTTCTATTTTTGATAATAATCCACATTTTCATATCATGATTCATATTTACAATATGGGGATTCAACATACTTTAATTGATAATGGATTTGAACTCAATCTATGTCCTATGTCTTTCCTAAAAAAGATGGGTCTTTCTGCTACTAATGTTATTCCATCGTCTCTTTCCATTCATGCATATGACGGTTTTGTTCATCCATACGTAAGTCATATTGTTTTACCTATCACTCTAGGGCCAAAGCCTCTCACCATAGTCTTCTTCATCATTAAATTTTTTGTTTCATATAATTGTTTACTTGATAGGCCATGTCTCGATGTCATGCAAGTTGTTTCCTCTACAGTGCATCATTGTGTCAAATTTCTCCATGAGGGTGTTGAGTATACTGTTCTTTGTGATCGTCATCTATAAAAATATTGTGACCATGATCCAAATACTACACTTCCCATTCTAATAACTGATACTATTGATGACCTGTAACCCATAGATGAAATACAAAATTTACCCCCACTTAAAGGTGTCATTTGCATGATAGATTCGGTCTTGACTACATCAACACTTCCCCCTGTTACTACTACTACTATGGTTATTTATCAAGGGATTGTTCCAACATCGAACATCATACCACCTTTCATACATTCTCACACACAATCAAAATCTACATCACCTCCCTTTACAAGTACACTTTTCATGAATTATTATTATTAGGAGCACATTCCATTTGATCCTACTTACAATGTCACTATATGTTCACATGATGGTTTGATTTGGCTAGGATTTGATTTCGAGGATCTTTATCCTCTAACACATGATCCTCATCTCTATTATGGATTCATCACTATCACTGCCACTTATAGTCTACATGTCTTCTGTCTCACCTTCTACCTTGTGCGAGTCCCTCACTCTTCTCCACCAAACAAAGGGTAAGGTCCGCATATAATATCAATAAAAACAAGTAAGTATAAACAACAGATAACCATGGAATAAAATAATACTGCAAAAAAATGTTGCACATGAAGCACCCATTAAAATGTTAGAAATATAAATCATATGTTAAAAGCATGTATAAGAAATTAATGTAAATTGCTAAGTACAAAATGAAAAAATAGCACCTATAAAAGACAAATGTGGATGACCCCAACGCCTGTTGTAGGAGGCAAGAAACCATACTACGTGTATGAGACCTATATCTGCGATCAAAACTAGAGAGGGGCATGAACATGTGTGTGTGTATGGTAATGATAATGAAATATAAGAAATATAGCTAGCATATGTAATAAGCAAATATAAACAAGAAAATGTACGCAATATTACAAGCAACCAAGATATGCAACATGTTGTGGATGGATGGAATGAAATGGAATGTAAGATGGATGGTAGGAGCCACATGCTCCTTGAGTGAATGGAGTTGTAAGTAGTGAGGTTCATTTATTATGCCCCCTTAACAGTCAAGAATGAACCAAAAATGAGAGTGCATCATTGGGAAATAGTCTAATAGTGTGTTGTGTGTAGCTTGATGTGATGAATGTGTATGCGTGTTGGTGATATACAACCTAGAAATGAATGCATGATGATGTAGCTAAAAGTGTATATCACGATGAGCTGAATAGAAGGATTGGTGATATAGCCTAAAGAGTGTACCACTACAAGATGAAGGAATATGTGACCATTTATCCTATAGCATATGTCACTAACCTAGTAATGTTGCATGGTAGAACGTCAGGTGATGAATGTGTTTGTGTATGATAAGGTCCATTTGACTTGTAAACCCTCAACATTCAAGTATTGACCGAAGGACTAGAGTGTGTCATAAGGTAATGAGTGAAATGCGTAGAGTATGATGTAGAATGTGCAATGATAAGAGATAATCATGTGATGTGTAGGATATACAATGTATAAGATGTAATGCAAGATGTGTATGTGGACAAAAAGTTTAAGGTGCGTGCTAATTAGTATGCGGAATGAGTAGTATGTGAAGCTAGACTCGTAGACGATGCAAATGTGACATATGTATGATGAATACTAGTATGGTGTGTAGACAATGTACGATGTACAAGTGCAAAATGCAAGATATGTATGTGAACTAAAAGTGTAAGGTGTGTGCTATGTAGTGTATAGGATTAGTAGTATGTAATGTAGACCCTAAGACTGTGATACATGTATAATGATGACTAATATGATGTATGATGTGTATATTCCACTGTCAAAATGATATAGAATGAATGTAGAGTGTATGATGTAAAGTGTAGGACATATTATGGAAGATGTGTGAAGGAATGCAATGTGCAAAACATAGTGTACTGTGTGTGGGGTTCATGTGTAGTATGTAGCCCTCAATATTCAAGTGTGAATAGAAGCATAAGAGTGCATCATCGGGTAATGACGATGTATTTGGTGTGGATGAATGTGCCTATACTATGAAAGTGATGTATGATAGTGAAAATATGATAGATGCACTAATGCTAATATGGGGGGTGTTGGATGTTATGCCTGCCAAAAATGGAAGATGAAGAATTGATTGTGTAATATCATCTAATAGATAATCAATTTTAGGGTCAAATTCACATGGATAAGCATTAAAGACCTGACAAGAATTTTTTTTTGGTTGATCATGTAGTGAAACATTGAGGTAAAAATTGTACATACGCATGACATATTCCTCATCAGTGAATGGAGGAAGTGGACAACTGTGCACATACCAACATGTGAGATTTTACGTATATCCAAGAAAGGAACTATTACAAATAAAAACATGACCAAAGGGCATAGGAAAAGATATGTATGCATGATCAAGATCTAGAGTTCCCCCAACGTAATCAAGCCATGATTTCCCTAATGTGAATAGAGAAGATAGAGGAATGTATGACAGATAAACTGTGAGATGGAAGACACGTAAGCCATAAGCAACAATAATAGTGATGTAGCCATAATATAAATGAGAAGCATGAGTAGGTGGATAAAGGTCCTCAAAATAAAAACTAAGTCAAGCTAGACCATCGTATGAGCAAATGGTATTATCATAAGTAGGATAATATGGAATATGTTCCTAATATGAATAATTCATGAAAAGTGTGTAAGTAAATGGTAAGCATGCTAGCGAAGGTGGTACATGTGAAGGCGTAGGTGATAGATTGACATCCATGGACTAGATAGGCCCCCGATAAGGAATCATAGCTGTAGTAGTAATATGTGGTGTAGAATAAACTGCATCTATCACACAAATGACACCTTCAAGTAGTGGAAAGTGACGTGGTTCATATATAGTTTGAGGATCATCTATAGTATCAATACGTGGAATAAGAAGACTAGTATTAGGAGTGTGGTCATAGTACTTGAATGGGTCACAGTCATAAAGAATAATAAACTCAATTCCCTCATAAAGAAATTTAACACAATGTTTTACAGTGGAAGAAATAACTTGCATAGCATGAAGCCATGATCTACCAAGAAAATAACTGTAAGATATTGGGAAATAAATGACAAAGAACATCGTATTGAAATTTTTAGGTCCTATAGTAATAAGTAATGTAATGTGACCAACACATGGAAGAACATATCCATCATATATATGAAGCAAGAGAGATGATGGACTAACATCACGAGAGAAGAGACCTACATTTTCAAGGAATGACATAGAACATAGATTAAGTTCAGATCTATTATCAATTAAAGTGAATTTAATACCCATATTGTGAATGTGAATCATAATGTGTAAGGGTGGATCATTATAAAAAATATTTAAATAAGTGGGAAGATTAGATTTGAATGACAAGTGTTGAGAAAATTCATCTACAAAAGCTTGATATACTGAGTCAGGATGCATATCATCACGAATGTGGGTGGTAGCTAGAAGATGTTTGCCTCTATACGTTACATCAAGATGCACAAGTAAATAATCAAATATTGAGATATTCATGATGACTTATGTAAAGAGTAAGGATCCTATAGGTGTGAAGATGGAGTATGGGTTCACCAAAATGATTAAATAAAATGTGGAATTTTTTCTAATCTATAGTTGATCTAACATTAAAGAAAATGGTGAATGACAGATAAATACATGACAAAAAATGACCCAAACAACTAAGAAAGTATAAAAAGGAAACCCTAATGAGAAAAGAGGGTTAGAAAGAGCTTAGACGATTTGATGAATGTTCTGGACTATGTTACAGAGAAGACTAGATGAAGAATGTAATAATGACCACACAGAGGTTCTAGAAAGCAAAAATGTAGAACGGTAGGCTAGATTGGGGCACTTGGAGAGGAACATGGGTGAATGTGGGAACCCTAGTCTGAAATATAGGTACCCTGGTCTATGAAAAATATCTGCAAACCTCCTTTGAGGTATCACTTAGTGGTTGCCTAAATTCACTTAATGTCGCACTAACTTTATTGTACTTTGTTGTATGTTGCTGGTAATTAGTGATGAAGAAGAGACCTGTAAAACCCCTAAAAAGAAAAATGCATATGAAGAGGTCAGACTGTCCTTTGCTGCTACAATGGTTGACTTACTGAGTGTTGCACTACATCTCAGAAATGATGTAGTTCTATGTGATTGTGTGTGAAATCATGCACTACGTATTCTTGTGCCAGGCACACTTTGTGAAAGTAATGAGAAATAACTATGTATAAATGTAATAAAATGGTGGATATAATAGAATAAACTTCCCTCCTATATAGTGTGATGTAGATGAACCAACATTGTTCCTTATGATGGAGCTATATGGATGTAAATGGAGTGTTTGATGGATGTAACATTAGGTGATGATAATAGTTCTTAGTGCTTGGTCCCTCATTATGGTCTCAATAATTTATATTTATATGGTTATATTGTTCTAATTTTGTAATTAACTCTAAAAAGGAAAAACACTAAAAAGATAGAAATCTCAAATAACCATAAAGTGCCCAGAAGGTGGCGGGAAAGTGTGAAAGGGATCAGAGTGCCTCGAATGGGACCAGGGTGTGTGGGGTGCCCTAGTACTAGGATGGGTGACCCATTCAAAGATAAAATGCTATCAAATGGAAGAAATGACTGTACGAGCAGATGCGGGAGGTTGGTAATGATGACAAAAAGCAATATAAAATGGCCAAGGAACATGGGTTAATTAGTACTTTCTTCACTAAAAATCCATATGAATAGTAGTATGAGATTAGGACTAAATAATGTATAAATTGCATGATTTTGTGATAGGAAAAAGGATCTTGTTTCTAAGTAGATAGTAGGGGACATAGGGGCACACTCACCACATTTGCACTACCATGGATAACCATCAGAACGAGCACTAGGCCATGGTCATTGAGATTATAAGTATGATCAAAGGTACATCAAAAATTATTTATTTGATCCAGATGCTTTTAGTTATTTTATATCACCTTCTTTAGTGAATCAGTGTGGGCTACTGGCCTCTAGGCAATCTTATAAATTGTAGGTATATTTTTCCACTAGGGCCAAGCTCATCATAGACACTTATGTTGAGATTTATATACTTGATACAAGAGTGTTTCCTAATACTGTAGACGTTTGTATTTTACCATTGGGATATTATGAGGTTATTTTGGGTATGAATTGAATATATTTCCATCAGGGAAAGGTTGATTATCAGAAGAATATGATTGAATTTTTTGATGACTTGGGTAGTTATGTACTGGTATTTTGGGTTTTGAGACCATTTTTCTTGAGTTCTCCACCATACAACTCAAGCAGAGCATGCATAAGGGTTTTTAGATGTTTTCTATCATGATCACTAATAGGTATGAGGAGAATCCAATGATGTCACCACTTGATGAGCATCCTATTTTGAGAGAGTTTGCAGACATTTTTCGTAGTGATATTCCTGGTATGTCACCATGTCCAAAGGTGGACTTCACGATTGAGCTTGTACCAAGTAATTATTTCGCTTCTCGAACACCTTACAGGATGAATAATCCTAAGCTTCACAAGATCAAGATTCAGTTAGAGGTGTTGTGAAAGAAGTTCATCATATAACTTAGTGTCTCCCCTTGGGGCACACCAGTGATATTTGTTAAGAAGAAGGATGGGTCCTATTATTGACAAAATTTTACATACCCCCTTTTCTTGATAATCATTTAAAAATAAACTTTCCTATCCTCGTTTTACTACATCATACCTACATGCATTTGTGATAAGTTAGATGTGGGTCACTTGATATTTAATGCATTACTTAATTTATATAACATTTAGTGGTTTCATGGAATTCTTTATTTTTTCGGCTGACTTTTGATTTGTGGAAATGATATATATGTCATCTTGTTTGGTAAAATTAGATTGTATGGCTTTAATAATGGATATCAAGTTTTGTTTTGTGATATCATTTTTTAGTTTTCAAGCTTGCATCATGGTACCTTTCTTCTTTCCATTCTAAAAATGATTTATTTAAAGTGACATAATGAAGACAGTATGGGTTTGAAGTGATCATTAATTTGTTTAAGTTTGATTTGATAGGCACACCATTTCACGCATTTTGACGAATCTCACAATTGGTTTCTATCATGCTAATAAATATCTTTGAAATGTGATATAATTTGAATCACATGATTTGGAATTAATTTTTCTCAAGGTTTGATATTCACATAATATGGGAATAGGTATTTCAGATAATAGAATTGATATAATTTTGCATGTATTCTACACATTTGATTTGGGATGTCATTAGTTGATTAAAAGGAGATATTTTAAAATAATCACCATATATTTCAACCTAGCTTGGACTATGGTGTAAACTTTGATTTTCAAAGTATTGAGGATATTAGAAATTGTTAAGTTTGAGGTGGTAGTTGTATAGTGGTTGGACCTGTAGTCAGTGTATTGAATATGTACGTGGGCATTAATTTCACCTCTTTAATGGCACTCGAGCTAGGAAAAAATTAGAGTTTTGGGTCATTTTGTGGTTTGTTACTTGTGAAGGAATTCTGGTTTTGGGTTCTCTATTGAGGTGTTGGCAATGTAGCTATGTTCATTTTGGAACTCTCACCATTTGCAAGTGAACACATGTGTCAAGGATTCATATGTATGTTTTTCTTTATTAAATAACATAGGAATAATTTACTCCATCTGGGTAGGTTTTCTGTTTGTTTTGCATGCATGCATTTTTGGAGTTATCCGAAGTTCATAACATTTGATGAAGCTTATATAATTGAAGCCATTGAAAAAGTATTTCTCACATTTTTATTATTATTTTCATTACCCATCTAGTAAAAAAGTATTTCTATAAATAATGAAGTGGGTAAATTTTATTTTTTTAAAATAGTGTTTTAATGGGAAATAAGTTTGATTTTAGTCATATAGACTCATTTTTCAAAACTCCAATTCGAGTTCTAGCTTGTTAAAGAAAATGAGAAAGAATCATGCAAAGTGTTATTCCAATATTTTCATTGAATCTCTTATTTAATGAGTTTGATAAGTTTCTCAGATGTTTTTTTTGAAATTATTTTTGGAAAAATTGTGTTTTGTGCCTCCGTATGTCATTTTCGTTGAAAAATAAAACTTGCAGACTAGCTCAAAATAATATGATATGCCCAGTTTTATATTTTTGGTTGGCATTAGATTTGTTATCTTGCAACAAGTCTTGTGAATTTGTAGAAAGGAAATAAAATAATGAGATAGTTGAAATGGGTTGTGAATAATGGAAAACCAAGGGAAATATTGTCATGTTTTTATGAATTTTTTTTCTATGCATGAGTCAATTCAATATATGCTCTATTTGATTATATTAATATAAATATAGTGCCTAGAAGCAGAAGTTAAGTATGATTTTAAGGAAATACAGTGATTTTTGAAACAGTCCATTTCTTTTGGGTATTGATTTTGTTTCATTTATAAGATGTGAGTTTTGAGGAGGCAAGTAAATGTTGAAAATAGGAAACTATATCGAGAAAATGCAAGAAATTTCAAAGTATTGATTTAAATCTTGATGAAATTTTGCATTTGATTTGGAATATTTTAGGTTCAATTTATGATCAGTATTGAAATTTCATTGATAAAGATTGATTTTCTAATTAAATGAAGTCTTGATTAGCTAAATGTATTTCCATCTTTCATGTTATTTAATTGGCATCATTTTAGTCTACTCTTTGATCTTGAGAAAATTGAGTGAACTTTTTCAGTTTATCTTCAGTTTTAGCTTGTACAATTGATTTTTCATTTCCTCTCAGTTTTACAACATGTTAGGATGGGATGGATGGGGAATTTCTAGAGGATTAGGTTCTCATCATATATGGTGCCATGATAGTTTTCGGGGTAAAACACAATGGCAGAGAGGTTCAATTAGAGGTGGTCGAAGGGAAACTAGTATGCTTCGGGGAGGAGGCATTTCATAAGAACTGGTTCTACTCATGTCTCAATATATTTTAACACTAATGAGCCATGTTTATATGAAGTATTGCAAGTTATCAAGTTTTATCCTCATACTCAACCTTCCTGTAGTGTTCACAACACTCCTCTACATGAAAACATTGATTGTACTCAGGCATATCACAATCCTTCTTCTTCTAACCACTCAGTCCATTCTAATCCATCACACTTTCCTGTACATAAGGTCCATCCATCCACTATTATTCACCATTGCTACTTGGATCAGACCCAGCCATCACCATTCACATGACTCACGCCCACTTCCTAAGCATGCTAGGTCCTCTTTTGTTGTTCTTAGGGTAACTAGAGCATTAAAGAGGGTGAAGTTGGAAGTAGAGGAGGAGACATGGTCCATCAATTGTACGACCCTTCCAATTGGACCTTATGAATATGTAGAGTTGATGATAGAGGCAAGGACTCCATTACCTAGTATTACTGGAGATGGCTAGTTTTTATCATGATATGAATTTTTTTTTTGTTTGTATATGAATTTAATTAAATATTTTCAGTTCTTAACAACATTTGAATTTATAGTTGATGACATGTGATAGTCCTATATTTATGATCTTATACATATGTGCGCGCGTGTGTGTATGTACATACATGACACATACACACAGTACATATATATACACACCATGACACATACACACAACATATGATGGACATACATACATACACATATCACTAGCACATGCATACACACACACACCACAGTTGATGTACATTACACATCATCTATCACACACCCACATTAGTATCTCACACACATATATTTTATATATATGTCAACTTTATAAAGAGTTAGATGATGACACTAGAGTCCCTTTATTTCATATTTATATTTTAATGAATTTTAAGATTGATAAAGTATTTATATTAAATGTGAATTTGGATGTAATGGTTGTAATTTATGTATTTTATCTAGTACTAACTATTTTGTGGGTGCCCAATCAGTTACCATTTATTTTACTCATAGGGATCAATTTTAAAATTCATCTTTATTGAAAGTGATAGTTACCTAAGTCATTGTCACTTGATATTTCATAAAATATTATAAAGTCTCACATTTAAAATGGAATGTAATATTTTATTATTTTATGATTTCATTATTTGGAGACAAATTGGTTGCAACTGATTTTGCAAAGGAAAGAATTATAAAAAAAGGACTTAAGAGGATAAATTTATGATGATGAGAAATCAAAGTTATTTTAGATGATTGTTGAAGCTTATTTCATAGGAAAAATTATGAGAAAATGATTTTCTAAGATAAGGTGATCTTACTAGGTGTTATGATGACATTGTTTTGAGGTTTGAGTATGAATTTTTGATACAGAATTTATATCCAGTTTTAATATTATTTTACTAATTATCTGATTTTATTATTTTGTATCTCATTTAAGCTAATTGCAGATTTTAGTCTGTCATATCTAGAGTAGACTATGAATTATATCTTCATTTCAATCTCAAGATAAATGCAGATTGATAGCCAAAGTGGCTTTTGATTTTAATAACGACTCTTATCAGACATTGTTTTCGCGATCATTTTACATTTCATTAGTACATATTTGTTTCTCTTCTACATATCTATCATCATTTTTATCTTACAAATTATGTAAATGTGTTAAATTTGTGAATAATGTGTTTTTAATGGTTACTTTTATTTTTTGTTTCATTTTTTTCTTCAAGATAATTACACTAATTGGAAAATAAATTACAAATATGAGATTAGTAAATCATAACTTATAACTTACACTTTTTCAAGAAGAAAATGATCTCATCAATAAGTGATTTATCATTTTATATGAATTATGATGGAGAATTCCCAAGAGAATCAAATGATTTCGTTATCATATCTGATTTAAAAATATATGGTCTTTTTGTGTCTTTTCTTGCATGTTATTTTGTTTGTTGTTGTTGTCTTGTATATCCATTTTGTTGTTAGAAGATAGAAAATTTCTCCATAATTTTAGGTTGTTCCACAATTAACCTATACTTCACCTACCTGCTGTTAATAAATTATTAAGTATCATCATGATTAAACTTATCTGATTCCATCTTGAAGTTTTACGTTAAGTGAAAGGGTTGATTAGTTATCGATCTATGTTTTGTTGAGAACTTGTCCCTTTGTCTGTGTGTTGATTTTAGAAAAAATAAACAAGGTAATGGTGAAGAAAAATTATCCTCTTCCTCATATAGATGACTTATTTGATCATACGCGAGGATTCAGGGTGTTCTCTAAGATTTAAATGAAGTTAGGATAATATCATCTTCAAATTATAGATGTGAACATACATAAGAAATATTTTTGGACTTAGTATGGGGATTACAAGTTCACGGTGGTTCCCTTTGGGTTGAATAATGCACAAACAATGTTTATGAGCCTCATGAATGGGGTTTTCAAGACCTTTTGAGATAGTTTTATCATTGTGTTCATAGATAATGTTTTGATTTACTCATGGTCACTGGAGGAGCATCAAGAGAATTTGAAGCATGGATTATAGGTTTCAAGGGAGAAAAAGGTTTCTAAGAACTTAGAGAAGTTTTCCTTCTTCCAAAATGAGATATAATACTTGGGTCACATAATTACAGGTAAAGGTATATCTATAGATCCCTCAAATATCTGATCTATCCTCAATTGGTGAGATCCAAACATAGTGACTAAGGTTCATAGTTTCATGGGGTTAGATGGTTATTATCGTAGGTTTGTTTAGAAATTCTCCAGGATTGCTAATCATATTACTTCCCTCTCACCCAAAGGGAAGAAGTTAATTTAGTCAGAGAAGTGTGATTAGGATTTTTAGTTTCTCAAGTAGCATTTGACATATGTGCCTATCTTTGCAGTCTCAGATCCATTGGATTTTTTTTGGCTTACACAGATGCTTTGATATAGGGACTTGCGGTAGTTCTCATGGAAGACCATCATGTCATTGTTTTTGAGTATTGCAAGCTCAAATATTAAAACACTAATTACCATACCGACAATCTTGAGCTTGCAATAGTGGTGCATTCCTTTCTCCATTGGAGACACTTCCTTTTAAGAAGATCATTTGTTTGAGGATAGATCATTTGATTTTACAACATATCTTTTTGCAACCAAATCTCAATGCTTACTAATGGTATTAAATGGATTTATTTTGGGAGTATGATATGGACATTCAATATATCAAGGGAAAGGAGAATGTCATTAGAGATGATTTGAGTAGATAGATACATGAGATTACTAACTTGACCTTGTAGTCAGACCTTAAAGACATGATACTTCAACATGTATTGGTTGACATATTCTATGAGGGTTCCAAACAAGTGGTGGAGTCACAAAGGGCCTTGGAGGGTAATATTTTGATATCTCTTTAGATTTGAATGGTAATATCTGATATCATATGTGCATTTACATTCCTAGAGAAAGGAACTTACATAGTTTTGTTCTTTATGAGGAACATTGAGCTCTTTATATAGCTCATCCTAAAGTTAAGAAGATGATACATTCATAATTGAGACAATTCTACTTTTTCCTAGAGTTGTGTCGCAACATTGCATATTTTATAGACTATTGTCTCAAGTGTCAAAGGGTGAAGGATGAGAACTCTCATCATGTAAAACTTATCTAGCCACATGCAATTTTGGAGTGGAATTTGGATGTGGTTTTGATGTATTTTACTGTTGGTATTCCTACTTCATCACATCTTCATGACACCATCACGTTAATGGTGGAGAAGTTTACCAATGGTTGCACACTTTTCTCTGAAAAAGATCACTTACAATGTTTTTACAATAGCTCAGGTTTCCTTGATGACATTGTGAGGTTACATGGGATTCCGAGGATGAACATTTGTGATCAAGACACCACCTATACTTCAAACTTCTGGACATATTTTTAGTCATATTTGGGTACTTATATCAATTTCAACATCACTTATCACCCTTAAAAATATGGACAGATAGAGAAGGTGAATAAGGTAATCAAGGATATGTTGTAGATGTACCTCATGCACTAGAAAAATTAGTGGGAGCACTATAAATTTTTTTAGAGTTTACATATAACAATAGTTTCCATAATTCTATTAGCATGGTGCCTTATTCTATATGGGAGACCTTTGAGGGAACCATTGAGTTAGGACATGTTGTATGACATGATTTATCTAGGTTGGATTACCATCAGTACATGGAGAATCAATTTTTCCTCATTAGATAACATTTGGACCAGACTCGTGCATGCCAGAAGGCATATGGTGACATGAATATGGATGAGCGTCACTTTCTAGTAGGTGAAAAAGTATTTTTGAGAGTGTGTCTACACGAATTCCAATCTATTATGGAAATGGTTTTAAGTTTTCATCGTATTTTTATCCTTATTTACACATTTCACATTTATTTATGATGATTTTTCATCTATGAAATTTACAATTTTTTTACATTTACCTTGATTACAACTATCAATTTACAAGCTAACTTGTAATAAAAAAAATTAGGAGAAGATGTTGGGATACCTTCAACATTATTATTACCTTGTTAATTTAATATAAATATAATTAAATATAATGTCAGACTACTAAATGTAATGAATGACATACTATGATAATATATAGTAAATGGACAATTAACAAACATGCAATAATATGAAACACTAAGAAATAGGGAGTGAGAGGGTGACTTAGCTGATTTTTGAGTGATATCGAAGTTATCTTGATTGTGGGATTGAGAAAAACAATTGGTTGGAGTGTCGTCAAGCTTCACTGGAGATCATGGGACTTAGAAATGTGTGGGACATAATCACCCATGGGAGGAAAGGAGTTACCAAGTGCTAGTTTCTAGTGAGGTGCTTGGGTTGTGTCCTCTTCTGTACAAGAGGAGCTTCATAATTAACTTCCTTTTATCACTCTGGTTTTTATTTACTATTAGTGATTGTACCTATAACATGAAAAGAAAGATATATATCTGTACATTCCAACAAACCACTTCAAATACTAAAAAAGTAAATGCGGAATGTGGATTTAGACTACCCCCGGTGGTCATGCAAAGAGCGAACTTAGTCTCGAGTGATGTACTATATTTCAAAATCCATGTAGTTCTATGTGAATGTGTGTGTAATGAATCCCTAAGATTCCCTTGTGAAAGTTGCATAGTTATAATGGGATAGATATAAAATGTAACAAATGTATAGGATGTGTGTGATGGAATAAAATGTACTTCCACCTCCTCTGTTGTTTATGCAGAGTTATGCAGTTGTTGTCCCTTATATGGATGTGTTATATGAATGATCTAAAAGACTCCTTATGTCTTTAAATGTAAGCTTAGATGATAGTAGATAATTCTTAGTTCTTATCCCCTTATTTGAGTGTAATAGCTAAGTATATATATGATTACCTTATTGGAATTTCGTAATTGACAGCTAAAAGGACAACCCAAAGTAATAAAAGCTACCCAAGAATTAAAATATACCCAAAAGGGTAAGAAAAGGAAAGAGAGGGTTAGGAGCACCCATAAGGGACAAGAGCATATGAGTGTTTCTATCATAGCTAGGTGCTCGTGTCCAAGGTCATAAAAGATAAATAATTGAATTTCTGGAAAGGATGTAAGATGTGTAAGACCAAAGAGAAAGCAAGTGATAAAAAAATGCCAAAAAGATTTTTCAACCACTTTTTTTCTTTCTTAGGAATCATGTATATATTAGTATGTTATAGGACCAAGATATGTAACCAAGTGCATATAGTTTTTGTCTACAATTGTAAACAATATTCTACCAAAACTTAAACAACGTATATTTTGAATAATGTTGAAAAACATTAGAAATGGTGTAGTGCCTGCTTCCCTTTAACACCTTTGGATGCTTATGTTGATATTGTTGATTTCATTATAGACATTATTATGTTTTGATTTAGTATGTTGTTAGGCATTGGATTATGGATTATTGTGGATTTTGATTTGATTACGATGCATGATGACCACTAGAGACACCTTATATGAAGATGATGATATATTATTTGACATGGATGTGTTATGGATATTGCTTAGACATGTGATTTTGGATATTATGAATAGATCTGGAAAATGAATATTTTATGATACTAATATAGTTATGGATTAAAAATACAAATGATGTAGTTATTACTTTGGTATTGTTGTGATTCATTATATAGCTGATTTAGTGATTCTATTTGTATAATATTGGATGATCTGATATGACCACAAGCCCGAAGGAGGTATTTGTATTTTTTAGGTTAAAAAAATCACAACAAAACATCGGGGATTGGAGACCAACCAAAATAGAATTCTAGGTGAATTCGACAAGGTCACCAAGGCAACTTGTTTTATTGTGTTGTATGTTGTTTTGTTAGAGATTCCCATGGGGTGGGAATCATCTTTATATGTGACCATGGGTTGTTGTATTTTTTGTTGATATGGTTAATGTTTATTTATTGTTGTATTTATTTTATTTGTAATGTCTTTCACTTCTTTTAATTAATTAATTGTGATAGATTAATGTGAGGAGATCATATGTTTAAAATTTTAAAAAAATTAAATTGGGATATGGAAAGTAATTATTAGAGTTGTTGGGTTGTTTGTAATTAATTTGTAAGGGATGTGTAAGATGTGTAAGAGTTTTTTTAAGTTAGAATTTGGAGTAAGAGATACTCCACCTCCATGGAAATTCGAATTTGACCTTGGGGGCTGGTTTTGGAGGCTTGTGGGAAAAGTAAAACTTGTCCCATGCCTCTAAATTTATGTTACCAACCATACTTATGGTTGGGGAAGTGATTTGTGACTTTTTATAATGCATTTTATTCTTCTTGTGCATGTTTGTAATTGCACTTTCTTACATTTTAATTAAATGGTTGTTCCTTGAGGTGTGGGCTATTTTAGAGTGTGCAAGTAACTTGTCATTCTTCACCCACCTCTTTATTAAGCCTTGGAGTTTGGATTATTGTATTTTTTGTTGATTTGAGAGGATGTGTGATGTGGCATCCTACATGGATCCACATCATCTGCTTCTTTCCCCCTTCTATATATTTCAAACTCTCTTCTTGTTTTGGGTTGTTGAACCTTTTTGCATTCTTTCTTGGGGGTGCATTTTCTTGTGGGAGCTCTGGTTTTTGAAGAAAGTTTCTGAGATAGCTTTGAATGCTTGGGAGCATGATGTTTTGGGCTGTGTTTGGCATTTGAAGCTTGCTATTTGGAAACCAAATAACCAAGGAGAGATAGGAATTTAAGTCTCTTTTATTTCAATTATGTTCTTGTTGTGTTGCTTGGAAAATGCAAGTTTTGTTTTATTTGTTGGTTGGTTGGGTATACTGCCTTAGAGAAGGTGTAGGAGAAGGAAATGGGGAATTCTTATGAGGGGGCATAAGGAAATTCCATTGGCATCAAAGTTTTGAGGAGGGAGTTTGGGTTTAGGATCCACCTTGGAAAATAAATAGCTTGCATTTCTTACTTTGTGGGGGGGCATAAGGAAAATCTGTGGGGGCATAAGGAGAGATTTTGTGGGGGGGGGGGGGGGGGCATAAGGGAATGTGTGTGTGATGAATTAATTGGAGATTTGTTTTGGTGGATGCCCAATTCCCAATTTGGAGGCATAAGTAGCTTCACCCATAGGCCTTGGTCATTTGGCTTACAAGATCAAGCCTGAGTTCTACTTTGACATGTTTCTAAACACAATTGTGAACTGTTGTTTGTTTTGTGTTGCATTGTGTTTCAAAAAAATGTGTATGTGAAAGAATGTTGTGTTGTGGAAGCTAGTTGTTGTCATGGTTGAATTGCATCTTTTATTGTATCTTGGTTGGGGCTCAAGGGCCAATGATAAAGGAAGGCTTCTCCTTTCATTGGATTTCTTGGTTGGGTGGAGAGCATTTCCTTTCCCCATATTTTTGTCGTGATCTAGTTAGAAGATGAAGAAAACCAACATGTTGCTATTTTGGAGAAAATAATTTATATAGTTTGACAGTCCCTTCTTGTGAGAAAGTTGGTTATAATCCTTCCCACTTTGAAGTGGATGATTTTTATAATTATTTGTAATGAATAAGATACTTGTATTGATATTGAAAGATTGAAATTGAAATGTGAAATGTAAAGAGTTATATTCCATTCTCTGTTTTGAAAAGGAATGTGCAAAATGTTATATGTATTATATATTGTATTTTGAAGTCACAAGATAGAGATAAATTGTAAAGTTGTTGGAAATTAATAATGGAATTACAAGTTAATCTCTTATTCACATTGTTGTAATTGAAAAGATAATATCAAATGGTGATTGAATTACTATTGTGAATGGAATCTCTATTTAATTATAAAGGAAAGAAAATACGCATGAGAGAATTATATTGCTTGTCTTCTTTTGAAATATATCAAATTGGGAAATTAGGTTTTTTAAAACCTCATTTGGAAATGATTTGCTAGAAACAACTTAGTGCAATGGAATATTTTAGAAACTATATACACATTCAAATGATAAAATTGAAATACAAACTTAAAAGAGAAAGATCACTATTATAAACTTTATACTGGGAAATTTTAATAAAAATGTACAGTTCAGACCTGCACACTTTTATTAACTTAGAGATGTTAAAATTTAGTATGTTGGTTCACAAATGAACCCAAATTGACAAACAAAACTTAAGAAATCAACTTAACCATTGCTAATTCGAATACAATCCCTCTAACAGTTGTTTTTCTGTCATTTGTTGGAAAAATACAATTTTGAATCAATTGAACAAATCAACTTCTCTAAAGCACTTTAAACCCTCCCTAGATCAATTCTCCATGCCTGTTCGGGATGTTGAGTGAAGGAGGAGACCTAATTTGGACAAAAAGAAACATTGGAAATTGCGAGTTTGCTAATTAAAAGCTTGCAGATCATTTTTGTAAACTTGACCCTTTAAACTACATCAAAAAGTGAATTTTATGTTTCCTAGTCAAAGAGGGCATCGAGAGATTTTTGAAAAGTCCTCGTTTTCCCAAATCTGAGATTTCTATCAAAATTTATGGCCATTTGAAGTTTTACTTCAATTTGGCCTTAAAAAAATATAATAATAATAAATTTAACTGTCGAACTTTAGTTTTTAACTTTGGAAAAAATTTACAAAAAAATTCCAGTGGCCCCCAACATCCCACAACCAATCGGGACCTATCACATGGCACCTCAGAGGGGTAGACCAAATTTAAACTTTTCCTTTTGAAAATTTTACCTTGGGAAAATTTTTCCCACTTTCTCTTGCATCTCTGCTGACCCACGGCCAATCACGTGTTGACATGTGTTCAGGACAGGTGCGCGGGAGGATTTTTTAGACTTAGCACTTTTGGTTTTCTCCTTTTCCAATTTTTCCCTTCTGTCTCTGTGGCCCCACAACCCTGCCTCACTTGGAATCCCTCCTTTCATGGACTCGTGGGCCCGCGCGAGCTTTTTTGACTTTAAAACCGTTTTGGATTAATGCCTTAGGTTTTCCACCGTTTGTTTTCCCCACGCAACAATCCCTGAGTGACACATGGCATCACGACATTAGTGTGGGCACTGAACCAATTTAGTTCCCTTGTTTTTTTTGGCCTTTGTAAAATTTTGAAAAAATTTCCCCCGCGGCTCCGTTTTTCGCACCCCGCCTTGGAATTTTCTTCTTTCATGGGCACGCGGACCCGCGCACCCCTTTTTCCCTTTTTTTTAGCCTTCAATGAAATTCAGAAATCTTCTCCGCCACACCACCAACCCCTCACCCCTTTTTCTCTTTGTACTAGGACTCGACATGTGTCCACTAGGGACCCACAGAGGCAGAGAAGAACTTTTTCCATTTTTTCCACGCGATGGGAAAAATTTCCCCAAGCAACCCCATGCGACCTACGCTAACCTATGTTGAAGTTGTTTTCCCCACCTCTTGACACATGTCACCCAAGGGGAAAATTTGACCTAAAGAACTCCACCCTCTCATATCTTGAGTTCTGTAAGGATTTAGGTGGAATTTTTTATATTACTAGGAAAGGTGAGACAATTTTCATATCTATTGGGAATGATTTCAGGGAAATTTTGGAAGCATTAAGTATGAGAAAAATCCTGTTGAAACTATGAGGTTGCTAGAGATCAGGCATGGGGATAAATTACTCCTTGAACCTAACTAAAACATATGAACCCTAAAATTTGAACCTTGTGAACTTGTTATTAGTTAATGAAGGGAGCATATGTTGTGGTGCATTGGTCTTGTTCCGGAACCTGTTAGTGAAAATTGATGTCTTGCAACCTAGTTGTATACACTTCAATTAAAAAAAAGAAAAATTATCCCATAATTTTCTAGCTAACTCTAGGTTGTTTCTTAGGTCTCAAGTGGTTGTTTAAATTGGCACTACAGTTTGGTATTAGAGCAGTGGTTCAAAGGCTTGGACCCTTGAGCAAACTAGGAAACTTGAGACATGAAAACCTAAACCTAGCACACTTTAAATCTAGAAAACAACTTAGCTAGAATTTGTATGTTTTAGTAAACATGGAAGTTGTGTAAACTTAGAAAAATGAAATAACTCTCACTTTGGTCTATGTAGGAGGCTCAGACAGAGAGGGAGGAACCTTCATAGTGACTCAGACCCACCACCACCACCACCACTGGATCTGGGTGTGGTAGCCATTATACCTCATATTCTATAGACCCTTCAGGATGTTAATGTCACTCTATGTGGAGGATTAGATGGAGGATAGGCAACTAGTCATGATATAGCCCCTTCTATCAAGGGTTAGGTATCTCCTCAACTCAGTGAGGATTATAGAGGAGAGAAATCCCATTTAGAGTCAGCCAAAGTAAAGTCACCACCTAGGAGGTAGGGTGATAGAGTTCCAGAGCATAGATAAAGGTCTCAGAGCCCTAGGCTTAGGGATGAGCGTGCAAAGATACCTAGAGGCCGACAGACCACAACTGTAGATCACATCAAGGAGATCTTGAAGCTTCGGCCCTCACATTACTCAGATGATATATGTGGATTCTAGGTAGAGGCCTAGCTACTGAGCTTGAGCAGTTGCTTCAAGCTTTGTCCTTGTTTTAGCAACAAGAAATCTCGTGTTTTGATCCATCTACTGAGGGATGGAGCATGAGTGTGGTGGAGGATAGAGGAGCAGAAGCTCCATGTAGATTCAGAGACAATTACCTGGGAGCTATTTGAGGAGAGATTCAGGAGTAGGTATTTATCACAGAGGTTCATTTAGAAAAGGATTGATGAGCTCCATGACCTCCAATAGGCTTCTCTTTCAGTATCGGAGTATGAGAGTAGATTTTTGGATCTACTCTAGTATGTAGAGTATATGCAGGATGAGAAGGTGTGGATTCACAGGTTCATCTGGGGCCTAAATTTAGATATTGGAGGTGCAGTATGGATTCATTGTCCATAGACATTAGCTTAGGATGCCAAGAAGGCCTATATTATAGAGGAGACTCGAGGTAAGACCCAGCAGGCTAAAGGGTGTGTGTGAACCCGCATATAGCAGATGCAGGATGGTAGATTGAGAGGCTTAGTACCTCTTCTGTGTGGTGGCTAGGGTACAGCACAGTCATCCTTTAGGCCACAGCAGAAGTAGTAGTCTCACCCACCTCATAGACCTCCACAGAGAGCTAATGCACAGAGAGGTTGGAGTATGGGGCCTCCTCTTAGGCGTCTAATCAAGACACAGGGTAGACCTAGAGCTCAGTCAGTAGGAGCTCGCTAGTAGAGACCATAGCAGACTACAACTAGATCATTAAGATCCATGGCAAAGACTTCTAGGGCACCTGCTAGAGGTGCTACTCATTGGGGTGGATCAGGGGGAGGTTTTGGTTGAGTTACTAGACACTTTTGGAGAGATTTCCCACAAAAATATAACAAGGGTAAGGTATAGATGTTAGATCTGAATTTTGGTGACATGGGACATAGCCATAAGATTTATGCAGTGGTTGAGAACTGCCAGGTAGAGCATGGTCATTGAGACCACAGGTATCATTAGTGGTATTCCTACCTTTATTTTGTTTGATTCTGGTTCTTCTGATTCTTTCATTACACCATCTTTAGTAGAGCGATGTAGGATGGTGGTAGTTAGGTAAGGTATTAGTTGGGATGTCGAGATGGCTTTTAGAGCCAAGATCTCTGTAGACTCCTTGGTTAAGGATTGTGTTGTAGATTTGGGACCTTTCACCACTACCTTAGATCTTCGTATTCTTCCTTTGGGCTTGTATGGATTCATTTGTGGTATGGATTAGTTATCTACACACAGGGCTAGGATAGATTGTTATCACAAGACTATAGTTTATGCAGATGATCTAGGAGTGTAGTCAATGATCTCGGGAGTCAGGAGATCTATTTCTATTCACACCATTTCCTCTATGCAACTTAAGTGATATGTGCGATGGGGTTGTTAGATGTATTTTGTTATAGTTAGTGACAGATCAAAGGATTGGTCTAGTGGACCATCACTAGATGATCATCCCATTTTGAGAGATTTTTCTGATGTATTTTTGGGGGAGCTACCAAGGATGCCACCCCCATGTGAGATTGATTTTCATATAGATCTAGTTCCTAGAGCAGAGCCTATCTCATGAGCAACTTATATGATGACCACCCTAGAGCTTTGTGAGCTCAAGTTACAGCTTGAGGGCCTTTTGGATAAGGGCCTTATCCATCCTAGTGTATCCCCTTGGGGTGCACCAGTGATTTATGTGAAAAAGAAGGATGGATCCTTGTGGTTTTTTATTGAGTACCGCTAGTTGAACAAGGTAATGATCAAGAATTGTTATCCTCTTCCTTGTATTGATGACTTGTTCAATCAGATGAAGGGAGCCAGAATTTTCTCTAAGATTAATCTTAATTCAAGCTACCATCAGCTAAGGATTTTAGAGGTGGACATTCATAAGACCGCCTTCCATATGAGATATGGGCACTATGAGTTCACAGTGGTGCCTTTTGGTTTGATGAATGCCCTTGTAGTGTTTATGAGTTTGATGAATGGGGTATTTGGGACCTTCTTAGATCGCTTTGTGCTCATCTTCTTAGATGACATTTTGATATACTCATGTACATGTGAGGAGCATGAGGGGCACCTTCGCCAGGTTCTTCAGTGTCTTCGTGAGTAGTAGCTTTACGGGAACTTGGAGAAGTGTGCTTTCTTTCAGATAGAGGTGTAGTATTTGGGCCATATCATTTTTGGGGAAGGTATCATAGTCGATCCTTCCAAGATTAGAGCCATTATGGATTGGCTAGCACCCACTATAGTGACTGAGGTGTGCAGTTTCATGGGATTAGTAGGATACTATGGGAGATTAGTTCATGAATTCTCTCTGATTGTGCACCCTATGACTTCCCTTCAGAGGAAATGGAAGAAGTTTTTTTGGTCAGACAAATGTGAGCAGGCATTCAGGACACTGAAGGAGTGCCTCACTACAACACCTATTCTTACAGTGCTGGATCCACATGGTGAGTTCTTCATTTACACAAATGCTTCATTAACAGGGCTTAGAGATGTGTTGATGTAGGATGGCAGAGTAGTAGCTTTTAATTCTTACAAACTCAAGTATCACAAGCTTAATTATCCTAACCATGATCTTGAGCTTGCAGTAGTTGTGCATGCTTTGGTTAGATGGAGACATTTTCTTCTTGGACAAAGATTCACACTTAGGACTAACCATTTGAGTCTTCACCACCTCTTCACACAACCCAATCTCAATGCTTGTCAACAACATTGGATGGAGTTGTTTTGTGAGTATGACATGGAGATCAAGCATGTGAAAGGGAAGGAGAATGTGGTAGTAGATGCCCTCAGAAGATGGAAGCATGTGGCTATGGACACCTCAGTGAGCATAGATTTGTGGAGAAGGATTCTTTAGTAGCTTCCACTTGATAGCTTCTACATTGCAGTTTGAGCAGAGATCGAGTCATAGAGACCCCTTGAGGGGAAGTTTGATGGTTATTAATTAGAGGTAGATGGTCTTCTTAGGCAAAGAGGTTGGATATATGTTCCTAGAGATGGAGGATTGAGGTAGGACATCTTGGTAGAGGTACATCTTGCACCCTATTCAGCCGATCCTGGGGTGAAGAAGATGCACGCCACCTTATGAAAATTGTATCGTTGGAGAGGACTTCATAGAGATTGGCTCAGTTTATGTCACGATGTTTAGAGTGCCAGTGGGTTAAGGCTGAGCATCAGCATCTAGCACGCCTTCTTTACCTTCATGCCATACTGGAATGGAAGTGGGACACCATTTCCATGGATTTCATTGTTGGGATACCAATGTTGAGATATCACCACGACGCCATTATGGTCACGGTTGATAAATTGATAAAAGTGGCTCACTTTTCTCTAGTGAAGACCACTAAACCACTAGATCAATGGCATGAGTATATTTGGATGAGATTGTCAGGTTACATGGAATTTCATGGAAAATCATTTATGACTGTGATCCTTTGTACACTTCACACTTTTGGACTACCATGCAATATGTCCTTGGGATGAGGATCAACTTCAGCATGGCATATCACCCTGAGACAAATGGATAGACTGAGTGTGTGAATCAGATTTTAGAGGATATGCTCAGAGTGTATGTGATGGATTAGTAGTCTAAGAGGGTGGAGTACCTATACTTAGTGGAGTTTTCCTACAATAATATTTTTCAGAGTTCTACAGGCATGGCTCCTTTTCAAGATTTATATGGTAGAGAGTGCAGGACACCTCTTAGATGGGATAGGTTAGAGGACAGAGTATCTCTTGGACCAGCTCTTTTGCAAGACATGGAGCAACAAGTAGTGTTGATCAGGAAGATATTACAGGAGGTGCAAGAAAGGTAGACGAAGTATGCAGATCAACATAGGATTGACTGTAGCTTTGATGTGGGCATGAAGGTGTTCCTTCATGTCAGACCACACAAGAGCCCTATCTGTTATGGAAAAGGTTCTATGTTGGCTCCTACATTTGTTAGACCTTTTGAGATCTTAGATTGTATTATCCCTTTGGCCTATAGTCTAGTGTTGCCACCCAGCTTGTCTCGTGTACATGATGTGTTTCATGTTTCGGTTCTTAGGAGATATATTACAGATTTGTCTCATGTGTTGGATTGGACATCATTGTAGGTGTAGGATCAGGGGCAGGTGATGGTGGAGCCTATTCTTATCCTAGATCATAGGACACTGGGCCTTTGAGGTAGAGAGGTTGATCAGGTTTGGGTGCAGTGGGATAGATATGATGAGACTGCAGCTACCTGGGAGGATGCTACTTCATTACGAGTGTAAATTTTGCATTTGTTCCAGTGAATTCTAGGAGGAAGTCGAGTCTAAGGGGAGGGGGATGTAGTTCCCACTTCCCTTTGACACCTTTTGATGTTTATGTTGATACTGTTGATTTCATTATAGACATTACTTTGTTTTGATTTAGTATGTTGTTAGACATTAGATTATGGATTATTGCAGATTTAGATTTTATTACGATGCATGATGACCACTAGAGACACCTTATATGAAGATGATGATATATTATTTGACATGGATGTCTTATGGATATTACTTAGACATGTGATATTGGATATTATGAATATATTTGGAAAATGTATATTTTATGATACTAATATATTTATGGATTAAAAATACAAATGATGTAGTTGTTACTTCGATATTGTTGTGATTCATTATATAGTTGATTTAGTGATTCTATTTGTATCATATTGGATTTTCTAATATGGACATGAGGCCGAAGGAGGTATTTGTATTTTTTAGGTTAAAAATATCACAACAAAACATCGGGGATTAGAGACCAACCAAAATATAATTCTAGGTGAATTTGACAAGGTCACCATGGCAACTTGTTTTATCGTCTTGTGTGTTGTTTTGTTAGAGATTCCCATTGGGGAATCATCTTTATATGTGACCAAGGGTTGTTTATTTTTGTTGATATGGTTAATGTTTATTGATTGTTATATGTATTTTATTTGTAATGTGCTCTCTTCTTTTAATTAATTAATTGTGATAGATTAATGTGAGGAGATCATATGTTTAAAATTTAAATAAATTAAATTGGGATATGGAAAGTAATTATTAGAGTTGTTGGTTGTTTGTAATTAATTTGTAAGGGATGTGTAAGATGTGTAAGAGCTTGTGTAAGTCAGATTTTGGAGTAAGAAATACTCCACCTCCATGGAAATTCGAATTTGACCTTGGGAGTTGTTTTTAAAGGCTTGTGCGACAAGTAAAACTTGTCCCATGCCTCTAAATTTATGTTACCAACCATACTTATGGTTGGGGAAGTGATTTGTGACTTTTTATAATGCATTTTATTCTTCTTGTGCATGTTTTTAATTGCACTTTCTTACATTTTAATTTAATGGTTGTCCCTTGAGGTGTGGGCTGTTTTAGAGTGTGCAAGTAACTTGTCATTCTTCACCCACCTCTTTATTAAGCCTTGGAGTTTAGATTTTTGAATTTTTTACTGATTTGAGAGGATGTGTGATGTGGCATCGTACATGGATCCACATCATCCTCTTCTTTCCCCCTTCTATATATTTCAAACTCTCTTCTTGTTTTGGGTTGTTGAACCTTTTTTGCATTCTTCCTTGGGGGTGCATTTTCTTGTGGGAGCTCTAGTTTTTGAAGCAAGTTTTAGAGATAACTTTGCATGCTTGGGAGCTTGATGTTTTTGGCTGTGTTTGGAATTTGAAGCTTACTGTTTGGAGACCAAATAACCATGGAGAGGTGGGAATTTAACTCTCTTTTATTTCTGTTATGTTCTTGCTGTGTTGTGTGGAAAACGCATGTTTTGTTTTATTTGTTGGCTGGTTTGGTAGACTTACTTAGGGAAGGTGTAGGAGAAGGCGCATAAGGAAATTCCATTGGCATTAGAGTTTTGAGGAGGGAGTTTGGATTTGGGATCCACCTTGGAAAATAAATAACTTGCATTTCTTACTTTGTGGGGGGGCATAAGGAGGGATTTTGTGGGGAGCATAATGGAATGTGTGTGTGATGAATTAATTGGAGGTTTGTTTTGGTGGATTCCCAATTCCCAATTGGGAGGAATAAGTAGCTTCCCCCATAGGCCTTGCTCCTTTGGCTTGTAAGATCAAGCATGAGTTCTATTTTGAAATTTTTTTAAATATAGTTTTGAACTATTATTTGTTTTGTGTTGCATTGTATTTCAAAAAAATGTGTATGTGAAAGAATGCTATGTTGTGGAAGCCAGTTGTTGCCATGGTTGAATTGCATCTTTTATTGTATCTTGGTTGGGGCTCAGGGGCCAAAGATAAAAGAAGGCTTCTCCTTTCATTGGATGTCTTGGTTTGGTAGAGAGCATTTCCTTTTCCCTTATTTTTGTTGTGATCCAGTTAGAAGATGAAGAAAACCAGCGTGTTGCTGTTTTGGATCAAAAGATTTGTATAATTTGATAGTGCCTTCTTGTGAGCAAGCTGGTTGTAATCCTTCCCACCTTGAAGTGGATGATTTGTATAATTATTTGTAATGAATAATATACTTGTATTTATGATGAAATATTTAAATTGAAATGTGAAATGTAAAGAGTTATATTCCATTCTCTGTTTTGAAAAGGAATGAGTAGAATGTTATATGTATTATATATTGTATTTTGAAGTCACAAGAAAGAGATAAATTGTAAATTTGTTGTTGGAAATTTATAAAGGAATTGCAAGTTCATCTCTTATTCACATTGTTGTAATTGAAATGGGAATATCAAACGGTGATTGAATTACTATTGTGAATGGAATCTCTGTTTAATTGCAAAGGAAAGAAAATACGCATAAGAGAATTATATTGCTTGTCTTATTTTGAAATATATCAAATTAGGAAATCAAGTTTTTAAAAACCTCATTTGGAAATGATTTTTTAGAAACAACTAAGTGCAATGGACTAGTTTAGAAACTATATACACATTCAACTAATAAAATTGATATACAGACTTAAAAGAGAAAGATCACTTTTATAAACTTTATACTGGTAAATTTTAATAAAAATGTACATTTCGGACCTGCACACTTTTATTAACTTGGAGATGTTAAAATTTAGTATGCTGGTTCACAAATGAACCTAAATTGACATAGAACACTTAAGAAAACAACTTAATCATTGCTAATTCGAATACAATCCCTCTAACAGTTGTTTTTCTGTCATTTGTTGGAAAAATACAATTTTGAATCAATTGAACAAATCAACTTCTCTAAAGAACTTTAAACCCTCCCTGGATCAATTCTCCATTCCTGTTTGGCATGTTGAGTGAAAGAGGAGACCCAATTTGGACAAAAAGGAACATTCGAAATTGCTAGTTTGCTAATTAAAAGCCTGCAGATCATTTTTGTAAAACTAACCCTTTAAACTACATCAAAAATTAAATTTTATGTTTCTTGTGCAAAGAGGGCATCGAGATATTTTCAAAAAGCCCTTGTTTTCCCAAATCTGAGCTTCCTATCAAAATTTATGGCCATTTGAAGTTTTACTTCAATTTGGCCTTCCAAAAAATATATAATAATAATAAATTTAACTGTTGAACTTTAATTTTTAACTTTGGAAAAATTTCCACAAAAATTCAATGGCTCCCACCATCCCATAACTAATCAAAACCTTTCACGTGACACCTTGGAGGGGTGGACCAAATTTAAACTTTTCCTTTTGAAAATTTTACCTTGGGAAAATTTTCCCACTTTTTCCCGCATCCCCGCTCACCCGTGGCCAATCACGTGCTAACACATGTCAGGACAGGTGCACGTGAGGATTTTTGGACTTAGCACTTTTGTTTTCTCCTTTGGGAAATTTTCCCTTCATTCTCCATGGCCCCACATCCTTTCCTTGCTTGGAATCCCTCCTTTCACAGACTCGCGGTCCCGCACGAGTTTTTTGGACTTTGAAACCGTTTTGGCTTAATGCCTTAGGTTTTCTACAGTCTGTTTTCCCTACACCAATCCCTGAGTGACATGTGGCATCACATCATTAGCATGGGTATAGACTAAGTCGGTTCCCTTATGTTTTTACTCTTTGAAAAAAATTGAAAATTTTCCCTGCGGCTCCGTTTTTCTGCCCTACCTTGGAATTTTCTTCTTTCACAGGTGCACGAGACTGCGGACCTATGTAATCCTTTTTCCCTTTTGTTCTACCTTTGGAAAAATTTGGCAATATTCTCCACCACACCACCAACCCCTCACTCCTTTTCTGCTTTGTGCCAAGACTCAACACATATCCACTAGGGACCAGCGGAGGCATGGAATAACTTTTACCCTTGTGCCATGCGATGGGAAAAAATTTCCCAAGCTGCCCCGCGACCCTCCAACCCATTGAATGTTCCTTCCCCACCTCTTGACACATGTCCCCCTATGGGAAAATTTGAACTAAAAACTCTACCCGCTCATAGCTTGAGTTCTGTAAGGAGTTAGGAGGACTTGTTTATATCATCGGAAATGTGAAAAAAAATTCCTATCCGATGGGAATGATTTAGGGAAATTTTGAAAGTGTTAAGTATGAGATAAATCTTGTTGATACTGTGAGGCTGCTAGAGAGTAGGCATGGGGGTAAATTACTCCTTGAACCTAACTAAAACATCTAACCCTAAAATTTGAACCTAGTGAACCTGTTATTAGTTAATGAAGGGAACATATATTGTGGTACATTGGTCTTGTTCCGGAACTTGTTAGTGAAAGCTGATGTCTTACAACCTAGTTTTAGACACTTCAATTAAAAAAAACATTATCCCATAATTTTCTAGCTAACCCTAGGTTTTTTCTTAGGCCTCAAGTGGTTGTTTAAATGGGCACTAAAAATGGAGAACCTAACTTTAATGACTAGGAAAACCTCATGAAGTAGATAAAGACATGCTTCATTGAAATTTTCACATATATGCAAAACAATTTTTTTAAAACTAAATTTCTTGAGTATATGCTTAAATATATATCTAGACCCATTGCAAAATCATTGTTCAATATGCAAAGGTTCTCTAGATTAAAAATTGTTGATGAAAATGAACTGGACAATGAATTTGTATGTATAAGTCAATGTGTGATGTCATTATGAAAGTTATAAATTGATATAATATTGCTAAATGGTTCTTTTGGTTTTAAATAAAACATAGTGTATACTAGTGGCACAAAATGACCCAACTTTTCCAATGTCTATAATAGTAAAATTTGAAAACCTTAGGACATAAGAAACCCAAGATTTCTTTCAATATTTTCTATAATAAGAGATAATCATACTCAAGTTATAATGAATATTGTCTTGGTGCTTACCATACATAATTGATAAATATTAAATTTTCCTAAATAAATCATAAATATTGAATATGTAGAAAAATCGAGGTTTAAATTCATAAAATTATCATGAGTGAAGTCTATTGCCTCCTTAAGAATATCACAACCACTCTCTTTTGAGTACTATTTTGAGATTAAAACAAATAGGTATCTAAAAAAATATTTCTTGAAGATCAACATCTATATAGGTTATATCATTAAAATCAATGGGCATGTCTATGATTACATCAATTAAATTTCATTTCATTCCATGATATTATTTTTAGATAAAATTCTTATAAATCTAATAATTATCAATTTGGATTGTTTCATTGTAATATCTGAGTTTTCAGCCTTTTTTTGTATTGGGGTATAGTCCCTTCCAAAAAACTATTTGCCAATAATAATCAAAATGAATTAATATCAATCTATTAATTATCTATACAGTTTCCTACAATGTATGATGTTATAAGTATGTGGACCTTACACACCAAGACTATGTGCATGTCACATCTATTGCATACATGGTAAGCAACAAACACCAAGCTCAAAGACTACCATTGAACATAAAATATAGGTTAGTAAAATGTAGTACCATATGCACAATTTCATAGACTCTAAATTTTCATGCACGTATATTACATATTATAATGAGAATACTACTAGTTTGCGGGTTACTATGATCAAATTACCTCTTCAACACCTGCATACCTTTTCATTCATTCTCTAGTGTATTCATTTATTACATAAATATTTATTTTTACCATGAGCTATAGTTGCTAATATTATTATTTTTAAAATACTTAATTCATAATACTAATTGATAAAGGACACTCTAAGTACAATTATTAGTAATGCAACCCTTTCAATAAATACTAATATTGCATATCGAACTCTCACAATCACCTATGGATGTTGTTATTTTATTTGGTAGCGACACATGTAGTGGAAGATTTAGCCATTTCTTGAGATGGGTTTTAGGTTGCAATGCTCCAGAGGGTGACATCATGGCCATGTGAGATTCATTCAGAGTATTGGAAGCTTCCCATGAGAGAGGATAAGTATGAGATGATGATGATGATGATGATGAAGTGGCAAAAACTTTAACTGAAAGAGATGGATAGTTTGGTAGATTTTATTTTAGTAGAATGGATTGTGGGGATAACAAGACATATTAAATTAAGGGTGAAATTAAGATGAAATTTATATTTAGTTATAATGAATTGAGATGTTAAAATAATGTAAATGATTTAAAAAATTTAACTTCTCAACAACTTCTCATAAGAGTGGCACTCTCTCCCCTATAATCATGGAACTCTTAAATTTGTATATATATATTATTTATGATCTTGTCAAAAGGAGGTATATTAGAACCTTCATTTTTCTATTATTTTATTTGTAACTAAAAAATCACATTTTAACATGTTGCATTTTCTATTTTATTATAAAAAATTTCATAAATAAACAAGTTTATTTATTTTTCTTTCTTATTTAGCATTGTCTTAAATAATTTATTAGATTTATCCTAAATTTTCAATTAGTAAAAATTGTCTTCCATTTATCTAACCATTCACAAAAAAATTGGTGAAAAATTTATTCATATATTGTAGTACTTTTTTATAAATTAATTTAGACTATTATTATAATGTACTATATGTCTTTACTATTAAAAATATTATTACAAGGTGTTATGTTCCTTTGTTATTTTAAATCTCAAATAGAAGTGTGAGATACATTTATAAGTAACTTTCATGTACCATAAATCATTACCAAAAATGTTTTCTTAAGAATGTTAATATTTGGATATTGTAATAGGATCCAAAATATTAACATATTTTAGTATAATGGTCCTTCATAACAATATATTAGTATCTTTCCATATGAATATTGTAAATTTGTACTTAAATTATTGAATTAATATCCTAACTCCAATGTGCACTTGGAACACTTTTAAAAGATTTGATTATCCATATTCTTTCTTTTTAATGATTTATCTTTACTTGAAAAATAAACTACCCTCCCTTTACCTCCAAAATGTTTACTATATTTCATTAATTTTAATAAAAACAAGCATTATTACTATTAATAATGTAAATTTGTACTTAAATTACTAAATTAATATCCTAATTCCAATGTGCACTTGAAACACTTTTAAAATATTTGATTATCCATATTATTTATTTTTAATGATGTATCTTGACTTGAAAAATAAACCATCCTCCCTCTACCTAACTACCCTACCTCCAAAAAGTATACGATAGCTGAAATGTTTTAGAACAAAATTTCATAAATAAACAAGTTTATTTATTTTTCTTTCTTATTTAGCATTGTCTTAAATAATTTATTAGATTTATCCTAAATTTTCAATTAGTAAAAATTGTCTTCCATTTATCTAACCATTCACAAAAAAATTGGTGAAAAATTTATTCATATATTGTAGTACTTTTTTATAAATTAATTTAGACTATTATTATAATGTACTATATGTCTTTACTATTAAAAATATTATTACAAGGTGTTATGTTCCTTTGTTATTTTAAATCTCAAATAGAAGTGTGAGATACATTTATAAGTAACTTTCATGTACCATAAATCATT
The DNA here is from genome assembly GCA_019776745.2 of Taxus chinensis. Taxonomy (NCBI): domain Eukaryota; kingdom Viridiplantae; phylum Streptophyta; class Pinopsida; order Cupressales; family Taxaceae; genus Taxus; species Taxus chinensis. Next base: position 71,209,412 of record CM034148.1, on the reverse strand, counting down.
ACCAAAAATGTTTTCTTAAGAATGTTAATATTTGGATATTGTAATAGGATCCAAAATATTAACATATTTTAGTATAATGGTCCTTCATAACAATATATTAGTATCTTTCCATCATGAATATTGTAAATTTGTACTTAAATATTGAATTAATATCTAACTCCAAGGGACGGGAACACTTTTAAAAGATTTGATGATCCCATTCTTTCGTGTTATTGATTTCTCTTTACTTGAAAAAAACACCTCCCTTGACCGCCCAAATGTTTACTATATTTCATTATTTTCATTAAAAAACAAGCATATGATTAGTAATGTTAAGGTAAAATTTGACTAATAAAATTAACTATTAATATCCTATTCCAATGTGCACTGAAACACTTTTTTTAAAAATATTGATATCCATATTATTTATTTTTAATGATGTATCTTGACTTGAAAAATAAACCATCCTCCCTCTACCTCCAAAAAGTATACTATATCTGATGAATTTTAGAAAAACGAGCATTATTACTAGTAATATGTCCTCCTAAATGGATTCTCGGAAGAAACAAGAAAGAAAAGGACTTAATTGGTGAAGAAAGCCTTCCTGATTTTTTCCATGATAGTGCTAGTGCCTAAATTACCCCTTATGTTCTTGAAAACTTTAAACTATAGGCTAATGCTTTGAAGACTATTGAAGACAATGTAGAATTTCTCCTCAAGACTGACACAAAGACCTCATACCTTGATTCCAATACCAGCCTTAAAGAGGAAGTTACCACACTTTCTAGTCAAGTCAGCAATCTTGAAGAAAAATATAACAACCAATTGACTAATCACAGAGCAGTTCTTGATCTCCTCCAGGTGCACATTAACCAAATCTATGATGTCGATGGGATTCCTGCATATGCCTGGAAGAATAGGAGGATTACTAAGAAGTTCAAAGTGTCCAATTGGCACCCTCATATTGGGACAACTATGGATATGTAAAAGACACTTAGGGTAGCTCTTAAAGTGTATAAAAAATATATGAATTAGTGCCATTTTTCCTTTGTGTTCTCTGTTCCCCTTGTCTTAGTAATATTTAGTTTTATCTAGGTTTTTGGATTTTGGTTAGGGTGTGGTCTCCACATATAAAAAACCCACTTTGTTCTCTCTTGTATAACAAGGATGTTGAGCCTTTTTAGTTATACTTCAGGGTATGGTCCCTTAAAAACAATTTACCTTGTAATAATAAAAAAATGTTTTTAGTCATGGATATCGAACTTGGAGAGGAAGCTTGGAAACATTTTTTAACAAAATGCTTAATAAACATTCCTACTTTATAATTTAAATTGATAAAATTGTAAAATAAAATGTGAAATTTTAATCAAAATGTCAAGAATGTTTTTTTCATTATTGATAAATGGTTTTAAAGGGGACCATACCCCATGGAAAAAAGGCTCAAAATCTAGAAAGTACAGTGAGAGAGTAGTTGTTTTTTATAAGTGGGGGTCACACCCCAACAACAAGAGCCTAAGATAAGTAGATAGAACATAGAAAAGCATGATAGAGGAAGAATTCCAACAAGAATCCCAATGAAATAAAAAATATAGCTCAACAGTACCTATAAAATCACAAAAACTCATAATGAGAAAAAATACAAAAAATAACTATTTAAGAAACCCATTAAAGACTTTCAGAGATTCTTGTAGGGCCTTAAAAAGGTTAATTACCACTTTCTTATCCAGGTCCTTACTATTATTTGCTATGGCCTTCTTCCTGGCCTTACCTTCTTTCCAAATATCCCCTGGAATGTTACTAACTGCACATATTTTCTTAACATGGATTAAAATGATTTTGAGGAGATATTTACGCATGGATAATTGGTTGATTTGTTTGTTGAATATCTACTACCTTCTATTCTCCATGTATTGATTCTTGTTAGTAAGGCTATCCATATTTTCCTCTATTTTGGCATAGGTAATGGACCTCAAGCTGTTATTTATTCCATATTTAATTAAAAAATCCACATTTTCTTCAATATTTTTAATGACATCAACATGGTGTTGTAGTTGGGATTGCAGTTCAAAGCTAAGTTTTTGGTTAGGGGAATAGTGGTTCATGTTCAAGAGTACTTCAACAAAAATCTTATTTCATTTGTCCATACTACATAACACTCTTTTTGTAGGGGAAGGAGAGCAGAGTGGGAAATAAGTATTTTTTTTTCTAACTCTGGGTTGTTTGGGGGGAGGGGGTAGTGGGTGGAGTGGGTTCATTGAGTAAAACATCTAGGAAATATTGATGTAACAGGAATATGACTCCTTGGTGAAGGGGGAGGGCTCTGGCATGTGCTTGCACATCCAAAATAGATTTCTCTAAGGAATGTAGGATGTAGTAAGAAATACTAACATTAGACGAGCACTTGAAGTGGTTCAACAACACAAGGTGTTGTAGAGGGAGAGTAGTATATATAGACCTTCTAAAGTGATATAACTAACCACCATCTTGATGAATTCATTATAAATAGGGGGTAGATAAAATAATAACAAACCTAATTCTCCAATTTGTAACGTTCATCTTACTCCATGAACCTCTTTTCTTCAACTTCCTTGTCGAATTTATTCTTGTAAAAATTTAATCCTTCCATGCACAAGCCTATGATGAAGCTGATTAGGCTCTTTATAATGGTGAAATTATTCCTCCTGAAAGTGATGACACTATCCTTCCACTTTCATGAAAATGTAAAAAAAAATGGATATCATGTCCTTTGATCCTCTAAATATAATATGTGAATCCATCCACTTCGAGATCCCTCCATAAGTCAGTGGTCTATTTGCAAGATGGATCACATATGGTCTCAACGTGGTAAGGTGGGCCTCCCATGGTCAATAGAATTACAACACACATAGTAATAAAATCACGAGGGCCATTAGAGAAAGGATTCACTACATCACAATTGTTAGTTGTTGAGAAAAATAGCTTACGCAAAGATTTTGAAGAGTGATTACAAAAAAGAGTGGATTTTCAAAAGCCATCCCCTCCACATAGAAGCACATGTGGCTGAAGGAATATGCTCATTTGAGAGAGGAAAAAATCATAAGTATGGCGTACCCCAAGATAAGGCTCCACACATTCTTAAACTACCGTCAAGTACTGTTTGACTAGATAGGTGGATTTTGCATCTTCGGTAATGATGATCTCAGTTGTACATGAGATTTCATTGTGATCATACCATACTTTATACTCATTAGAGAAAACACCTTTATTTATTAAGGCATATGTTGCACCATTACCTTCTCACTACGTGTGAAAAATCATCACATTATTAAACTCCTTACAAATCTCCTTGGATTCGATAATGAAGTCTTTCATAGTACAACTAGTAGGATGGGTGTATTTTAGGTTATTAATAATGTTAATAGAGTCACCCTTAATTATTAATTTTTTTACTTTATAATCCTTAGCAATTCTAATCCATTATATAACAGCTTGAGCCTCAATAAAGTGATTAGATTTAATACCTATTGGACCTGAATAGGAAACAAGGGGTTGTCAAAGATTATTGTGAATTGAAAATCCTCCACCAACATGCCATGGGTTTCCCTTAGAGGCTCCATAAAAATTAATCTTGTACAACCCTTCAAGAGGTGGGATCCATTAGATAGGAGACCTGTTAACACTAGGAGTTTGATTATAAACACTAGGAGGTGGCATGCCATGGGTTTCCCTTAGAGGCTCCATAAAAATTAATCTTGTACCACCCTTCAGGAGGTGGGATCCATTAGATAGGAGACTTGTTAACACTAGGAGTTTGATTATAAACATTGCTAATCTCAATATTCAAATTGCTCAGAAATATATCCTCCTCTTTAGGGAACTTGGAGTTCTTGTGGGGCTTGAACTTCATAATTTTCTCCTTAACCTCAATAGTAATTTCATTGAGAAGTATCTTACAAGATTTATTAATGTTTCTTAATATAATATAATTCCTAGTCTTCCATATTCTCCAAAGGGTGTGTGGGAAGATGAGTCTCTAGAGCCTTTTGAGTAAGCTACGTTTGAAGGGACCTTGCCAATGTTCCTAAACTTGAACAATTTCATTCGGGAAGGTCCAGACTATGTCAGATATCTCAAAAATGAGGTTTCAAAGAGTTTTGGAAACATGACATTGTAAAAAGAGATGATGAATGTACTCAGATTCAAGCTTGCATTGAAAACACCTATTAGGAAGGGTTGATCCCCTCTTGCTAAGATTATCAATGGTAATATGCTCCTGTTCAAAACTATCCAAAGGAAATGGTTGATTTTGGGAGTGAGATCCTTATACCATATTTTTCCTGAATCAAATCTGAAAGAGATATTTTCCATCAATAATTGATACCTTTTTTTGATTGTGTACTCACCATAAAAATATTGAACCCATAAGAACTCATCTTGGGCTTGAGATATGCCCATTGGGATGTGATTAATAATTCTTTGAATGTCCAAAATAATATCATCTGAGTAGGGAAGAATAGAATTGAGGTTCTTCCATTGTAATCTACCATCAATGTTGTAGATGTAATCCTTGACTATTTTTCCAATAGGTGTTGTGAAGTTGTTCTTACGATACTCCTAGGAAGAATGATTATTGAGTTCTAGGAAATAAACCCAATTATCTTCCCAGAAGAGAATGTTTTTTCCATCTCCCAAATGCCATTCGCATCCTGTTTCCAGGGACCTCCTAGTTTTGACCAGATTATTCTCAAATATAAACCCATGAGGAAGAGTCTCAATATTCAAAAATATTTGAGGATTGCATTGATCTAAATATTTGGATTTGATAAGATAAGTCCAAGGTTATTCTTCCTTCAGTAGTCTCTAACTCATTTTTGTAATGAGGGAAATTTTAATATTCTTGAGATGATTAATTCCTAAGCCCCCCACTTTTTTTTCACTGAAAACATTACTCCAGGCCACTAATAGGAATATTTTCTTCTCTTCAGTCACAATCCATAAGAAGTCCTTCAGAATTATCTTAATGAAAATAGTAGGAATGAATAATATTTACATGATGTAGATAGGAAGGTTTTGGAGCATACTTTTTATGAGAAGACATTTCCCAGCATTAGAAAGGATGGCTGCCTTCCAACCAAAAAAATTATTTTGGAACCTATAAGGAAAAGAATTCCAGACACCCATAAATACTTTGTTAGTAGTTAATGGAAAACCAAGATAAGTAGTGGAGAGGGAGTTAATCTCACCACCAAATATTTGATCAATTATTCATTTTTCTTGGAAGCGTATTGAAGAAATAAATAGATATTTTATCAAAATTGATTTTCTGACCCAAAGCCTCCTCATATGTCATAAGAATGAGCTTCATCATTTTATCTTCTAGAAGAGATGCTATAAAAAGAATAATACTATTGTCAACAAATTGATGATGTGATATAATAGTATCCAAAGATGTAGGCTTAAATCCTTTGAGATAACATAAAGAGATGGCTATGGATATGGATTGGATGAGACTGTCAACCATAATGATGAAGAGAAGGGGAGATAGAGGATCACCCTACTTAATACCTCTTATGATGGAAAAATATCCCATAGGAGAACCACTGACAATAACCGAGAACTTGGGAGTAGAGATGCATGATCTGATAATCTTCCTAAAATGCTCAGCGAAGCATAATTTCTCCTAGACTCTGTCAAGAAACAACCATGATACACAATCAAAAGATTTTTTCATATCCAATTCTAAAACCATACCTTCCTTTCCACTTTTCTTTAATGAGATCTTGAATGAGACTTCCTTTAACAAATCCTCTCATTTTCTTAGAGATGATGTTAGGAAGAAGCCACTGAATTATGGTAGGAAGGATTTTAGTGAAAATTTTGTAAACCACATTGGCAAGACTTATGGGCCTAAAGTGTTTGAAATCCTTGGCCCCTGGTTTGTTAGGCAGTGCCAATACTGTGAAAGTGTTAGTAATCTCCTTTAAAATATTTCATGTTTAGAACAATTCATTTACAAATTTAAGGATATCCATGGAGAAAATATCCTAGAATATTTGAAAGAAATTAGCAAAATATCCATCAAGACCTAGAGATTTATCCCCCTCGAGAGAGAAAAAAAACTTTGTGGAGTTCCTCAATAATGGCAGGTTTTCTTAGGCAATGAAACTCCTCCAGATCAATAAGATTTCTGGGAATAGATTGAAGAAGGGCATATGTAGCTTCTCCTGAGAAAGGAGTGGCATCATTGAGGAGGTTTTTATAGAAATTTAAAGCTTCCTCCTTTATGATGTTCTGATTTGTGGTGACTGTTCCATTAGAGATAGAAACTTCAATGATCCTGTTTTACGCTCTATGCTTGAGATTGGTCATGTGCAAATATTTAGTGTTCCTATCTCCTTCTTTAAGCCATAAATCCCTGGAATTTTTCCGCCAATATGATTCTTATCTAGCAAAAAGCCTACGAAATTTAGTAAAGAGATAATTTTCAATGATGTGATCTTTCTCTGACATGCCATTGATAGATATCCTGTTTTCCAGTGCATCCAACTCTTCTTGCACCTGTTTCTTATAGATGAATACATTACCGAAGGCATTTTTAATCCCAATTATTACTTTATTTTATCACATTTTTTAGCTTCTACATGAATCTAAATTGAGTTTTTCCATCCACTTATAATCCCCACCATTCCTTAATTTTGTTTGTAATGTTAGGGTGGTCAAGCTACATTTTATCAAATTTAAAAGAAGAGTGGGAAGGCTTATCAATATTAAGCATATTCACCACAATGGGGTTATGATTAGATCCTATCCTAGGAAGGGAGGAAAGGTAGAAGCATTGGGTTAAGAGCTAATATGCTGAAATAATGGCACATTCAAGATTGACTTGGATGTTATTCTCTCCCACTCTCTTGTTGGACCACGTAAAGGGATTACCATGAAGTTCCAAGTCTAACAGGTTAAAGGAGGAGATAAAGTACTCAAGATCATCCATCCCCACAGAATAATCAGAAGAGCCACCTTTTTTTTTATATTGGAGTTAGAGGAGTGTTAAAATCACCAATAACCATTCAATGGATATGTTGGTAGTTAGAACTTAAACTTTTGAGTTGATTCCAAAGTTGTCTCCTACCATGTAAAGTGTTAGGAGCATAAATACTTGAGAGGATTCATTACTCAAAAGCATCAACATTATGAAAATAAATAGTTAAGTGGTTATAAAATGAGAAAATGAATTTACCCAAGATGATAGCAGAGTCAAAAAGAATAACTATACCTCTATAAACACCCTTAGAGTCAACAAAAACCAGCTCAGCTCTTTTCCAAATATTCTTGCTACATTTACTCAAAACTTTAGAGTTCATTTTTTTTTTTTTGGATAGTCATAATGGAGGGTCTAAAATTTTTCCTTAATTCCTTGAGGGTTAATTGATTTCCACTCCCATTAAAACCTTTTATGTTTTAGGATACAATTTTCATTAGAAAATATTTGGGGAGAAATTTTTTGGATGGTCCAAAGTGCTTTGGGTTCCATTTGTAGTAGCTTTATAAATTTTCTTCTTCCTTTGATCATTTTTCGTAGGCCTTCCTTTGGATGTGTTAGCTCATGTGTTATCTTTCCTTTTTGAAGATCTAGTTATTCTAGAGCAAGAATATTCCTAATTTCCTGGAGGATTTTTCTTGTCAAGGAATAAGGCATCCAAAATACCTTTAAATCTTTTGCTTCTTCTAGTCTTGGATTTAACTCTTGTGAAAGTAGAGGTCTGATCATTATTTCTTTCAACCAGGATTCTATTTTTTGTGAGATTTAATTCCCCTTATTCTCTCCCATCACGGGGAGGTGTCTTCAATTGTCACTATTTTTATACACTAGCACATGCAAGGGGTTGGATATATCTTCACTGTTAGAGTGTTGCTTGGGATTTTTAATGATGATTTTAGAGCCCTATGGTATTGCTTTCTCCCTAGAAAGAGGGCTATTCATGTTCCCCTTAACACCATCAACCAATATAATTCATGAGGGGGGATTTGTGATTTTATTTCAGTTGAGAGAGATGCATATCCCCCATATAATGTCTGAAAACTTAGAATATCTTATGAATTTTCTTCTACTTATTTTGAAGAATTATCCACTTTGATATGTTTAGGTGCTTTAAGGATATATCTTCTGGAAGATTTGTGAGCGGTGTCATCCTCTAACATGGTTTTCATGGTGGTTTCCTTCTGTATCACATGCTTTGTATTTTTAATGATGATTTTAGAGCCCTATGGTATGAGTCCTGAAGTTTCCTCCTTGCGATTTATTTTGTGTTGGGGTCTTAATAGAAGGCACTAACCCCATGTTTACATTTTTTCCACCATGTGAACCTTGTTATTAGATCTCTTGTCTATTTGAGAGTCTACGGCCATGGATGATTTCCTTTCTTTCCTTCGCGAGTTGTTGTGTTAGGAAAATTTCTAGTGAAGTGACCCAACTTAAAGAATTTTGAGCATCTCATCTAGAAAGCCTCATAGATTATTTGTTGTTTCCAAGTCCCCATTTTTTATTAGAGAATAACATGATCCATTAGATATTGATCCATATCTATTGAAACACAAAACCTAGCAAAGGCTATCCTGGATATGTTTTTAGTGAAGCTATTACGACCTATAAGGGAGCCAATGGATCTAACAACATTAAAAAAAATGTTTTCATCCCAGAACTGAAGAGGTAAGCCTAGTAATCTACACCATATAGGAATGGTGTTGATGTTTTCAGTGCAAGGATCAAAGCCAGGGTACCATATTTTAACGAAGAGGCCCATGTTGCCCAAACACCATGACCCCCCCAAGAGGACAACATCAATGTTAGCTTACAGGTTGAACTTGATAAAAAATAATCCATTAGACATAGATGAGAAATACATTTCGCCCATGGGATTCCATTTCCTAGTAGTCAATTTCCTAAAACATCAATATTAGGCATGTGACCAAGGAACTTACCCACTAAAGCAGTCGTACTGCTTTGAATTTCTCTGTGTAGGATGACTTCAGGTATTTATATGTGGGAAATTCCTTGTTCATCCTTGGTGCTAGATAAAAACGAATAGGGGTGGGAAGAAACAAAACTACTGGGGTATAAAAATTGTTCTTGAGGTTTCTTGAATATTCCCGCCCACATGCCTTGCCTTGTCAGCCCAGATTCCTTGCCCAAGGAAGGATTAGCAAAATTTTATATCTTAACAGAATTAATTTTGTCAGTGTTAATAGCCACATTCGGTTCGATGCATTTTGCCAATGCACCAAAAGAAACTGAGGTTATGATTATAGTATCAGAACTACCTGTAGGTGAGATAAACATTTCATAGTGGCTCATAGTCATCCCCAACGCATCGCCATGACAGGAGGAATTAAAATTTTCAGCCATTAGAAACTCAAAGACAATACTTTCCATGGAATTTACAATTTCAAATATGTCATTCTTACATTTTGATGATGATTGGCTGAGTGCTATTTACGAATTTTAAATCATTTCAAAATGTCAAGAATGATATTGAAAGTGTTAGTTGGTGTTATCTCTATTTTTATCTACTCCACTATAATTTTGGTAACAAAATTTATAAAAAACAAAATTAAATTACAATAATTATTATGTAATAATTAATAATTAATTTTATACCAAAAAATAATTAACAAGGCCATGAATGGCATATTTTGTCAAAGGAAGTGGTGAATTAGAGAATGAAATTCTACTAATATGGGATTCTAATTCATTAGACATGCATGTTAGTTCAAGAACACAAACTATTGAGTTTTCATTATCCAATTGTAATGAGTGTAAGTAGCAAATAAAAATATGCATTAGAGCATTAAAATTTGGAAATTCATCTTGTATATCTTTTGATATAATTTTTCGATGGGAAAACAATGTAATAAACTAACCACTGGATCTAAGTCACTAAATTTATCAATAAAATTTTGTGCGTCACCTAACTGGACAAACCTTCTAGCCATAGTTATTTCAAAAGTTATTGTTCCAATATCTATTTGAGTACTAAAGATCGAAAGAAATAATTATAGTCTAGTCAAAACTAACAAAGGAAATAATTATAAATATCTTGGGCAAAGTGGTTGTTAAAGAAGGGAAGCAAATGTTAATTAGCTGGAAGGAAGGGTGAATTATATTGCAATTACGTATTTCACGTGAGCCTTAATTAAGTACATGAAAAAAGAAGGATGCTTTGAATATTGGAATCATGGACAATATAAGTAATTCAATCAATGTCATTAAAAATAGAAATATGTGGGAGTCACAAATTTCTGCAAAGTAGTTTTTAGTATCATGTGTGTTGGATGAATTTCACAAGCCAAAGAAACTAGTAGTCATTTGAAAATTAAATTCTTACATTTAATTACATTTAAACTATAAAAACTATGAATTACAAGCTTGGTTTAATATATTATCAAGAGCATACCAACAAATGGCCAACAAAATAATATGTACCATTATATTTACAATGGTATGTGTTGGAGCTCAAATTTGTCTCGCCCCATTTTCCATTAAAATCCCTCAGTTTCCGGCCTCTGTCACATTTTTTTATCTCCCCGTGTTAGTGCTTGAAGCCTGTGCCCCCCATTCAGTTGCCATGGTCAGTTCTTTCCTTGGCCAAGGATCTCTTAAATGCCAAAATTTTGTTTTTATTCCTTTGACCATGTGAAGGAGTCTATTACTTGGTCATAAAACTCGGGCTTGTTCCTTCCCTTCCATTTTCCACTATCGTTTGTTGTCATCCCTGCCATTTTTTCCCAGGTACCTAAGGAAACGTGATTGTATGTAACTCGGAGGGTCATGTTTGAAACTTGCAACACTTCTAAATTCTTTGTCCTTAAAGAAAATTTCATCTCCATGCTCAGAAAGTGGTTTCCCTGCATTTTTACGGCTTGACGGGTGTGTTTCTCTCGTTAATTTTAAATCTTTGCATCAATTGAAACATGGATCTTTTTTGGCTAGATGTGGCTCGGTGGGGCACTTTAAAAACTCTATGGTTTTCTTTGACCCAAAACTTTTCCACATGGAGGAATGACGCTCATTTGAAAATTCACCTTTTGGATTGACCTTGGAGTTGTGCCGGGAGGACACGTGGAGGATTCCATTGCTTTTCCCGGACTTAGAAAAAATGTTATGTAGCTAGTACAATTTTGGTGGGCTTTGGACACATGGTGAGATGGCACTCATTTGAAAACCTACCTCAAAGTCCCACCTTAACAAATACAATAGAGGGATAGGTGGAGGCTTCCGCTAGCTCCACTGGGGACTTAAACTTTATAAATAAATTTTCTATGGCCTGGGACACGTGGTGAGTCGACATTCATTTAGAGGCTTCCTTTTTGGGGACCATCTTGAAGTTGTGCCGTAAAGACACGTGGAGGTTTCCACCGGGCCTTCCTTAGGTTTTTCATGTAACTTCCTAAAATGCCTAAGACATGGGGAGGCACTGGGCATGTTTGGGGATTGACCCTTGGGTTTTATTTTGGAGGAGCGTCAGAAGGACACTTAGAGGCTTCCACTTACTCTGCCCTTCACTTAGAATTTTCAATAGCCAAAGGAGACTAACTCAAACCCTAGACACATGGTGCCCTCCACTGAGCTTTCAAATTTTTCAAGACTCTACCATACCGACACACATGTTGAACCCATGCTTGTTTGGGGTCTCTACTTTTGGGGACCATCTCAAGATGCATCATTAAGACACGCGGAAATTTGAAAATTCAAAAGGCGGGAAGGTGGGTTTCCTGGGGAAATTGTTTTGTTTTCTTTTTACTAAGAAAAGGGTTAAAATATAAAAAGGAAGCACGGTTCCCCTGGGACCCACATTGGGATACATGTCAAACCCATTTTCAAGGCAAAAGAGCAGAACAAAAAGAGAAATTTTACGTTTTTTCCAAAGGTTGAAAAAATTAAAAAAGACCCCAGGCCCATTTTGACTCAGATCTCCCACATGGGCGGTCCAATTTTAAAAGGGAAATCAACAGAAGTTGTGCATCTATATATGATCTTTCTACCATTTTTCTCCAAAGCTCCTGGGGATGCAAATTTTTACATTTTTCTTATCATTTCTTGATATCTCCTGCACACCAAATGAAGAGGAACATTAATTTGAAATCCTGGTTTTGTGGGGAAAATCTGCAGATGTCTTTTACCATTAAAATGTAATTTGACTGTCAGATTCAATCTGATTTTCCTTGGCCTGGAAGAAACCAGTTGATATCTTGGTTTGGAGGGAAAAATATGAAAACGTCTTTTACCATTAAGATGTGAAATGACTATTGGAATTGATATGATTTTTTGATTTTTCCTTCCTTGGCACACAGGAAGCAGAAAATCTATTATGAAAGTGTTATAAATTGCATGAACTTGTCGTGCAAAGGGTTGAAGTATTAGAGGTCAGGATTTCATTTCTAAAAGAAAAGTTTAACAGAGCCCATCTTTCTGAGAAACCATCTAAGAAACCTATTTATCTCTTTTGTGTTAAATTTGATCATGTCAATGTGGTTGCAAGTGTACAACCATTGATGGTCTCTGATATTGTTCTAGAAACTCTCCCTTGATGAATTTAATGAAATTTGAGTAAATTTGTGTTGATTTTGGGAAAAAATTGTGTCTTCTTCATTTCTGAATGTCTAGAAATAGTCCTTCTTATTCCCATTGCAATCTTACATTGAAATCTTTGTGAATCACACAAGATTTTTGTTTTTCTCGGAATGTTTCGACTTCTGGGAATAGAGTTGCTTCTATCCTTTCATTCCTTTTAGAAACAGATAAGGGTTAGGGCTAGGAGGAATACCTGTGGAATGTCGAGATGGTGTGCGCATACCGTAGAGGAAGATCAGGCTGACTGTGAAGAACTCCTTTTTGTCTTGGAAGGACTACCTGCAAATAAGAACACAAGACCACAAGATTTTGATTAGACAATAAATGAGGAAACTGCCTTGGGCCCAGGAAATATAAAACTTCCTTTCGAAGGTGGTCAGTTTCCCTGCTAATATGAATTAACACAAAAGACTATAAAATATCAATCAAATTACTTCGTTTGGAACAGATAGGGGAAAGGCTGATTTCTGGTTTGTAGTCTGGGTAACCGATACCGGTTGCTGGTAACCGATGTCGGTAGGGTTTAGGATCAGTAGGTTGGTTGTTTTTATGGGTTGTTTGTGTTGTTTGGTAGCTGTGTTATTTGTAAGGCTGTATATGGGTGATATTACGTAATAAGGTGATGAGAGGTAGATGAATGATAGTTAGATGTAATATATTGCTGGGTAGTGGGTCCAGAAATGGGTTTATGAGGACTGTGATTCAAGAAGCATAAGAAATGTTATAACAGAGGACATGTAAGATGTGACTTACTGGTTTTGACGAAGATGTAAGCTGATCTTCTTTGCTGTAAACACTTCTAGTATCTCCACTTGTCTCTGCTCAGTCAAGTGAAGATCTGGACTCTGTTTCTCACTCCCAATGATCTCCGTTGATTCAAAAATCCTTCCCTTGATCCCAAAACGAAATTTCGATCCCTTGTTTTTGGTTTAGGGAGGCCATTTACAGGGAACCGATGGCGGTTACGTAACCGACGGCGGTCGAGTAGGAACCGGCATCGGTAAGGAAAAAGTAGGCTATTTTTAGTAAAATAGCCCACCTTCCCTGCTTTTCTCCCGAGAGATTAGTTGCGGGCTTGGTCAAGTGACTAGAAGGTCGGTTTTGGGTGCGAGAAAGGGGTCATTAGTCATGGGTGTAGGTGTAGACCAAGTTTTAGGTATTAATTAGGTTAGTTTAGGATTAGGGCTAGGTCATGATGAGGTGGCAAGATGAGGTGGTAGGTGAGGTGATGGGGATTTATCAATTATAAGGTAATTAATAAATAATTGTGTAAGGTTTAGGTAATGAGGTTATGTTGCGAAATGGGATGCGGGTCACAAGGGGTCGTAAGACATGAATTTGGTGTCTACATTAGCCCCTTATTGTCGTGTAGCTTGTGTTGTAAAGCTGCACGGAAAATAATATGAAGTGGTTTCTCCTGTTAAGGATATAGGTAATCCCCCTCAAATCTATCACAGATTGAGTGAACGGGAAATCAGGCATAGGGTTGATAAAGGGTACATGTTGTAGAGAGGATGGTAAGGTGGTGGGGTAGGTCCAAGGCAGCAGACGCATGTTGAAATGCAATAGTGCGACTAGGGTACATGATTTGACGAGCAAACCAGCAATGTATAGGCAAAGGTCGATAGTTTATCCAAACAAGGGTGATATAATCCTGGTATCCAAGGCATAGGAAGTAGCTCCAGGGTATATAACAGGTAAGGTACAGGAACGTTTAGGCATGTTTGGCAGTACCAAATGGTTGGTTTGGTTGAGATAAACGTCACGGTCTAGGTCTAGGCAAAGTTGGTCGACAGATCAAGTCAAGGACCCTAATTATGCTAAAACACGAATAGGTGAGCTCGATTGGACAAAAAACTACAGGATGGGTGGATAAGAGTGTATGTTGGTGATGTTGGGTAAGGTATGGAAGTGGTACGGCCTTGGGTCGGGCCAAATGGTTGGGGTGCGGCCTTGGGTCGGGCCGGATGGGTAGGGTGAGTCCTTGGGTCGGGCCGGATGGGTAAGGTTGCGGCCTTGGGTCGGGCCGGATTAGTTGGTTGAGGCCTTGGGTCGGGCCAAATGGGTAGGGTGAGGCCTGGGGTCGGGCCGGATGGTTAGGGTTGTGGTGTTGGGTTGGGCCAAATGGGTAAGGTTGCAGCCTTGGGTCGGGCCGGATAGGTAGGTTGAGGCCTTGGGTCGGGCTGGATTAGTTGGTTGAGGCCTTGGGTCAGGCCGGATGGGTAGGGTGAGGCCTTGGGTCGGGCCAAGTTGTTGGGTGGCGGCCTTGGGTCGGGCCAAATGGTTAGGGTGAGGCCTTGGGTCGGGTCGGATACGTGAACAAATGGTGTTCAGCAAAGGTGGATATAGGCGATATTGGGAGAAAGGGCGATTAGTAAATAGGGGTAGAAAGTTGGGTGGATAAAGACAAAACCGATATCGGTTAGCTATGACCGGTACCGGTTAGGTAACCGATGCCGGTTCCTTAGGGCACGATGTGACCGGTGTCGGTTCTATGTTAAAAACCTATAAAAAGAAAAATACGGCCTGTCATTGTCACATTTCTAATTTGGAAGCCAATTTGAATTGTCTGACATGGAGAGTGGAGATTGGAGCATTTGTTGCGTGAGGTGGCATTATTTGACTGGAGGAGTGAGGTGTTAGCGGGCCCGAGTGAGGAGGAGGCAGTAGTTGATTGGTGGAGGACCCAGAAGAGGATATTTGGAGCCATGGCCCAGCCAGGAGGAGCAGGAGGGGCTGGACCAGCTGGACCACCACCACCCATCCCACCATGACGATGTGTCATCGTACAGGTAGGTTCGAAACCCCTCATTGTGTTCATTTTATTGCATTATGCGAAATTTGGGGTTTTGGGTAGGAATCCAAGTTTTTGATAAAAGAAGGAGTAAATGGAAGTTGTTTGGAAAATAGAGAGGGTAGGTAGGGTAGTTAGGCTAAAACGGTAGGGTGGGTAGGTTTGTAGGGCTTTTCAATGGGTAAAAGGGTAGTAATAGGCAAAAAATAGGTTTGGGGGGCCGCGTCGGATTCAGCTCCACATTTTTATAGTGACCGATGTCGGTTGCTAAGCGACCGGCATCGGTCGCAAATTCCAGGGGCAGTGTGTTTTGTAGCTGACTGGCGCCGGTCGTATATCGGCCGGCGTTGGTGGGGTGGTTTTGGGGATTGTGGGTCGATTTGGGGTTTGTGGCGGTTTGGGTGGGTTAATTTGGGTTTTGTGGGTTTGGGTGGGTTTTGTGGGTTTGGGGGGGTTTGGGTGGGTTTTGTGGGTTTGGGTGGGTTGATTTGGGTTTGTGGGGGTTTGGGTGGGTTAATTTGAGTTTGGGTTTGGGTTGGGTTGGTATGGGTTTGGAGGTGGGTTGTATGGGTTTGGGGTTGGGTATGGGAGGGAGATAGTGGAAAAGGTAGGTGACTAGAGGGGGGGTTAGAGAGTCGGGGTGTGGTCAGGGGGATAAAAGGGGGTATAGAGGGTAAAGTAGATGATGTGATAAAGAGTAGGTCTAAGGTTGTGGGTTGGTTTTGTAGGCACGTCAGCAGTTGACGATGTGGGATAGGATGCCCCCGCTGTTGGTGCGGATGCGGCCACACGTATCCGTGGCACAATGGGCTATCATGCGCGAGGTGGGACTCAGCAGAGTCCAGCGATACAGAGCTATTGATAGAGATCACATCCTGATGGTTACCCTCATCGAGAGATGGGATCTGGCGACCAATGTGTTCCATCTCCCGACTGGGGAGATGACTATCACATTGGAGGATGTGTATCGCATCCTTTGACTGCCGATCGAGGGAGAGGCAGTGTTCCAGGTAGATTCAGAGACGGCGATGGATAGCATCCTGCAGGTTTTTGGAGATGCAGCCGCGCTACTTACCTATCACAGCGCGAGTATCGGGTATGGTGACATGTACTGTGCGCACCGACATGAGACACGGCTAGTCGTGCTGATGATGATCGGGATCACCTGCTTCACCCTCCCGGACTCAGAGGGAGGGCACTTTCCATGGGCATTGATGGGGGTGCTACTTGAGATGGTGGAGGAGCACACCTGTTACGCTTGGGCACCAGTATACCTGGTGCAGTTATACAGGGAGCTATGGGGCTATCGCCGAATGAGGCGATTTGGGATTTGCTCTACCTTTTTACTTCACTGTTGGGCATATGAGCACATCATATACATCAGGCCAGTAGGGCTACCCCAGCAGCCAGGGCCATAGGTCATATACAGATATGGCTTTCAGAGATGGTTGGGGGTCGTGGGCCAGCCACGAGCAGTTCTTGTAGGTCAGGATGTGGCGTATTATAGACATTTGTTAGAGGGCCTAACAGTGGTAGACATTGTATGGAGAAATTACAGAGGTCATCACCCTCGCAGAGGAGCCCGCTTACAGTTGCGCTTGATCCAGTACACATTCTGGATAGCAGGACGGAGGCCGGGAGAGCACTAGAGGATACCCCTAGAGAGGGTACGCAGGCAGATGGGGCTATGACAGGACGAGCCACCTCCCTTCCCTCAGTACAGGAGGGATGATGTAGAGGCCCCACTGCCTGCACCACAGCCCTTGGACCCAGATTGGGTTGTAGAGAGGCCAGCAGGTGATGGTGTAGATGATGCTGGGTGTACGGGAGCATACATGGTGTGGTGGGCTGGTCAGAGAGCAGCTAGGATAGTACCGTCGGCACAGCTAGACTTGGCTGCAGTGATAGCAGAGCGAGATCAGCTCCGGGGCCAGATGCAGCTATTACAGGGATAGTTGGCTGCTGCACATGCACAGATAGGTGTCCTACAGGGGCAGCTAGCCCAGGCGCAGGTACAAGTACAAGCACAGGCACAGGCACCACCACCACCAGCGGCACAGCCACATGCACCACTAGCACAGGCACAGGGGGTACTGGCAGTAGGAGTCCGGGGACCAGCCCCAGTACCGACGGTGGCATGGGATAGATACATGGAGGCGAGAGCGGAGGCCCGGTACTATCAGGATGTCCTTGATAGTACCGGAGCAGAGTATCAGCCATATGCGGCACACCGAGCGGAGACCTCACATAGTCAGAGATCGTAGGGAGGCGCAGCCACAGCTGGCGTGTCCGTTACAAGTAGGAGGCGAGAGGCACCACAGGGACCAGTAGGGAGAGGTGCTGAGGGTGGTGGGGAGAGCTGAGGGATCCCCACATAGTTTTTGTATATGGACATGGGCACCGGTCTGTGAACCGGTTTTGTTGATAGAGGCCTGCGTGCCTACATTTATTCATGTATTAATTCATTCATTTATTATATACCGGCCTGCGAGCTGAGTACAGGTTGTACAGTTGATACCGGCCTACGAGACGAGTATATTTTTGATATGAGGGACCGGCCTGCGAGCCGAGTCGAGGTGATTGATATTTATTGCGGCCTGCGTGCCGGCTTTGTTGTTGTATTATGAGATCACAGAGGCCCCGATGCAGGGCACATTGTACATTTGAAACTTGTATATATATATATATATAGATGATGTTTTGATCCACATGTAGTGTTTAAAATGTTTTTAAGTATTTCGTCAATGGTTTGTGGTATAGAATGTATGATGAGTTTAATTGACATGTTGATATATGGATGATGTGTTATATGATGAAATGTTGCATGTTTTAGTGCTGGTTTTGGGACATTGTTATATATGTATCTGATGAGTTAGATTCAAATGATGTATAGATAGATAGTTTTTTGTTTTGTTTTGTTTTGTTTTGATATCCTTAGCTGATGGCTGGTTTGTTTTTGTAAAATAGATGATGTTAATGAAATTGTAATGATATGTGTGGTGGATGGACAAATATGGATAATGGTGTTGTGATGTAGGAAAAGAGGTGGGCGCGACAAAAAAAATTAGGTAGAAAATGAAGAAAAGAACCATGTTTTAAAAAGCCAGGTGTGTAACCGATATCGGTTAGGGAACCGATGACGGTAGCTGATAGACCGATATCGGTTATATAACCGATATTGGTTACCTAGGTATGAGCTTTTCTAAAAATAGAAAAGCTAGGGTGACAACTTAAGTTCTTATTTTTAGAGCCATGCAAGAGGTTAAATACGCGAATACGACGCTTTTTGACGACTGAGATAGGTAATTGTATGAGAGATTTGAGTGATAAGAAAAGAGATTCAGAAAGTAGAAAGGTGAATTTGAAAAGAGTGGTGATCATGGCAGAACGAGGAGAAGCATCCAGCAGGCAGGGCCGAGAGGGAAGACAAGTGCCACCGCAAGCTGCTGCAACCCAAGAGGTAAACGTTTTGGTTGTGATTTGATTTTTGCATGTGTTATGAATAGGAGATTAAGTGGGTAGATATGAAAAAGAAAACATGATATCAAGGGTTATAGGTGAGGTAAGTGTTACGGGGTAGGTAATCAGGGGTTTCAGGTATGTTTGTATGTATAGAAAGGAATAAACGCTCAAATTATTGTCATAGGCAGTGTGTTTATGTAGGCTATATGAAGGTGACAGTGACCGATATCAGTTAGGGACAACCGGTACCGGTGGACTATAAACGATACCGGTTGCTGTAGGAATTTCTAGAATGTGAGGAAAAACCCGTGGGGATTTGAGGAATTGAATGGTTGTTTGTTATTTTGATGTATGCAAGCAGAGGCCGGGTTGAGGATGAATGATAGTGTACCAGCGCTATTGTCATGAATCCGAACGGATGTAACGCCAGCTGAATGGACATTGATAAATCATTTGGGGTTAAGTGGAATCCGCTATTATTCACGAATCGCACGTAACCATGCTATGTTACACGTGTTGATTGAGAGATGGAATCCTGAGAAAAATACCTTCTATCTACCAACAGGGGAGATGACAGTGACATTGGAAGATGTGTTTCATATTTTGATGCTCCCTATTACAGGAGAGCCAGTATATCAGGCATTACCTAGTGTGGCACGGGGAGCAATAACAGCAGTATTTGGTCCATACGCACGAGATTTGACACAGCGAGGTTTGACATTCACATATGGGGTAATGTATGCAGCACACCCTAAGGAGACAAGGTTAGCAGTGATATTAATGATAGCGGTAGGGTATTATGCGTTACCGAGGGCGGAAGGGGGAAGATTTCCGAAGGAATTGATGTGTGTTATTTGGGAGATGATAGAAAGGAACGTGACGTTTGCATGGGCACCTGCATATTTGGCGGAGCTATACAGGGGTTTATGGGCTTGTAGGTGAAATCACATAACGACACTGGATTGTCCATACTTATTACACTGTTGGGCCTATGAGCACATTGTTTTTGTGCGACCAATAGGTCGACCCATCCAGGTAGGAGAGACCGGAGTACAGAGGTTGGGATTCAGACGATGGGTCCAGATAGAACAAGAGGTAAGATCTCAGGCCGTGGCGGGTGACATTGAGTATTACAGGCAGGTATGGGAGAGGGTGACAGTTGCGGATATCTGTTGGAGGCCTTAAGGGAACTATATGGTAACAGAGGACATAGCTGAGGAGTTGAGGGGTGTAGAGCGATTGAGGTGGATCGCGGGGCACAGGCCAGGTGAATATGAGAGGATTCCTATAGATCACGTGCGGCGACAATTTGGATTTGTGCAGGACATATCGCAGGCTTGTAGACCATATATGAGGATCGATGCAGAGGCAGCATTCTCACCTCCCCAGCCAACACCTCCAGAAGGTCCTGAAGAAGTAGCAACCGATCGCAGGGTAATGGACGCAGGAACGACAGAGGCCTATAGATTATGGTGGGTAGCAGAGCTACAAGGTGTACGTGATCGTCCTGATATAGCGGTGATTACAACAGAGAGGGATCGTCTGTAGTGTTTGGTTCAGCAGCTCCAAACGCAGGTGAATGAGACAAGAGGATTGTTAGCGGTTGCGGAGTCACGGACGGAGAGACTAGAGGCTGGAGTCCTCCATGCGAGAGGGCGTATTCATATGTTACAGGAGAGGTTGGCAGATCAGTGGGCGGTACCAATAGCTGTGGTACCTTTGAGGACAGAGAGGCCTGGCGAGAGGGGTCGATGATCACGATCCTCACCTAGTTCGGGATGAGGCGTAAGGGTCTAAATAAATGTTAGAAAGGTATAAGAATTAATAAGGATGCCGACCTGCGTGTCGATGATAGAGAAGATGTATTTGTTTAACATCTAAATAAAACTGAATATGTATGTTGATTTGAGTTACGATAATAATAAGAATGTTTTCGTTTTGACTTTCAGTGTTTTGAAAAAGGATTAAGAGGAATGTGATTAAATAGAAATACACAAAAATACTTATATTTACCACACATGATAGGTTATGGTAGGGGATGGTCGAGCTAACCTTGGGAGACCCCATGTCTCCGAAGTGCTGCCTACATAGCCCATTGCACAAAGCAAGGAGGGGCCTCAGACCGATGTAGTTCTCCCTTAGGACCAAGGAGAGGTGAATTCAGGTAATTTAGGTATGGTTAGGCGATTGGTTGGTTGGTAAAGGTATTGATAGTAATATTGGTAAGGCAAGGTTGATGGTGTTGGTAACGAATTGGTGAGGTTTGTAAAAGGTATAAGAGAAGCGAAAGTTAGCCTACCCAAGTGGTAGGGAACCATGTCCTGCTTAAGATCAACACACAATCCTAGATGCGAGGCAAAAAGGAAAGATTGCTCCGTAGGTGAAAAGAGCAAAATGAACCACACAACATAGAATGAACGTGAAGCCCTAGGTACCGGTGCATAGACGAGAAGTCAATAGGTGAAAATAGTTGTATGATCACATCCTATCAGGTGTATGTCACGTCCCTTGAGTTGAAACAAATGGTGAGGTGAGGTGAATGGTATAGTTGAGGTACGGAAAACTTATTGTAAAGTGAGTGTTCGGATGAAAGAGAACCTACCCTAAATAGACAAGTCCATGACTCAAAAGTTCTTTTGAATGAGGGTTTTATTTTATTGAATATAGACTGATCGATGCGGGAAGTCTACAAGGGATTTTTATTGTTTTATTCTTGAGGTCTTCACGAAGCTGATCAATGCGAGAAGCTTCTGATAAAGGCTGACTGGGTATAGCTGTCCTTCGAGGGAGCAGTCTATTTATAATAGCAGATATGATTTTAATGCATAGCTGTCCTTCGGGGGAGCAGTCTATTTATAATAGCAGCAATAGTTCGGCATATAGCTGTCCTTCAAGGGAGTAGTCTATATTTAATTTAGATGACTAGATGTTCTTTTGGTGTGAAGCATCTAGTTTAGTAGGAAGTTTGACTCAAGAAAATCCCATAAGAATACGGCTTATTTTAATACTTTAAAGTCATGGACTAGACAAAAAAGGGGAAGGCATCGTTAAGGGGAGGTGAGAAGTGATCTTGATTTTATTTTGAGATGTAAAAAACAAAGTGTATGTAGTGGTAAATGAGCTCAAGGGACGAGCAGTAGGTAGATAAGAAGTGATATAACACTAAATTCAACAGTAGAATGGTCGAAGATGCAAGGCATTAAGGGGCTCAGGCTCAGGTTTACCATTAACCGAAGCTAAATGATAAGTGCCTGATCCATAAGTGTGAGTGATTATATAAGGCCCAATCCAATTGGGAGCAAATTTTCCACATTTTCTCTTTTCTAGTTTGGTTACATGTTGATTCTCTTTGAGGACAAGATCACCAACCTTAAAGGTATGCTCATGAAGTCGCTTATCATAAGCACGCTTGATGCGTTTTTGATAGATTTGAAGGTGATCGAGAGCTGTAAGACGACGTTCGTCAAGAAGCTCCAATTGGGCTAACCGCTCTTGGCGGAAATAATCGTTGGTGAGAATATCCTGAAGAGATATTCTGAGGGAGGGTATTTGTAATTTGAGAGGCAAGACAGCCTCGGTACCATATACCAAAGAAAAAGGTGTAGCATTAGTAGAGGTACGAATGCTAGTACGATAAGCCCAAAGGGCAAAGGGGATGTGATCGTGCCAATTTCTTCCGGATTCATTGACAACTTTCATGAGGATTTTGGTTAGGGTTTTATTAGAGGATTCGGCTTGTCCATTTGCTTGTGGATAGTACGGTGATGAGAAGCTAAGTTTGATACCAAAGTTGTCACAAAGGTCTTGCAACAACTTATTTTTGAAAGATTTTCCATTATCTGTTATCAGGCGATGAGGAACACCAAAACGACAGATAATGTGGTGGTTAATGAACTCTACAATTTTTTCTTTTTTGGTTGAAATGAGTGGAATAGCCTCCACCCATTTTGTGTAATATTCGGTTGCTGTGATAATCCATCGGTGACGTTACGAAGAGGACGGGTGAATCTCACCAATAAGGTCTAAACCCCATTGTGAGAAGGGCCAAAGATCTCGAGCGACCTGGAGTGGGTGGCTAGGAGTATGTTGAAGGTTGGCATGTTGATGACACATAACACAACACTTAACATATTCGTAGCAGTCGTTATTGAGAGTAGGCCAATAATAACCAAGGCGAAGGATTCGTTTGGCCACGGCAAGGCCGCTAAAATGTCCACCACAAATACCATCATGGACCTGTTGGATGGTATGGGTGACCTCCGCACCGGTGAGACATCGAAGGAGGATGCCATCAAAGCCACGTTTATAAAGGAGTCCCCCCATAACTACATAACGAGAAATGCGTTTAAGAAAATTGCATTTACTAGTACTAGTAAGGTCAGAAGGGAGAATAGAGGTTGTAAGGTAGTCATGGAATTGGTGATACCAAGTATCCTGCGAGTTATCAGACACAGTATTTATCGTACAAACAACTGGGGCTGAATAAGATGGGGCAAAGAGTTGTTGGACCAAGACGAAAATGTCAGATTCAGTTGATGAGGCTGGAATTTGTGAGGCTAAGCAAGCCATAGTATCCGCAAATTTGTTAGTGGAGCGGGGAATGGTTTGGATAGAATAGTGAGTAAATAAGGCTAGAAGTGAATCCACGTAGTGTTTGTACTTTTGAAGTTCCTCATTTTTACATTGGTAGATGCCCATAACTTGATTGACTACCAATTGAGAGTCGCCAAAAATATTGATAGATTTGATACCTAAGTGCAGCACAACCTGGAGACCCAGAACAAGGGCCTCGTATTCCGCTGTATTATTAGTGCAAGGGAAATCGAGTCGGAATGAAAGAGGCATGGGCTCAGCGTTGAGAGGAATGAGAACAACGCCAACTCCTCCACCGCATTGGCATTTGGATCCATCAAAGAAGAGAGTCATTGAATACGACTCCTCCTGGAGTGAAAGAGTGGCAATGAGTTCGTCGGGGAATGTAAAATTGGTAAATTGTTCCCCAGGTAGAGGGGCTTCCGAAAGTTGGTCTGCGATGGTTTGTCCTTTGATTGATTTCTGGTGGACAAACTCAAGGTCGAGGTCGGCAAGGAGCATGAGCCATCGGGCGATGCGTTGGTTTAGATGAGGTTTGGCATACATGTAATGGATGGGGTCCATGTTGGTGATGATGAAAGTTTTGTGATTCAGAAGGTAGTGTCAGAGTTTGGTAGCCACGAATGATAGGGCTAGGCACAACCTTTCTACATGTGTATACCTAGTCTCATAGTCCACCAAAGTATGACTTATATAATAAACGGCTTGTTCTCTATTTTCAGAGTCGCGATGTGCAAGCATGGCCCCTATAGCGTGGTCAGTGGCAGAAAGGTAAAGGTAGAAAGGGTAGTCGTCTTGAGGTGGGATAAGCATGGGTGGCTGCAAGAGATAAGTTTTGAGAGCTTCAAAGGCTTGGTGACACTCTTCGCTCCATTGAAAATCAATGTCCTTTTTAAGAAGGTGATGAAAAGGTTGACATCGATCCGAGAGTTGGGAGATGAAACGTCGGATAAATTGGAGCTTACCTTGTAAACTACGCAATTGTTTGAGATTGGTAGGTGGGGGCATTTCTAGGATAGCTTTGACTTTAGATGGGTCGACCTCAATGCCACGCAAAGAGACGATAAAGCCGAGAAGTTTTCCTGAAAGGACACCAAAGACACATTTCTTTGGTTGAAGGCGGACAAAATATTGTAACAGGCGATCAAAAATAATGGTTAAAACATCGAGATGTTCACTACGATGTTTAGACTTGCCAAGAAGATCGTTGACGTAATCTTCAAGGATAGTGTGCATAATGTCATGAAAAATGTAGGTCATAGCCCGTTGATAGGTCACACTAGCATTCTTAAGGCCAAATGGCATTACACGGTAATAGAAGGTTCCCCAAGGAGTTATGAAGGTAGTTTTGTGTTGATCGACAGGGGCAACCAAAATTTGGTTGTATCCTGAAAAGCCATCCATGAGAGAGAGCATCTCATGGCCTGCAGTGAGATCAACAAGTTGGTCAATACTAGGTAGGGGGAATTCATCCTTAGGGTAAGCGAGGTTAAGATCCCAGAAATCCGTGCATATCTGAAGTCCCCCCGTCGCTTTAGTGACAGGTACGATGTTAGAAATCCATTGAGGATAGTCAATAGGTAGAATGAAGGAAACAGAAAGGAGTCGTTGGAGCTCCTCTTTGACCAAGAGGGCAATGCGCGGATGCATTTTTCTCAATTTCTGTTTAATTGGCTTGGAATCGGGTTTCAGGGTAATGTTATGGACAGCAATGTCAGGATCAATTCCTGGCATGTCAGCGTAGGACCAAGCGAAAGCTTGGTTGCGAGCACGGAGAAAGGTAGTAAAGGAAACTTGTTCTGATGCGTTAAGGGATTGTCTGATCTTCACAATGTGAGGATCCTCCTCCGTGTGGATGTTGATTTCTATAGTAGATTCGTTCAGCATGGTTTGGGTTTCAGATGGTAAGGCTTGTTGAATATAAGAGTCATCCGCGCCAAGGTAAGTGAGGATGGAGTCATCATCCTGGCACTCAATAACGTTAATTGAAGGGGATTCCTCTTCAATCATGTCTGGATATAGAAGGGGAATAGAAGAGGGGTCCTCATTATCACATTGATAAGTGAGAGGACCTAGGAAGATAGCATTTATGAAAAAAAAAAGTTAGGATGGATAGATTCAGGATCTATCGACTCGGTGGGAGACAGAGGCAAAATGGGTGATGATGGTTCGGTAGGGGTGATGTCATCGTCTTCTAGAAGACAACTGACACGAGGTTCCATCGATGTAAGTGTTCTCGGAAATCCAAGACCACTACGATCATTATGTTTGCGTGTGGTGATGGGGATGAGTGTATGTCGGCCTTGTTCATAAAGACCAAAACCAAAGCCTTTCGAAGCACAGTGAGTCAAGAAGGTGAGGGTGAAGCGACGATTTGTTAGGTATTGAAAATCGGATTGGAAAGGAACCACACCAAAAGGAGGCTCAGGGGCAACGAAAGATGCATCGACACCCCCATATGTTAGGTTAGTGCGGCAGTGTGGTGGTTCGTAGGAGATTACTTCTCCCACACGACGGTCATAAGTAGGATGTGCATGTACCTGTCCGTACTCCTGTGGGGTATGGAAAGAACTAACGTTATATAGGTGATACTCCCCCAGCGTAAGGCGTTGAAAAACATCTACTAAGGGGTCCGCGGTTGGGATGTTAGCTGCGGGAAGTGAAGTGGGTTTTGCGACGGTGGTTTCATCAGTTGAAGGCATAGGTGTGGTTGAGGTGGATATTTGAGGCACAGTTGAAGAAGATGGTTGGGTTGAGTGAACGGGTGTCTTGATTGGTACAAGCACAGCGTTTGGGCGGTATAACATATTACAGGTTTTAAAGGGGGGGGGGATCAGCTTTTACGGTGTAGGATTTCCCCTCGTACTCAAATTTTATGCCTCTATGTAATGTTGAGGGAATGCATCCCATGGCCCGGATCCAAGGATGACCCAGCAATATATTATATTGGAACTCTCCCTCAAGGACATAGAAGAGTTCGGGTAAAGTACGTGGTCCTACCTGAATGTTGAGGATCACGGTGCCTAAGGTAGAGGTGATAGCGTCATTAAATGACCGCAACATGATGGGGTTGGCACACATGTAGCTAGAAGGGATATTCATTTGTTGGAAGGATTTTGAAGAGATGATGTTTAGGCTAGCGCCCCCGTCAATCATAACACGACGTACCCGAATGTCCTGGACGTAAGCGGAGATGAAAAGGGCAGGGTCAGGGTCTTCTGTACCAAAGTCAACAATTTCATCTTCAGAGAAACTAACTGCAGCAGCTTGTGGTACAGAGACGGAAGTGGTTGGGGCGGTGGGTTGTTTGGTGAGAGAGGCAACATGATTGGGTGTCAGAATGGAGGCAACGGGCAGGGTTTCATTAGGTAAGACCTCGATCCCCTGAATAATTTCAATGAGAGCTTGTCGATGAGATTCAGAAGTCTGAATGAGATCATATAGTGTCATTTTTACGGGTGATTGGTGAAGCTGTTTGATCATGGCTCGATGGGCAGCTCCATTAGAGACGGGGTAAGTGGGTCCATGAATAACCAATTTGGGTGGTGGTGCAATCGGGATGCTGGACGGAGAAGGAGAGGACGCAGGTGTGCTTTCTTTCGCTTTCTCATTGTTTTTCTGCGCTCGAGTAGCAACACTAATCATATTAATCTCGTAAACCTGAGATGAGGAAGATGGTTGGGATAAATCATGGATTTCAAGAGGTGGGGTTGTAATAATGATAGATCTTGGTGAGGCGGGGACAGATGGTAGAGGAGAGGGAATGGAAGCTAAAGGTCTCTCCCTTCGTAAGTTGTCTTTCTTAACCTTTCTATCTGGGAGAGGTAATTGACGAAGGATGGTTTTTAAAGCTTTGCATCCCTCCACATCATGTCCTGGTGTGTGGTGATAAGTGCAGATTTTAAACTCATCGTAACCTATAGGGCAAGGTTTAGAAGGGTCATAAGGTCTAAGTGGGGGTAGAGAAATGGTCGCATTCTCCACCAACATAGCAAGGATTTTGGCGTAAGATCCTTTGAGTGGGTCAAAATCGGAGGAGGATGAGGGCATTGGTTATGCGGGTTTCGGTAATGTTTGGGCATGGTTGGTTCGTACGGGTGGTGGTTTAGCCAAGGGGTATTGACACGTGGTTTTCACCAAACGTGGTTTCTTTGGCGCAGGAGCTACATTTGGCTAGTTAGATGATGAGGCTACAGATGACGTGGTAGCGGGAAACAACCACGGAGAAAGGGGAGTGACAGAAAATAAATCCTTTGATGATGGAGTTTGTTTAGGGTTTATGGGTGGACAGGATACGTGGGGTGATAATGTTGATATACCCTTAGATCTCTGTATAGGTGCAGAAGGCATAGGTCGTTTTGAAGAAAATGCAGGAGGTATGATATATTGATGCAAGGTGGAAGGATGAGGTCCCAATATGGAAGGTAGGTGTGACGATGATGGTTTTGATTGTGATAGAGGCATGAATTGAGTTTGTCTCCTAGGTGGCGGGGCGGCTTTATTCTTGGATAAATCTAGTCGCTTAGGCGGGTGTGTTAGACTGGGTATGGGTGAGGTCCCAAGTGTAGGGGAAGGTTTGGTTAGGTTAATAGAGGTGGATGGGATACTTGATATAGATACGGGGGGTGAGAATGAGGACATAGGCATTTTGAGTTTCTGTAAACACTTAGGATATATGGTAGAGGTGTCGGGATCGGTCATCTGAATTTGAGTAGAATAAGGGGTACTCAAACGTTCCCATAGGATTCGTCTATCTTCTAGAGAATGACAGTCTTCAGGTTTGAATTGTAAATTTGGTACGGAAGGAAGGTGGGTTGTGATTCCAGTCCACTGTGGGTGTGATACAGGGAGTAGATGAGGCATTGTATCAATAGATGTTACGAGGTCAACCGGTCGTTGAAAAGATTTAGGCAATGAAGAACTAATAGGTAAGAGGGCATGTTCGAGAGGATCCGTCATGGTTAAATAATTTGGTGATGTCGGTGTAAGAGATTTCTCGTCTAAGGATGTCAAAAGGAGTGGCGTACCTTCCTCTTGTACAGCAAGAGCGGTAGAAGGGAAAGTCTGGGAAATAGATAGATTAGATAACATCCATTCGCAGTCTTGTAGGGATGTGGTATAAGAAGACTCATGGATGGGAAGAGAAGTCTGGGCAGTTAACTCCTTTATGGGTAAAGGAATGATTCCACTTTGGCTTGATGGTGGTAAAGGAGGTTCGGGCTCCTGTGTTAGTGAAGAGGCTTGATTCAAAATTTTCTCGATAGAGGCTTTTGGCTGGGTATCGAAGACTGCATGGATCTCATGAACACTCTCCTCGGCTAAGATATCCTGGTTTGTGTTACTATTGGGAGAGTGATTCGGGAATGGTTTGTTGAAGAGTTTCAAATTTCGATTGGCAGGGGCATTAGGATTATCGAGGGTTATATCCCCTGCGTCAACCATTTCCTGCACTATGTTTTTCAACATCTTGCAGTTTTCATGACTATGTCCCTTTACGCGGTGAAAGTTACAGAAGTCATTTTCTTTGTACCAGGAAGGTATAGCGCGAGTGGAGTCAAACCCGGAGTGAGGTTTAACAGGAGGCAAGGTGATAGCTCCGGCTTTGAGCAATTTTTCCAAGATGACACCATAGGTTTCTCCCAAGGGAGTATAATTGATGGACTCTGCTTTATACTTATAGGTGGTTTTTGGTGGGGTACTAGACGATGTTTGAGATTTAACCATCACCGCATGGACAGCTCCTTTTGATTTAGAATAAGTGGACGCATGAGGAGTGGTGGTATTTGGTTTATTGGTAGAATCAGGAGTTCGGAAATTGGGGTTTTTGTTGCGCAACCGTAATTTCTCTTCTTCTAAGGCTCGAATTTCTAGTTTCCGAGCCATGGTAAAGGCCTCATCAAATGTGCGGAAAGTTTGAATTTGAAGAGTAGGAGAAATGTGCTTAGCACATGCCCGCGTGAAAAGTTCGATAAGTTCAGCCTGAGGCAAGGCATATGTAAGTTGGTTGATAAGGCCGCGCCATCGTCCGACGAAATCTGCGATAGATTTGTCTTCGAATTGTCGAATGGCATAAAGGTTGGTGATGGATACTTTCTTAGAAATGTTAATGGAGAAGTGATCCAAGAAAGATTGGGCTAGTTGGTTAAAAGAGAAGATTGAGTGCTGGGTTAAAGCACTGTACCACTCCAAGGCGGGTCCTGATAAGGACATGGGAAATGTGCGGAGTAATAAGGCATCATCATGGGCAATCAAATAACAAGCATGTCTAAATGATCGCAAGTGTTGTTGAGGATCCTCTTTACTATTAAAATGAGTAAATTTCAGCAATTCCCATTGAGGAGGATATGAGTGAAGGGGGGCAGAAGGGTGAATAGGCTCCCGACAAACTTGCTCGTATGTCAAGGCACTACGACTTCCTGAAACAAAAGCCTCTAGATTTTGCATTTTGTCCATCATTTGTTTGATGAAATCTGTGGTTGGATGAGATGATGGTGCGGTTGTGGTAAACGGAGGCAAATTGGGCCAAGGGCCTCCGCTGGACAATGGTGGGGTTAAGTGTTGATAAGGTATGGAGGATGAATATGTTGAGGCGACCGAATAGGGATGTCCCATATAAGATGTTGAGGTTACTGGATACGTGTATGGGAATGAAAAGGTAGGAGGAGCTTGAGAAGGAAAGCTCGTGTGGATAGGTGGCAGAGAGCAAGTCATGAATGGAGTGGTCTGCAAGAGAGATGAGGTAGGGGCAGTCGGTGGTAATGATATGTGGGGTCCAAGATTAGCCAAAGGAAAGCCAATCTGAGTCGTATGAATCTCTGAAGCTGTCGGATTGGGAGATGGGGCTAAAGGTGCAGGAAGCAAGGCGGTGTTATCAGGCGGAGTGGGTGCTAAATGAGCAGCTATACTAATAGGCATGCCAACAAGGAGCTGACCATCAGGTGTACGGTCAGGGGCATGAGACAAATAGTATTGTACAGCACTAGGATTAGCATCTAGAAACTTGGCAAAGTCCTTATCTCCCACAGGAATTTTAGGAACCTCGTTGGTATCCATAGGATTCCCCACAGAATGTGAAGGGGGTGATTCAGGTAAAGAAACAGAGCAAGCATGTGAAACCATAGCGGCGGCTTGCTTTTGAGTGATAACAACCATGGACAGGTGTTCACAGTAGGGTTTCAATCTGTCAGGAACAGAAACAAACTCAGACTGGTGAAATTGGTAGGTTGCTGGTTTGTCAGGAATTAGGAAAGACAGTAACCGATACCGGTCTAGTAACCGATGTCGGTTATACTATAGACGACGTCGGTCAGGTAACCGATGTCGGTGTAAGAAGTCTGGGCTAACAAGGTATAAAAGGCTGCTAATTTGATTTTTAACAACGTTTAGTATACTTGTCCAATTATTGATCACAGAAGATAGAGTATGAGAAAGAAAACAGAACTAAAAACAAGAAAGATGTACACGCAAATCCAGAGATTAACCCTAGGGTTAATTTTAATTATTGTGGGCTTATGCCTTTAGACGTAGAATGATTTCAGAATCCTAAACAAAAGACTTAGGGGAAATGTCAAGTTTGTTTTGGCTTATAAGGTTACCTCAATCGAGCAGAGGAATACCGCGGAAAAAGGGGGGATGTTTGAGCCGTTGTGTTAATTGTGAAGTGATTCGGTATGTGTTGTGCAGTGAATGTAAGATTAATTTCTTGTCAATACCGTGGATATCACCCCCACGTGTACGACCTATTACTTAATCTATGTTTACTAGAATTGAAAACAACAAGCAAGGATGCCAATGCACGTGTTTTAAACCCAAATCGAAAATGATATTCGATGAAGCAAAAGAGATGACTTTCACTAATGCAAGATGCAAAAAACAAAGCAAATTCTTTTACCAAAATAATAAAATACCTTGTGAATATCTTTAGAAGAAGAAAACAACAAGTATGCTCCCTATATGAAAGCAAGCAAGAAATAAAGAAACCCAAAATGGGTCCCATTGGGCGTGCCAAAATGTTTCGCTTGGAATGTTTCAACTTCTGGGAATAGATTTGCTTCTATCCTTTCATTCCTTTTAGAAACAGATAAGGGTTTGGGCTAGGAGGAATACCTGTGGAATGTCGAGATGGTGTGCGCATACCGTAGAGGAAGATCAGGCTGACTGCGAAGAACTCCTTTTTGTCTTGGAAGGACTACCTGCAAATAAGAACACAAGACCACAAGATTTTGATTAGACAATAAATGAGGAAACTGCCTTGGGCCCAGGAAATATAAAACTTCCTTTCGAAGGTGGTCAGTTTCCCTACTAATATGAATTAACACAAAAGACTATAAAATATCAATCAAATTACTTCGTTTGGAACAGATAGAGGAAAGGCTGATTTCTGGTTTGTAGTCTGGGTAACCGATACCGGTTGCTGGTAACCGATGTCGGTAGGGTTTAGGATCTGTAGGTTGGTTGTTTTTGTGGGGTGTTTGTGTTGTTTGGTAGCTGTGTTATTTGTAAGGCTGTATATGGGTGATATTACGTAATAAGGTGATGAGAGGTAGATGAATGATAGTTAGATGTAATATATTGCTGGGTAGTGGGTCCAGAAATGGGTTTATGAGGACTGTGATTCAAGAAGCATAAGAAATGTTATAACAGAGGACATGCAAGATGTGACTTACTGGTTTTGACGAAGATGCAAGCTGATCTCCTTTGCTGTAAACACTTCTAGTATCTCCACTCGTCTCTGCTCGGTCAAGTGAAGATTTGGACTCTGTTTCTCGCTCCCAATGATCTCCGTTGATTCAAAAATCCTTCCCTTGATCCCAAAATGAAATTTTGATCCCTTGTTTCTAGTTTGGGGAGGCCATTTACAGGGAACCGATGGCGGTTACGTAACCGACAGCGGTCGAGTAGGAACCGGCATCGGTAAGGAAAAAGTAGGCTATTTTTAGTAAAATAGCCCACCTTCCCTACTTTTCTCCGGAGAGATTAGTTGTGGGCTTGGTCAAGTGACTAGAAGGTCGGTTTTGGGTGCGAGAAAGAGGTCATTAGTCATGGGTGTAGGTGTAGACCAAGTTTTAGGTCTTAATTAGGTTAGTTTAGGATTAGGGCTAGGTCATGATGAGGTGGCAAGATGAGGTGGTAGGTGAGGTGATGGGGATTTATCAATTACAAGGTAATTAATAAATAATTGTGTAAGGTTTAGGTAATGAGGTTAGGTTGCGAAATGGGATGCGGGTCACAAGGGGTCGTAAGACACGAATTTGGTGTCTACAATTTTATCCTTGTGATAGTTCGATGGCATTTGAAATTTCATTTATTAGAAGAGATTTCATTTGATAGTGAAATAAACAAATTTAAAATCAATGTACTCCTAGCATGATTATAATATTGTTTGTTATCCTTTGAGGGTATCTTAGGCGTGATGAAACAAAGGTTGATAATGTTTAGTTAAGCTTTTCAATTTGATCCTTCATTTTGGATTGTTAAAGTTTGTGTGAAAACATGCTAATCTGGGCCTCCATTGAAGCACACCTTCTAGTTAAAGGAACATTCTAGGTGTTTTGAAGCATTCTATTGATCAATCCTTCCATTTTTGTAGAAGCTATCAAATATCTAGCGAATCAAGTCCATTCTACCTCACCTCACACTAAAAATTCATTTAAAAACAACCAATCTTACCCATACTACCCATGTTTGTTTTGTGTGTGTATAAATGCATAATTTCTATTACCAAAACATGTAGAAGCAATTAGGTTTTATTTTTCTTTAGTGGTCTGAACCTTGCTTAGAAAATATCTCCATTATCTAGGGTGACAACTCGTGAGAGTTAGGTTTTGTTATATTGATCATATTTTCTCCAGGGTCTTCTTAATAACTTTGTAAAGAAGGGTATTTCCATTTCTTCCACAAACAACAAGCTACAAAAGGGTCTTCTCACCCTGGTTGAAAGGCACAACCATAAAGTAGTGAGATAGATGAAATCGTATTGAGGGCGATACCCATTTGTCCACATCTAAGTGACAAAGAGCAAGCTACATTTCTTCCTCGGCTACAAAAGGACACGCTACATGATCTGCTTGTCTCTAAGCTTCCTGTTGAACCTGTGATACTGCTCAGCTTCTGAGGGAGAATCAATTTGGGTACCAACATTATGTAAGATGAAAACTAGAATAACTGTGAAAAGATTCTACAATGAGGAAAGGTTAACCATATTTGAGAACAACTTTGGAATGTTGTAACTAGATAATTTGAAAATAAGAACTAACACAATTCCCAAAATTTATAGAATCAATCATAATTATTTCTATAATAATTCTTTAATAATGCTTTGACAGATTGAGTATTGTTTACGTATTCGCCGTCTATTTTTTGAGTATATATTCCTACGGTCCATAGAAATAACACCAGTTGTCCTCACGTGTTTTCTAAGGCCTTGAAGTGGCAGAAAATGTTATTTCAAATATTAATTCCTACCCAAAATATTCCTTCCAATCCCAAAAGATGTCTTCCCGAGCCCAAAAGATGTCTTTTGAGTCCAAATTTCAAAGCTATGATTTCAACAATAGAATAGCCCATGATTTCAAACATTAATTTATTATACAAAGTGAATGGCCGATTCTTCTATTTTCTCAAACTGAAAACAAAATTCTTGTATTCAATATTATAATTAGATAGAATCTCTAGCTAGGATTACCCAACATTCTGTATCATGGATCCACATGCTTCATGCTATTTAGATATGGTGATTGATGAAAAGATTAATAAGTATGTACACATATATAAAGAAACAAAAAAATGCTAGCTATGACAAAAACGTCCTCAAGACTCCCTCATGTTATATCCATTCAATAGACAACAAGAAAAATGGGCACACCTTCATGCTCTGCATCTTCAAACACTACACATTCATTTAGGAGAATATCAGGTTACAATTGTAGAATATTTTATCACAAACAAAAACTTGCATGCAAGATGAAATGAAGAAAGATTTGGACATGATGAAAAGAAAGACCAATCTAGAGACTCCTTAAATTATCTAACACTAAATTTATAGGTCCATTAAAATTCATTTCAAATATATTTATGATATCTTGTCACGGCGTTTTATTATAGTAATTGCATAATTTATCTATTTCAGAGCATTCAATGCTAATATTCCTATTTTTCTATGTTTAAACTATATAAATCAAAAAAATTCAAAATCCCTGATTTTATTAATATAAAAAATTCGGAGATGGAGATGAAGATATTTCATCCAATCCTAAAATCACTTCAAGTTTTTAGAAAAAACTAAATAAATATATTTTTTGAGAAAATATATATTAAGTAGATCATTGTGATTGACATGATAAAATAAGGAAAATGAATTTGTCATGCCTATAAAACGTCTCTATGGAAAGATAATAAATATGATGTAACATACAACATTGAATTGCTAAACAACTATTATAACATGACATATAACATGTGTTTAAAAAACTCGTGTTCTACCAAATGACATCTTAAGCTATACCCATAGTTAGAGTAATATTACTCATGGAGGTCATTTGCTTAAGGACTAAAATCATGTAAGTAGAAATTCTGAAAATTTATATAATATAAGATTCTTAAAGTTACCAACTTATTATAAAATATATGATTCGGTTGCAATTGAGTTAATCCCACAATGATCATTATTACAAGACTGATGCTGACTTATTAAACACTACATTCACCAAAAACATAACCAACATGAAAAGAAGTTAGAGAGTGAAAAATTAAATTTTGTGAATTATATTTACCATTCCTCCCCTGCATTGCCACAAAATACGTGTGTATAAACCACCTAAATAACATATATTATTAGTTGCTGTATCACATTTAACAACTAATAACTAAGTAAATTTAAAACTAAAGTTTTCCAATCAATAAAAATGAATATTTTTAAAATCATGTGATATGCTTAAAATACCCACATTTACAAAGACAAATAAATTAAATCACAAGGCATTTTCCCTATAAGACGAGGCTGGCTGATTCTGACATATATGATTGTGTGGACGAAAAAGATTAAACTCTCAGAGATGTATGGAAATTAGACGAATCTGAATTCTCATCCAATATCTACCTCGCCCCTGCAACGTCACTTCACAGATCTGATCTGGCTTTCAATTTGTATTTTTGTCGATAGCCATGAAATGGGGAACTGAATGGGAATCAACAAGGATTATGGAAGAAACAACAGCAACAGAAACTATCACCAAGAAGAGAAGAATCGGGAAAATGGCCCTACAAAGAATCCTTATGCCAATTCCATCGCATCGTCGAATCCCACCAGGACAACGAAGCAGGCCATGTGAATCCAGAGAAAGGCGTGTTTTTGTTCTGCAGCTTCTTAAAATGGAATCCGTGCAACAAAGAAATTGGCTGCAAAAACATGCGCCACCGCCATTGAAAGTGAAGCCGCCGCCTGCAAATTTATTCATGAAGAACATGACCATTTCTCTTTTATCACCTTTGTCTTCTGCAGATATGGAAAATCCCAATTACAGTGAACCGTATGAAAAGGAAAAAAGAGAAGTGGAATCCGCAACAGGGCGTAGATGCATGTTTGTTCAACGCAAACAACTCTGACCATCCGCATATATACTTTTCTTATGAAAATTAGAATAAATATTTTGTAAGATTTCTTTTCTAATCTGGGCCGGGATGGAATCGGTGTGTGTAAAATTATTGCTTGATTTAACTATGATCGAACTGTGATTGTAGTATGTAATTTAAAGTCCAAAAAACTTCGGTGTTGGAATTTGTAGAGGTTTTTAAATGTTATTAATCGCTTTAGAGGTGAAATATGTCCATTTAAACAATATGAGGCTTAAGATGTTAGTGTGTAAATTGTTTATATAATAATTTTAAAAATAATTTTTGTTCATTTATAGATCACATTAAAAAAACACTAGGATGTACAATAAGATATAACTAAAAAGCGGTTGATAGTTTTGTATGGCCTAAAAGTTTAGATATAATGATGAAACATATAGTTTAGACAATTATGAATGCATGGTTCTAAAATATAATAATAGAGAGAACTAAATACAGGGAATAAAAA
This sequence comes from Taxus chinensis, assembly GCA_019776745.2. NCBI lineage: Eukaryota > Viridiplantae > Streptophyta > Pinopsida > Cupressales > Taxaceae > Taxus > Taxus chinensis. The sequence goes on along the minus strand of CM034148.1, from coordinate 71,172,899 downwards.
TAGTTGGAAGAGGTGTCATATCATCCTTTGACTTTCCCCAAATAATAGATTGCACATCAAACAAAGGATCAGGTACCACCCTCATGTAACTATCTTGAGTCTGAGAGACACCAACACGAGCCAAAGAAACATTGACTCCCCATATAGGCGGGGAAGGCGCAACCTACACATTGCCTTCATATAGTGAAGACCATTCAGAAGGGCATGTGGTTAACTTGCACCACAAAAAAGGTGTGGAGCTCCCTGTACATTATCTGAATATACCTGATACAACATATAGTTTACAAAATTACAAATACATGGATCTAAAATACAAAAATAGAGAGAACTAAACACATACAACAATAACACTAGAAAGAGGTGCCATATTTTCCTTTGGGTGTAGACCTTGATATGTAAGGAACCAAAGGAAATGAGTTAATTTAGTCTTGAATTTGGAAGATAAACTATTAAGATGAGAAAGCCAAGTATAGAGAGACACCTTAAAACTCCATTAGGATTTCAATTCACAGAGAACAAAAACAACAAATTTTTTGGAAATGCAAAAAAAACACAAACATGTGGAAACTAAGGGAATAAATTCGTGCCCCACTGACTTACAAAGTGGTGGAGATGAATTGAACTATCCCTCCTTTGTTGCCAATATTTAAATGATTCTCACTCCCACAACAATACAATGTCCACCTACCACTCCTCTGACAATGAAAATGACAAGATCACGACTGTCAGTTAATGCCTCTGCTTTTGGCAAGAATGATGATGGTGCTTCTTTCTTGATGAAACTAATGCTATTTTTGTTGTGGATGGTCATGTACGGGATTTCGTAGTACTGAGCTCAATATGAAGACGGGAAAGTGAAGACACAGACACTTGGAATAAATGAGAGGATCATAACTCTCCAATGGTGAGTTTAGGGTGTCAAAGATTGTCTCATCTGCACTCTACATGAAAGCAACATCCTATTGAGTGACGAGTTTATTCGTAAATTTTGCTTTATTTGTATCTGATGAGCTCCAACAACTGCTCATTTGCATATGTGTCCTTTGTCCTCTGTGCGGGGCTCATTTTTGTTATACAAATTTTAGACTCTGTAGATCTTATTCCTTTGAAAATAGTTTGGATTTCCTTTTGTATTCGCATTATAATATCACTGTTAGGTGTTTATTTGACTACACATCTATTATTCGTGTTTCTTGTTTGTCATGGAATGCATGTTCATCATGGCACAAAAAGAAAATTTAATTTCTCATGGTGACACAATGATTTTGAGTAACCGTTGGAGTTCCTTGGTTATCAATGACTATTCCTATATAAACTATTTCCTGCTATTAGTTGAACTCATAATTAAAAAGTGGGGTTACAAAGTGCAACAAGAAGCAAGTATAGTTAATCGGTCTATATTAAAATGTGTCACCTGCCTTATCATTTCTATCTGGTTACTGGTATTTCTTTATGTGTGGAATCCGAGTTGATAGGATGCATTTTTTGTAAACAATTAGGGGGTCAATCGAGGTAGGTTCGTCAACCACATAATTTCTTGACACCTTTCTAAAATAGGTTGATGATGAAAAGGGCCTTTTAGGCTGTTACAATATCAAAATAGCCTTATGTATTGTGTGAGCCTTTCTCCAGCATTTTGCACTTTGTAAATCATTACTACCAGCTAATAATTCTCAATCGTATTTAATGGAGACCCAATCTAAATGATGCCACATATTACTAAGTCCATTAAAAGAGGGAATAATTGATATTATTAATATATATTACAACATGATATAGGGAATATTTTGTTGGGAGTTGTAATCTACAACTACTCCATGTGCGCAAACATAGGATAATAGCATTACGACATATGCAGTGGGTGCTTCATGCGCAAAGCCCTAAATGAACCATCTAAATCGCCATTTGTATGGCCCTGTTGTTGTTATCTCTCTTATCCATAAGACCTTATCACTACTTCATGCACAAATTCCTAAATGAACCATTTAAATTGCCAATTGCATGGCCCTGCTGCTACTATCTCTCTTATCCATAAGACCTTATCACTAATGTCATTGTTGGGTGTTTATTTGACTACACGTCTATTATTCATGTTGATTTTTTTTGTCATGAAATGCATGTTCATCATGACACAAGAATAAAATTCAATTTCTCGTGGTGACAAAATGCTTGTGAGTAGTACACATTTGAATAAAATAATTTTTTGAACCTTATAAAGTGGTGCTTAACACAATTTATAATCATTTAATTTAGTTTATAAAATAAAAAATAACAATGCTTTAATGATATATACAATTTGTTATTCATATGACTAGCCACTGGAATGCCTTGGTTATCAATGACTGTTCCTAGATCAACTATTTCTTGTTATTAGTTGAGCTCATAATTGGAAAAGGGGGTTACAACATTCCACAAGAAGAAAGTACATTTAATCGATCTATATTAAAATGTGTCACCCACCTCATAATTTTAATCCAGTTACTGGTATTTTATTATGCATGGAATTTGAATTTGATAGGATGCATTTTTCCCAAAAACTTTGGGGGTCAATCGAGGCAGGTCCATCAACCACATAATTTCTTGACACCTTTATGAAATAGATCGATAACAGAAAGGGCATTTTAGGCCATTATAATATCAAAATATCCTTTCATATTGTGCGACACTTTCTCCAGCATTGTGTGCTTTGCACGTTATTACTGCCAACTTATACTTCTCGATCATATTTAATAGATACCCAATCTAAAATATGCGACATAACACTAAGTCCATTAAAATATGCCATAGAAGATATTATTAATATATATTATGAACATGATATAAGGAATATGTTGTTGGAAGTATTTCTATAGATGGATAACCCTCCCCCTCCTTTTTGTGCACATTTCTTAGATGATGCATCATGGCCCCAGGACACAAGTCACTATCAAATTTAGTGCACCAAAAATTTAGTAGGTGGTACAAATGTAACCCATGGCTGTCACCTCAAAGTCATCTAATATATTTCTTTATTTCTTCTGAGAAGATTAAGCACCTTTTGTTTCCCGTTCTGCACATACCATTTAGGTGCAATCTTCTCTTCAATTAACACATTATATGGTAATGAGCCAATTTCTTGTAGACTCTAAAGCTAAATCTTTGCCATCCCACATTCATTATCAGCTTGTTGTCTAAATACTTTTAATTTAACCCATTTATCTTGGCCTTCTTTCATTTTCATAAGTATTTCTTTATAGGCCTACATAGCTACTTTGGTGATATTAACTATCCATTCATCCACAACTTTAGCCTTATCACTAGTTTCTTCCATTATAGTGATTACTTGTGGATTCACTTGCTCCTATGTCAATACTGGTGGAGCTAAAGACCTTGTAACTTTCACAATGATGTCACGTAGATTAGATGTTTCCTCCTTTAACTTGGAATTTTTAGATTTTTCCTCATAAAGTTAAATGAAGAGACTGCTAATCAATGTCTATGTATCTTTTTTGAGGCCTTCAGTAGTTACTTCCCCTAGAGGCACTCTTGTAACAACTAGATATTCTTTAGTTAATTCAAATTTTCCCTTACCTATTAGTGGGGTAAACACTTTAGCAAAAAAAATTCTGGATGACTCAATTATAATCTTTGAAGTCACCTTGGTTTTCCTAGATCTCCTTCCCTTCTTCTTGATACTCTTGAGAAATTATAAGCCCAATTATTCTAAATTGACCGCTTCCTTAGCACTAGGAAGTTTCTATGATGCTAACCAAAAAGTGAAGCCTTGTCTTGAAGAGGTTGGGGTACCATAATGGACCACCATCTCTTGACTAGTTAATTACTTGGAAGAGTGCACAATCATTTATTGTTATACCTTTGGTTCTTCAGAAACAATATCTTGTAATAACACCTTCTCAAATGCATCCATTTTCTGAATCACTAATTAATTCTCAATATCCTTTTCCTCATCAGTTTTGGTGTCAACATTACATTCAACTTCCTTTTCCTTTTGAACTCTTTCCTGCACTAAAGGATCTTGAACTAAAAACTCTTGAACTATCTCCAAATGAGTATGCTCTTCACTTCCCTTTCTAATCTCTTCTTCTAATATTTCCTCTATTTGCATGAAGACTTTATCTTTCTCTAATCGTTTACATACCTCTTGAAGTGAGGACCCTTCCATGGTAGTTGTTATCCATTTTCGCCCCTAGGTGAAATGGACAACTAGGGAGAGCTTAGAATTGGGAAGTTAATAGACATTCAAGGATAAATCTAAAGATTTAAGTGAAATTACAGGTTCTGGTAGAATTACAGTTTTTGAGGGAAGGTTTGGAATCAAAGGGAGCATTTTTTCCTCTTCTAGATTCCAAGAAGATCCATGTCTTCATCAAGGTGACCAAATGGGTCCCCGGGCCCATACTCGAGCAAAAATAGGATAAAATCGAAATTTTTTGGAAAAATGGTCCTGAAGCATCTCACTACATTCTACTTGTTCCTTGGTCTTAGAAAAATTATAAAAAATAATGACAATTCAGAATGTTTTTTGAATATTTTAGGGAAAATGGCTAACGATTGAAGAAATAGATCATCGAGTTGTTTGGAAAGTTGGGAATAGCTCAAAGAGCTATGTATGGAGTCAGATCATTCACCAGTGGGAAAGTTTTTCATCATGGCACATCGAGTTATGGGGCCTTGACAATTTTAGTAGGCATGGTGGTAATGATTTCACCATACATGAGTCAACGAGTTAATCACTAAGTAACTCGGTGCACAAGTGAGTCATTGGAGTTGGATGGTTTATATAGCCCTTGTAGTGCACCCAATTTGAGGTGTCAGCGCTTGAGCATCCTGGGGGAGCTCGAGTGATGAGTTCCCCAAAATATCACTTTCGCTGCAACATAAAGTGGCTTAACACATTTTGAATTGAGAGGGTCTTATGGGAACATTAGGTAGGGTGAGAAATAGGGAGTGTAGCCAAAGGTTAAGTCAGTGGAACATGGGTTATGTGTGTGAGGCAGGCCCTATGTGGATGCATCGACCGAGTTCAGAACACATGAAATGGGCAAGCTACAGCCACATCAACTAATTTAGGATCATAGGGTACACATGGAACAAGGTCATCGGGATTGCCAAGGCCCGAAGTGGCCAAATGGGGAGTGTGAGGAACAATGTTTCCTATAAAACATTATTCCCCGCCGATGTAAGAGTTCTGCATAATAAATGAATGGGGAGTCCAAGCTGGAGGGAGGGGTCATGAACAAGACAAAATATGAGTTAGTTGATATGTGGAAGTGAGGCTAACATGGGATCTTAGGGAGGAAAAACACAGTGCCATCTCGGGGAGCCAACATGCTCTAAACTGGAAAAGTACCAAGCCCAGTTAGCACAATACCCCTCCTCAAACGTATGACTTGAAGCTATGGGCCCCACCAAAATTTTAAAATGACTTTCAAAAAATAATCAAAACCCAAAAAAATTATGGAGGGAGAAGACGAAAAATGATTAATTCCAGCAACTAGATTTATTGCACAATCTCGTAAGCTTGAAAATGGGTGAAGAACATTCTGCACAAAAATGGCCATAACTTTCTTATTACTCAACCAAATTCGAAAAAATATGACTTGTTGGAATTGTGATTCCATCCTCTACACTCAAAAACTAAGAAATTATAAATTTGGTAGAGTTAAGGGAGTGAATAATTTATAAAATAATCCTAGTTCCAAATGATGACTTCCAGGTAGTTGTAATTGCATTTAATGAAACATAGGCAACCATTTTCTTCTACAGCAAGTTACAAGAAAACAAGGGATGGATTTTTTAGGTGTCCCATCATGTTTTGTAGACATTTATTGTACTTTAAGAATGGGTGGAAAGGGGATTTTATAATTCACACACACATTCTCTCTCTTTCTCACCTTCCTCTATATTATGTAACACTTCTCATTTTGAAAGGATGAGATATACTAGGAGCTTAGGGAGACTGTCGAATTTTTTTCTCAATTTCATTGAGTTTTAAACACCCATATAGAATTTTCAAGTGTATCCAGACCTATATTTTACAAAGATAGTCAATTGTGCATCATTTAAAGCAATAAAACTATGTATTGTGGTTTCTTCTCTAACCCTTTCTCATTTTTCTTATAATTTCATGCCTCCGCATTACTATTGTTCTATTATGTACATGTATGATTTCATTTGTAGGTTTTTATTATTGTGTCCCTTGAATATTTGATGGTAAAAGTATATTTTAGGAACATTTCAAATCTATTATGACCTCTTTCAATTACATTTCCCTTCATCCTTTTCCCTCAACTAAATTTTTCACCCCATTTTCTTGGTGTTATCATATTTGTTAGTGTAGGATTTCTTGTTTTATACACTCTCTCTCCCCTTGGTCACTTGGAAATAATAGATTAGGAGTAGATAGTTTATTTCCCTTCATTAGGTAGTTTTAGCATTAGATTAGGAAGAGGAACCAACCTTCTCTAGAGGTCCATCTCAAGTAGCAGGTCCCACAACTTGAGAGATGGTCCCATGTTTCCCAATTACACTGATTTCCCAGTAAATTGACATGCTAGAAAATCATAGGGTGATGTAATTTAGTGATAATAGTTCTGGCATACCTAGTGGGACTAAGAAGTCAATATTTCCATGTTTATCAAGATTGGATCTATGTCTTGGTGAATCTATAACCTTTGGAGGCTCTGCAACAACACATATGAAAACTCACAGGATCAAAATTCAGTGGTTTTATAGGATCCAAACATGGTCAAGAACTAGAGAAGAATGGATATTCGAATACTTGCAGTTATCTACATGAATATGAAGAAGAGGAAGATAGGTTCAGAGATGTTCATCTCCACCAAATAGAACTCTTTCAACACCTCCACCTAGTAGGCCTTTTATACAATCTACTAGAGATCTTAGACCAATCATAATGGCTTAAAACCCACTGCCAAATCCATTTGTCAATTTTATGGGAAGCATTCCACTTGCCCAAAATGTACCGAACCCAATTCCAGTGGCAACATTGAAGAACATTCTCTACTTCACTGGAGAGAACCATATAACTCCCATTGATCACATTCAAGAGATTGAAAATTCCTGTGTCATACACGAGGTTGCTGAGATGGATGTGGAAGTAAATATTTTAGCTTCCTCTTTCAATGGAAAAGCTTTATAGTGGTTCAAAATCTTGAGTGCATGGTCAATCTTGAAAGGAACGATAAGAATATTGTTCCAAGCTGCGATCTCAAATGATAATAGCACACCACATTAGATTTGCAAAGAAAAAGAGCTAAAATACCATATATGAAAATCCATCATAATCCATAATGCTCAATACATTACAATAGAATGACTTGAATTATTTAATAAGAAAGATGTACATATAGGAGGAGGGAAATGCAACTACTACCTAAATCAGTGGTGAAGAACTCCCACTAACTAATATTGGTAGTTAAGTTAACTCCAAAAGACTAGTAAGCTAACTCCACATAACTGAGAAGCTAACTCAACACAACTAGTAAGCTAACTCCACACAACTAGTACACCTAAGCAAGCTAACCCAACAAGTGTAGGGCTAATACAAGTGTAAGAATTATCCTAAAAAATAAATAAAAGGATAAATAATAACCTACACTAACACCCTCCCGTAAGCATAACTTAGGTAGGAAAAAAAGAAAGTGGGTCTTGGCAACAAGGATTGATGAGGTACCCACGTACAACAACTAGGAAAAATGGACACTACAAGGTACCCAAAACTAGTAATAATAAAGTAGAGAGTAAAATCCTGCTGCAAGATATCCTCAGAAGCTTGACTCTAAAAAATTATACAATGCTGAAGAAGTGTGGTGCACACTATGGTCTGAATCCACTGCTCGATCATATAACTCAAAAACAACTGACACTGGGCTTCACCAAAATAGCTCCATGCAAGGAGACTGTCGATGGAGTGATGTCGAAAAGTGAAAAACAAACACCAAACATAATTTGATCAACTACTACAAATAGGTGTGCCACGATCCAAGAAAAACCAAGGCAACAAGGCAAGGACACGAGATCCAAATAAATAGGAGTGCCACGATCCAAGAAAAATCCAAGGTAACAAGGCAAGGGCATAAAACCTGAAGAAACAGTATCAACACCACACCCTCCCATACTGTAGAATGGGTAAAGTGACACCACAGATCTGTATGAGTTGTCAAAATTAACTGCTCGAACACTGAAAAACTAACACTGGGCTCAACCAGAATAGCTCCCCCACAAGAGAGATTGTCAATATGCCAAAAAAAGTGTAAAAAATATAGATCCAAAATATCTCAACAAACAAGATAGATATAAATGTATACACCCATAGATACAAGAATGCAATACCCAAAATTTTAGGACGTCAGGCTCAACCGAAAATGCATCCACAAGTGATCACAACACCCTCCCGAATTTGGAACTTTATAATTGAGTGCATGTAAATATTACAATGAGTAATAGTACCTTTTGTATTTGAAACATGTGTATAAAAATGTCACCAATGCGTAGATCTTGAAAAAATACACAATTTTTTAAAAAAGATCACCTTAATCCGAGCTACGGATCAAAAGTTATAAGCTCTACAAGGTTTTGCTATTAAAATAATATTTTAACACTGATCTTTTTAAAAGGTACACGTGACACCCATATGTCCAAAGGGTAAAAGAGTGCATCCACACGATACATGCTTGCGACCAAAGGATAAAAGTCTGCGCCCAAAACCTAAAATGTCTAGAGGGTACACGCTTATATCTAATGGATAAAAGAATGCAACCAGAGGGTACAGATCTGCCTCCAATGGATAAAAGACTACATCCAAAACCAAAATACCCAGAGGGTAAAAGAATGCATCCGGAAGGTACACGCTTATATCCAATTGATAAAAGAATGCACCCATAGGGTGTATATTTGCGTCTAGTGGATAAAAGACTACATCTAAAACTGAAATACCCAGAGGGTAAAAGAATGCATCTAGAAGGTACACACTTATATCCAATGGATAAAAGAATGCACCCAAAAAGTACAATTGTGAATACAAACTTTTGACTGTAAATATCTTTTTTTTTGGCACCTGTATCAAAAACAGAGAGAAACCCAGAAAGTTTGTCAAAAAACCCAGAAATATGATATAATTTTTGAGCCAAAAAAATATGTCTATACATAATTGTATGGATTTTTTGAGAAATGTGCCAAAAAAACCTTTTAAATGTCTAGATTTGACTGTCTCAAAACATGGCTGAGTTTACAGTCGATTCTAGGGTTTTGGCACCTTTTAAATCCAATGGCGCACTCCATTTTGCATAAAAATGCATGATGCAGAAAATTGCTCACAAATTCCAAATACATGAAAATAATAAACCCTTGCTTGCAAAGAAAAACTTACAGATGGATGTCTACATCATCTATGGCTCTGATACCATGAAAGGAATGATAAGAATATTGTTCTAAGCCATGATCTCAGATGATAATAGCACACCACATTAGATTTTCAAAGCAGAAGAGCTAAAATACCATATATGGAAATCCATCATAATCCATAATGCTCAATACATTACAATAGAATGACTTGAATTATTTAATAAGAAAGATGTACATATAGGAGGAGGGAAGTTCAACTACTATCTAAATCAGTGGTAAAGAACTCCCACTAACTGATATTGGTAGTTAAGTTAACTCCAAAAGACTAGTAAGCTAACTCCACATAACTGAGAAGCTAACTCAACACAACTAGTAAGCTAATTCCACACAACTAGTACACCTAAGCAAGCTAACCCAACAAGTGTAGAGCTAACACAAGAGTAAGAATTATCCTAATAAATAAATAAAAGGATAAAAAATAACCTACACTAACAGAATTGGGATCAATTGTGCATAACTCTTCGTAACCAGTTTAGAGAAAGGGTAGATAATCTATCTTTATTGGAACAATTGACTACAATCAAGAGAGAAGAAAATGAACAAATGAATGACTTCAATTTCAGATTCCAAAGAACTTGGGACATGATTCCAATTGTTGTAATACCACCTGCTGAAGGTGCATTCCTCTATTTCTTAAAAGCTCTAAATTTTGATATAGGTATGATAATATAGTCTATGAGGGACAACATTACTAGGAGCTTACAACATAGCCATTAGATATGAGAATTACCTAATCCAAGTCGGTAATCTCACACCTAGGCCACATATGCCTATTTATCCAGAAATGGGGAATCTTAGTTCTATTCAAGCACCTACACTAGCTCTTATCCCAACCCCTAAAAATTAGAATTCTAATTAAGCTTCTAACTCTTCTTCTAACACCTCAAATGAACTTCAGGAAGTCATGAAACAAATGCAAAATCTAGGAAATGAGTTGGTAATAATTAAGAGGCAAATTTCCCAAAATTTCATACCTTATCAGCCTCAAGCCCAACAAAATAGGCCTCCATATCAATAAAACAAACCTCCATCTCAAGTTGCAAATAAAAATCAAAATTAAGGAAATCCTTAAGCTGCTAGACCGTTTTATCCTTACAATCCTAATGTTGCATCTACATCCAGAGCCTTGGTTCTAGTACAAAATAACTTGGCACAATAATATGAGTGGTGTTTCCCTTGTGGACAACCCCATAATCAAGTAACATATTTCAACGAAACTTTGAATCAAGCCTTAATGGTGTAAAATGTTTGTTTATCTCAAGAAACAAACCAAATGAAGAATCAACAGTAAGCAAACACTCAAAAAACACCTCTAAGTGAGACTTCACTTGTGAATTGACAGGTTGAATATTTCTATGGAATGAATCAAACTCCTTCTCTGGGTGTGGAAGTGCACACAAGATCTAGAAAGAAAAATATAGATGAGGGGAAGTCATCAAATACAAGTGCTTCTCAACATCCTATCACACTTGAAGGAGTTAGTAGTTCAAATGCAGCTCCAAGATCACAAAAACAACCTAGAGTACCTATTATAGCAGCCCATTTGCAATAGAAATTTATGTGAAGAAAAGGGAAGTAAAAATACATCCCACCTCCCTTTAACATCATTTATCAAATGAAGAAAAAAAACGTTAGTATCTCAATGTGGGATTTATTGAAAAATTCCAAGGAAAAGGGATTTACTACAAGCAACTATGCTAAATTTATCTGTTCCAAATCATGCATCCAAGGATCATGAAAAGGTACTAACTAATGTAGCTCAAAAAGAAGTAGGTCATCAAAAGGGAAATATGAAACCTCCACCATTTTACATATCTTTTATCATTGGAAACAACCTAGTACACAATTGCATGATAGAATTAGGTACAAGTAACTCTATGATGCCTAAACAAATTGCACATTAGCTGGGTTTAAAGTATGAACATGTCTCAAAAGGAGTGATAAAATTAGATGGGATAATAGTGAAAATGGTTGGAATTATCAAGAATCTAAATCACATGCATGCCTAAATTCCATAGTCGAGTAAGACATATCAATGATTGACTTACCTCTACTCTTTGTTTTGTTCTTATCAAGGGATTTCACACCTAAAATATATGAGTACCTATCTACTGATTGGTCACACATACTTTTAAGAACAAGGTATGGAGCCAAGGATGCAATCAGATAAAAAAAAATTACAAATTATCACATTGAGCCTCATGTACCAAGTCCAATCATTGCAAATTGCTCAACTTTTGATCAAGAGGGCTGCCCAAGCACTCTAGAAAAAGATACCAAGGTTTGAGGCATTCCATACTTGAATATTGATGAATGGGAAAACAAGAAGCATGTATATGATCCTTACTAGAAGATGGAAGAAGATGAGTTGGGTATTTATTGTTTGTATGAGGAAAATACACCTCTTCCTACTATATCTCTTTTAGGGCCTAGCTAACTATATAAAATAGAGAGATGTAGATATATATATATATATATATATATATATATATATGGTCCCCCACATATCTCCCCCCTATATAAATATGGGAGAGGGGGGGGAAGAAATTCCTAACTATAGAGATTCACTACTCTATAAAGTAGGTCGTCTCCAAAACCAGATGAAAAGGATAAAAATGAAGTTTGGAAATTGTTCTTTGACGGTTCAAGGAGCAAGCAAGGTGCGGGAGGAGGAACAATGATTATATCTCCCAAAGGTAGTAAGTACTACTCAAGTTTCTAATTCCAATTTACTTGTTCAAATAACACAACTCATTATGAAACTATAATCCACAGATTACACTGGGAAAGGAAAAGAGATATCAAGAACTTGCAAGTTTTTAGAGATAGTGGGTTGGTTGTAAATCAGATTAAAGGGTAGAATGCTACTAAAAATGATCTCATAAAGAAATATAAACATCGGGTATGGAATCTCATTGAATAATTTGAAGCTTTTAACATTGAATCCATTCCAAGGAAGAAGAATGAGGCTGCAAACAAGATTGCAAAAATTGGATAAACCTTTGATGTGGTTGAAATTAATAAGAAAGATCAAAATCAGCCCCATATCAAAGTGGTTGAAATACCATCTTTTCCAAACAATAACAAAAGATGAAAAGCACTAGAAAGTGACCAATAAATCATCAAATTCTTGAAAGAAGAGGCTGAGTTCTCTACAAAGAATCAAGGAAAATTGGAGCAAAAGTATAGTGACCAAATTATCCAGTTGAGAATAAAAAAACTCCCAAAAGGTTTGGTGATTATAGAGTCAATTTTCAATCCCAATGATCAATTATGAAGGGAAAAATCTAATATTCAGGTCAAGGGAGAGGATTCAACATCCATTTTAGTTAGAGAAGGCAAGTTGCTCCAAATTGGCAAAGTAATCTAGCAAGAAAAATATGATTTCATTCAACTTTTTCAAGAATTTTCATATATATTTTTTTGGAGTTATAATACTTGAGAGGATTTGATCCAATATTGGCACAACATAGTATTGAATTGAATCCAAAATCCAAACCCATTAGGAAAAATAAAATGCCAGTGAACTCTCATACTGAGTCTTTAATGAGGAAGGAATTAAACAAGCTCATCAAGGTAAGTATTATTTTTCGAATCAAGCACTCTTCATGGGTTGATAATTTGGTACCAGCCAGGAAGATAAATGGAGAAATCATATTGTGTGTGAATTTTTGGGACTTAAATACAAATTCTCTCAAATATCAGTATCCACTTCCTTCTATGGAGCAAATCTTGCAAGTGGTAGCTGGTTTTGAAATATTTTCACTACTAGATGAATACTCAGGCTACAATCAAATCATGGTGAAAGAAGAATACTAATTCAAAATATCCTTCACCACAAAATGGGGAACATATGATTATATGAAGATGCTATTTTGGTTATCCAAAGCTGGAGCTACATTCTAGAGGGCTATGGATATGGCGTTTAAGGGGATAATTAACAGAATGGTTCTTGTTTAACTTGATGATATAACTATAATCTCTAGGAACACAGTTGATCACCTCTACCACCTTAGGAAAGTGTTCCAAAGGTGTAGTAAGTCTGGAATATCTTTGAATCCTAACAAATGCATATCCTTATCTCATGAAGGACAACTCTTAAGCCACATTGTGTCTAAGGAGGGGATGGAAACTGATCCTGAAAGAGTTGAAGCTATCCATGCACTACCATTGTCAAGCCACAAGAAGGATCTCCAAAGCTTCTTAAGGAGGATAAATTTTGTGCCTAAATTTTCCACTCTTGTTAACTCGTTGATGATGATGTTGACGAAAATAATGGAATTCAAGTGGAAAGTGGTAGGAAAATAAATTTTTGAGGCTATCAAACTTGAAATATCCTAATCTCTAACTATCATCAATCCTATTTTTTCAAAGAAGTTCATCCTCTATGCCTTTGGTTGCTCAGATACAATCTCTACCATCTTAGTAAAACTGAACAAGGAAGGATCTGAGCAGCTCATTGCTTTTTCAAAAAGATCTTGGAAGATTATGAAGTGAGGTAATATTTCATTGAAAAACATGTCCTTGCTATTATAGGGAGCATGGAGAAGTTCAGGCACTTGGCTTTAAACAAAAAAAATCAGTTGCAATTGTTTCATACCAAGGTTAAAGAATTTCTACTTAATAAAGACTTGAACAAGAAAAGGGAAGGATGGATTACTTGTGTCATGGAGTATGACATAGAGATCAAGGTAACCAAATTGGTCTGTTGGAAAGGATTATGTGAAAAAATGTCTTTCAAGCAACATGATGAAGAAAATGATAAAGAAGGAGTTATTCTAATGCTCCAAAATGATCAAGAACAAGTTGTAGATGGTACACCCACTCCTTTTTAGAATCAAGATATGATACATTTTCTTTAAACATGTTTATGCCCTCCAAAGTTAGGAAAAGTCAAGAGAAGATACTTTAAACTCCAATCCATTATGTATGTTCACATTGATGGTATCTTGTTTAAGAAATACGTGAATGTATTTCTCTTGAGATGTGTTCCAACAAATCAGATTGAGAAAGTGCTAAACGAGTTCCATGACGAAGAAGTTGGAGGAAATTTTTCTCCATGAATAACAACCCTCAAGATCATGAAGGATGGTTACTATTGGCCCACAATTTTTATTGACTGCTATGCATGGATCAAGAAGTGTAATAAATGTATATTTTTCACAGGCAAGGAGAAGTTATCAACACTACTACTCCACCCAATCTTATTTGATCAACCATTCATGTAGTGGGGATTGGATTTCATTGGTGTCATTAATCCAAACTCAAGCCAAGGTCACAAATGAATTCTCATAGAAATGAACTATTTCACCAAGTGGACTGAGGTAGTGGCATTCAAAGAGGAAAATGAGTCTAGTATACTAGAATTTTATGAGTGAATTGTTACAAGATTAGGTTTCCTGACCAATATCATATCAGAGAATTCTCTAGCATTCCTTGGCACTAAAATCACCAAGTGGGCTGCTAAGAATGGAATATACTTGAGCACCTCATCTAATTATTACCTTTAAGGTAATGGGTAAAATGGGTCTAAAAACAAGAATTTGATGATAATTATCATAAGGAATCTGGATGAAAACCAAAGGACATGACTTACCAAGCTCAAATCAGCCTTGTGGGCTGATAGAATCATGCCAAAGAGGTCTACTAGAATATCTCCCTACAAGCTAGTCTATGGAAGGGAGGCTAGATTTCCCATATCATTGGAATTGCCAACAATGAATATTCTTAAGTAGTTGGAGTTCTATGAATTTGAGCCCATGAAAGCTAGGTATGTAGAACTCATGGAGCTGGAAGAGCTAGGAGAGCATGAAATGTAAACCATGGAGAAATATCAAGCCTTGATCAATAAGTCCTTTGAAAAGAAGGCCAAAGCTAGAAGTTTAAAAGAAGGAAACTTGGTTCTAAAGTGGGATGCATATAGGGAAAAACCAAAAAAAGCATTCCAAATTTGATGTTATATGGAGTGGTCCCTATATGATTACGGGGTGCAAAAGTAACAATGCTTTCAAATTTTCCAAGTTGGATGGTGAAGAATTGTAGATTCTAGTCAATGGGATCTATCTCAAGAACTATTATTTAAGTAAAATATCATCCTTTGTACATATTAGTTTAGGATTTTATAATTCCTCTAAGTTATTGTAACACATTGTTGTTGTTGTTGTTAGAATAGGTTTCCTTTCCCTAAGTGCTTTGCACAAGTTCTATTTCTCCTAGTTTCCACATGCATAGTTCAATTTATCTCAAGAGGAAGAAATGTTGTAGCGAAAAGCTCAAGGTTTCAAGAAATAGTTGCAATCCTAAAAAAATATCAAATGTAGAGAAACAAAAATAATATTTAGAGACAAGTTTCATTTTTTCATTCTCTTGTCTCTTCATATCAGCCACAGTTGAGCTTCTCATGCCTATTGAAAAATTTGAAAATTAGTTTTAGGGGTAGTTTGTTGTGCTACAGATGGCAAGCCTCATGACACCTTACATGTTTTCAGTTCTGGTGGGAAGCCCTCTTCAAATTTCATTTAAAGTTCTCTTGGTTTTTGGGTAGAAGAATAGCCGCAAAAATTATTTTCTCATTCATTGCATCTTATTCAATGGAGAATTTTATTAATTTGTGAGCAATTTAAGGCTTTGGTATTATCCCGAGTAGTGTGTAGGCGGGAAAAAAATAGTTTGACAGAATTCTAGATTGATTCACAAATAAGCAATGCTTCACCTTTGTTAAGAAATCAGTTAGAGTCAAGTAACCTTGGTTGTCCTAGACCTCCTTCCCTTCTTCTTGATACTCTTGATAAATTGTAAGTCCATTTCTTCTAAATTAACCACTTCCTTATCACTAGGAAGTGTCTGTGATGCTAGCTACACAGCAAAGCATTTTTATGAAGAGACTGGGGTACTCGAACTGACCACCATCTCTTGAATAGTTAATTTCTTGGAAGAGCACACACTCATGTCTTGTCGTACATTTCATGATTCAGAAACAATATCTTGTAACAAAACCTTCTCAAACTTATCCATTTTATGAATCACTAGTTGATTCTCAATCTCATTTTCCTCAATTTTGGTGTGAACATTACATTTAACTTCATTTTCCTTCTAAACTCTTTCTTGCACTAAAGGCTCATGAATTGAAAACTCTTAAACCGTATCCAAATGAGTATGTCCTTCACCTAAATTTTTAATCTCTCATTCTGTTATTTCTTCATTTTCCATTAATACTTTACCTTTCTCTAATGGTTGAGATACCTCTTGAAGTGAGGACCCTTCCATGGCATATGTTATCCATTTTCACCCCTAGGTGAAATTGAAAACTAGGGAGATCCTAGACTTGGGTAGTTAATAGACATTCAAGGATGACTATAAAGATGTAAGTGAAATTCCAAGTTCTGGTAGCATTTCAGTGTTTTAAGGAAGGTTTGGAATCAAAGGGAACATTTTTTCCTCTTCTAGGTTTTGAGAAGATCTATGTCTTGTTCAAGGTGAACAAATGGGTCCCCATACCCACACTCAAGAAAAAACTAGATAAAATGGAAAAAATTGGAAAAATGGTCCTAAAGCATCTCATTGCATTCTACTCATTCCTTGGTATCAGAAAAATTCTAAAAAATTCTGAAATTTTCAAAAAAATTGGAATATTTCATGAAACATTGCTAAGGATTGAAGAAATAGCTGGCAGAGTTGTCTAGCGAGCTGGGAATAGCTTGACCAGTTGTGTATGGAGTCTGATCGGGCATCGACAGGTGAGTTAGTCAACATGGCGCATTGAGTTATAGGGAACCAAATATTTTGGTAGGTGCATCAGTAAGGATTTCAGCGTAAATGATTCGATGAGTTGATCAAAGATTAACTCAACACATGAGGGAGTCATCAAATTTGGGTTGTTTCCATAGCCCTTGTAGTGTAGTCAATTCAATATTTCAGCACTTGAGATGCCTAAGGGAACTTTGGTTATGAGTTACCCAAAATATTTCTTTCACCAAAACACAAAATGACTCAACACATTGTGGCTTGAGAGGGCCTTACAGGAACACTACATTGGGCAAAAACTGGGGAGTGCGACTGAATGCTAATTTAGTGGAATGCGGGTAATGTGTATGAGGTGGGACTAATGCAGGCACATAACCTGATTTTAGATCATGCGAAATGGGTGATCTATAGCCACATTGACCAATGCAAGCTCAAAGGGGGCACATGAAATGAGGTCTTCGGTGTTTCCAAGGCCCTATAGAGCCAAATGGAGAGTGCAGAAAAAAATGTTCCGCACCGAGATAAGATTTTAGAACAAAAAATGAAAGGGGAGTTTGAGCTAGAGGGCGGGGTCATGAATGATCCAACTATCGAGTTGGCTTATATGTGGAAGTGAGGATGGCATGGGAGCTTGGGGAAGAAAAACACAGTGCCAGCTCGGTGAGCTGGCTAATAACCAAGCCGAGTCATCATAATACCACTCTTGAAATGTAGGATTTGAAGCTGTGGGCCCCACCAAAAATTTAAAAATTACTTTCAAATAAACATCAAAACAACAAAAAATTTATGAAGGAGAGAAAAGGTGAAAAATGATTAATTCTAATAGCCGGCTTTATTACACAGTCCCGTAATCTTGAAAATTGGTGAAAAGTAGTCTGCACAAAAATGGCCATAACTTTCTCATTACTTAACCAAATTAGATAAAACAGGACTCATTTGAATCATGTTTCCATCATCTACTCTCAAAAAGCAATAAGTAATAGATTTGGTAGAGTTAAGTGGGTGAAAATGTAGAAAATGATCCTAGTTACAAATGATGACTTCCAAGTAGTTATAATTCCATTTAATGAAGCATTGGTAGCCATTTTATTCTATAGCAAGTTACAAGACATGAAGGGATGGATTTATTAGGTCTTCTATCATGTTTTGTAGTCATTTATTGTACTTTAAAATTGGGTGGAAAGGGGATTTTAGGATTCAAACACACTCTCTCTCTTTCTTACCTCCCTCTATATTATGTAACACTTCCCATTTTGAACGGAGGAGATATTCTAGGAGCTTGAGGAGACTCTGTTAAATTTTTTTGTCAACTTAATTGAGTTAAAAACCCTCATATAGACTATGCAAGTGTATTTGTGCCTCTATTTTATAAAGATAGTGGACCATGCATCATTTGAAGGAATAAAAATGTGTGTTGTGGTTTCTTCTCTAACCCTTTCTCATTTTTCTTATAATTTTATGCCTACCCATTATTGTTGTTGTATTTTGTGCATGTATGCTTTCATTTGTAGGCATGTATTGTTGTGTCCCTTGGATATTTGATGGTAAATTTACATCTTATGACTGTGTCAAATCTATTCTGACCTCTTTCAATTGTATTTCCCTTCATTCTTCTTTTTTAACAAGAATATTTCCCCCCCGTTTCTTGGTGCTATCACTACTTTTAGTGTAGAATCTATTAATTTTATGCACTCTCTCTCCTTGGTACCTTTGAAATGATAGATTAGGAGTAGATAATATATTTCCCTTCATTAGGTAGCTTGAGCATTAGATTAAGAAAAGGAATCAACCTTCTCTGGAGGTTCATCTTAAGTAATATGTCCCACAACTTGGGAGATGGTCTTATGTTTCCTAATTAAACTGATTGCCTAGTAAAATCACATACTAGAAAATCATAGTGTGTTATAATTTGGTGATAATAGAAACATCATGCATCTCTTCTTCCTGAGTAATTTAATGATCTTCTTAAGACGGAGGGGGAGGATTTCTTAGTAGAGAGAAAGGAGGAGTATGGGGATATGGAACTTCTATCATACTCAAAGGGAAAATGAACGTAATAGGTCTCAAAGGTGGCACCATAATTTATTCTTGTATGGAAGGAATTGTTTTAGTAGGATCATCAATAGATGAAGAAACCAATGAGTGAGAAGCCTCACTTGGAGTATCTTCTAAAATTGATGTTTTCTTAGAAGGTGTATGCTCTATTATGGGCTTATTACTCAACTATGACCTTGGAAATATCACGCTACTCTCCCTCGGTCCTTCTTTTCTCTTGGTACTCTTTCTAAGAAATTCCCTTTTCTAAGAAGAAATTCATAAGTATAGAGAATACACCTGGATGCTCCATCCATAGTTGTTTTTAACTTGTTCATTACGGGTGGTAGAAGAGAAACATTCCCTCCCTCTTCATAATATGAATCAAAAATTAATTTTCCATCATACGAGAGCTTCTTGGGAATATTTTCTAAGCCAAAGCTTATAATATGTTGCAATTTCATTCTATTGTAATCTATTCTTCTAATTTTAAATTCATCATGACAATCTATCTAATAATCCTAAAGTGTTGGGAGATGTATGTGATTCAATGAGATTGTCTTATGTGTAATATTTATGTAATTAAAATTTATTCTATCTTTATAATCTTCTTGAGTATGATTATCCAACATTTATTTAGAAACATTTCAAGAATTATGCATGTTGGCACAATGATAATTCCCAATGAAATATAGAAAGTGGACCATTGTTATATGAAGTCCTGATTGTAAATAATGAAATTCCACCAGTTATCTACATAGTTCAAGTAAAACCCACTTATCACTAGGATACCTTGGGAGGTTTAGTGGTTTTCTTGGGAAACCAAAAACCCTTAGATTAGTGAAATGAGAGAAGTGAATAAAAATGCATCCATATTTCACAATTGCATTCCATGCAGCATCATACACCCTCTTTTCCTTCAACTCAGTATTAAGCTTACAGATAACTTCATAGAAAAAGAATCAATTGACCTATTTGTACTCCTTTAAATAATCAGGAAAGTCCAATTATGGATAATATTCATGTGATGGGTTCTCATTTGAGGTACCTTGGCTTTGTAATATGGAAAAACACCATTTTTCTGCTGCAACATATACTAGATAAGAAGTCATCTTGAAATCAAGTGTTTGAATTAGTCCCCATAATTGGCTATCAAGATTATTGCTAATAATTTCAGCCCAGTTAATAAAAGAACTAGGATTACTAGTCTCAATCATTATGATAAAGTAGTACATCCATGTCGAAAAGTACTTGGCATTCTTCTCCCTGTTCATGTTGCACAACAATTGAGTTATATCATCTAACTATTGGACAAGATCAGATCTTACAACAGTTCTATGAAATCTCGAGGGATGTTTATTTTCCTTCAAATAGTTTAAGTTTATGATTTGAATAGCATCAACCTTATTGTTCTTCCAGTATTCATTAGCTTTCTCCATACTAACCCCTAGTGTTTTGGTTGTAGTAGGGATATTTAAGAAAAAGTTACAGAAATTGGTGTCAAGCCTCACTACTAGATTACGAGAGGTGTCCTTGATTTTCCTTGTTTGAGAATCATAATTATTAGCACATTCTATGACAAACTCAGGTAATTGAGTAGTACTAGGAAAATTAGCTACTTGTATTAATCCACTTCTAGTCAAGGCTTGTATGAGAAGTGTTTGAATTTTGGCCTTAGATCTATTAATAAATTCATTAATAGAGACATGCCCCATGCCTGTGTCATTGATTTTAGTAATCTTGGATGCAATACAAGAATCAACAGGAGAGCCTTTATACTCATACTTCATCTTACTAACTTTTGATTCACTGGTTGATTTGAACTTAGCCTTACATTTACCTTTCTTGGCCTTTGAAGTTTCTTCAATGAAAATATTAGGTTCTTCTTGAATGAAAATTTCTTCTTCCTCCAAAAACTTCTCACTTACTTCATGTGATTCATCCCTTTCCTCATACATCTTCTTTATTTCAAGTACTCAGTGTGCTCCAACTACTAGAATGTTAGCAACATCCTGGTTCAAATGTAGAATTTCAGTTAAAGCAAATAATTTCAAGTTCATGAAGATGTCCCAAATTCAATGGAAGTGATAAAGTAAAATAGCTAATTTTTTAATGCATTATGGGTTTTTAGGATTCTCTTACTTGAGACTTGAAGTAATCAAGTAAGAGTAATTCAGTTTTGTACAAATAAGAAAGAAGTAAAAGCTATTAGAAACACCACAAATCATAGGAAGTAGTTTCCCCTCAGAAACCCATAATGCATATGAAGTAATTACCAATGTTTTAAGTGTAAAGCATATTGGAAGTATGAAGTAATCTAAATCCCACAAAGTAGCAAGGAGTAATAAGGAAGTTTATCACAACTCACAAGCTTCAAATAAAGAAATTATATAAAGAGTAAAACATTAGAAGTAGAAGTACTTAAGAACACCATAATGCGTGTAAAGTAATGAGGAGCCAATTTAGAAAGAATAGGTGAGGAAGTCGAAGGAGTTTCAAAAAGTGAATAACATAGCACATAACATCTATTTAGATCCATGATAAATAAGAAGGGGAATAATGTGGTGTTTTGAGGGTTGATTACTTCGAAGTAGTGGCTGCCCAAATCCCCGATTTGAAACAATGTGAAAACCCAAGATGTAAGGTGATGCAATGGCGTGTTATATGACATTTCAATATTACTTTACTTCCCTTAAACATAGAAGTAGAAGAACTTCCAAACCTCACAGAATATGAAGAAAGGATTTGTTCAAAACCAAGGTCAAGTAATGCAAAATATTATCTTTTTAACACTTAGATGAAGGAAGTAAATTCCCTACGGAAACATGCAAGCTCATTAGAGAAAAACCAAGGTTTTTGAATGGTTAAACTCTAAGGGAATTTCATCATAAGGTAATAACGGGTCCACTTAACTATCCAAAGCCTAATCCCTATTAAAAAAATGACCTAATTTCAACTAATTTCACAAAACATAGAGGAAAAAATAAGAAGCAAATACCCAATGTGTAGTGCCCACTTCCCTTTGACACTACTGATCATATTTTGGGGCATTATTATGTTTTGATGTAGTATGATGTGTATATGCTAGATCATGAGTTATTATGGACATTATTATGTTTTGTTTAGTATGATGGTTAGATGTTAGACTATGGATTCGTATTGATTTGGATTCAGTTATTATGCTTGATGATCATTGAGACATTACTATTATTATGTGGATGATGATATACTGGTTGACATGGATAGGTTATTGATGATTGATTTTAGACATGTGACATTTGATGTTATGAATAGATCTAGTACAGAGGTTCATTGGATAATGATATAGTTACAAATGGAATTCAAATGATGATGTTAAATTCTTGATATTGTCGTGATTTGGATTTAATCTTTATATGTTTCTTATATCATTGGGATGTTCTGATGTGGCCACAAGGCCAAACAAGGTATTGTTATTTTGCAGGTCAAAAATCACAACAATGTCAGGGGTACTGGAGACTAACCATATTGGAATTCTGTGTGAAATCAACAAGGTCACCATGGCAACTGTGTTTGATTTGTGTGTTGAGTTGTGTTAGGATTTCCCATGGGGGGGAATTTCCATTATTGTGACCATGGGGCATATGTGTGTTTTATTTGTATGTTCCCTTTTATTA
The DNA here is from genome assembly GCA_019776745.2 of Taxus chinensis. Taxonomy (NCBI): domain Eukaryota; kingdom Viridiplantae; phylum Streptophyta; class Pinopsida; order Cupressales; family Taxaceae; genus Taxus; species Taxus chinensis. Next base: position 71,150,040 of record CM034148.1, on the reverse strand, counting down.
TTGTTGTGTGTATTTTTATTTGTAAGGTGTTCTTTCTTTTAATTAATTTAAATGTGATAGTTTAATGTGGGAGTCATATAGTTGAATTTTAATTAAAATAATTGGGATGAGGGATGTAAGAATTAAATTTTTAGTCTTAATTAATAATTAAATTTGATTTATAACCTTATGATAAATAAATAAATCCTTGTGTCAAAGATTGTAATAAATAAATGTCATAGATATTAATGCATATATAAGAGGATGTAAAAGAGTGTGTAAGTTACCATGTAAGGATATGTAAGAATTTGTAAGAGTTGCAAGGTAGATTTTGGAAGGTCAAACACTCCATCTCTTTTGAAATTCGAAATCTACCTTAGAGGACAAATTTGAAAGCTTTTGGGACAAGTTAAACTTGTTCCACACCTCTCAAAAAACTCCACCAACCATGCCTATGGTCTTGGAGTCAAAATAAATCTATTTTATTATGTTTTGATATGATTTTGTGTATGAATTGATTGCTATTGTCTTACAAATTTTTAATGCATTCCTTTTTTGAGTATGGGATAAATTGAAGTATGTAAGTGGTTTGTCATTCACATTTATTGTGATTTATTTGTTGATGTTGATCCTTTCTTGGGGGTTGAGGAAAAATGATGTGGCATCCCACTTAGAATCCACATCATCCTCTCTCCACCATCTTCTTTAAAAATTTGAATTCCTCCTCATTTTAGAAGTTGTTGAAACATTTGACTCTCTCCCCTTGGGCTGCATTTTATTCTTGTTGGAGCTTGCTTTGTGGAAGAAGTGTATTTTCTTGTGCATGCTTTCTTCTTACTCTTTTGGGACTACATTTGATCATCAAAGAACTGTTGTTTTGGAAAACAAATCTCCATTATGGAGAGGTAGGTTCTTATCCATTTTAATTTGTTGTTTCTCCCCTTTCTTGCATGTATTATTGAATGGTTTTTTGTTTTCATTCTTGGATGGATGGGTAGAATGCTTAAGGAAAGGTGTAGAGAGAATACTATGAGGTTTTATCAGAGGAGGGATAAGGAAATTTCCATTGGCACTTGTTATTTGTGGAGGGAATGTTGGTTTGGGATCCACCTAGGAAAAGAATATGCTTGAATTTCTTACTTTGGGAGGGGGGGGGTATAAAGGATAAATTTGGAGGAGGGATAAGGAGGGGTTGAGGAGGGATAAGGTTTATGGGATGGTTATGTTTTTTTTCTGGCGGTTTGTTTTGGTGGATGTCCAATTCCAACATGGGAGGCATAAGGAGACCTCCATAGCTCTTGCTCTTGTTTGGCTTGCTTTCTCAAGACTATGTGTTGTATGATTGTTTTCAATTACAGTTGGAAACTATTGTATTGTTTGAACTGTGCCTTGTATTGTTGTTATGTAATATGAAAGGAATGTTGTTTGTTGTGAAAGAAGCCTTGTTGATATGTGCTGATGTTCATACATTTTTCCAATATGGTTGGGGCTTGGGGGCCAATGGGGAAAGATGGATTCTCTTTTCCCATTGGGTATCTTTGTTGGGTGGAGAGCGTTTCCTTTCCCCCTTCCTTGTTGTGATCAAAGTTGCGAAGAAGATGAAAGAAGGTAAAATCAACATGCTGTTGTATGGAGGAGAAAAACAATTATAGTGTGACAGTCATTTCCTTGAGTAAAATTGAATGTAACCCTTCCCACTTAGAGTGGATGAATGTATTGATATTAAAATGTGAAGTGTTTACATTGAAATTGGAAGTTGTAATTGATTTGAGAAATGTATAGAAGAAATACAATTCTCTGTTCTACTTTGGAAAGAAATGTAATTGATATTTTATACTTTATATTTTGAAATGTGAAAATCAATCAAATTGGAAAGGAATTCAATTGTAAAGTTATTTGAATGACCAATACAGAATGGTATTGATTCTTTTAACATTAGTATGGCAATTTATGCTAGATTGTATTGTTGTCCATGAATGAAATTATGTTTTGAAAAAGAAATAGAATCCTCTATTTTTGGAATGTTGAAAAAGATGCATATGGAATGGAAAACAACGTTATTTTTCCTTGCAAAGATGTATATTAAATTTGAAATCAGAAATCTACTTCCATTTAGAATTGGACGGATGATTTAAGAAGCACTGTAATTGATTAAGTTTGAAATTTATGCACATTCAAAGATAAATGGCTAAATCAATTTAAAGGAATAACTCACTATTTAAAAGTTCAAATCTAACATCTTCCTTTTTAAATAAAATAAGTAGTTCACAGCTACAATTAGAAATCAACTTAAAAATACCATAGGTTAACATGCTAAGACCATATTAAACTCAACTTGACAAAGAAAACTTGAGGAAACAACTCAACCTTTCCAAATTTGAATCAATCTCCTTTCCTAAGTTGTTTTTATGTCCCTTGTTGGAGAAAAAAACACAACTTGAATAATTGAACAAATTGACTCCACTAAAACATTCTAAATCTTCTCTATTTTGATCCTCCATGTTTGGCTGACATGTTGAGAGAAGGAAGAGTTCAAATTTTATTAAAAATTACAAGTTCGAAACTGCCAATCTTCAAATTTAAACCCTGCATATTGTTTTCTAAACATTGACCCTTAAAACTTCACCAAAAATAAAAATTGATGACTCTTGTGTAAAGAGGACTCTGAGATATTTCTAGAAAGTCCTCATTTTCCCAAAATGGAGTTTCCTATCAAAAGTTATGGCCATTTGAAGTTTCACTTCAAAATGGCCATCCCAGAATGAAAATGAATTAATTTAACTTTAGAAAAATTTAAGTTTTCACTTTGGAAAAATTTCCCAAAAAGATCTGCAGCCCCAGCACCCTCTCATCCAATCAGGTGATGCCATGTGGCATCTTGGAGGGGTGGAATTTTTGAAGACTTAGATTGTTTTGAAAATTTTATCTTTGGAAGATTTTCCAAATTTCCCTGCAATTCCGCGGACCCACGCCAATCACGTGCTGACACGTGGCAAGGAGGGCCCACGGGTAAAAATTGAAAACCTAACTTTTTGACTTGGGAGAAATTTCACATTTTTTCTCTGCATTCCGACGGCCCTGCACCAATCACGTGCTGACACGTGGCTTACGGTCGCGCAGAAGAAAACTCCAACTTTTGGTCTTTGGGAAAAATTTTAATTTTTCCTCCATGTCCCCATACCCCCATGACCAATGGGGTGATGACACATGTCCCCATGGGCATGCAGGCCACACAAATATTTTGCGTTTTCTGGCCCCTTTGGCACAAAATCCATTTTACCTCCGCCGACCCATTGACCCGCGTCGAATCATGGGACGCAACGTGGCCCTTTTTGTATGGTTGGGTATTTGGAGACAAATTTTTCCTTTGGAAAAATTTGGATTTGTGTTCAGGAAAAATTTTAACTTTTCCCCCTAAGCCCGCGGACTTCCTAAGGGAAAATTTTCCCCTAAAACTCCGTCGAGCCATAACTCGAGTTCTACAAGGAGCTAGGAGGACTTCTTTATATGGTTGGAAAGGTGAGAGAATTTAATATCAAATGAACATAATTTAGGAAAGTTTTGATGACTCTAAATGTGAGAAAAATCTCGTTGAAGTTCTGAGCTTGTTAGTGAGTAGGCATGGGGGTAAATTGCTCCTTAAACCTAAGTAAAACATGTAACCCTAAAATTTGAAATTTATGAAATTGTTATAAGTTGAAAATAGAAATCTTGTGTTGGTTAATTAGAATCTGTTCTGGAACCTGCTAGTTAAAATTGATGTCTTGCAACTTGGTTGTAGACTCTTCTATTTTTTAAAAAAAGAAAATTATTCCATAATTTCTTGGTCTCAAGTGGTTGTTTGAAGTGGGCATTACACAATGAAAGAAAAATAGAAACCAAACAAAAAAAAATAGAAGAAGAACAAAATAAGAAAATAAGGAGACAACAAATAACTAACTTTTTTTACAAATGGGTTGAAGTTGGTTTGCACAAATTCTCCTTCCATTGGGTGCCTAAGATTTACTAGGGTTCGAAGATCAAACTACTTCTCTCTAAGTGTACACAATACGTGGAATTGATGTATAATTACTTGATATTTTATAAATTCCAGCTCATTAAATATGGTTCGTATAGATGCCACGTCAACCCTTATTATATGCGGGTTTTAGGATCAACTTATCTTCATCAATTTTTAAAGAATTAAAGCACTCCTAGAACATCAATGACTTAAGTTCTTAGTTATGTGGTGTTTAAGGATTGATTTACTTGCTTTAATTTACCAAGTAAAGTAATTGTAATTTAGTGCAAACAAGACAAATAGTGAGGTATCTGTTTAGTGTAAATAATGGATTATTTTTGCAGCATTTAAGGATTACTTTACTTCACCCTTTTTGACAAGTAAAAGAATTTTGGTTTAGTGAAGAACTAATAAGTAAAATCACCTATTTTTAGAGAAAAAATAAGAGATGGAAATAAAATTTGTGGGGTTTTATAGCTACTTTAATTATCAATTTTAATAAGTAAAAGCACTCCTATTTTACACAAACAAGGACTATGAGAGCTAGATTTTGGAGGATAAATTACATATTACTTGGAAGCAAAGCACTTATAAAAACCTGATTACTTAATAGAACAAGTAATTGAATTTTCGGGTAATTTTAGAGCACATGGGTATTTTATCAACTACTCTCACGTAACCTTTTGAAGAATTATAAAGATTTCCTACAACCGAAAAATAATTAAAGCAATAGCCTAGACATACTAAACACCTACTCAAAAAATATATAAACAACATGAACACAACTCTTCACAAGATAAGAGGAATCGAATTTTTAAAAAGGGGTACCCCAAAATTTCTAAGTGAAATTTTGGGGACACCAGCTGGCTTCATCTGTGGACATATTTATTTCTTCCCTAAAGGGAAGAAGTGAAGATGAGATCCCAACATCTATGATTTTAAGTCTTTTTCTTTGGTTTCGAAGTAACAAGACAGGAAACAAAAAACATAAAAAACACAACACTAAACACTAACAAATTATTTATATTCATACATATTTTAGCCTGAATCATCAATTTGTAAAAATCTTCAGGTGTTTCCCATTGTATGACAGTGGTAATTAAACTCCATCTAGTAGGAAAGGATGAAACTATCAGCTCTAATAGTCATCAACATCATAAATTGTCCCTTCCACAGTGAATCAAATTTACCAAGGATTCCCTTTGGTTCATTCTTCTTATCCCATAGGAGAACTCAGGCTCTAATTTCAAACTTCCTATCTCTAGCTTTCTTTTCAAACACTATCTTGATTTATCTCTGATGCTTAGTTGTCTATTCGCTACCTGAACATGAATCTCTTGTAATTCATCCAAGTACATGATTCGTTTATCAAGTGCATCCTGATATGTAGTATCCTCTATGTCCCTTGTAATTTGTAGAGCACATAATTCAAGAGTAATGGGTATTTCAACATCCTTCTCGTATAGTAATTGAAAAGGAGACATAACTATACATTTCTTAGGAGTAATTCTATCATCTGAAAGTGCATCAAATATCTTCTTATGCCAAGTTCTCTAATTTTCAGTTGTCCACTTCTGGATGATTGGTATCAAATTTTTATTTCTTGATTTCACTTGGCCATTCCCCTAAGGATAGTAATTTTAAGAATGAACTAGCTGTATCCCATATGTGTAACATAAATCAACCAGATTTTTAGAGGATGAGTTTGTAGCATTATTTTCTAGTACCGTATTAGGCACATAAAACCTTATAGTTATATTCTCCTTGATAAAATTGCATACCTCTTCAGAATTAACATGCTTAACAGGGAAAAATTATACCCACTTACTGAAGTAATCGGTAACAATGATAATGTAGTGGTGACCAACACTAGAAGGTGGATTCAATGTGCCAATGTAATCAATACACCACTTTTGAAATGTTTCCTCTATCACAACTGGATTTAATGGAAAAGTTGGAAGTTAACATGCCTAACAAACTGTTGACATGCTTGACACTTAAAAACCCATTCAATGGTATCTTGGAAAAGAGTGGGCCGATAATACTTTTCCTGGAGGATATTATGTGATGTAAACCTTACTGAGAATTTACCTTCGTATGCTCTATCATGAAAGTTTTCAACTAATCTCTCCTATTGATAGTTATCAACACACCGGAGAAAGACATTATAAATCCCCTTTCCATACAAAATATTATCCCAAAGAACAAAATCCTTTGACTTAATCTTGATGATTCATTTTTCCTTACATGTAAGATGATCTGGACACTCTCCATATGTGAGGAATAAGAAATTTTTCTATACCATTCATCCACCAAGTTCACAAAGAGAACCATATGTGGTTCCTCATTATGTGAAAATACTGCTATATTTGAATCATCTTGTTTCTTCTCGGTCATCAACTCAAAAAGACCTCTTCCTTACATTATCTTCGTCAACTTAATATCCAAATCATACTCTTTCACCTCAATTACCCAAGTACCCCTTAACAGCCCCAACTCTTGCTGCATTAGAATAGACATAATTCCAGTATCTAATACATATACAACAATACGTGAGGAAAGAATGTAATCCCTAAATGCCTTACATGATTTGACAACTGCATATGAATGCTTCTCCATGGGATTGTATTTCAACTCATATTCCTTTAAATTAATTCTCATGAAAGTAAAAGGGGCCTCAATGTTATCGGCATTCCTTTGCATCAGAATCACTAACATTATGTGTTTAGAGGAGTAACAATAGAGAACAAAATCCTTACTGAAGTCAGGTGACACTTGAACTAGTGCTTCAAATAAACCTAATTTAATTTTTCAAATTATTTCTTTCCTTCTTCACTCCACTTGAATTCCTACATATTTTTCATCATGTTCGAGATATGACAAGTTAATTCAACAAAATCAAGAATAAACCTTCTCAGAAAGTTAACCTTACCAAATAATGAGTTAACTCCTTTTTTTAAAGAAGGAAAGGGAAAGTTATGAATGGCTTGAACTATGTAAGGATCTATCTTGGTTATTTATTTTGAGAAAATATGTCTGAGTGTGTTTCCTTCAGTCACAATGAAGATCGAATTCTTGGGATTCAAATATATGTCATGTTTCTTACACTGAATGAAAAATTCTTCTTAGCCAACAATTTGATTACCTCTCAATTTGGAAAATATTTTCATATCATCAAGGTAAACCAATATTATTTTATCTTTGAGGTGAGAAAACACTAAATCCATCTCCCTATAAAAATTATCTCCAACATTAATCACCCTAAAATGCATCTTCTCACAAGCAAATGTTCCCCATGGTATGGTGAATGTTGTCTTATATTGATCTTTTGTAGCTACCTAAATTTGATTGTAGCTAGAAAAACCATCCAGCATAGATAACATCTTTTAGCTAGCAACAACCTTGAGGGTATGATTCATAACTGTGATAGGATAATTATCCTTTAGCGTATATTGATTCAAATTGTAAAAATCGAAACACATAATCGAATATCACCATTCTTATTTCTTACAGGATATATGTTTGCCAAAGAAATTGAGTCATGGATAGGATAAATTTTCCTTGCATCTAAAAATTTATGAATTTCAGTAAATATTGTACTTGAGATTGTTGGATTGTGCCTACAAAGATTTTGCTTGAAAGGTTTTTGACTTGGCTGCAGATAAATGTAATGTTGTACTTTTGTAGGCTGATGTGTCTTTAGGTCTTTGTAAGACCATGCAAAAACATCAATGTATATCTTTAAAATACATGTGAAATATTCTTTATCTATATCTAAACAACACTTATTAATATTTACGATATTGGTTTTGTCCTATACACCCAAATTCAATGGCTGCAATTCTAAGGAAGATTTTTCTCCATACTCTTTATTTTTCTTCAGAAAATTGTCATGCTTGTCAACTATCTCTTCTAGAGGTACCAAAAATTTAGGAATATTATTCCCTTTTAGCTGAATAGTTGTCCAACTACCTTTAATATCTGGATTAGTCTCACTAATCGTTGTCTTACATGGAAGTGAGTTACTTCCTTCAAAATATAACTCATCGTAGTTGTCTTGCTAGTTTAGGAGTGCAAGTATTTTCTTTTCATCATTAAATACCTGCCAATGATCTACATTATTTGAGACCTTTATTTGTAATACTTTCTCATTTTATAATCGCATTGTCCAAATATGGTATGTGGCTGATTTGAATTTAAATGAGCCAAAGTAATTTCCAAGGAATCCACCTTGGAGTTCTGATATATGAGGATATAAAAGATATAAAAAGCCACAAAATCCATAGTGGTAGAAAACATAAGGTCTCTGTAGTGTCTCATCTTGTATTTTTTCACTTGATATTAACCTCGTATTTACTTCACAATGAGTTCAAAATCTACCCTTGTTTGAAGTAATTTTACTCCCATTATCTTATTTTGTTCCATTCCTAATCGAAATGACTCATACTCTATTTTATTATTAGTTCTTTCAAACATAAGCTTAAAATAATAAGAATATACCTTCCCCTTAGGAGAAACAAGCACTATGCCTGTACTAGATCCGAGAGAATAACAACTATCATCAAAATCAATAGTCCAAATATTTTCATCCTCTGCATGTGATTCATGAGTTAAAGGTTCATGTTCTTCATTGTCCAAATTTAGATAGTAAATTCCATGATCTGATTCTTGAAAAAGTATATGAGACCTTGGATCTTTAGATTTGGAGACTGTGTACTTGGACTTGATCTTTGGCTCCAACCTTTGATTTACCCCTTTGATTAGGATGTGAGAATAAGACCAATCCATATTCACTTATTTGCCCAATTCCTTGCAAAATTTTCTTCTTAGAGGAATACCATGAGATATGGGAATATTTGTTACCAAGATTGTCGACTTCAACTTTTTTTTCTAGGAAAGCTGCCAAATTAACTTGAGGATCCTTAATTTATCCAATGTGAGGAACTTGTCTTTCCATTGAATAACACCTCCCAATATTTTTATTTAACATGAGCCCCAAAGTGTCTGCAACCTTAGCTGGCATTACGTTGTCAGAATCTCTTGAATCTAAGATATAATTTCTCAACTTAAAACCATTAATAAGTAATGAAACGTAAAAGGGCTCAATTCTCTTAGATGATGCAGGGGCATTAGTTGTAGCATTATTTTGTGGAGGGTTATTCTTAGGATTAGGAAATATGCCTCTTGAAGTGTTATTAAGAGAATTTTTTGGTCCATTACATGTTCAATTGATCAGGAAAACTCCTCAAATACTCAACTTCAGACATTTGGATCTTAATCTTCTTGATATATCCATAATGTCAAAGACTCGACATAACTTTATAAACATGCCCCACTAGTTTCTATGAATCGGAAAATAATTCACCTACTTATCTCTTGGATCCAACGAAGAAGGAAGTCGACTTCCTCTCTTTAAAATAATATCTTGTCATGGATCGTCTCTCTCTCTTCTTTATACACTAGAAGAATCCTCACCACTATGTTGTACTTGAGATCTTGTAAATACTACAAATGTGTGACCATCAATATCTTCAAAAGAATCGTAATATCATTCAACTGATTCATATTCCAGGTATCCCATATTGGATTCACCAACATGGTCTACAAAATCTTCATCTTCAAGTGAATCATTATCGATAACAACATGATATTCTTCATTCATTTTCATGTTGTTCCTAGGGGAATCCACAATTTCTAGTATCTATGGTGTAGAAGTAAGATGATTTCGATTATGATTCTAGTTTTTTAAAGTTATGAGAATGGACTTCTTTGGGTGGGATAACATTAGCTCCTTATGTCATATGATTATTTATCTACAACATTTCATTACCTAATCTCTGAAGTAGTGGATAAATGTGCTAGCTGAAGTTGTTCATTTTTCTTTAGAAGCCGAGTGTTTAATATTTCCTACCATGATGAGGTCATCTTCTACTTCAATGGTAATATTTTGTGCTACCGATAAATAACACTTTTTTATTCTCATAACTAAGATTAATGGTAGCAAAATGTTTATACAAAATTATCTAGAATATAGCAATAAAATCCCTCATATGTTCATGAGGCTATTTTTTGATTTGAGCCACCTGAATAATTAGAGTTCTTGAATCCTATGCAGGTTTCAATATTTTCAAGTATTGATCTCACACAGTAACTGTTGAAACTCAAATTTACACCCATCTTAAATAAAAAGAATCTATGGCTTTAAGGTAAAATGGGACTATCTCCAAGTTGTGAGACTCATACTAAGACAAACCTCCAGAGAAGGTTGACTTCCTCAACTCATTTCTACTGCTAAAACTACTCCTATGAATTGAAATTCAACTATATGACTCTACTCTAACATTCCAAGGGACCAGGGTGAGGAGGAGAAGCATAAAATAGAAATCCTACAATAGAGAAGATGATAGCACCAAAATAAGGGGAAAAATACTTTAGAAAGAAAAAATGGGAGAGAAAAAGGATGAAAAGGGTAGAAATGATACCCACAGTACATTGAAACACCCATTTTCGCAATGCATAATAGATACAGATTCTGAAAAAATACTCACAACATACCCGTGAATGAATGAAAACAAAATAAGATGCAATAAAATACTAGCTAAGGTAGAAATGAGGTACAAAAAAAATGATTTTATTGCTTGAAGATTATGCACATGTCATTCCAATAAAGGAAGAAGGTGTAAAAATTCTACAGAATTGTGATCCGAGGCATGTAAATCTTAGAATACTTGTGAAGCATAAAATTATGCCCTCACATTCCCAATGTATCCAACATTTGAATTGAGCTTCACTTTACAATATATAGAGAAATGGGAGAAGAAGAAGGAAAAGGAAAACAGAGGGAAATTCAAATTCCTCTTTTCACTAACCAACCACTTCTATTTAATTATCTAAAACAATCATAACAACCTCAAAAAAACCACTTCCCCACATGATTTGACTTGTTGGAAAAAAAATGGGCTCTCATACTGTATTAAATTTTGGTGGTTACGCTGCCAAAAAGTGTACCTTTTACATTTTGAAGACACCTACCTCTACTCCACCCACCTTCAAATATTTGATTTTGGAAATCTGATTTACATTGTGTAGAGGACATTATGATTTCTCCAATGATACAATATTTATGAAAATCAGATCATCAAATTGAAAATTAAATCCATTTTTAGTTCTACGTGGAAAACTATCATTTTCCTATGATACATGGCTTGGATTTTTAGTTTCATGTGGCTTCTCACCTCTGCGGATTTCTTCCAGGCTCCCACAGATTTTCAAATGTATCATGAATGTTTAAATCATCTATTTTTTACCTATGGATTTAGCCAATGTAGCGTGGCCATTTTAAATCATCCACTGACTCTTTTCCCCAAATTCTAGTTTTTTCATTGCTTTCCTTTTATCCACCACTTTTGCTTATGTGTTATAGCTCTCATAAAACCTCTACAACATGGTCAAATAATCCCACAGATATCTCTAGAATACGGAGACATCTCACCCTTGGCCATGGATTTTATTTTCCACTCATGGTATACTCCATTTCTTAACGGCACATGTTTTAAACTCTGGGAAAAACCAAGTTCAATTTTTGTAAGGGTGTAAAAATGGACAACATTTTTGGTGACTCATAGGGTACATATGCCTACTAGATGAGTTTATTAGTACCCTTGAAGCATTCATTAGGCATAGAGTCAACCTAAAAATTTAAATATGAACTTGATTTCCAAAATTTAATTTAGGTGCTCTGCATTTTTATTTTCTAAGATAACTGTAACTGATCCCTAATTCCTGAGACTCTTCCGTAACCATGGAAATATGATGAAATTTGTACACAAGAACATCCTCAACAAACAAGACCATACAAAACACTTAGGGAAATAAACCTACACTACTAATAATGTAATGTGTAGAAAGCACTGAGAGGAATTGAAAACTAATCTACTATTTACAAGATGTAATAAAACATCTTAATGAGAGGATTTGAGGTAAATCCGATTGACTGGGATTTGAAGCACATTCCCATCAATATCAGATAACTCAAATGAGTTATCCACCTTACAAGTGGTGATGATGTATGGTCCACTCTAAATAACATCAAACTTAGAGTGCCTTCCTAGTTTAGCTCGATCCATGTCCCATTTCAAGACTAGATCTCTAACCTTGAATGTCTGATCCCTAGCATTTATATCAAACCACTATTTGGTTGACCTCTGATGTTGCTCTAATTTGGCCATGGTGACATTTATTAAATCTTTAAGTTCCACCAACTCCTCCATTCTAATCTCCCTTTGATTTGTACCTTCAAACTCCAGTTGCTTAGTTAATTCCAGTGAGGGAAATTCAAGTGACAAAGAAAGTCTAGCTTCTTTTCCATATACTAGTTTTTAGGGGGAAGTATCAATAAATTTCTTCACTATAATCCTATCCACCTAAAGAGAATCTCTCACCTTTGTGTGCCACTACCTTTGATTAATATCAAAACTCCTTTTCATGATCCTGATCATATTTTTATTAGTAGACTCCTCCAATCCATTACCTTATGGGTAATGGCTATGTAGTCATTTTTGCACCCACCAAGAACAAGGGAACCTCATGCACACTGGCTTATCACCTAGCGGGTGCCGGGCGCTCACCAGAGGTGTGTGAGAGGGAGCCAAGTCTCTCTTTTATGTGAGTTCAGTGGAAGGCATACTTCATGATCTTGACTTAGTGATTTAAAAGAAATGAGAAGCTATAGAGCTCAGAACAACTTCTATACCCCTTCAGTCATAGTAAAAGAAAATCAAGCAACATAATTAATATAAATAATAAGTTGTAAATCCAAAAATATGCTCCGCATTCAAGTAAGGTTCATGATTATACAAGATCAAACATAGAGTGGAAACATGCAGATAATACATGAAGGAGATCTTAATGTAAACACAGTGGTAACCTTATCATATTCAATCATAGTCTTACTACAAAGCATCACAGAGAGGAAGACCATAGTCATGCACCATATCTGGATCCATACATGTATGCTCACAAGATAAAATTTTCATTCCCCATTCCCTCATTACATTCTTCCTACAATCGTCTACCCATTTTATCCCATAGTTTTCACAGTAATTCTTCATAGCTCCACTACCTCACTTGTGTCTCTGTTCTTTGCCAAGGGCATGCATATAAATAGGCATTTGAGCTCTAACAAAATCCTCTGCAACCTCATATCTAGCCCCAAGTGTCAAGGTGTGGGTCACCCCAAGTACATTCCTCTCCATGTCATGATTAGCTTTTTGGATCTTCTTATCGCAAGGTATATTCCTTCCAGGACACCATGTCTCCAGGCTAGAACCTTATCCAAATGGAACACATTCTTCATGTGTTATGTCCAAAAGGCCAAAAATGACTAAGTCCCGAATTCTGCTTCACAAGCGCATGTCCTTGGTTCTCCAAGAACCCTTTTTGAATTCTACCTTGCACACCTTCACTTACACACTTCCTCCGGCTGTGTGCGCCTACGCACCTTTAAGATTTGGAAGCTACATTAGGGTCCCAAAATTACCCCACACTTCACCTATTCTCTACCCTTAGGAACCTTTTCGAAGAATGCAGTACAAAAATTGCAAGGCCTTGCCTTGGAAAGAATGGGGGAGAGAAAGAATAGAGGGAGAATTGCCTAAAGAAGAAGAAGGGGAAAATTTTTCCGTAGGTCAGCCTCCAGTGTACTCTTAGTGCTGATTTCATCTTATGCTTTAGTGTAGATATCACCAACCAAGGTGCTCACCTTGTTTAAGGTTAACCCTTACCCCTTTATGTTAATGGTCTCCACCACAGTCTCTAGTTCCTTGGCATGATCCTCTAGGGCATCTATCTTCCTCGTAATAACCTTGTAGAGTTCTTTTAGCTGGGTTTTGATTGAGACTCGTTGGTTCTCAATAGCTTTAGACTTCTTTTCCACTTCAGCTAGGATCTTCTCTCTCTCTCTGCTCTATTGCCCTTATTATTTTCCTTGAAGTCCTTCATCTCGGCCTTGTCGTTGGTAAGCAGCATGCCTATCACCTTGTCTTGATCCGTGTAATGGTCGTAGGTGATCCCTGCGGTTTGTGCAATATTTTTACGTCAGCAAAAACCTTGTTGTATTCATCCACAAGTGTGATGACCTTCATCTTGTCCTCCTTCTCCAAGTTCATAGCTACCTCCTCTACTGACTCCAAGGACAAAGGATGCCTTTCTATGGTGAGGATCTGAGTCAAGTCCTGTAGGAATTCCAGGGAGGATCCATACTTTTACACATGAGGGTTAAGGTCTGGGTGCTTTATGATAATAGCTTGGGAGATGAGCTCCACCTTCTTGGAAACTTTGCATACCTTGGAATTTTCCTCTTGAAGCTCCTTCTGTAGTTAAGCGCTGATTAGTTTCTCAAGGCTGAGGTTCTTCATTAGCTTCACTACTTCTTCCTTCCTCTTCTCCAATAAGTCCTCCAAGACTTTAACCCTGTCATTCTTGTAGAAGATCCTAGCCTCAATTTCCATGAAGACCTTGTTAAGCACGTTACAAACTTGTTCATCTGATAGTTGTTGCATGTTTACAATGGGGGTTTCCCCCTTTCCCTCGAAAAGCATTGGTACTGCTCCTTGGTTAACCTTGAACTCGGGCTCATCAAGGTGGGAGTCGAATGCCCATGATAGCATCTTCCTCATGCACATGTATCCACCCTGAGGATCAAGGGACTTTATGGCACTGAGCTCCTTGGTGGGCATGATACTCTAGAAATGCGTGCACAAAACTTTGTTAGGGTCATCAATGTATCCCGTCATTCTTCTTCCCCCTTCCACATGTTTACTTCCCATGTGCACGCCCTTAGGAATAGTTACTGAAAGAGTTGGGCCTTTTGTGCTACCCACACTCTTCTCCCTTTGCTCTTCTTTTAATTCACCGAGTACGAGCTCCGCGCTATGCTCCAACTCCTCTTTGACCAAGGTATTAATTATCTTCTCTACCTCCCTTGTCACTTTCTCATTCACTACCTCCTGAGTGAGCTTCGGCATATCTGGCCCCTTAGTACTTACCCCTTCACTCCTTTCTTCACTTTGTGTGCCTTCCTCCCCTTGGATGCCCTTCCTCCTTATAAAGATGAAAGCATCATTTGTATCCTCTGCTCCCTCTTCCTCCGAATCATGGATATCAACAAGTTCCTAATTCACCTCCAACTCTTCCCCTTCATCATCATCCATTTCACCTATATAGGCATTAGGGTTGTTTGTATCTTCAAACTATGGTTCCTCTGTCCCTTGTTCTTCTTCCTTCATAGAAAAATCTAGAGTCGGGGATGTTGTCCTCTCTTCATCTAAGGGTTCTTCAGGGGATGGTGGCTTCACAGGCTCTGGGGTCTTCTCCCTGACCACCATTCTCCTCTTCTTCCAGACGTTGGTACTCGGCCATATGGTATCTACATTCTATTTCCCCACCACCCTTTGTTGTTCCTCCTCTTCCCTCTCCTTGTGCTTTGGTACTAGCTTCCTTCTTCCCATAGGGTCGTCCGGGATGGATATCTCATTCTCCACGTACGTGCCCTTTTCAAATTTCAGCCTTATGCATAGGTAGATCATTGTGGCATTTCTCCCAGTAATAGGTAAGGTCAATGGCCTTACAATATGCACATCCTACGACATGTACCTTTCAACGTATGTGCACTTCTTAGGGTATCCCAGCTTCTTTCTCATTTCCTTGAGCTCTTTATCAAGGGTGGACAACTCCAGGTTTAATTTCTTTGATTCCTTGTATCTGTTTACCCCCACTTGGAAAAATTGGGTAGTAAATGAGAATGGGAGTTTACACCATGGAATCCAACTATCATCCACCAAGATGAACCTGCCAATGTAGAAATGCTAGTAGACTGTGAACTCTGCTTCTCCTTCAGTTTCCGCAGGGAGTTGTTCAGGGATCCGCCATTCAGCCCCGAAAGCATTTCTAAGGTGCTTATACCATTTTTCTAAGTGTGCCTTGTGTACCCATGTCATTGATTCATATGTGTATTTCTGATATCTCTCTGTAGGCAAGGGATATTCAGTAGGGTACTCCCGCATGAATTTGTCAGATGCATCCGACACCTCAATCTCTAAGAACACAATTCTTAACAGAATGTTCCCAAATAGGATTTTTCCTCCGTTCTCCATGCTACTTATGATTTCATCTACTATGCACTGGTAGATGTTGTATATGGTGCCCTCTGCAACCTTCCTGCAAACATTTAGCCAGGGCTTGCTCACATGGGTCCACCTTTCTTGTCCATTCAACTTGGAGACAAGGTGCGCGGCCATCTTCATCACCAGATCACTGATATCTGAGATGTCATAGTACCTTGATCTCTTCTTCAATTCTTGGGATGGTATGGTTTCCCTGATTGGCTCCTCATCTTGGAGGTCATCTATGAGTGCATCCCTTGCACAAGTTAGGCCTGTGACGTGTGAAATTAACTGGGGAGTTATGCGCATTTTGTGCCCTGCAAAGCAGAAGAAGTCTTCATGTACACACGTCATCAACCATCGGTACAAGCACTCGGGATTCCTGAAATATGGTAACTTGTAAAGTTGGAGAAGCCCTACCTTCTCCATTTTCACCTTGACCACATTTCTTTAGATTAGTAACCCATCAGGTGTTCATTTATTTGTGGAGCGCACCATCTCCAGCACCATTTCCTTCACAATTATTCTTGACCATTGATTTTAGTCGATCATGGGCATCTTTCTTATGTGGTACTCCCACTCTTGCTCAAGCAAAACCCCATCTGGGTATTACATCTCTGAATACCATTCTTTGTTTGTATCCAAGGGAATTTCCTCTTGTTTCTTCTTCCCTTTTCCTTTACCCTTTCCCTTCTTAGATTATTCTACAGGCTTACCTACTAGTTTTGTGGCCATCATTGTACTCTATACTTTCATTCCAGGTTAACTTACAAGTTTTTTTGAGAGTTTTCCTCGTGTGCCCCATGCCCTAGATCACAAACCCTAATCTCTGATTTTCCTCCTTTGATCATGACACTTTTTCACAACATTCCTCACACCCGTGAATCACTTCTGCTCTAGTTTGTAGATCTAATGGACCGATTGCACTTAGGTTTTTGGTATTTTCCTTCGCACGAGCGAGTTCTCAAAACCTTAGCTCTTGAAAGACAATCGCTCTTCTTTTTTTTGCAAATTGAAATAATGAAATGCCCACTCTTGTATTTATAGGTTTTTCCACTTTTATGCATTTAAGGATAGTCTACCTACCACCATACAACCATGTTTAATGTGGTGTTTCCAAACAAAACCTAATTTCAGTGCTTCTCCTTACGCATCCAATCCTTGCTTGAAATTTTTTTCACCCACACCCAATCCTTACACGAAATTACTTCCATCTGCACCCAATCCTTGAGAAAAAACTTATCCTTTATACGTGGATTTTCAATGTGACCTTATCTTACCACCTACCTGCCTTATTTTCTCTTAATGAATCTTTTTAACAGGGCCAATTCAAATGGTCTACCAACCCAATCCTCTTGCAGAATAACTCCATGCCTCTCTTTATCATGTCACCCCACACTAAAACAATGCATGGTCCTCTGCGTATTCATAAGTCAAAAAGTAATAAGGTTACCGACACCCAAGGCACAAAACAAAACAACAACGTGAAAGGGAAATACAAGAAAGGAAAAGCATAAAAGGAAATTCTAAGCTAACTCGCAAAATTGCCTTATTTACAAACACCAAGAAGAATTATTTATAGTAGGGCTTTAGCCTACTCCCATTGAAGTGTCTAGGTAATTTTTTTCCATCCAGCGCTTGTAACTGGCACGCGCCCGAATCAAGGATGTATGAAATTACATAAGGACCCAACCAATGCACCTTCAACTTTCCAGGATGGTGTAAAATTTTGAATCATATAGCAATACCATCTGGCCAACCTCAAACTATTTTTTCTTAATATGGTAGTCATGCCATGCCTTTTTCTTTTCCTTCTTAGTTGTTTGGCTCCATCTTGCTAGTGAGTGCTTTTCATCCAACTTTATCAATTCATATATTCTTTCTTACAGTGCTTGTTCATCGGCCAACCCTCCTACGCACGCTATACGCAATGATGGTAGCATAAATTTTACCAGTAAAATAGCCTCCATGCCAAACACCAATTGAAATGGTGTATCCTTGTTCAACCTTTTATACGTTGTTCTGTATGCCCAAAGAACTATTGATACCTTGTCATCCCAATTCTTCCTACCCACATCACATATCTTAGTCAATGTGTGACTAAGGATTTTGTTAAATGCCTCTGCAGTCCCATTTTCCTAAGGGTGATAAGGGGTAGTCTTATGGTGGGCTACCATGAATTCTGCCAATAGAATCCTGACGGTTTCATTTAAGAAGTGAGTGCCCCTATCACTTGTTAAACTTAATGGGCACCCATACCTACTTATAATGTTCTCCCACAAATATCTAGTAGCCATGGCTATGGTGTAATCCTTAGTGGGCACGACCTATGCCAACCTTGTCAGGTAATCAGTACATGTAATGATATACCGCGAGTTATTCCTTCGTGCAGCTGATGAGATTGGTCTGACAAAATCTATTGTCCATTTCTCAAAAGGCTTTGTGCTGGTGATGGGGCATAAGGGCATCTCATCCCTTCTTCCAAGTTTTCCAAGGTAATGGTAGTGGTCATAGGCCTTGCAAAACTCAATGCAATCCTAGTGAATCATCTCCCACCATAGTATGATTACTAGGATCTTCCGCGTGGTTGCATTCCCTGCATAGTGTCCTCTAGCAATCCCACCATGGGATTCTTCTATTATGGCCACATGTTCATGTTCTAATACACACTTGCGCAAAACCTCATTATGGCCCATTTTATACAAATCCCCATTAATCAACATGGAGGGTGTGGCACATTTGGCTTACCTTTTTCTTTCTAGAGTATGCATCCCTTCAGGTGCCGCACCTTCCTTGAGAGAAACAACAATGTCCTCTAATTCTGACAGTGTGCGCCATAACCTGAATAGTTGCGTGTTCAACATGGTTTCCTTGAAACTTTGCACATCCTCTCCTGAATCAATCCTTGATAAATGATCCGGCCCATAATTATTCTTTCTTGGTTTTACCACCACTTTGAATTCAAATTCCTAAAATAAAATTACCCAATGGCATATGCACCCTTGCAACACTGCTTTGTTTACTAGATACTTTAAGGCCATATGGTCAGTGTAGAATGTGAAGGGAGTCGCCAGTAGATATTGTCTAAATTTATGGAGCTTGTAGATCATTAACAATGCCTCACGCTCAATCGTTGTATAATTATGTCCTGCTAGTGTTAACTTTCTACTTACAAAACACAAGGGATGATCAATAATCCCCTCTCTTGGTTGAGCAAGAATTTCTCCCATTGCTATACCAAAGGCATCCACATGGACATGGAAAGGTTTATCCCATGATGGGAATCATAGAATAGGTGCGGTGATAAGCCTTTCTTTTAGAGTGCCAAATGCCCTCTGCTGTGCCTCTCCCCACTAAAAGGAACTCTTATGTTTGAGAAATATTTCCAAAGGCGTGGCGATCTTGGTGTATCCCTTAATGAACTTTCTATAGTACCTAGTATGTCTATGAAATCTGGGCATGGTGCTTTGGTTGGTGGGCTCCCCCAATCCCACAATAAATGCAACTTTCATGGGATCAACTAGTAAGCCCTCTGTACATATTATATGCCCCAACAACATTCCAAAAGGGGTTACAAAAACACATTTCTTGATGTTGAGGGAGATACTCAACTGCCGACATCTTTCAAACATCAACCTCAAGTTATCACAATGGTCCTTGACCAATCCATACATTGTCCAATCATCCAAATACACTTGAAGGAACTTGTGGATGAAGTCCTGAAATTCTTGTACCACTATGCGCAAAAATACAGTGGGTGCATTCCTCAATCCAAAGGGCATGACCGTGTATACAAAGCTTCCCCACTCGGTGGTGAAAGTTGTCTTATCTTGTTCTTCCTTGGCAATCCTTACTTGGTTATATCCCAAGAATCCATCCATAAAGGAATAGACCTCGTACGTAGTAAATCCTTCCAAAATATCTTCAGTGAAGGGGGTGGGAAAATGATCTATGATACAAACAACGTTTAATTCCCTGTAATCCACACATATCCTAATTTTCCCATCCTTCCTTATGTTGATCACCATTGGATTTATCCATTTTGATTCCTCCATTGCCTCAATGATACCGGATGCTATCATTTTGTCTAGTTCTTCTTTAACCCTTACGCGCATGTTGGGATTCATCCTGTAAGGTCTCTTCCTGACCGGGTGTGCACCATCTTTCAACTTTATCCTCATTTCCCCCAATGAATGGTGGATTCCTTTCAACTCATGGTATCTGTGTAGGAATAAATCCTCAAATTTGCACAAGAGATCAATGATCTTTTATACTTCCTTTTCTGACCAGTAGTCCCCAATGATAGCTTCCTTAGGCTCCTTCTCCAATCTAATGTTAACTTTATTGGTTTTTAGTGGTTCATGATACGTGCGCACACATGCATCCACATTGTCAACTACTTCACATATTCCAACCTAATGGTCAACATTCAAGCTCTCCATCTCCTCTCCATCAACAATGTATACTATCTTTCCTTTCTCCTTTTCATCACACGTGCACTCAAATTGTATGTCTTTTGGTTCCTCCTCTTCAAACCATGCTTCCAGGCTAGGTCCACCAAGTAAGTCTACTAATCTATCTTCCTTCATGGCGCAATCCCCTAGAGTGAGGCATTTGATAGTCTACAACACCTCATCAACTGGTTGTATGGTACTTTGGTACTTGAATGTGCGAACCAAGTTAGCCACCAATTCCTACCAATTTCCCATTTGGCGGCGTGTTTTAGAATGGATGTACCAAATGCATGCGTAACCTTGTAGTTTCAAATATAGCTTGTGCACCCAAAGTGAGGGTGGTAATGCTTACGTGCCTTCTCCCCATACCCTCTCACATGCCTGGATGTGGGAAGAGGAAGGTCCATTGCCATTGTAATCCTTGATAGTGGTGGGTATGTTGCTCTTTGAGAATAAGACAGTGAGTGCAATTCTAACTTCACACCATTCTAATAAGTTTTCATTATGTGCGGCCCACCACCTCACTGCTGTGCCTATCAAAACATAACCCAACAGACCTCTCCACTCATCCTCCCTCCATTGGGCCTCCATTTCTCTTAAAAATACCTCAGGGTATACATCCCCAAAATACTTGGCTATTTACTTTTCTCCTAGGTGCCAAACTATATGCGTCATTGTTACCTTGGTCACTGATCCTTTCAGATGTCACCCAATCATTTCATAAGTCCCATGCACCCAATTATCACATGCTATACTAGTAGTATCACTGATATATTGAGCATCATCAAACTGGATGAATCCTTCTATAGGGTAGATGGTCTCTAGATCTCTTATGGAGTGCACATACATTCTGTCTAGGACTTCCTCCCTAAGGGGTTTATTATAGGGTGTACTTTCCATCAACAAGTAGTATAATCACCCTCTCTTCCTTGTTTTTAAAGCTTATGTACCCCTTGTTAAACCGAAGATCCACATTATTCTTATAGCACCACGGACACCCAAGTAAAGCTAGGAAATTATCTGCCTTGGCAAGTGCCAAGACTTCAAAATCCCCAGTGAACCTAGTCCCTTGAATGGTAATGGCCGCATCCTTCAAGACACTTATGGGCATTTCCTTTGTCTTATTTACCATATATAACACATTTGAAGATGACTGTAATGCAGGTATTCCCATTTGATGTCAGGCGTCCAGGGTGAGAAAATTAACCTTTGCGCTTATGTCAATGAGGATATTGCTAAGAAACCATCCATCCAATACTACGTTCAAGGTGATCTCTTTGTCATAATCAAGGCTATGAGGTGGGAGGTTTACATGTAGGATCTACCTTTCATGCTCTTCCCCGGTGCGTGACACTTTTCCTCTCAACCATGCCCCTAGCAGGGGAATAATATTCTCCTACCTCAACAGTTTACACACCTCCTTAACCTCATCCAAGTCATCCTTTGGTGCTTTTATCGGTTTTCTTTACTCATATTTTCTAGTTTTCTCTTTTAAGCATTAGATCTGCCCTTATAAACTTTGAATTACATCCATGGTTTCCTAGTAGAATTCTTTCTGGTGAGCCAGATTTGTATACTTCCCATGTACTACTTCTTCCCTCGAAACCAGAGGTCTCTGCCTAGGCATTTCCCTTGCACTCGCGGACTCCACCCTTGTTGTTACCATAACAGGCTCTAGTTCTGATTCACGTATTACTCACGGGAGCCATTGCACATCATCCTTCTTAATACTCACCATGGTAGCGCCCTTATTCTTCTGGTACTGCTGACTCATATGTTCGTATAACTCTGGGAACTCTTTGTACTTATGTTTTTTTCCACACTAGGAGCATTGTAGAAGATCTGGACATTCATGCTTATAATGGTCTGTGGCTCTGTAATTAAAGCATCTTCCACGTGGGAACTCACTTCTTCCCCTGTGGTTACCATGACCATGAAATCATCCACGAAACCCTCTTCCACATGCACCTCCTTATCCGTGCTCTTCATATCAACATTCATCTCCTTTGGAACTACTGGAAATGCCAGTCTGGCACACACCAAGATCAATTTCCTCATGAATCTAGTCAATCAATCGACAATCCTTGGTGTTGTGTGTTGTTGAGGTACATATCTTGCAATAAAAAGACACATTTTTATGGATCGCACTTTGTAACAGGGGGAACCTACTTGCATCATGGTCCTTGTGACATATTTCATAATTTACCACTATGGCACGTACCTCCTTCCGAGTACATATCCCACCATTATCCTTTGTGTGTCCTTTTACGTTACAATCTATGCACCCCATCCCAGCACAAATCTCTGGAACTGTGTTGGTAGATAATTTCTACAATTTCTTAGCCATGACAATAATTTGAGCCTCTAGAAATGGGATAACACCAGTGTCAACACTACCAACTACCTCATCATGCAAAACAGCTTCTAACGCTTCACGCAGGTCTGTGAATGTTTTATGAGATAAAGCCCTCCTAAAGGGTGTGATCAACCCTCCAAAAAATCACTGAGCATGTTGTGAAGGGTGGATATCATAAGATAGTTTAGATAATAGAGTTTTAAAGTGTGCATCATATTCCTGCATGCTCTCTACCATTCCCTACTGGATTTCTTTGAGAGAGTTGATGCTCTTCTATTCAAACTCAGGTATGTGGAATTCTGCCAAGAATGCATTTCTCAGTGTGGTATAATCCATAACAGTTTGATGAGGGTTGTAATTTCTATACCAAATATGTATGTGTCCTTGAAATCTCATCACAAATTGACTGGCCTTTCGATCTTGGGTCATAATCCCCTTTTCGTGCCATAGCAGCTCGCACTTATGTACATGCTCTGTGGCATCTTCTATCCCACTATAATATGGTAAGTGTAGAGACATCTTGAAAAAGACTTGAGGAGGTGGCTGAGGCCCTTTTACTCTCGATCCAGTACTTTGGTTTCCTCCCATGTTTCCCCCTCTGCTAGATCCACTAGATCCTGAGCCACCAGCTCTGCCACTTCCACCTCTAGATCCTCTTATGTTAAGTACAGGGCCCGTGTTTGTCATGCCGAATGCTCCCGTCATTGCACTAAATTTTGCACTGATAGTTTGTGAACTAGTGCCACTCACCATTGTATTTCCTCCACCACTTCCTAACGTGCTTCCAAAACCAGATGTATATGTGCCTTGTCCAAACATTCCACCAAATACTAGAATAGTGTGTGAAGCCATAGAAGTTCCAAATGAGAAGTTGTAACTTCTGGGTGCCAATCGGTTGCTTCTACTAATATCAAATGGATCAACTGTACTTTTCCCTCATTCAAACAAACCAAGCACCAAGGTTTGGTCACTAGGTGGGGTCAGATGTGTGCCAATGAATCTTCTTTCTCTACGCAATGGACTCTCATCAGAAGCCGTAAGGTTTACTCTCCTGCACTTACCAAGATGGGGTATCACAGACTGTTCAGGTTCCACATTTTCTGCGTGGACCTCAACTCCTTTCCACCATGTCTAGCTCCACAACCCACTTATAATCTCATGTTGTCTATTGATCTCCCTTTCATGCGCTTCATTATACTTGAGCTGTCTCTCCTCCCTTTCCTTTTCATTCGTTATATCAGCCATCTTTCCCCAACCTGGATTCCTTGACAAGTGCTCAAGGTGGTTTAGCTGGCCATAGGAAATTCCTCTAAACCCATGGTTACCATCAATATTTTGATTGCCATGGGGATAACATGCAGAAATGATCCTCTAGGATCTCGCAAAAACTCAAACTCAACAACTTCTGGACAGGAATACATGGAAATGGCGTATTCTAGAGTGTAGCTAGTCAATACTCCCTTCCACCAATGATCTATAGCATGGGTCCATGTTAGATCAACATATTGCAAGTTCTGATATGTTTCTTGGGTCCAAGGGTGTGACTTATAATACCACCCTGATCTAGATGTATAAGCCGAGAGCCATTCAAATAACTCTACTGGGAAACAATAGAAGAAGGTTTTGTATAACTCATGATAAAGAGTGTCCTCCACCCACCTTCGTATGTCAAACCCAGGTCTAGTATTGAATCTCTGAGTGAATTCTCCTCCGTGATTTTAAACCTACCTTCAACACCTTCAAGTGTTAAGTGCTCTGCCATCACTTTTTGAATAGATCATGATGTATGCCATGTTCCACTACAACTTTGAAAAGAGGTCCCGGCAACGAAACCAAGATGTAGTCATTTTTGTACCCACCAAGAACAAGGGAACCTCATGTGCACTAGTCTATCACCCAATGGGTGTCGAGCACTCACTCGAGGCGCACGAGAGGGAGCCGAGTCTCTCTTTTATGTGAGTTCAGTGGAAGGCATACTTCATGATCTTGACTTAGTGATTTAAAAGAAATGAGAAGCTATAGAGCTCAGAACGGATTCTATACCCCTTCAGTCATAACAAAAGCAAAGCGCGCAAAAAAATTAATAGAACTAAGAAGTTGTAAATCCATAAATATTCTCCATATTCGGGTAAGGTTCATGATTATACAAGATCAAACGTAGAGTAGAAACATGCAGATAATACATGAAGGAGATATTAATGTAAACACAGTGGTGACCTTATCATATTCATTCATAGTATTACTAAAAAGAATCACAGAGAGGCAGACCATAGTCATGCGCCATATCTGGATCCATACATGTTTTCTCAGAAGATAAAATTTGAACAAGATGTCATTAATTGATGCATAGGTAATAGACTACATCCTCAGATGTCTTTTTTTTTTTATTCATCCCAAGAGGATATGCATCTGTAGACAATAACTTGGTCATATCAATAATCCAACTATGATCATTTAACACATTTCTTTCATCCTTTTGTCACTCATCATTATTGGAAGGATATTCATTCGTGAATGATGTTTGTTGGTGATCCTGAGCATTCACATCCATCTGCTCACAAAGTGATATTCCTCTTAGCAATTTTTGGGCCTTGATAGTCACATCATATTCCATAGTTTTAGTCACCCATTCAAATCACTTCTCGGTGATCTCAAATCCCATAATGAAGTCTCTAATGAGGGAATGTGATACTAAATATTTTATGCAACTAGTAGTAATCATAATTTTTAATTTCTTCAAGGTGCTCATGATAGAAAACACCTATTTTAAAACATGGTTGTACTTTAGCTCATAATCCTTAATTTTTTAAATGAAGAAGGCCACTAGCTACTCCAGTCCCTAATTATTTTATTGGGTTAAAACTGCAACAATACTCTATTTAGCCCCATAGGCATATAAAATGAAATCCTTGGCATAATTAGGGTTGATTAGTGTGGGGGCTTAAGAAATTTCATGTTTGATCTTATCAAATTTTTCCTTCTCGTCTGTGGTCCACTTGAAATTTGAATCCTTCTTGAGAATGAGAGTAATAGACTGGACCAAACCTATGAAGTTCGGAATGAAATTCCTAAAAAAGTTTATTTTTCTAAGGAATGACTTCAAAGTATTCTTGTGACGTGGCAATGAAAGAGCCAGGATGGCTGAAATTCTTTCTAGATAAATGGTAATGCCCCCCTTTGACACAATGTGCCCCAAAAGCTTACCCCTAGGGAATGTAAAACTACATTTCTTAGGATTAAGAGATACACTAAATTCCTTACATCTCTTGAATACTTTCTCTAGGTGCTTCATATGATCTGCGCTTTTCTTTGAAAAGATAATAATGTCATCTAGGTAAATCAAAATGAATTAATTGATATAGCCCTTGAAGGAAATGTCCATTTCACTTTGGAAAGTGGCACCTATGTTTGATAAGACAAAGGGAATTTTCTTGTATGCATACATTCCCCATTTGGTAGTGAACATGGTTTTGTATTAATCCTCTTCTTTCACTTTGATCCGATTGAAACCTAAGTAGCCATCGAGCATGGAAACCCTTCTAACTCCTACCACTATATGTAAAAAATTCTCCATGGAAGGAAAAGGATAATACTCCTTTAGTGAGGCATTATTCAAATAACTAAAATCAACACAAAGTTTGATTTCTCTGTTCTTCTTTCTTACTGTAACCAAAATTTCCACCCACGTAGAATACTTGATAGGAAAAATTATTTTTCCTATGATGATTTTGGATAATTCCTTCCTCATGAAGGGCTCTATTTTGAGCTTAATTGGCCTTTTATTTTATTTGATTGGCTTGACATTGGGATCAAGATCAATAGAATGTTAGAATATATTAGGATTGAACTCTTTGAAATATTCATAGGCCCATGAAAACACATTACTAAACTTTTGGCATAAGGAAACAAAATATTTCTTTTCATTCTTATCACATACCTTCCCAAGGGGAAGCTCTTTGTTTGGAGCAATTGTAACTAGCTGATAGTCTTCTTGCTTTGCCACCATATTCTTCCCAAAACCTCTGAATTCGTCGTCTATATTGAAAATTTGTTCCAAAGTGACCATTCCTTTTGGCTAGTTGTTTGTTTTGAGATGGATAATTTGATCACCATAAAAATCTTGCAAATAAAATTGTAATTTTTAGGATAACTCAACTTCATTCTCGATAAATTGCACAATCTGCTCATCGATGTCAAACACATTCCAACTAGTCTCATTAGTTAGAATGGATATCCAAATTACCATATTCACATGTTATAAATTACCTTTGAATAAATCCTCAGTGTGTGAGAATTGATAACTAAGAGCCACCATTTGATCCATATCTTTGTTCAACCTCATAGGCATAATTTACAGGTTAATTACATCAAAGATCTATAACAAATCCTAGGCTCTATGTTTGTGTTATGTTTGTGGAGCCTATTTTCGTGTTAGAGTGTGGTACGCCTTCTATGTGTTACACTTGGGTATTTTTACGGCGGTCCCGCTCATTGGTGAGTGGGTTAAGGGGGCGAAGCCATTGAAGCAAATTTTCATGGGTGGTTTATTAACCCATGGGTAATGGGTAACCGTTATGGGCTGTTTTTGGGCCCATGGTTTTTTGGTACCCATTGTTTTGATACCCATGTTTTTTTGCCCATGGTTTTGATACCCACGGTTTGTATCAAACTACTTAAGAAATTGTCTATTTATATGGTCATATGTATATGATACTATATACAAGCAAATGCATTGTAGATGTGCTTCAAATTAGGGTGTGAATTCTATAAAGTTTATTGAGCATAGCTCCAAACATATCTAGGTATTGTATTGAGAGAGTGGAGGCTTGTAATAAAATCTGAGCAAGTGATTCTTGGTGGACGTAGCCCAAATTGGGTGAACCACATTAAATTTTGTCTCTCTGTGTTGTGTTATTTATTTTGTACTTTTATTTGAAATCTGTAATATTTTCTACATATTAGTTTCTACTGTTGCGATTATGTAAGGGATTATTCCGCATATTTTATCTCTTATTTCCTATAATTTTATAAGCCTTTAACAACTTGTTCTTTTTGGCACATTTCTCTCTGAATTGGTGAATGACCATTTCAGTATCTCTAAAAACCTACAATTATTTGATCCCTCTCTTTTCAACAATTAAAATACCATGCACCAATGCTTTGTACTCACCCACATTGATGGAGCATGTAAACTAAAGTATGTGAGCAAAGAATAACTTCTCGTTCATTGGAGAGATCAACATAACACCCACTCTAACACCATTTTTTCTTATAAAACCATCAAATAGCATCTTACATAGTCCAAAAGCATTTTCCTTTTCTTGCTTGAATGGTGCGGGTATGATAGATTATTCTTGGAGAATGCAATGAGTGCCGAGGCTAGTTTCAAAGGTTTTAAGCTCTTAAACATATGGATCAAATTTATTATTTCTCTCAGCCCATTTATCTAGCAATAGATTAGGCATAAATGGAGGAATAGGCTACTCATCTGAAACTAAACCTTACTCATGTTCTTCTTATATTAGGTAGTTTGACTTAATAGGGTTGAGATCATAAGGATCAATATAGTAGGATAAAATGGGTTCAGCTTGTATTGTAAATCTTATACCATATCTAGTTATCAAAAGCATGTGAGTCCAATTTGAAGACAAGTAACCTCCCACCTTGGCAGTAAATTATCTAGCAAAAAAAAGCAAAACATACAAGGTAATTCAATAAGTGATATGTCATGGGTTATAGTGAGACTTGGACATGCATGAAGGGTTAACTCAACATATTTTTATTACTCTCAATACACCCACAATTGACCCATAAAGTTGTAAAACTCCATTAGACACATGACTACATTTAAGACCCGTGATATAAGTAATTTTCTTGGGAATTACAAAGGTACTGGCCCTTGAATCAATCATACAATTATGCAGTAAGTATTTTCCCACAATTAATGATATGTAGAAAGGTAGGATCTTCAAAATTTTACCTACTTGTTCCTATATTGTTTTACATAAATTGACCGTGGCATGAGATTTCTACAACACTAGATCATCTTGAGGTAATTGCTTATGGGATTCACATAGGAGATCCCTTTGTGATGGAAAAGCCAACTAATCCCAAATTTTCACATTGAAATTGGTATTCTTCATTTGTTCAACAATGTTAAATGAAAGACTCGTGAACTTTTGTGTCTATGGCATGTTATTATCCTTCTTTTGTTGTTGCAACATTTGAATAGGTAGCTTTGATTGAACAATAACTTCTTTTCCTGAAGAATATTTTACAGGCATCTTGGACAACTTGTTTTTGTCAAATTAAACCTCTTTCTCCTTAGCCACACATCTCCCTAACCCACAAAAGGTGAAGGTTGTGATTCCATCATCATATTTTTTTATCTTGTATTATCAACAATACTGACTTGAGGTCTGATAGAGCTACCCACCACTTGATTTACTACACAAAATTACTCATCTCTAAAGAACATTAGATTGACATTAGTGTTGGCCTCTTGAAAAACTTTTGCATTTGAACTAAGTGCTTCTAGAAGTAGCTCTTGCTGACCTGAGGATCCTTGAACCATGTATGCTTGAATATGCATTATCCTTTCACATCTAAGTTGTTTATATAGTAGATGACATGGAAAATACCACTCAGTTTATAGAACCACATTGTTTTGCACTAGAATTAATGTCTAGCTTGAGCTAGGAGCAGGAAGTGCTTGTGGATGAGGAATTGTTTCCAATGGGAGAGGATATTTTTTCCTTGCCATCTATTATTTTTCTAATTTTATGCATATCTCTTATTAGAATGTTAATATCTATATGGTTGATATCCCTGATTTGAGGATTATCCCTTATTTTGATAATTTCTATAATATTAGGCTTGTTACTTTTCTAGGGATATAAATTTGTTGGTAAAATTTATGATTAAATATTTCATAGCCTCATCTTCCTTTTGTTACACAAGAGTTTGAGATGTGAAAGCAACATGTTGTTGATTTTACTCGGGGATAGGGGAAATAGAGGGTTGAATGGCTTGAGAAATTTAGGATAGAAGGGCATGGGAAGCCTAGTTGCTACTTTCCAAGCTTGTATTAAACTATTCTCAGCTCTAATTGTTAATGCATAGGATGATGGTAAGATTATTCCTCCCATAGATTGAATCATAAGAGATATATCTGAATTGAGAGATTTTAAGAAATAGATAAATGTACCTTCAACAACTAGTCTTACAAGGATTGGAATCTTGTCTCCCATTCTCTGGAACCTAAAATTGAAATCCACCATATGTTCATTTGGAGATATTTTGATGGTATTCATTTGTTCTAATAGATATAAGTTACCTTCTCTTTCTCCAAATTGATTGCATATGACTGTGCATAGTGTATTCCAATTTTTAATTGACCCTATTGTCAAACTATTGATGGCGAATCACAGCACCCCTGTGTGTCTGCAACTTGATGGGTTGAGACTCTTAGTGTGATTGCATAACATGGAGATTTTCCCAAGTGTGGGACCTTGTGAAATCAGAAAAGCTCTCTGGATGAAGGCCGGTTCCTATTCCTCTGTTTAGATGCACACCTAAAAATGCAGAGGGTTTACTCAAAAAACCTAATCTAACTTGCCAAGGAGACAGGGGAAGAAGATGCATAAAATAAACCTAAGCTAACAGAGGTGATGCACCGAGGAATGAAGAACATCTGTCTTGCCAATAATCACAAACCATTAAAATGCAATGCAAGATCACGCACAGATAACAGATTTGTAATGAAAGATCGAGAGGATGTAAATGAACACAGAGAGGGTTGAGAACCATCCACAGACATGAATTATTTGCTCCAAAGATTGATACAATACACTACAAAATGCCAGAGGCAAAGTTGCATTACAGTTTTAGATGGGAGGTTTGATCTCCACAAATTCACTTGCCAAAGAGAAGAAGGGAGGGGCAAAACAAGAATGTCCAACCTTTAGAAAGAAGCCCCTCCTTAAAATTTATAGGAAGAATGAGAGAGAAAAGAGAGAGGAAATCCAAATCTACCCCAACCACCTCCAGGTTGCATTTAATTCATCTCATTATGGTGGTAGGTGAGAACCCTAGAAAACCCAAAAAGTGGCATGCTGTATTTTGAATTTTTAAGAATTTGTTCCCACCCAACTAAAGATATCCAGTTGTAGTTAGATAGAGGACCTTGTAAGCTTTCCAAAAATTCCAACCTTGCGTGAATATAAGCTCCCTGTGAAAAGTTATGGCCGTCTGAATATCTAGGTTAGGGTCTGCTTCCTGTCAGCGCTCAGAATGTTGCGCCTCCTGAAGGTGCGCCAAGGTGTGAATTCTGTCATGTCAACATTCTGTGTCATGCGCCTCTTACCTGTGCTAATGGCACATCCATTTTCTGTGTCGACACCTTCTATCGTGTGCCTCTTACCTGTGCCAAGCGCGCATCCATTTTTGTGTCGACACCTTCTGTCGTGCGCCTCTTACCTGCGCCAAGGGCGTATCCATTTTCGTGTCGACACCTTCTGTCATGCACCTCTTACCTATGCCAAGGGTGCATCCACTTTTGTGTCGACACCTTCTATCATGTGCCTCTTACCTGTGCCAAGGGCGCATCCATTTTTGTGTCGACACCTTCTATCGTGCACCTCTTACCTGCGCTAAGGGTGCATCCATTTTCATGTCGAAACCTTCTATCATGTGCCTCTTACCTGTGCCAAGGGCGCATCCATTTTTGTGTCGAAACCTTCTGTCGTGCATCTCTTACCTGCACCAAGGGTGCATCCATTTTTGTGTTGACACCTTCTATCATGCGCCTCTTACCTGCGCCAAGGGCGCATCCATTTTCGTGTCGACACCTTCTGTCGTGTGCCTCTAACCTGTGCCAAGGGTGCATCCATTTTCACGTCGACACCTTCTGTCATGCGCCTCTTACCTACACCAAGGGCACATCCATTTTCATGTCGACACCTTCTGTCATGCACCTCTTACCTGTGCCAAGGGTACAAATTTTTCTGTGTCAGCACCTCCTGCTATGCGCCTCTAACCTACGCCAGGGCATAACTTTTTTTGTGTCAGCACCTCCTGCTGTGTGCCTTTAACCTGCACCAGGGGTGCAAATTTTTGTGTGTCAGAACCTCCTGCTATGCACCTCTAACCTGTGCCAGGGGCATAACTTTTTCTGTGTCAGCACCTCTTACTATGTGCCTCTAACCTGTGCCAGGGGCGCAACTTTTTCTATGTCAGCACCTCCTGCTGTGCGCCTCTAACATGTGCCAAGGGTGTAAATTTTTCTGTGTCAGCACCTCCTGCTGTACGCCTCTAACCTGTGCCAGGGGCGCAAATTTTTCTGTGTCAGCACCTCCTGTTGTGCATGTCTAACCTGCACCAGGGGTGTAACTTTTTCTGTGTCAGCACCTCCTGCTGTGTGCCTCTAACCTGCGCCAGGGGTGTAACTTTTTCTATGTCAGCACCTCCTGCTATGCACCTCTAACTTGCACCAGGGTGTAACTTTTTCTTGGTTTCCATATCCTTTTGCTTGTCTATATTTACCCGAGGAGGGAAAAATATACAACACAAACTCCTAAACCACTGTAAATATTTTCCTTTGAAAGAAGTAGCGTAAAGTTTGAAAAATATGTCCATCTTAATAATGTCATGAATTGCACATACATTTGTAATGTATTAGATATGATAAGTTGGAGTAGTGTGATTTTTTCATGTGAAGAATGGTATATTTTTTAATAATACCACTTGGATGGGATTTTGATCATTCAGGGAAAGTGGACTACTTTTCATGAAATTAAAAACTAGATTTGGTGGTTATTGAGCCATTCTGATGGGTTTAAGAACTCTTTTTGAATGCAAGAATGACCTACTAGGTGGAGGCGTTGAAAGAGTTTTGTTTGGTGGAGATGGTGATCTATGGACTTGTCTTCCTCTTCTTCTTATGTTTAGAGATATTTGTAGGCATTCAAATGTTCCTTCTTCTCTTTTCTTAGACCTTGTTTAAATTCTTCTCATGAACTTGAACCACCAGTACTACTGAAACCAAATTATTTTTTGAATGGATTCGGTAGATGTGTTGTTACAGAGCCTCCAAAGGCTAAAATTTTACCAAGATATACACCTAAACTTGATAAAACGAGTAATAATAATTTCAAATTCCCACTAGGTATGCTAAAACTATTGGATCTCAATTTTTCACCTTTCCTAAATCAAAAGAATCTAGGGTTTTAAGGAAAAATGGGACTTTCTCCAAGTTGTGGGACTCGAACTGAGATATACCTCCAGAGAAGGCTGACTTCCTCTACTTATTTCTACTGCTAAGCCTACTCCTAGGAATTGAAACGTAACTATCTAAGTCTACTCTCACATTCTAAGGGACTAGGGTGAGGAGGAGATTTATAAAATAGAAATGCTACACAAGAGAAGTGGATAACACCAAAATAAGGGGAAAGATACTTTAGAAAGAGAGAAAATGGGAGAAAATAAGGATGAAAATGGAAGAAATGATAGTCACACTCCAAAACAATGCCAAAACCCCTGTTTTGACGATGCACAATAGATACAGATTCTAAAAAATACACACAACATACTCACGAGTGATTAAAATCACAAGGAGATGCAATAAAATACCAACTAAGGTAGAAACGAGCCATAAAACAGGTGATTTTATTTCTTGAAGATTATGTATAGGTCATTACAATGAAGGAAGAAGGTGTAAAACATCTTAAGAACCACGATTCAAGGCATGTAACTCTTAGACCACTTGTGCAACAAAAAATGATGCCCTTGAATTCCCAAAGTATACATCATTTTAATAGAGTGCCACTTTACAATATATAGGGAAATAGGAGAAGAAGCGAAGAAAAATAGATTGAAATTCAAATTCCTCTTTTCAAAAACCAACCACTTCCATGAAATTCTATGAATAGGTATAAGCACCTCTGTAAATCCACTTCCCATGAATTTTTCCTTATTGGAAAAGAAATGGGCACACATACTGCATTAAATTATGGTGGTTGTGCCACTTGAAAGCATACCTTTTGACTACTGAAGATGCCTTCCTCTAATCTATACACCTACCAAAATTTGATAAAGGAAATCTAATTTCCATTACATAGAGGACATTAGGATTTGTCCAATGATAGAATATTTGTAAAAATTAGATCATCGGATTGAAAATTATATCCATTTTTGGTTCGGTGTGAAAAAGTATCATTTTCCTTTTATACAAGGCTTGGATTTTAAATTTCACGTGGCTTCTCACCTCTACAACTTTGTTCCAAGATCCTATGGATTTTCAAATGTGTCATGAATGTTTAACTCCTATGTTGTTTTCCCACAAATTTAGCCAATGTAGCGCAACACTTCTCAATCGTCCACAAACTCTTTTTCCTCAATCTACGGATTTTCATTGCTTTCCTTTTATCCGTGGCTTTTTATTATGTATTACGGCTCACTTAAAACCTCTGTGACATCCTCAAATAATACCGTGGCTATTTATAGACGTTGGAGGAATCTCACTATTCGATGTGGGTTTTCTTTTCCACCCACAACATACTCCAATTCTTCACAGCCCACGTTTTCAAGTCTTTGATAATTCAAGTTGTTTGATTTTTGCAAGGGTGTAAAAATGGGCAACAGTAACATGGTTGGTTATGATTCCTAGAGTTATTCGGTAGAACCATTCTATTGCTAAGTCATGTAGTGTTTCAATGAACAGCCTAAGAGATACATCTTCATGCTCCACATCAAGAACTCCATTAGAAATGTAGAAATCTACTAAATGATCATTGGGATTTTTCTTACCATCTCCATAAAACTTTGGAAAATGTTTCCTAGAACCATTGGGTAATTCATGGAGAGGGGGAGTTAATTTCAGAGGCCCAAAGTTCATGCCCCATGGGATAGGGAGTTGTTGAGCTATTTGTAATGGAAAAAGTAACTAAAGAATGACTGGTTGAATAATACCAGTGATTGGGCTATGTTGCAACTGATAGGGTACAATATGAACTCTTCTTATAGGGTAAATACTTGATATGCATGTTCGGGCTTGAAGTGAATAATTAAAATGAAATTATTCTTGGAGTCAAAATAAGTGATCAGTTCTTCCCTTAGCCAAACTTTCCCATGTAAATGGATGACTTTCTAGAATAAAGACTATTAGAAGCTATGGGGAGGGCTACAACAAACTTGTTTCTTGTAAGAAATTTCTTTACGAAAAAAGTGTGCCTAACTTAAATATGAGTATGATTTTATATTATATGCCTAACTTAAGTTCCAGGTAAGAGTAACATCAACGTGAGAAAGGATGTGCATGCATGCAAACTTCTATTTTTTTATATAACAACTAGCTAACTGTAAACACAGTGAGTAGTCCAAGTTCCTAAGTTAGATGAAAAATAACTCAGTGTTTTTTCCTCTTATATAACCACATGATAAGCACAAGTTCTTGATTTAATTTCATTCCCCAATGAAATTGTAAAAAATTTTAGGTTAAATTTTATGCTCAGTTATACATATAAATTAGGTAGTCATGGGGTATTACTTTAGTTGTACAACTCATGAAGCATAGCTAAAGAAATATGAAGCAAGTAAGTATTTGTACAATAAAGAAATAACTAAGAGAAGTGGAAAGAGAATATGAAAAATAAAAAACAAATATGTAGGAAAAACGTGCTTCACAACGGAGTAGATAATAGAGCTTTTTATGGCCACACAAAATAAATAAATACTTGGTTATTTTCACAATTATTAACAAATGAAAAGAAGTGAACTTAGATGAAATTGAAAGATAAAGAAAAGTTTACCATTATCTTTCATAGTTTGCATGGCAGAAATTTAGAAGACACAAAGTTCCAGAAATCCTTCCTTCTTCTTATTCAAGTATCAACCGTTTACAAAATGAAAACTTTGATTATTTCAACACAAATTTTGAAATATCAATGGAAAAAGTATAACAGTTGTTTGCTAAAAATTCCTAGATCGCTTGACCCATAGGCCTCTTCTTATATTTATACTATCCATGAGGAAATTACAAAATAAAAATATCCATTATACTTTCATAAGTGCCTAACTAAAAAACTACAAGGAGGTGAGCACTTTCCTCCTCAAAATCCTCATTGTATGCTACATATGAATTTGGAATGTTATATTATTTAAATTGAGAATAAATAACTTGACACTATCATTAATTAGTTTAATTTATTAACTAACTTAAATTAATAATGATTAACTGAATTACTTTAGTCATACAATAAATTATATTACTTGACTACAGTGAGAAGTAGTTGATGAAAGAGAAAATAAGAAGATTTATTCTAGCTATAATGTTTCAGTCTCATCCTAGTCCTTCTATTCAGCTACATCCTTTTTCTTCTCACGGTACTTGACATATTGATCTAGCATGAATTTGATCACATTGTCATATGCTTTTCTAAAAACATCCTTCTCTGTCTCAAACTAGAGTAATTCCTTCCCCAAGATATTGCACCATCCTCTCACCTTCCTAATAGTAGATGCAAGATCATTAACATCTTCTTAAAGCTTTGATAATTTCTCCATTGATTCACAATTGAAGGGGGTAGTGAAATTTTTCATTTTTTTCTAAAATAATTGAAGGAACTCTTCAATGT
Source organism: Taxus chinensis (assembly GCA_019776745.2). Lineage (NCBI taxonomy): Eukaryota > Viridiplantae > Streptophyta > Pinopsida > Cupressales > Taxaceae > Taxus > Taxus chinensis. The sequence continues at coordinate 71,113,459 of CM034148.1, read as the reverse complement.
CTTTTGGAGGTTTAGTAATATTATACTTTATTATATCATAGATTCCATTATTGAGCTCATCTAGAGCTTTCTCCACCTCTTCTTCTACATGTTTCATCCTTTCCATATTTTGATTAAGAATCTGATTCTGGAATGAAAGAGTAAGCACCCGTAATTTCCCCTTATTCACATACCTTTGAGGTACAATTTTCTATTCAATTAACACATTATATGGTAATGAGCCAATTTCTTGTAGAATCTAAAGATGAAGAATCTCTTCCATCCTACATTCATTATCAACTTCTTGTCTTAATATTTTTACTTTATCCCATTTATCTTGGCATTCTTTCATTTTCACAAGTATTTATTTGTAGTCCTTTCTGGATACTTTGGTGATATTAGCTATCCATTCATCCATAACTTTAGCCTTATCACCAGTTTCTTCCATTATAGTGATTACTATTGGATTTACTTGATCCTATGTCAATACTAGGTGATATGAGGACCTTGCAACTTTCAAAATGGTCTCACATAGCTTAGATGTTTGCTCCTTTAACTTGGAATTTTATATTTTTACTCATCAAGATTAAGGGAAATACTATTAATAAATTTCTGTGTATCTTGCTTGATGTCTTTAGTAGTTACTTCCTCTAAAGGCACTCTTGTCACAATCAAATCTTCTTTAGTTAATCAGATCTTATATACTGTCCTCATATTTTGGGTGATCTGATGCCATTGGATGAAGTAGTGTAGAGAGGCACACCAACTGTAACCTCTAATCTTGTAACTGCTCCATAGAATTTTTGAAAGAAACCATGTGTTGATCGGAGTTTCTTTCTTCCTATCCAAATTAGTGTATGAGAAATCAAAAAATGCAAAACAACATCGAGTATGCAAGGGATTAGTACCTTGAAGATGGTGATAGATGATACGGGTGCAACGTTGATGTCAAACTCCTTAGTGTGATATCAACAAACCTGCAACTCACATACACTAGAGAAAGATTGATTAGAGATTTTATGTAGGGGCTACCTAACAAAGAAGATCTGGGAAGTATTAACTTCCTCGATGGCTATCAACCCTCATGTGATAAGAAATAATGATAAAATACAAGATAAACAATTAACATGCAAGCTGATAAACAAAGAAACCTGATGTTGCAGGTGTGTAGATGGTGTTATTGATCTGATTCAAACACAACATGCAATAAGAACCACACTACATGAAATAACAAATCATCATCAGAGTACCATGGGGATTACAATGTCGTTATGAGGACATCATGAGGATATAAATGATAAACAAAAGGATAAGAATTCAAAACAACATTTTCCCAAATTTTCTCCCTTATTTCCTTCAGTCCGGTAGGTCTAGGTGCTTTGAAATATGGGGGAAAACCCATTTTTATAACTTAGAGGTAAGGTTATATTAGGGTTAATAAGTAACTAGGGTTTGGTAGAGTATCCCAAGTTAAGAGATATGATGTGATCATGTGGGGCCCACCGTTTGACTTATTAGATGTAGTGGGGATCATGATTTGAATGGGTAGGTGAGATAAAAGATTCCATTTGAAATTAATAAAATTGTGTCAGATGGGTATATTAATACCCATAAATTAAATAAAATGTGAGAGATTCCAAAATTTAATTATTAAATGGGTTTATATGGAGCTCATTTAATAATTAATTAAATTTGGTTGAATAAATGGATGAGGTTTATTGAAATTTAGGAAACATAAAGGTGAGAGGGGAAATTGCATGAATGCGAGATAACGGTGGGACATCATACAAAAAATTGGTGTCTACATTTTCCCCTTTTTATTGAGTGGTTTGTGATAACAAGCCAAAAGACAAAAAAAGGGTTAGATAAAATATGTGTCCGAGGATGGATGAAGACATGAGAAAAGGTAAGATGTGTCAGCCAAAAAAGGATCGAAATAATAATGAAAAAAAGTATGGTGGTGACTTCAATATCACGTTTGTAGAGGAAAATTGCGGTCTCAATGGAGACAGACGAAAATTTTCTACAGACCAGTGAGTGGGTTAAGACCAGTGCAGTATGGATGTAAACCAAGATGACCAATGGGTCAAAGGAAAAAATTAAAATATGTGTAATTGAATGTGAGAATATGTGCAAAATCCTTTGTTGGTGAGGAATCGAATGAAAAATCATGCGTCCACAAAAGGGACAAGGATGAAGATAATGATGCCCCAGCACATGGCCCGAGAAGGACAAAAGTGATTTATATGCATTGAAAAGTACAAGGATGAAAAGGTGCCCCAACATAAGACATAGATGGATGTTTAAATAAGATATCTCGAGGGAATAATCATAATTGTGCACATGATGAGAAGATAAGATAGAAAGGTGAGATAAAATGCCCTTAAAGGGTGATAAATATGATGGCAATCATGTTTCATAGGAAATATGAATAAGTGTTAGCCAATTAGAATATGTAAAGAAAAAATCAGTCCATTTTTTCGATAACTGGGATAATAAGTCAAGATAATTTTACGACAAAACAAAAGAAGATCAAATATTCATGGAAGAGAACAAGAATAGATAGGTGATGGCCGTTATGGTATCTTCCAAGAAAAAATTTCAAAGGAAGATGGGAAGAGATTCTTATAAATGGATATGATGATGTCCATGTAAGAGGACTAGTCAAGATAACAGATGTGACAGAGTTCTCAATAAGAAAAGAGGTCAATGCTATAAAGAGAAGAACAAGAATGGTAATGAAATGGATTGATGGTGGTACATAAACAGAGAAACATTAGCATCAACCGCGAATACCAAGTGTGAGGGATGTTGAGAAAGAGAAAAGGGAATAAATAGGAGGATTGGTTGATTATGAGAAGATTAAGAAAGAATGAATGTGAAGGTGACAAGGGTATGAAATAGAGGGATAGAGAAAGAGGAGGATAAAATAATGAATGAAATGGGAGGAAGGAGATAACAAAAAAGGATTATAGAGAAAGGGGGAAATGAAGAAGGACAAGCGAAGAGAAGACAAAAAAAGGATAGAGTAGAGGGTGAAACTATGAAAAAGAGAGTTATTTAAAATGAAAGATGTGAAGGAGGATGAAGCAGAGGACAGTAGAGAAGTAATGGAAAATGAAAGAGATGATAGAGTAAAGAAATTGAAGTAAATCATAGTGAGGAAATCCAAGGAAAATAATAAGGAACTGTTCGCATGGAAATGCATGTGGATGATGAGATGATAAAGGACATGGGATAATGCTAAAGAGTCAGGTTATTGACAGGAAAGTAAGGAGGAAGTGTGAGGTAACACGAGAAGGATGATGTAGAGGAAGTGAAATAAGACGAGGATCATAAAAGAGGAGAAAAATAGGCAGAAGGAAGGGAACCAAGAACGGAGATATTTGATAAAGAGTGAGAAGCATCAGGAACATAAAGAGAAGCTTGAGGGGAAGAATTACACATATTGGAAAGGAAGTGGAGCTGCATGAGATGAGGATAAGTTGATGATGACAAAATAGAGAGAGGGTGCATGATGAAGATAGTGAAGAAATTGTGAAGAAAGAATGGAATATGGAGACATGGTGAGGAAAAAGAAAGGAAGGGATAGGAGAGGCAATGCCAGCAAATGGATGTTAGGAGAAATCAACTGATAATGATAAGTAGGAAAGGATGGGACAAAAGATAAGATGAGGTAGAAAGTAAACAAAGAATGGGAGGGGGAACGCCAATGAAGGGACATTAGGAGAAGTCCCCTGATAATTATCAGAGGACATAGAGGAAGGAATAAAGATAGAATGGAGGGGTTCAAATAAAAATATTCAGGATGTACAAAATGGGGAAGAGTGATTTTTAGGAGAAGTCCACCGATAATTATTAGTATGGAAATAGAAGATGATGACAAATGAATGTTAGGTAATCATCAATGATAATGATGGGTAAGTATGGAGGTAAATATGTGGGAGAACTTTAGAAGATGGAGTGGAAAGAGTAAAGAAAGGAGGGATAACAATGTGTAGGAAGATTAAGGTAAGGAGAGTATGTAGTGGATGAGAATGAATGAGAGAAAAATTAAGAAACAAGACACGAAATGAATGGAGAAGCAATGTTTAAGTAAGATTACCCAGCGACAGATGATGGAGATGATCAAGGAGCAAGTAGGAAATGGTGTTTGTGAGAATAGAGGAGGAGGTGAGAGGATGTAATGATGGATAATGATGAGAAAATGAAAATAGAGAGAATGTGGGGTAGTAGGTGAGTATAGGATGATGGCTCATACTTAAGAGGGACTCTTAAGTAAGATCACAAAACCAGAAGTGATGATATGGAAGGAGAAAGACAACATTGTATTGGATACAGGTGTGGAAGGGTTGGTTCTAGTGGACAAGTACTATGAGAGTAAAGAGAAAAAATATGAGGAAGATATGATGGGAGGTGGAAGGGTCAGATGGAAAACCATTCTTAAGAGGAACCTTTAAGTAATATTTCCCTACGACATGAATGGTTAATTAGGATCGCCAAGTTGAAGAATATATTTACAAACACATTTATGGATATTATGGATAGATATAGAATTCACAGTGTGAAATTTGATGTGATTTTATAAAATATGATATGGATGAGATGAAAAGAACATAGTTGTAGCAAGGGTGTACAACGAAACTATGTTTCTAACTAGATTAGAGATAAACAAGAAAGGTTTCCACTAAAGGCATTGCACTTGCAACCAATAGCAGGTGTTAATACATAACCAATGATAATTAGTTATACCAAAAGGCTGTAAGGGAAATATGGATGAAAGATGCTCGTAATCCTAATGTTGAGATGACAAAGGGATTGAGATGTAAATTATATGCAAGAAGAGGGATCTCCAAAGGTGGTGAACTCCTTAATTCTATGCCCTAGCTCTGGGAAAGAGAAAGAACAATAGAAGAAAGTTGATCAATGCAGGAAGATTTTAGAAAATGTTGATAAAATGAAGGCTAATCAATGGGATAAACCTTCCAGATGTCATAATAATAGAGAACCCATCCTTTGAGGGTATGGTCTAATTTATACATAATATGGATGGCAAGAATAATGATGATAGCCATCCTTCAAGGGATTGGTCTATTCCCTTTGATTTTGATTTGTATTCTTTTCTTTCTTTTTTTTTGCATGAACAACTTTCCTTCGAGGGATCAGTCTATTTTTGATGACTTTTACCTTGCATTTTGTATACATGAATTTGAGCTTCACATGGGGGAGAGATGGGAATAGCTAAGTAAACCACTTACGAGGGGATAAGAAATGTACAAGAGACACCCCTTGACCCTTTGACCCTTTGCATGGTTGCAATAGGAGAATGAGAAGGTGATGGATGTAATGGTTATGGGTTCACATCAAAATAGTGAAGGTAGACCACATAATTCAGATCATTACAATGACAAATGGAAGGGGATAAGGAGGAAGGAATGATCTAGGATGTAACTAAGCACTCATTGGTAGACATGCTAATAGTAGATTGGTCACAAGTACAATGCATTAAGAGGTTTTATCTCTGGTTTACCACCACAAGAGGGAAGACAATGAATTTTCACTAAGATGAGGTGATAGACAAGCAGGAAATAAAACTATGTCCTAAAGGAAACAAACATATGACCACAATGGTGGATTTTGATGAAAATAAATGGTGCCCCAAGAGATACATAAACATAGAAGGACAATCATGGCCTCAAAGGAGGACTTTATGAAATAAATGGTGTCCCAAAAGAGGCACAAATATATCCACAATGGTGGACTTGATCAAATAGATGGTGCCCCAAAAAGAGACACAAATATGGCCGCAATGGTGGACTTCTAGAAAAAGGTCCCTCAATGGAGAGACAAACATGGCCTCAACAAAGGACTGATTAAAAAAATATGGTGCCCCAAAAGAGGCATGAATATGGCCAAAATGGTGGAATTAAAATGAGTGAGGATTTGGGTAGAAATAGTTCAAATTAGATGAATGTGAAGGAGGTAGACAAAACAATTTCAAAGAGTGAAGTACCCTAGTGACAAGGGAGTTGTACAGATGAGATGCTCAAGGGTGAGGGGAGGTTATTCCCCCAATAAGTTAAATGTGAAGGATTTAAAGGATGTCGAAAGAGTTTTGATGAGATTGTTTTAGATTTGGATGTGGTAAATGATCAAAGACCACAAGTGGGCTTAGTAAGATAAGTGATATTGATGAAAAATGGAGGACCTTCCTTAGGAGAAATATCATGTGCAAGAGGGATATTAAGGGATGATGTGGATGGAGGAATCATGGGAGACCCAACAAATGGGATATGAATTGGATTCAATGTAGATGGAGAAGGAACTTTCCATTGAATTAGGAAATTGTCTTTCTCAATAATATTTTGAACAATTGTCTGACATGCCTTATAATGTTTGATTTCATGGCTCGAGGTACGATGGTAAGTGAAACTGCAATTAAGATTAAACCATGATGGCTTGGGACCACAGGGATTAAAGGCTTTAATGCGATGAAGTGTGATGGTAGATGTTCGAGTTAAATGTCAAAAGATTTGTGTAAGACCCCATTGAAGTGACATGGGGAAGGTAACTCTTGTGGGTTTTGATAGGATATCTCAGCTTGGAGTTAGGAGCAAAAGTGGATGTAGATTGGATAGGTGAATTTCATGTTTTGGAGGATAAATCAAATTTGGTTGAAGGATTGTATTTTTTGGATGTGGATTGATTGTTGCAAGATGTCATAGATGGATATACTGATCCTAACATAGATGTTGTGGCATTGGATTATTGAGAAGAGGGAAAACCTAAATGTTTTTGAGGATGCACAGGGGACTGTTGGGGATGTTTTCCCTGAGCCTTAGACTTCAATCAAGAATATTTACCTCTAGTAGGGATGATAATAATTTAAAATACTGAATCTGATAGTGGTGGTGTGGTTATTAATGGAGAAAATTTCCTAAAAAAAGATGAGGATGTTAGTGGAGAGATAGGTGTTTGTATGATGTGATTAATAATATCTATGTGAGATGTGGATTGTTTTGGTTTTGATGAGCAAAGAGTTGATTTTGTAGAAGGAGAAGATAAATCATCTTTATTTGATTTAGGTGGATATGTCGGTTCATTAGATGATCCAAAGGGTATCTTTGATAGGGTTATAGATTGAGAGGATTTGGTTGGTGTGACAAACAAATTAGGCAAAGAGTATTGGGGTAGACTAGGTGATGCGGCCACGGGAAAATATATAAGTAAAGATGTCAAGGTAGGGATAGGTGTATTTTTTAGTATGATAGATATAGGGGTCGTTGGCATAGATAATGATGTAGGCATTTTTGGAAGATTTGGAGATGTGGGTGGTGTGATAACCAATGGAGTAGACATTATGGGTATGGGTAACGCAGAAAATGCAGGAGAAATTTCAGATGTAGAAGTAGATGGGACTGGTTGTTTCATAACTATTTTGAGGGGTAAGAATGATACATTTGCTAATGGGGTTGATGTCAAAGGTGTGGTTGCAAGGGTGTATGTAGCAGAACTAAGTTTAGTTGGGATGGTTGTGAGTAATGTAGGTGTAGTAATATTTGCGTTTGATGTAGATGTGGTTGAAGGAATAGATGTGAGAATTGTAGGGGTATGTGTGGATATCATTGGCACGTGTTTTGAGTTTGTGAGCCAATGTGAAAGCTTCATAAAAGGTTTGAAATGATTGGATCTACAAAGTAGATGATGTATGTTTTACACACAAACGTGAGAATAATTTATTGAGTTCATTATGTGGGATAGTGAAGGATAGTTGGTTTATAACACCATGCCATCATGTGATGAATTCAATGATGGGATCATCTTCAAAATGTTGAATGGTATATAGATCATCAATAGTGGTTTTTCATGTGATATTAATAGAAAAGTGTTCTAAGAACAACTGTGCAAGTTGAGTGGAAGAGAATAAGGAATTTTGTGGGATATTGTTGTACCAGTCCAACTTAGAACTACAGAAAGACATGGGGAAAGTGTGAAGAAGTAGATCATAATCATGTGCAATAAGACAACATGCATGTTTAAATGTGAGGAGATGTTGTTGGGGATCTTCCTTGTTGAACTTATTAAATGTAGGAAGTTTCGAATGAGGAGGGTAGGGTTTGATTAGAACCGATGGATGAATCAGTTCATTACAGATTTGTTCATATATTAAGGTGTTCTTGGGTGCTACAGTAAGGGTTTGTAAACTAGCTAACTGATTCATTAAGGCATGAATTGAATAACTTGAGGTGTTGTAAGGTTGAGATTGGATTGGTTTTGTGGTTTGAAACATAGTGTGATAAGGAGAATGATGCGTTTGTGAATGTATGGGTGTTCGGTGAAACATCTAATAAGGTGGTTGATAATTTTTTGGATAGGATGTTTGTGGAATGGTTTGATAAGACATTTGATTAGTTTGCGGATATGTAGGTGTGTGAGGAATTGTTTGGTAAGGATTAACATGTGTCATGGGTTGAGATTGTTGCATAGGCTTACTTTGGACATTAAGGACATGATGTGTTTGTTGAGATAGGGTAGGTTGTTGTGGTAAATGGTAAGTGGGATATGTGTGTTAAGAGTTTGAGATAGTTGGAGCATATGATAAGAAGGAATGTAAGTGTGAAGAGGTTGAGATGGCTAGACAAGAATACTAATGGAATTGTCAGGATGGGATGTGGGTGGGATGCGATCCACCAATTTAGGAGGTTAGGAGGATTGACAGATTGTAGGAGATTTTTTGAGTAAGAATTCATATATCTAATTAGGAGGAGGCCCAAGTGTCTCTAGAGGAGTGGGAGATGGTGGTGGGATCAGTTTAGGAAGACTATCTTGATGAGGGATATAAGGGTTGGTGTCAAGGTGGGGATGATTTTGGATGACATGGTTCTCATGAGGTGAGACCATGGAGAATGGAGGTTGGGTGACTGACAACATTGTTTTGAGTTTAGTATCTTATTGGGGGAGATCATCAGAAGAAGTAATATCATTGGATAAAAAATATTGTTGTTTTGTCTCGATTTGAGAAAGAGTGACAATAGGTGTGAAATAGAGAGAAAAAAATTATGTATTGTGTTGACAAAAAAATCAAGCAGTATATTTTTTGTCATCGTAATTAATTTCGAGATGTAAAAAAAAGGTAAAACGGATAATGAAGGTGCCTAAAGAATTCTAAGGCTGGTTTAAGATAGTTTTGGCTTGGGAGATGTCTTAGATGAGTGCATATTGGGTGTTCATGTTCCAATCAGCTAACTAAGTGAGAGAAATGTTTCGATGTGTTAATTTTGTTCATGAAGTTTTAGGTAGTGTGTAATAAGTGAAATGCATAGAGTTAAACCCCTTACTTAGGCTATGTGATCAGGTAGGATGAAAAATCTTCATTTTAGACCAAAATGAAATGTGAAATTCGATGCAGATAGTCACTTAGAAAATGGAAAGTTTAGTGCAAGTTAGAGAAAATAGAGAAAAAATGAGAAAAACCTGGAGAACGCTTTTCCTTGTTTGATTCCACGTGTTTAGGGGAATTAATTAGGGACCTAGAATGACCAGTGACCTTAAAAGTGCACCGTTCATGACTAGGAGGATTTGGATAATTCTTTTCTTGTTTATTTGATTGCATGTGATAATGACGTACTTGGAACCACCAGTCAATGACCTAAAATGCCTGGGTACCCTAAAATGGCACCGTCTATATTTGCATATAAGGTTGGTAAATGTGTTTTGTGTGATGTGTTTGATTTCAATATTGGTCTTTGACAATGTTATGTTGTTTGCAAGTTGGTGGAGTGTACCCCGTGGATTTCGTAGATTGCACCTACAAAAGAAAACAAATGTAAGTAGTTGATGTGACTATAATTGTCAAAAAAATGTTATTTACAAAAAGTACCTTCATAGGAAATAAATATAAAAATAAAAATAATGAATCTAATGGATTAATAAAAAATTATAATGGAACTAACTATAAACTAATTATAACCTATGAAATATAATGAGATAAGCTATTAAATAAAATTATGAAATCATATGATACAAATTAGTAAGGATGAAATTATTAAATGAACTACGTCTTAATAAGAAAACCTATAAATTACAAAAATATTGATGTGTGCATTTTTTTGTTTCATTTATTTATATGCATTAAAAATAATAATAACCATATAAAATGAGTGAACATGAATTTTTAAGAGGTGATGATGAAAAGTAGATGGGGAAAGTGGATTTCTAGAACAGGAGTGTGGGCTTTGAGTTGACTTTGAAAGGAAAAGACAAAAGGTGATTAAGAAATATAGACTTTGGCAACAAAAATGTAGAATACTTTAGGAAAGATGACAAATGAACAAATAAAAATAAAAATAAAATAAAATTTGGACGCATCAATCAGGAATCTTATATCTGGATATTCACTTTCTCCACATGGAGAGTTGTGACTATCATACATGGTCAATAGAGGTGGTCTACCAATGTAGGAGACATGGTTAGTGGATAACATTGGAGATGGTCGGGGTGATCTCAGTGGAGTAATTGTTAGGGGATCGAGGTCATAGGGACGTATATGGTTGCATGCGGCTGAGTGAGAGATAAGGTGATTGTGTTCATTGACAAGATTGTGGGAGAAGATGTTGTGGTCTTTAAAATTACCTCAAAGAATGGTTGAAACAACACATGTAACTCCATGGCAAAGAAACATTCCAAGCAAATTGATCTTAATTGCTTCAAACACAATTTTAAGGTTTAGAAAGGTGGTGCCAAATTAAGAACCGGATCCTCTAAATTATAGTCCTCAAAAGGAAAACCAATACTATCACAGGTTCCTTGAAAGTATTATGCAACTGGATGTGGCATATGCTGTTATAACTGTGGCCTCTTGGACCATTGAAGTGGTATATTGTGACATTTGTGCAACTTTCCTTGAATGCGAGGTTAAAAATCCACCCTTTCTTCTTGAATCCTGTCAACAGTGAGACAGTCAAGAATTCAAGTAATATTGCACGTCTCTTTAGAAAATGTTCTAGATACTGTTCCTCGTGATGTGAAACACAAAGCAGAGGAAGCCTTTACACAAATTTTAAGGGATGAAAATGTTGTTTTGAATATGAGCAATGGTGATGCCATAAACAGAAATGGGTTCTGTAATATCCGATTAGTTTTTCATTCCTTCGGTGTGAGAGATTGAAGTTTATATAGGGGAATGATTGAGGTGTTGGGGATGCAACTCAGGGAAAGACTGTGGCTTGGCAAAGGGGAAAATTTAGTAAGTGTTGGGAAGGATGGTGTTGGGAAGGATGACGAGAAGGGAAGCTAAGTGGAGTGAGTCAAATGAATGGAGGGAGATGACGTGTGGGTAAAAGGAAGGATCTATGTCGGAAGGAAGAGAGATGGGTGGAGAGTTGGAAATGGGAGTTGGTCAAGTGGAGTAGCGGGGAGTGTTGACAGATGGCTGAGGAGTTGAGAGAGATGGGTGTGGTGAAGCGGTGAGTCGGCGGGTGGATAGGTAGGTGGATTAGTGGAGAGAAGGGAAGTATGGATTTGGTATGTGGGGATTTGGGTGAGGATGAGATGTGGAAGGGGAAAGGATCTTGAGTAGAGGAGGATGGAGAACAACACGGGGTAGGGTGCAAGAGTGGAGGAATGTGGAGGATGAGCCTAGTGGTGTGTAAACCTATATGAGGTATGGAGGACTCGGTGGCTTTTGGAGAGAAGGGAGGCAGGGTTGAGAGCTATGTGAGGATGGGGTGAGGTTTTGGTAGAGGGTAGCTATGTATAGTTAGAGGGAAGCATCTCAGTGTAGGGAAAAAAGGAGATGGGGAGATGGGTAAGGATAGATGGGGGGTGGCATAGGATGGTGACAATTATTATTAATTATTTTTTTATTGTTTGTTTTTTTTGTACTTTTGTCTTATAACGAAGGTTGGTATTATTATATAAAATAAAACAAATGTGAAGATCGTATATTAATGATTATCCAAAGAAATCCAACAACAATATCATAAGCTTGACAGATGGAAATGAACTACAAAATTAATCAATATTACACTAGATATAAATTTTTATCCTCGAAATACTAATCTTTTAATGATGAATATAACACTAAGATTTATATTTATTGCAAAACCAAGTTCAAAAACAAATGTGAAGTCATAAGGTCAATTTTTGGATTCATTTCCCATGCAGGTAAATAGAAAATAAAGAGCACGTACCTCCGAGGTGACTTAAACGATATATTGTGCTAAATCGAGATCAACAAATATTAGGACCATGCAAAAAAGAAAGCTAGAAAATATGAGTAAAATAACAAACAAAATGACTAGATCTAGGATCTGGTCCAACCGAGCATGCCAAATGTTGATTAGATTTTCTTGCTTCCTATCTAGATTAGTGTAGAAGAAATAAACAAACAAAAAAAAATGTCAAGTATGTAAGGGATTAGTACCTAAGAGATGATCATAAATGATATGGGCACAAATTTTATGTCAAAATCCTCGATGTGATCCCAACAAACCTGTGACTCACATACACTAGAAAAAGATTTATTAGATATTTTATGCAGGGGCTACCTGACAAAGCAGATTCGGGAAGTGTTATCTTCCTCGGTGGATGTAAACCCCCATGTGATAAGAAATAATGATAAAATACAAGATAAAAAAATAACATGTAAGATTATAAACAAAGGAACCTGACACTGTGGGTGTGTAGATGGTGCTGTTGATCTAATTCAAACACAATGTGTAAAGAAAACCAAGCTACGTGAAATAATGAATCATGGGTAAAGTATGATGTGGATTATAATGTCGTTACGAGGACATCATGAGGATATAAATGATAAACAAAAGGCTAAGAATTCAAAACAACATTTTCCCAAATTTTCTCCCTTATTTCCTCTGGTCTGGTTAGTCCAAGTCCTTTAAAATATGGGGGAAAAACCATATTTATAGCTTGGAGGTGAGGTTATATTAGGGTTAATAAGTAATTGGGGTTGGGTAAAGTAACCCAAGTTAAGAGATATGATGTGATCATGTGGGCCCCACGGTTTGAATTATTAGATGTAGTGGGGAGCATGATTTGAATGGGTAGGTGAGATAAAATATTCCATTTGAAATTAAGAAAAGGGTGTTAGATGGGTAAATTAATACCCATAAATTAAATAAAATGTGAGAGATGCCAAAAATCAATTATTAAATGGGTTTATATGGATCCCATTTAATAATTAATTAAATTTGGTTGAATAGATGGATGAGGTTTATTGAAATTTAGGAAAAATAAAGGTGAGAGGGGAAATTGCATAAACGCGAGATGATAGTGGGACGTTATACCAAAAATTGGTGTCTACACCATGTCCTGAAGAGGTCATTACGTATGGATTTCGTAGACTCGTCTAAACTCACTCATTGTATGCAAATCCTCAATGCTAAGGGTGGAAAGGGAATTGCAATGAACTAGTGTAAATACGATGTGTCAGTATAAACCTTCAATTATACCCCCCTCTTTGGATGCGCATGCAATGTTGTTGAAGGGAGAATGCAACCCCAAAAGAGGACCAACCACACTCTGATCTGTAGAGCTCTTCCCTGTCAAGGAAAGGGAACACACTTTATAGATACCAAGGCACGCAAAAAAGGGGATAGCTAGCCATAATAAGTATTAGTCTGAAAACACATGCAAGAAAGAAGACAAGTGTAAAATACATAGACAATGTAGAGAATACCAAGCATAGTAGTGTAAACACACATGAAAACAAGTAGCTACACAAAGTGGGTTACAAACATGGGACACCACTCACAATGTCGCAAGACACATAAGGCCCTCATGACCACAAACAATAGACAAGTATGCACACAAGTAAAGGGAAAAGCCTGCATACAATGGAAAACAAATCAAACAGGTAGAAACAAATAATTTTTACACATAGAACACTCGTTAGCACGTTAGGGTGATATCCAATATATCAAATCATATACGAACAAGTAGTATAAGATGTTAAGTACAAAGTGAAGCAAGAGAACTTGGATAATTTGAATGTGGATGCCACTACCAATCAATATAAGAAGGGTAGAAGGTAAGAATCCATGCCGCATGGAGAGTCCTATACCTACGATCACACTAAGGAAAGATGTGAATGCGTATGTGTGTATGATAATGACATATAAGAAAAAATATAACATGTGCAGTCAAGTGATCATGTAAAACACTAGAAAACAAGAGTAAATGCCCCCAATAAAATATGATATGCATTGGATGGATGGAATGGAATGCATGATAGAATGATGTTGACCTAAGATAACCCTATAAATAGAATGTTATAAGACCATAATGAGCATCTGAGTGTCACATAATACTATCAATCCATCTAGAGTTACATCCATTGCATCACTTGTATCCACATAGTTCCATGCATTAATGCTAGGAGATCTGTATCAACAAACACATAATAGGGGGAGGGATTATTGTCTATTCCATGTACACATGTTATTACATTTTCTATAGTTATGATTGCTCACAACTTCACAAAGTGCAAATAGAACAAGAGCACCTAGGGCACGACATACAGACACATACCAGAACTACTTCTGGGTCTAAAATGTAGTGCAACACTTAGTGATAAAACCACTAGTTTGGAAGATGAGGTCAGTCCGACCCATTCATTCTACATATATTATTTTTCTTAGGGTTTGATACTTATTTCTTTCTTTCAGGTTTTCATTTCATTATTCAACACATTCGGCGTAGCTCAACGAATCCAGTGTGATAAATAGGTAGTATTTCAAGATACCTCACGACCCTATAAGATTCAGTATATGAGCATTTATATAGATCAGGATGCCTAATCTCTAGATCATCGTGCCTCATGGTGACCTAGTACCTTCCCATGCACCTCAATCACTCATATTCTCAGGATCTAGCCTTCACATGACTTTAGAGTGGTCGGTCTTACTTCTAGATTTTATTATCAGACCTGCAACAACTTGTGACAGTCTCCTCTAATCAGCTAAGTAATTTCTCCTTCTTTACTTGCATATTTATGGTTTCATTCCACTTAGTATAATTGATTATAATTGTTCCATACTCTTTTTAGTTCATATTTTATAGCATTTTAGTCCTCCTATTTAGATTAACTAGTGGCTATACTTCTCATAGTTTAGTTCAATTTTAGTTACTCATTTTGGTTAACCTGAATTTTTTCACGCTTAGTATCCTTATTCTACTAAAATCATGGGTCAAGCTTGTTTATCTAATTTACTTAAGAGATATCTCACTTGTCAGGATATTTTCCAACAATCATTAGACACCAAGTATTTTGATGATAATACGCCACCACACAAATTAATTGTTATGATTCATTGTTTCTTTGTCGAACCTGATCTTGATGATCCTCCATATAACCAACCCATCTTAGAATCGATTCAAGCATTACATGAAATTTTTTTTGTCACAAAATCCATAATCACATCTCTTAGATCTGAAGGTCAACAGTCTAAGGATAATTCTTAATTGCATACATCCTCTATAAAATATATGGAATCAATAATCACATCTCTTAGATATGAGATCCAACAAATTAAATATGCTTCTCAATCACATACATCATCTATAAAATCTATTAAATCCACCATTGCATCCCTTAGATCTGAAATTCAACATCTTAAGGATGCTTCACAATCGCTTGTTTGTTTTCCTTCGCCATCTCCTATTTAATATATGTCCACTACATGTCATTTAGTTGAACCTCAAGACATCCAATCTCCCAAACATCTCATATTTGAGCATACTACTAAGCCACATGAAATTCTTATAGAGCTTCTTAAGTGTCTCTTGATCACTCTACCACATATTCAACAATATTCTCCTTATCGATTAGAAAAATACCCAAGTCATCCTTATTGTTATTATCATCGAATCAATGGACATAGTGACAATGATTGCCATACTTTGCATAAAATAATCAATAGTATTAAGTGGAAGTCCATATTTCATTTTCTCCTCAACTCTTTAATGAAAATAATCAATCACATTGGGCTCCTGAATTTAACTCACATATATCTAATGAGCATTAGGTTAATGTTACTCAAGCCACTCCTAAGAAGAAATATATAATAATTAGTTCCCCATGCTATGTGACTATTAGTGAACTTCCTTCTAATCTGTCTAAGGTAGTTCTCCATGATTCTGTTATTCATTAGAAACATATAAAAGAAGATCTATATCCTATGGATGCTCAGTTATATGCTCTTGAAGATCATGAAGATGGATGTCAGTGAAGGGACCATAAGATTTAGCCATTATAAATAGCAAGGTTGGGTTTGAAAGAATGGGTTCACCAAATGATTTAACAAAATTAAGCAGATATGTTAAACCATAGGTAGGCTATTTAAGAGTCACAACGATAAATAAAGAAATAAATTACAAGAAGTGACAAAAGAAATAAGTAAGATAAATAAAACCCTAAGTACAATGGAGATATAAAATACTTAGTTGATTTCACAATAAATCCTAAACTGTGCGAAGGTGGAGAACTAGTAAAACTAGAACATAGGAGGTCATAACCAAACACAGGTAAAACCATGCGTATACTAGTGCACAATGGTAGGTTAGAACAAGGTGCTCTACCCTCATTGACTGAGAGCACTCATGGGTGCTAGGGGTCCCTGTCTGATGAGCCATTGAGTGGTATGCAGATGCATCAGAAACATCGTTTTATCTTTGCATGGTTACTCCAGTTACATACAATTCTTTGATGTCATATCACACATCTAGTGATACTCCTTATGCACTGATAACCTACAATAAAGTCCATCATGTACTTGAAAAACCCAAAAATACATCAAATCCCAAATAGAAAAAGATGTAAATAGGGATTTTGACTGACCTTGATAGTCTCCTGACTGAGTGAACTTATAATCTGATCATTACACTACATTTTAGACTTCTCATGTAGCTTTAATGTCATAGTCTGTAGACATTACTCCTCCCACATATGTAGTATCTTGTGTGTGATACACGATGATGCACTCTAGAAATAGCTTTGATGTCAGACTTTACTGTAAATGAGATGTTTTCCATGGAAAAATGAACTTCCCACTCCTATGCACCATAGTTTGTACTACATCTTCCATTACACCCTACGTGGGGCCTAGCAGCATACACCCTACAGGGATTGGGATGCTTATACTAGTCCTGATAGAATGTGTGGTATGAGTCGTTTATAGCTAGGGGCATGTATAAAAAACTCTCTAGGACCACAGATTTGGTCATACCATACAGTATACCACAGACAACAGGGGGTGGCATCATTTCCCCACTACTTTTGGTCATGCCTTTAACCAGGGTGAGAGGACCCGACATTCTACATCTGAATGCTAGGTTACAGGGGAGATGGATCTAACTTTATTCCTCAATTTCTATCAGAATGATAGATCAATCTCGTATCTACAGGCTATGGCCGCATAGATACAAAACTTATACATTTCCTACAAGTTGTCACATTGAAGTGATGTCATATAGCACATTCTTTTACCAGACACATGTCTACAATAGATAGACTAGAGTTCCATTACATATGGGTGCTATTTTTTTGTTGAAGGATAACTAGATATTAAATTTTCCCTATCTACTGGGACTATTATATAAATTTCAAAAAAAACGTACTTAGATAAAGACATGTATTATGATATGGGACTAAAAAGATGTTATACTTTGTTGTCTTCCATGTGTTTTCATCACAACCCTATGACACATTTTGGTAACACTGCTTTCAACACTCGACATAGACGGAGGGTATGTCATCCTGGAAAAGAAATAACAATCCATCAAATAGTCATAGTTTTAATTTAAAAGAGGATTTACATTCATTTATACTCAATAAGTGAAAAGGTTCAACACAATCTCTAAAATACATAGAACAAAGGTTTATACAATTATTCTAATGAAGTATTTATTTCTTATGATCTCATACTCTTAAGATTCATTCAAAATCTTATGAAAATACATCAACCATGTTGGAATTTGACTCATTCTTTACAAATATACGATGTTAGAATTTGAGGACTTACATATTACATAATGATTTAATCAACTTAAATATTTAAATAAAGATTACATCATAACATAAGTAAATAAAGAAATACTTACAAGAAATAAATAACATAGGTGACACAATATTTACAGTGGAAAAACCCAGTAGGGTAAAAACCACTTTGAAAATAACCTTTTACTTCAGAGAACTTATTTTACATCCAGTAATATCACCTCCTCCTTTGAAACCCTATTTACCAAGGGTAAAACCAAATAACTTGATTTACACACTTTTGATATATTTCCTGAATATATCAAATGAGGACCTAAAGTCCTTTTTATATAAGGTGATCAGGTATGTCTCCTGACCCACCTTTTCAACCTAAAATGGTTGACACATACACCTAGGTTTATAATATTTAATATTATAAATATAGGCATTTCATGATATTAAATATTTAACATAAATGTATAGTGACCTAGGTTAGCCATATTTAAAAATAGAAGCCTATTACAACCAAGGGCATATTATTAAATATTAACCTATATATTAGTGATGGACCCATATACATTAAGGTTTGGCCAGACCACTTAATAATTATGTTCCAACACTCCCCCTTAATGTTAAGTGGGATAACATAACATATGTTAATAGATTACTTGCCCGTGGTATACTAAAGGATTTACAATCCTTAAACCATAAAGGTTTTAGGCTAGCACATTAGTTGAAGGAATTATAGCACCTCCATCATACTCAAATTATCTTTTGGTACAAAAGGATTTGGAATCCCAAAGATCATCCCATAATCAGTGGCTAAGTATGATTTATGAGTTTTACATGTTATCACAGGTTCTCATAAAAGGTTATTGAACCCAAGCATATAGAAGTCTTTTACAACTAAGGACCTCCTTAACGATATGCTTGTACTTGATGTTTAATAATAAACTCAATAGCACTAAAGATTTTATTGAAGACTACCTTTAAGATCTTTCTAAAAAAGAAGCTGATGAGGTATACATCCGAAGGTATTTTTACACTTGCCTGAAGGTATTTTTACACTTGCCCAAAGGTATTTTACATATGTCTGAAAGTATTTTTACAAAAACCAAGTTCCATTAGGAGGTGAAATTTTCATGCACACTCCCCCTCAATGATAACTCCAACAATCCAATATTTTTACAAAAGTGATTTTTTTTTTCGTATTCAGGGACTTTGTAAAGATGTCAGCAACCTGTTCTTCAGTCAACATGAACTTCAGATTTATCTCATCACTTTACACCTTCTCACAGGTGAAGTGTATATGTATCTCAATGTTATTCATCCTTTGATGTTGAATTGGATTATTAATCAAGAGTAATATAACTCTGACCACCATATAGAAGATAAATACTTCCTTTAGCTTACATGTGTATCTCTACCAATAGCCATTGTAGCCACATGACTTCTTTACTTCTTCCATTGTACTTCTCTACCTCAGTAGAAGAAATGGAGACTGTTGATCATATTTGTTGTTCCAAGTAATAGTTCCTACACCAAAAAATTGAACACATATCCAGTATATTTTATAACACAACATTGGTATTGTTAGAATCAAAAAATCTATATAAGATAGTATTTTCATTCTTATTATAATGCAACCCATAATTGATTGTTCCTTTCAAATATCTAAAAATTATTTTTTGCAAGATTCCAATGATCTCTAAAAACGTTTCCTACATAAACCTTGAAGTAATTACTACTATATAGGAAATATATGATCTAGTTATAGTTAGATAAATCAAACTATCAACTAATAACATATATAAAATAAGATCAAACTTTTTCATATGCAGATTTAAGATCAATATTTATTCCAACTTCCATTGAAGTAGAAAATGGTTTACAATAAAACATAAGAAACTTTTTCAATACAATGGTTGCATAATGTGTTTTGAAAAATAACAATAAATGAAATACAGTCATACAAATAACATGATGTGAGAGACCTAACTCATTCATTTCAAAGTACTACTTCAATTTCTCTTTAATCCTATGAATTAAATCATAATTGTCACCAAACATAAGCAAATAATCAACATATATACATATAATGATAATATGTGAGCCTCATTGCTTAATGAATATATCATTGTTAGAAGAACAATTAACAAAACCTAACAACTTAAATAAGGAAACAATTTTTACATACAAAGCTCTAAGAGCTTGTTTTAAACCATACAAGGATTTCTCAACTTACAATCATAGTTTTCTTTATCAGTTTCTTCAAATCCTTTAGGTTGAAACATGTAATGTTCTTCTTTTAAATAGTAATTAAAAAAAATATTTTTCTTATCCATAGGTGTATTTCCCACCCAAATTAAGGGGTAATTGCAAATAAGGCCCTAATAATACTCATTTTAGCTACAGAAAATGTCTCAACATAATCAATACTAATTTTCTGAGTGAAACCTCTAGCAACAAGTCTAGCTTTATGTTTGTTAATACTACTATCAACATTATATTTCACTTTGTATATCCACCTATACCCTATAATACTTCACGGATCATGTTCATACAAGGTAATTAATGTATGGTACATATGATGGCTACTGGTCATTTTCTTAAGGTTAATAGGATTTGAACTTTCTAACATAGATTGAGCTCACTTTAATTTCTTATCTAGGAAGATAAGAGTTTCAGAAACATCTATAGCATCAAAACATCATCATGACCATTTACTAAATTAGAATAAAAATCATCATTTAGAAGCATTTAATGAAGTAACTTCAAGAGAAGAAGGCAACACATGTAAACTTTTCACTAGATTATATCTAGACATTTCATATAAGCTTCGATAATTAACATGTCCTAACCTTTCATGTCATAGTTTTTAATTATTCAAACTTTGAGATATAAAACAAGATGTAGAAAAGAAATCATCAAAAATATACAGACCATTTCTTTGAATTCTTTCATCTAGTATACTCTCATTATTATCCTTGATATACCAAATATCATCTATGCATGGATTCTAGTTGTGCCATACATCTTTCGGATGTTCGATATTACCAATGTGTAGAAGATACTCATTATTCACGTTGCGTAGAATCATAGAAAGAGCCTCCTACATTTTTTGTAAGAATGTATTCATGTTATCTACAGTTGCTTGACAACTAGTGAGAGCAACCTCGAATCCATAAATAATTGTCTAGAGTTTTTTCACCATAAATTTTACTTTGACCCAAATGTTGTAGTTGGTTTCATTCAGGATTTTGGTTTTGTTAAGACAAAAATAATTGGATGCCATTGTTTTCCTAAACTTGTAAAATACACCCCATTATAATATACAATATACCATAGATTTAGATACATATTTATCAATAATAAAAAACAACACTTTTAATAGAATCATATCTAAATTTTATAGATCTAAAGAAACTATTTGATAATAACTAATTATGTCATTACAATGCATATTAATTAATCTCCCATGATCAAAATAATAACCTGCAATATAAAGGGCTTTGCATTATACCCCAGATCTATATAAAAAATATTTCCGACCATATAGAAGTGAAGAAGAGACCCCTAAGAATGCATAACAACTTCAAATTTCTGAAAAAATTAATGTAGACAATAATCCGGCCAGCTTAAATTTGACATCTAAATGACTTTCATAATAGCTTATTTTTTGGTCTGTCATGATGGTCATTTGACCGTTAATTTTAACAAAATTAAAGTTTCCTAGAACCTACGAGCTTAAATTTGACGTCTAAATGACCATCATATTGTCTTATGTTTGGTCTATTGAGACGGTCTTTTGACCATCAAATTTAATAAATCCAAAACTTGTTGTGTATTTCTAGAATGTGAAATTCTAGAATTTCTTCTTCTATATAATATTAGGGAGGTTATATTTTAACACATTATAATAACCTATTATAATTTATAATGTAAAAATATATACACTTTTAAAAATATATATATATATATAGTTTATAGAATTTAAATAAAAAACAACATAGTTCATAAAAATTCTAAACTATAGTATATTTTTTCTAAAAAAAATACAATGATCAAATAGAAAACATTGGCCACTTGGTGTGTAATTATTATTTTAGGTTTTTATAAACATAAACTATGCCAAGGCGGCCCATATTAATATGACATGATAATTTGGAAACATAAGTTAGGATATATTTTTTGTTTTATTAAACATATCATACTTACCAATGCCATGTGAAAAACCTAGGAAAATTTCATATGATTTTAAAAACTACTTAGGTTTTAAGTTTAATTTTTTTTGATATCACACTTAGAAAAAAGAATGTGGCCGCTTTAGAGTTAAAGTAGTTTCTATGGTTTAGGTGTCCATTTTTTGTTTTTTTTTAAATGAAAAAGTATAAGATTAAACTTAGTAATATTGATCACTAAGGCCACCAACCTTCAATTACCCACCATTCACCATGTCAGACATTAATATTAAACCAATTTTTTATAGTTTAAGTATGTTCAAAACATTTTTTTACGAAGCCCATATGAATGGGGTAGTTATAAACTATAATATAAGAACTATATAAAATATATAGTTTTCAAATTATATAAATTTTAATACAATGTTTATATAAGTTATTATACAAACCTCATTCTATATATTTTTTAATTTTTAAAAAAGTAGTTATAGATTAACTATAAACTATAATTTTTCAAATCAAATTATTTTAGAGGGGTCCAAAGAACATGGGTACTAATTTACCTTCTGAAATATTTAACCTGCAAACATTTGAAATAATAGAAAACATGAAAATTATTTCATATAGTAATAAATCCTTTCTTTTTCTGTATCTGTTTTCACGCAGGTAAATATTTGAAGCCTCTTTCATTTGTGCACACATGAAATATTAATTCCATATAATTTACAATATGTGAATGAAAGTAAGAATCTTATCATATTACATCTCCCCCCCCCCCAAAAAAAAAAAAATTAGGAATTTAAACTTGAAAAATCCTAAAATTTTTACCGAGAGTTTAATTACACAAATGTAGTGCCAAAATAAATTGGGGGAAAAAAAGAAGGGGACTAGATACTTTTGAATACCCTTTTGGGTTGGTTGAAAAAATCCATACAAATTAAATAAATAAAATACAAAACATTTGATCTTACTTTATTTAATTTACCTCTCTGTTACCATGTTAGAATTTGAGGATTCTAATAAATAATTTAATCATCTTAAATATTTAAATAAAGATGACATCATAACATAAGTAAATAAGGAAATACTTACAGGAAATAAATAACATAGGTGACACAGTATTTATAGTGGAAAACCTTAATAGGGTAAAAACTACTTTGAAAATAACCTTACTTCAGAGAACATATTTTACATTCAGTAAGATCACCTCCTCCTTTGAAACCCTATTTACCAAGGGTAAAAACAAATCACTTGATTTGTACACCTTTGATATATTTCCCTAATATATCAAATGAGAACCTAAATTCCTTTTTATATAAGGTGATTAGGTATGTCTCCTGACCCATCTTTTCAACCTAAAATGGTTGACACATACAACTAGGTTTAGAATATTTAATATTAGAAATATAATCATTTCATGATATTAAATATTTAACCTAAAATATATACCTAGGTTAGCATATTTAATAATAGAAATCTAAATATTTCATATTAATAAATATTAACCTATATATTAGTGATGGACCCATATACATTAAGGTTTAGCCAAACCACTTAATCATTATGTTCCAACAACACGTTTAGGGATAAATCATCACTCATCCTTTCATCATATAGTGATATACGCTTAGAGATAAATCTTCACTCATCTATTCACCAAGTCATGATATATGCTTCAGGTATAGGGTTCATGCAAACACTTCACTTCATGTCAGATATCATCACCATTACATATTCACACTCATTCCAATACTCAACCATTTCCCAATGATGCACTCTCGTTTACGGTTCATTCTTGACTGCTAAGGAGAAAAATTGAACCTCAATACATAAAATTCCATCCAATTAGGGGACATGTTGCTATTATCATTCCATCTTGCATTCCATTCCATCCATCCATAACATATTGTATTGTCTTTGGGGCATTTACTCTTGTTTACTAGTATTTTGCATGCC
This sequence comes from Taxus chinensis, assembly GCA_019776745.2. NCBI lineage: Eukaryota > Viridiplantae > Streptophyta > Pinopsida > Cupressales > Taxaceae > Taxus > Taxus chinensis. The sequence goes on along the minus strand of CM034148.1, from coordinate 71,089,351 downwards.
CACTTTATTAAACATCTTAGACCACTTTCTTATATTTCATTATCATAAACACATGCGCATTCACGTATTTGTTTAGTGTGATCACAAATATAGGATTCCACATGTGACATGAATGCTTTCCTTCTACCCTTCCTATACTAGTCGTTAGGGGCATCCACATTCATCTTATCTAGGTACGATTATTTCGTTTTGTACTCAAAATTTTATACTACTTGTTCATACACACTTTTAAATATTGGTCATTGTTCTAATATGCTAACGGGTGTTCTATGTACAACACTTATTTTTCAGGATTACATATTTCCATGTCTTCTTATCTGTTTCTACTTGTCTTCTTTAGTTTCCATTATATGTGGGATTTGGCATTTGCTTGTGTGCACACTTATTTGTTATTTGTGGCCCTAATGGCCTTGTATGTCTTACAAAATTGTGAGTGATGTCCCATGTTTGCAACCCGCTTTGTGTGGTCTACTTTTTTTTTACTTGTTTACACTACTTTTCTTGGTATTTTCTACATTGTCTGCATATTTTACACTTGTTTTATTACATGCATGTGTTTTTGGACTAACACTTGTTTGGCTACTCAGCCCCTTTTGTGCGTGCCTTGGTATCTACCAAGAATTTTCCCTTTCCCCTTGCAGGAAAAATTTCTATAGGTCAGAGTGTGGTTGGTCCTCTTTTGGGGTCACATTCTCCTTTCAGTGACGTTTCATGTGCCCCCAAAGAGGGGGGCATCATGTAGGATTTCTACTAACACACCATATTTACACTAGTTCAGTACATTACACTTTATTCCATTGGCATTATGAATTTACATACAATGAGTGAGTTTAGACCAGTATACAAACTCCATACATAGTGGCATCTACAGGACATTGTTTCCTTTAGTAATTATGAATAGCAGTTATAGGATTAGAGGTTACAGTGGGTGTGCCTCTCTATACTACCCTGTCAAGTGGTGTCATATTTTCCAAAAAACTAGAACAGTACAAAGATCTCATAACACATTTAGGAATAAGGGGTTAAAGGTTGGAGGATACATAGAATTTTCACCCTATACTTCTTCAACCAGGGTGGCATGAGATCTCCTAAAAACTCGTGATAATACAAGATATCACTCTACACCCTTTCTCTCAACATGTATCTGGTGCACATGTTCCATTTACATTTTTCTTTTTGATTATTTTACATTTGCGTATTTTAGAAATTTTTATACACATGCATATTATACACATCATTTTTACATACATAGATATTTGACTACTTGATCATTTTCTCCTTGCATGTATGACCGTATGAGAAACACAAATTCAAATTGGGAGAAAATCCAACAATAATAACAATAACAACAACAACGATAATGAAAACACACCGTGATAGGCACTTGCCTTTGCTAACCATGAAGGTACACTATACACATCAATAACTACACACACGTTCCACCATAGGTTCACTCTCATAAATTTTTATGTGTAATTTTCATCTTTAAAATCCACGCTCTCCCACATTTGAGTTTAGTCCTTTGGCATGTCTTTTTCTACACTCTCCATGGACATCAGGTACACTTATCTATCCTCTTTATGTTAATGATTGTTTTGATCTCCAACATAAAGTGGGGGAAAAATGTAGACACAAAATTATGCACTTTATGCATTATGTTGCTTGGTCTTATACTACTATTTAAAAGGTTCTCAAGTGAATAAAATACTAATTAATCCCACTTTTTGGCCACCTTTATTTTTTATTTTATTTTTTCACTCTTGTATATTTTCTTGCACTTATCCACCTATTTCGCAATGTTCCTAACAATTTAGCCTAATTCTGGGTGCCTAGGAATGTACTGGGGCACCTCGGGGTGCCCCAATGCTTGTTTCACTTTCCCACTTCTTTTTGGGGTCTTTCTATCCATTTTTGATCCTTGTAGTTTTCCTAGTAAGCCATATTGGGGTTAATTACGTTATTAAAGAAAGACACACTTATAAATATAAAGTTATAAGACCATAATGAGGGTCCTAGTGTCATATGCTACTATCACTCCATCTAAATTTGCATCCATTGCATCACTTGCATCCACATAGTGTCACACATCAAGGCTAGGAGATCTATATCAACACACACAACATAGGGGGATGGATTATATTCTATTCCATACACACATGCTATTAAATTTTCTATAGTTATTATTGCTCACTACTTCACAAAGTGTGACTGAAATAAGAGAAACTATGACATGACATGGACGTATGCACAAAAAATACATCCAGGTCTCATATGTAGTGTAGTGCTCAGTGATAAGACCAATAATTTTGTGGCTGAGTTCGGTTTGACCCATTCATTCTACATCTCTTATCTTTAAGGTTTTAATGCTTATATCTTTCATGCAGGTCAACATTGTATTATTCAACACATTACTCACAACTCAACTATCCAATGAGAAAGACGAGTAGTATTTCAGATACCTGGCAACCCTATAAAATTTAAATTCTGAGCATTTATAGAGATCAAGGAACCTAATCTGTAGACAAGGGCACCCCAGTACCTTCCTAAGCACCTCAGTCAGCTCAGATCCTCAGGATCCAACCTTCATAGGAAATTTTGAGTGGTCGTTCTTACTTCCATATTTAATTATCAGACATGTGACAACCTGTGACAATCTTGTCTAATCAGCTAAGTCATTAATCTTCTTTACTTGCTATTTAGGGTTTGATTCCACTTAGTAATAATTAATTACAATTATTCCATAATGTTGTTAGTTCATATTTTACAATTTTTAGTCCTATTTGACATGACATGGACGTATGCACAAAAACAATCCAGGTCTCATATGTAGTGTAGTGCTCAGTGATAAGACCAATAATTTTGTGGCTGAGTTCGGTTTGACCCATTCATTCTACATCTCTTATCTTTAAGGTTTTAATGCTTATATCTTTCATGCAGGTCAACATTGTATTATTCAACACATTACTCACAACTCAACTAATCCAATGAGAAAGACGAGTAGTATTTCAAGATACCTTGCAACCCTATAAAATTTAAATTCTGAGCATTTATAGAGATCAAGGAACCTAATCTGTAGACAAGGGCACCCCAGTACCTTCCTAAGCACCTCAGTCAGCTCAGATCCTCAGGATCCAACCTTCATAGGAATTTTGAGTGGTCGTTCTTACTTCCATATTTTATTATCAGACATGTGACAACCTGTGACAATCTTGTCTAATCAGCTAAGTCATTAATCCTTCTTTACTTGCATATTTAGGGTTTGATTCCACTTAGTATAATTAATTACAATTATTCCATAATGTTGTTAGTTCATATTTTACAATGTTTTAGTCCTATTTATATTAACTAGTGGATATACTTCTCATATTTTAGTTCAATTTTAGTCAATCAATAAGGTGTCATGAAATATTGCTTGTTTGTCACACTAGATTCGCGAAGCTGTGCCGAATGTGCTGAATAATGAAATGATGACCTATAAGAAAGAATGAAGTATCAAACCCCAAGAGAAATAAAATATGCAGAATGAACTAGTAGACTTATCAGTTAGTGTTACACTACATTTCAGACCCGAATGTAGTTCTAGTGCATGTGTGCATGTCGTGCCCTAGGTGATCTTGTGTTAGTCACACTTTTTGAAGTAGAAAGTAATAATAAATATAGAAAATGTAATATCAAGTGTGCATGGAATAGAATACAATCCCTCCCCCTATATTGTGTGTGTTGATGTTGATCTCCTATCCTTGATGCATGACACTATGTGGATGCAAGTGATGCAATGGATGTAGCTCTAGATGGAGTGATAGTAGTATGTGATGTTATGTCCCTTATTATGGTCTTATAACCTTGTATTTATAGGGTTATCTTGCTCTAATTTCATAATTAACCCCGACATGGCCGACTATGAAAATGATAAGGATGAAAAATGGCTAGAAAGACCCTGAAAATTAGAGGAAAAGTGGAACATGGATCGGGGTGCCCCAAGTGGCACAAGGGCATCCCAGTATAGGCCTGGGTGCCCGGGTTTAGGCTAAAATTTTGGGACAATTGTGAAATAGGTGGATATGTATGAGGAAATGTGCGGGAATGACGAAATAAAATATAAAATAAAGGTGGCTAAAAGGTGGTATTAATTAGTACTTTATTCACTTGAGAATCGTCTAAATAGTAGTATAAGACCATGCTAAATAATGCCTAAAGTGCTTGATTTTGTGTCTATAATGATGGATAAATGACTAATATATACATGAGGGGCATGTAGTATAATATAGAATGTAGACTAAGTGTAGAATGGACAGTGTAGGATGTATAATATATGTGAAAGAATGTAAATGTGTAGAGCTTATAGTGCAGAGTGTAGGGTTCGGTGTAATAGTATTCCCTCAAAATTCAAGTGTGAACTGAAGCACAAGAGTGTGTCATCAGTTAATGACAATGCTATGATTCATGATATACTATTTTTATAGACGAGGATGTTGTGGTGGTGCGAGAATAGGGATGGGAAATGAATTTCCATGCCCCGTAAGCATGTACATGATGAAGGTTGAATCAAAAGACACTAAGTGGATTAATGTAAGGAGTATTTTTCTTAACAAAATTGATGGGATGTGAGGGAGCAGTGTGACTATCACATGGTTCATCATCATAGTAAACATCATCGAAGTACCAATTATCAACGTATATAGGGTCTATGGCAAATGTTGGAATTACAAGCTTAAATGTAGGTGGTGATTTCTATGTATGACGTGGTGATGTGCTATATATATTTAATTGAGAAGAAGTGAGCTCATCCTTAAGAGGAGGTGGCTGAGTTTGACTTGGTAATACAACATATGTCTTAGTAAGATGACATGATCTAGAGAAAACCTTAAGAAGTGATACATTTTTTTGATTTGGTAATAGTATAGATGACTGAGTTGGAGGAGACAATGAACTAATCTGGAGAGGTTTCTGCTTAGGTGACTCTTTACTAACCGAAGAAGGTGTTTAAAAAGTGTTAGGATGATGTTTTGTAGATGTAGAACAAAGCAATTTTGGAGCCCATTTAGGGATAGTATTTATAGATGGGTGTTCAATAGGATGTTTTCCAGTAAGAGAAATAAATCCCTAACACTCAAGATGTTTGACTCTACATTATAAAACATAGAAATTGTGGTCATTATGCCCATTAATTTGATGATAATGGAAATATGGACGATCTTGGTGTTTTACTAGCTGATAAGCAGGACAAAAATGAGTAAGTGGTAGAAGAATCAATTGATGACTAAGAATTTTGGATAGAATGTCATATGGCTTAGTATTGTGATCAAGTATGAGAGGTTTTGGTGATGGTGTGACTTGAGGTTGAACTATATGACATGTAGTGGACATATATTGAATAGGAGATGTTGAAGAAGAATAAATATATGATTGAGAAGGATCCTTAAGCTATTGAATTTCAGATCTAAGGGATGTGATGGTGGATTCCATAGATTGAATAGAGGATTTATGCGATCGAGAAGAATCTTTAAGTTGTTGGATCTCATATCTAAGAGATGTGATCATTGATTCCATAGATTGCATAAAGGATGTATGCGATTCAGAAACATCCTTAGATTGTTGACCTTTAGATCTAAGACATGTGATTGTGGATTCTATGACATCAAATTTTGCATGTAAGGTCTGAATTGATTCTAAGATGGGTTAGTTAGATGGAGGGTTATCAAAATCAGGGTCAAAAAGGAAACAATGAAGCATAACACTTCATTCATGTGGAGGAATATCGTCATGATAATACTTTGTGTCTAAAGAACTTTGGAAAACATACTGACAAGGGGGATGTTTCTTAAGTAAATTAGATAATGAAACTTGAGCCATGTTATAAGAAGAATAAGGATCTTAAGCATGAGAGACATCGGGTTTACCAAAATGATTAACTAAAATTGAAGTAGACTATGAGAAGTATAGTCGTTATTAAATCTAAATAGGAGGAATAAAATGTTGTATAAATGTACTAAAACAGTATGGAGTAATTTTAAGTAATTAAACTAAGTGAAATGAAAACCAAAATGTGTAAAAGAGTAAAGAGAAATGACTTATTTGATTAAGGAATATTTTTGTATATTATTACAGGTTTAATAATAAATTCTAGAAGTAAGAATGACTAGTTAGAAGTCCTGCGAAGGCCAGATCAGGAGGATTTGAGATGACTGAGGTGCTTGATAATGTACTGGGGTGCCCTAGTCTATAGATTAGGCACCCTGATCTCTGAAAATTTTAGAAATTTTAATTTCATAGGGTCACAAGGTGTCTTGAAGTACTTCCTATCTGTCACACCATATCTGCTCAGATGCACCAGATGCAATGAATAATGCAATGAAGACTTGCAAGAAAGAAGTAAGTATAAAACCCTAAGAAAATTAAAGATACAAAAGGAATGGGTCGAACTAACCTCAGTTTCCAAACTAGTGGTCTTATCACTGAGCGCTACACTACATTTTGGACCTAGATGTAGTTCTAGTGCATGTGTGCATGTTGTACCCTAGGCTCTCTTGTGTTATTCGCACTTTATGAAGTAGTGAGAAATAATAACTATAGAAAATGTTATAGCATGTCTACATGGAATAGAATAGAATCCTCCCCTTATGCTGTGTGTGTTGATGTAGACCTCCTATCCTTGGTGCATGACACTATGTGGATGCAAATGATATGATCGATGTAACTCTAGATGGAGTGATAGTAGTATGTGACACTAAGACTCTCATTATGGTATCGTAACTTTATATTTATAGGGTTGTCTTGCTCTAATTTCATAATTAACCATAACATGGCTGACTAGTGAAAAGATATGGATGAAAAATGACTAGAAAGACCCTAAAGAGAAGCGATAAAGTGGAACATAGATCAGGGCACCCTGATTTCTGGATAGAGTGATGGGACAATTGCAAATAAAGTGGATATGTATAGAAAAGTACATGGGAATGACAAAATAAAATATAAAAACAAGATAGCAAAAAGGTGGGATTAATTAATAATTTATTCACTTGAGAACCATCTAAATAGTAGTACAAGACCAAGCTAAATAATGCCTAAATTGCATCATCTTGTGTCTACACTTTTTTTACACTCAAAGGGAAAATGAATGTAGCGGGTCTGAAAGGTGGCACCATAATTTATACTTGTGTAGAAGGAATTTGTATAGTAGTAGCATCAGTAGATTAAGACACCAATGAGTGAGAAGCCTCACTTGAGTATCTTCTAAAATTGATGTTTTATTAGAATGTACATTCTGTTCTGGGCTTCTTACTTGACTCTGACCTTGGAAATCACTCGCTACTATCCCATGGTCCTTATTTTCTCTTGGAGCTCTTTTGATTTATTTCATTTAGCACAGATTCTACTAAGAAATAACCTTTGCTAAGAAGCTATCTAGAAGTATAGAGAATAACCCTAGATATTATTTCCATAATTGTTTTTGGCTTGTTCATTACAGCTGGTAGCGGAGCATCATCCTCTCCCTCTTCATAATATGAATAAGAAATTACATTTCTATCATCTGAGAGATTCTTTGAAATATTTTTCAGAGCCAAAGCTTATAATTTGTTTCACTGTCATTTTTCTATAATCTCTTCTTCTGATTTCAAATTCACCTTAACAATCTATGCAATAATTCTCTAGTGTTGGGAGATGTATGTTATCCAATGAGACTATCTTATGTGCAATATTTTTGTAATCAAAATTTATTCTAGCTTTATAAAATACTTGAGTATTATTTTGGAACATTTATTTCTAAATGTTTTGAGCTTTATGGATGTTGGAAAAATTATAATGTGCAATGACAACTGGAAAGTGGACCATTGATCTATAAAGTCCTGATTATAAATCATGAAGCTCCACCAGTTGTCTGTATAGTTCAAGTGAAATCCACTTATAACTAGGATACCTTGGGAGGTTTAGTGGTTTTCCTAAGAAACCACAAATCCTTAGATAATTGAAATGAGAGAACTAAATAAAAATGCATCCATATTGAACAATTTCATTCCACACAACACTAGAAACCCTATTTTCCTTCAACTTAGTATCAAACTTTCAAATAAATGCATATATAAAGATATCAATGACCTGTCTATACTCCTTAAATTAATAAGGAAAGACCAATTACAGATAATATTCATGATGGCTCTAAACGACGGCTCTACCAGATAACCTAACCCTAATGGGACTCATTTTGCTTCCTTTTATGGTGCTTCATCACCAGGGACTAGGACTAGAAACTGTTAGGAATTAGATAACAAATATGCGGAAACAATTCCTCAAACCACAGCAGTAGGAAACTATATAGCAGAAGCATACTTGCAGAAATATAACAACATAAATGAATAATGCACAAAAGAAGACAAGACAAGATTTAACGTGGTTCACCTAATGTGGGCTACGTCCACCAAGAACTTACTCATATTTTATTATCAACAAGAGTAAAACAAATCTCACAGTCTTCTCTCAGTTATGAACTCACAATAGAATTCCAAAGATGTTAAACCACATCTAAACCACAATTGACACCCAATTGATTAACCTTGATCACCCTTGATCACCTCTTGATCTCTAAGACTCAAGACCTCTTAAACACTCAAGATATCTTCAAGATACCCTAACACCTCTATTTATAGGATTAAAATACTCTTAAGAAGTCCTAAAGCCAACCCTAGAAGTTTGAAAGTCGTGATCTTTCAACTCCCACGGGTGGAAAAAACTTTCCTAACATTAACAACCACTTAATAGCATGTTAACAACAATGACACAACGACTGCAGAATGCTCCTGAAGTCTCAAAACTTAACTGTTTGAGCTCCAACACTTCAACACTAATTCAAGAAGACCAAAAATAGGATCCACACCCCAACAATCTCCCACTTGGAGACTGTTTTCACTGAGTAAAGTTGTTAACCCTTCATTATCAACCATGAAGGCCAATCAAAGTTGAACACAACTTCAACTTCTCCCTTGTGACCACCTTAGTCATCATATCCACAGGATTTAGACTGGTATGAATCTTTTCCAGCTTCAACTTATCTTCTTCCAAAGCAATCCTGATGAAATGAGATCTCAGTTGAATGGGCTTCATCCTAGAGTGAAAAGCAGAGTTCTTCGCCAAATGAATAGCACTCTGACTATCACTGTCTAGTCTCCCAACTTTCTTCTTATGACCCAACTCATCAAGCAACTGCTTTAGCCAAATCATCTCCTTGCTTTCCTTTGTGGCAGCAACATACTCAGCCTTTGTGGTTGACAAAGCCACAACCTTTTATAACCGTGAAATCAAACTCACCGCTATATCAATTTACACACTAACCTCTCCTTCCCTTTGACCTCATAACTCTGTGGTTGTTGCATATACAATTCCTCCTCTAACTCACCATGAAGGAATGCGGTCTTCACATCCAACTGCTCTAAGTGCAAGCATTCTATTACTACTAAACAAAGAATAGTCCTAATATAAGTCATTTTAACAACAAGAGAAAAAAATTCATCAAAGTCTATACCTTTCTTCTATGTAAATCCCTTGACCACCAACCGAGCCTTGTACCTTTTTATGCATCCATCTTCCTCTTTGATTCTATTCACCCACTTGTTCTTCAATTCTCTCTTGCCCTCGGGTAGCTCCACCAGATCCCAAATCTGGTTCTCCATAAGATATCTATGCTCTTCATCCATGGCCTACTCCCACTTCTTTCTAGCATCCACCTACACTACTTCCTCAAAGCACTTTGGCTCTCCACTGTCAGTGAGAAATAAATAATTTAAAGACAGAGTAAAATGTTTAGGTTCCCTTCTTACCCTAGAATACCTTCTCACCTCAAGAGTTTTGGATTCCTAATGAGTAGGTTCCTAAACTGGCTGTGTCGGAACATGTTGCAGCTAAACTGGCCCCTTAGGCACCTTGTCATCTACAATGTCCTCTAACAATGTGTATTCTTTCTTTGATTCCTCTTTATGTTCCCGTAACTGATCTTTATACATGATTTTTTCATTAAAGATAATATCTCTAGACCGAAATATTTTCTTGTGCTTGACTCCAAACACGGAAACCAAATTCATCCTCACTATATCCAACAAAGGTACATTTCTCAGACTTAGCCTCTAACCCTGTCCTATCATATTTATCAATGTGAACAAATACCTCACATCTAAATATCCTAAGAAATGAGTAATCATTTTTCTTACCAGACCAAGCCTCCTCAAGTATACCTCCATCCATGGCCATAGAGGGTCCTCTGTTAATCAGATAAACAATTGTGCTCACCACTTCCACCCAAAACATGAATGGCATCCCCGCATGTAACCTCATGCACCTATTATGCTCTATGATTGTCCTGTTTAGTCTCTCTGACACTCCATTTTCATGTCGAGTCTTCAGAATTGTACTTTTCGTAGGGATCCCATTTACCAAAAAAAATCAAGAAATTCATTGCTATAATAATCCCCTCCATTATCTAACCTGAGACAATTCATCTTGATACCTGTTTCATTCTCAACCAAGGCTTTCCATATTTTGAAAGTTTCAAACACATCAAATTTCTTTCTAATTTCATATACCCAAAATTTTCTAGTTACATCATCAATGAAATTGACATAATAACATGAACCACTAATAGAGTTTACCTTAGCTACCCCCCATACATTTGTATGCACCAACTCCAACTTACCCTCGTTTCTAATAGGTCTAACATTGAGGATTCTCACCTGATTCTCTTACCCATTAACACAAGCCCTCATAGAAGTCCAAATCTAAATCCTTTAATCCAGGAAAACATGTCCTTAAGAATCTACATCCCCTTTTGACTCATATGATCTGAGTCTCTGGTGCCATAAAGTTGCATCTCCATCTGCTACCAACTAAATTGACAATAATCAACACCACTTCTTAAATACAAAGTACCAATTTTCTTACCTCTTGCAACCATAAGAGCCCCCTTAGTAACCTTCCAAGAATCCACTGTAAAACTAACCACACAACCATCACCACCTAGCTGACCCGTTGATATCAAGTTCTACATCAACTTAGGCACATGCCTGACATCCTTAAGTAGCCATGTGTTTCCATTCTACATTTTCACCTAAACACAACCCTTTCCCTACTATGCAACATGGTTCACCATCACCAAGATATACATGTCCAAAATCACCTTTAACAAACTCAGTAAAGTAATGTCTAACTGGGGTGACATGGAAAGAAGCCCGTGAATCTAACACCCAAGACTCAACAATATTATCTAAAGAAAGAATTAAGGCATCCTAACAAACATCACCTGCTGCCACATTTACCTCCTTAGTTTCATCCTTCATGTTCTTCTTATCCCAAATATCCCAGACAATATTTCTTAGCATGACCATCCTTCCCATAGTGCTAACATTACTAACTTTCTCTTGGAATTTGACCTTCCGTGATCATTCAACTTCCCACGGTTACCTTTCCCTCTGTTCTTTTGTCTCCCTCTGCTCTCCATCTTCAAAGCATTTTACATAAGTAGAAGAATCCTCAAAGATCTCTTCCTTCACATTTCCTCGCTCAGGATCACACCTATCACATATTCAAACTTCAACTTTTAATTATTAAAGACTGAATTACTTACAGTCATAACCAAGTTGTCCCAACTATTTGGCAAGCAGCACAAAATCAACAAATCCATGACCTCATCATCAAATTCAATTTTCAGCGAGTTTAACATACTCACAACCTTATTAAATTCATTTGAATGATCAACAACATAGCCATTCTCAGACATCTTCATATTAAATAAATTTTTCATCAAAAATATTTTATTAGAGGCAGAGGGTTTTTCATATAACTTCCCCAATGCATTCATGATACCTTTACGTGGTCTTCTCCTGTGATATGGTGAAAGCAACTGAACATGCAAGACACATACTGGATTTCCCCGAGTGCCTTTCTATCTAGTAAACTCTCAAATCCTCATCCGACGATGGCTATAGATTTCTTTGATTTTCCATCCAAAGCAACATGGAGATCCTTCTGATACAAGTAATCATCTATCTGTATCTTCCACAAACCAAAGTTCTTCCAATTGAACTTCTCAACTCTTGATCTTCCCTCATCTGCCATAGCTCCCACTCAAGCTAAAATTTCCGTGTGATTTTTCAATTTCAGGAAAAAACCACCAAATCTCTGATACCAATTTGTTAGGAATTAGTGAATAAATATATGGAAACAATTCCTCAAATCACAGCAGTAGGAAAATATTTAGCAGACTTGTGCTTACATAAATATAACAACATATATAAACAATGCACAAAAGAAGACAGAGACAAGGTTTAATGTGGTTCACCCAATGTGGGCTATGTCCACTAAGAACTTGTTACAAATTTTATTATTAACAATAGTAAAAAAAACTCTTACGTTACAATTCTCATAACAATCACTCATGAACTCACAACAAAATTCCCAAAGATGTTAAACCACATTTAAACCATAATTGACACCTAATTTCTCAACCTCGATCACTCTTGATCACCTCTTGATGTTATAAGACTGAAGATATTTTTAACCACTTTAGATACATTAGGATGCTCCTAATACTTCTATTTATAAGATTACAATCCTCTCTAAGAATTTCTTTAACCTGACCCTAGAAAAAATTGTTTGAAAAATTCGTGACCTTTCAACTTCTCACGGATGGAAAAATCTGTCACTGATGACAACAACCAATTAATCACCATGTTAACAACAACATCACAGTAACGGCACAATGAATACAAAACAACATCACAACACATGAATGCAAAATGCTCCTGAAGTCTCCAAACTTAACCATTCAAACTCCAATGCTTTAATGTTGATTCTAGAAGACTAAAAAGAGGCTCCACACCCCCAAAAATAGTAGCCTACTACAATTGATGTGACCTTGGCTCTATCATTGGACATCCAGACATTTCAGTATCATTTTCCTCCTAGAGCATCCATGCATTCTTAACACGACCCTGTGAATAAAGTTCTTGGTGGTGAATACCATTGGGTGTGTCTGTTGGCACTCTAAGTCAATGATCTATCTTCACACTACAGCTGGTCCATCTCCCTGCATCAAGCCACTAGTGATTCTAGAACACCTTAAGATTTCTCAAGAGAGTGATCTGGTCCTCTTTACTGCAAAAAAAAAGAAGAAAACAAATCATAATTGGGAAAGGTATAAAATCAAATCCACCTCAAGCTATCCATACTCTAGGGGTGTTTCCAGTAACTCTACCAGGGGCTGATGGATGCCTAGATGGCAGTAGACACCAAATGTTGTGACAAGAATCCGATGCATCTCCATCGGGGCTATAGATGCTTGGCTCGCAGCGGAGCATATGCACCTGACTTACGCATTCCGTTCACCCTCACATCCACCTATTTGACTTAATCACTCCCTATACAATTGGCTTAGTGTTCATCTTCACATTACTTCCCACAAAGTCTACAATTCAACCAGTTTAATTAACCATCACAATCACACATCACTTTGGCATCTCATGGAGACATAGGGCTTGTATGTTTCCAAGCCTATTAATTAATTAAGACCTTGGTCACGCTTTCATTTATCCCAGTCCAACTAGCATTTAGCCTTACCCCATGTGTCATTAAAGCTCATCATGTTCTATCTCCAAGGCTGATGTCACTCTTCCTTCTATCTAAGTTCACATCCATCATCATTTTTCCCTTAATTGACAATCGAACATCCATGCCACAAATAATGAATCTTTGGCTATTTTTCGTAAACCTAGAATTACCTACCTCATGCTCCATTTTCAACTGTCACCATCATGACTGGAGGCTAGTCATTTAACTACCATCTGATGGGTGCATCATCCAATTTTGTAGATACCTCTCACTTACCCAGGTTGGTCACTTTTCACCTGGTTGAGAATTGTTGGATTCAAACTCAAATCCATACATCCACATCAGGCCACCCTACTTTACACTTGGGGGAAAACCACATCTGTCCACTTAATCCATCTCTCATAGTGACCTAGGGGCAAAAATATCTTATCATTATATCACCATATCCCACTCTTATTCTCTATCCTAAAATCCACATCCCTCATCCTGAATTTATCTCCCATCCCACATCTGATAACTAATATCTAACTATACAGGTAAAATCCCTCAGATCCTTCCCTTATCATCCTACCTAAAAAAACTATTAGGAGTCTATAGGAGAAATTCGTTATCCCTCAAGATTTATCCCACCAGTTGGAATCCTAATCAGTCTGTAGAAAATAGGTCCTGAACCACCCCCCCATCCCAAATCCAAAATCTCATCATCTAAGCTATCCAAAATATAAAAATCATAAAGCATCCAGAAATCCCAAATCTAAATAGATTGCTAGCAAAATTTATGCTCATCCAAAACTTACACGTATCTACAGAAATGCAAAATATTCGCATGAATACGAAAACTGCAAGCTATGTGAAAGTCTTTTGCTTGTGTGTTTTCTTATCTATCTGTATTTTCATTTTGGTTGATGAGTACTGAGGCCCCTTTTGTTTCCATTCTTTCTTTCACACAGTCCAATGACCATGAATGACTAATCCAAATATGCACTAATTTTTCCAATGATACGAGGATAGGGGCTTTTGGCAATTACGTCATCATGATCTTAATCCCTTGCTACATCTTACTTTATTCCATATCACAATTATTAATGATGATAAAACAATGGAATATTATTAGGAATGTTGAGAAGTACTCTCCCACTTTGTGTTCCTAGATTAAAGGGACGAGTTGGAGAAATTTTCTCCATGATAAGTGGATGGTTGTAGTAAATTTTGTTTAGGATTTATTGCTTTGAATAAATCTGCCCAAGAATAGGTTGTTAGTTTTTGGTGAATTGACCAAGTAAACTAGAATAAAGAGAATATCAGATTGTATTCCTCAAAATAAGGAGTTGGTTAGATGCATGAATTATAAATGCAACCTTATATAATCTTATATGTAATCTTTTACCAAGAAATGAATATCCATTCTTTCTCTCCAATATTCAAAGTAAAATTATTCTACTGGTTTTGAATTAAAGTTTGCAAGTATGAATTAAGTCCTCTTCTAAGGAATGATCTGGCCACTCATTCTAAGGAAGATGGATCAATGTTTTATGTTCATTTTTTTTTTTTGTAGTTTTCCTTTTATTGTGAATTTTTGATTTTATGTTATGTAATATTTCTTTTTGTAAAATTTATTTTGTGAACCTGCATGAGTCTTATTTATTTTTCATTTTTTTTAATTCAACAATTTCCTTTATACAAGTGCACTCTCATTTCTGTAAGTGTGATTTTGATTTCTACAACTGTTCTTTTCCATTTCAACAAGTGTGCTTTTTAATTTATGTAAGTTTGGATTGTGTTTGAAGGACTTGTTTTCCAAAGATCTCTTTCTCCTTTTGCAAACAACCATCAGACACCAACCCTGGATTGACATTATTAATGAAGAAGATTGATGACCCTCATTAGTAAACATCCAGTTCTCCTTCCAGAGCATTGGAATACTTACGACAACATTACGAGAGTACCAAAATGTAACTGAATCCAAAATATCTTCACGGATCAACTACCCTCCAAATCACCTGCCAGATCTGTAAATTTAAGTAAGTATACGTGATTTCAATCATATCATGCTTGCTTAAAGTATAGATTCCTTACCTCTTTCATTATTTTTTATTTCTACGTGTATTATTTTATCTCCACCTCCTCACCAATCTAGCAACCCAACCACCTATAGCACTTTTTCCTTCTATGAAATCCCCCTTTGTATCCATTAGTCTTCTCAGTAATATCATGAACCTAACCACACTCTTCTTACTTTCTATGTAATCATAAAGAAGCGCCAAAATAATTTTTATCAAATTATTTTAAATTTCCCCTACTCATGCCGATTACCGAAATGTCATCGGTTTCACATCTATACCAATGTCAATCACTTGATTGATATATGTCTCTATGTCATTTCATTCCATTTGACCAACGAACATATCGATCAACAAAAACTAACCCAGACCTCACCCGATCAACCCCAGACCCTTGTCAGACCTAGAATAACCTACCAAACCTCTAGATTTAATCATAACCTTGCATGTTAGATTAGATTTTCTTAATGTATTTAAACAAGATATCGAAATCATATAACTACAGTATGATTTCCTTACTTCATAATATTTGCATTAAATCGTATTTGAATGTGGACTGATAGCCTTCTCGGAAGCACCTTGCTTCCTAGATCTAACACTCACTAGGCAGTCCACTAACCTATATTATTAATAATATTTGGTTCTATTGTTGTGTTTCTCATACATGTCATTCCTCTTAGCCAAAGGGAAGATCTTCATAACCAGCTTAGATTAAAAATTCAATAATGTGCGCATTCAACCTTTGACCTAAATATCACAAGTATTCCTCGTAACCTATTTTCTATTCCATTTTAACCAAAAAGCAACAAATTTTGTGAAAAATCTTGGCTTGGCACGCCTGGTGGAACCCATCAAGGGTTCTTTGCATTGTTCATTCCTTGGGAAAATCTTGTGTTTCTATTTTCATTCAAAATGAGTTCACATTAAGATTCTTCTCTAGAAATATTCTTTTCTTCTGAATATCTCGATGACACTTGTTTTTTAGGATTAAAAATAATTCTTCTTTATTTTCTTGTATTACATTTAGTGAAAGTCATACCCTTAACCTCTTCATAATTAGATCTCATCAAATATAATTTGTGGATTTGGGTTTTAAAAATTGTGCACTTGCATTGTTGAGTATTTTGCATTATAGCTAATCTAAAATTATGTGCAACCTATATGCTAGAATTCATGCCCAGCTGATGGTTTACACATTGAACCCTAGCTCACATTTTTCACATTCTCTATACCAAATCACTAAAACCAAATTACATAATTCTTAAACAACATATGTCTCGGAAGAAGATGTCAAAGATCACACGATCAAAGGATTGGCAGTGGGATCCTATTGGTTTCTCTGTCTAGTCATCATCTCAAAGAAGGATCTCCCATGCCAAACTTACCTGAAACCAACTATAGTTGTTAGATTTTATAAGGCACTCTTGTTAACAAAAAATTCTATTCTACTTACAGTTAGTCCTAAACGGCATAAGCCACAACATAAAATATACAACATAGGATTTCATGTTTGTTAGATTTTTATTTGCTTCCGTTTTGAGGTACGAGTTGCGTTTCTTCATTTTTTCTTATCATTTTATGCCCCACATCATGACTGGTGCATTCCAATTTTATTTTGGGTTTATTAGAACTACTCAGAGCCATACTGAGTCTTTAGGTTTGCCCTTTTATTTAATATAAATCACCAAAATTTCAATTTTTTCTTCTCTTTTTATATTTCACAATAACCAGTATCGTTGTAGTGACCAACATTGGTTGTATCATCTTACGGAAATCGATTAACTAACCGACCTTGGTTTATATACTTTTTGGTTATTTTTTCTAGAATAGTATTATCCACCTTCTTGTTATTTTTGTGGTTTGTTCTACCATTCTTATCCCACTCTTGATTCTCTGATATCATTTACAGGATCCACGTTGACCTATTTTCACATGTCATTGCCAAATATTTGAACCTCTTATTTTCTTATAATAGCCGAAATTAGTCTGAGATGACTGGAGGTGGTTACCCTCAAACCGACATTGGTCTCTGTGTTTTAATTTCCCAATCAGACCAATGATATAATCACTTCTTTTAGACTAATTTTTCCTGTTACTTATGTGTTTTTGCATCATCAACACAACTCAAAATACCTATTTTATCATCATTTACATGGTTTTGACTCGTGAACAATATAACACTCTCGTGTTTCATGCTAACCGCCATCCACTCCCATCTAGCCCATCTCCCCCTTCAATACCATTTCCCATGGACCCCAATTAGGATCTTTCCATACCCACTGGTGATGAGGAGTTCACGAGACTCCTTGATCACAACCCATTTTCTTTATCGTACTATCTTTCTCATTCATCTACCCAGGACACTTCAGGGAAAATTGTATATGACATGCTCATGTCCATTCCTCTTACCCTCACACCCACTTCTGCATCAGCTACTACTAGCTTGTCCTTACCCTCTTCCACCTTACCACATGTGGTTTCCCAGCTTGAACCTACATCGACAATATCACCTATAACGACACCTTCTATTGCACCTTTTTTATCTATCACTCCTACAATGTCAACTATACCTTTATCAACTACCTTGAGTATAGGTCTATATGCACCTGCCACCTCTCATGTACCTATTGCATCTCAACCACCCATGGTGTCAACAGCCCATACTCCCTTCCAAAAAAATTTCCTCTCCATCCCACAGTCTCTTCCTCCAATTTCTATGAGAGTATTTACATCCACTCCACCTACCAACACTTATCACCAACAACCTCCTATTTCATCTATCGCTTATTTAGGATACTTTCCATCTACATATATTCCAGCCTACATTCCTTCCTCACAATTTTCATACTTGACACCACCACATATTAGGATGATGCCCACATAATACTCTCCTCATCTACCCCATTATACTATAGGGGGCCCAGTCATCACAACCTACTAATGATCTTATCAAAATGATGATGGAAAAGATGCAGACATTTGAAGCCTCTGTCTCTAGCTCGCATAATTCTCTAACTTACGATGAGGTCTATAATGAACCTAGTCACTTTTTTGTACCGATTCATCCATACCATCCCCATTGGGAAATTCCTAAATTCAACCAATTTGACAATAAAGAGGACCCACAACAACACTTGTGGTCTTTTAAACATGTGTGTTATCTGATCGCTCATGATGACACTTAGTTCTTGGGAACACTCCCAATGTCATTGACAACATGTGCTTTGGATTAGTATAGTGCTCTACCTAGGCACTTCACTTTGTCATTCAACCAAGTAGCTCAAGCCTTAGTAGACCATATTTCTATCATCATCATCAAGAAGGTCACCATAACCGACTTGTAGGTGACACACCAATATGGAGATGAATCTATCACATATTATTTCACTCGTTGGTAGAACCTGATAGACTAGGTCACATTCCAACTACCTCAAACCGAGTTAATAGAGTTGTGTACTAGGTATTGTGTAAGACATATATCACCAAATATTCAATTTCAAACCTTACACACATTTAATGAGGCATTCACCATGGCCCAAAAAATAGAAATTCACACCATTGAAGAGAAGAAGATACAATTGCATAACAAGAATGCCGCATTTAAATCAAATGGTACCTCTTCCTCTTCCAAAGAAAAAAATAATTACTCTAAAGAAAAAGGATCTACCAATGCAGTAGTTTTGAAAGCTAGCCCATCTCACCCAACCAACCAATCAAAGCATTATTTCAATCTTTCTCCTATTTAGGATTTCCAGTTTAAGCGGGAGTAACAAAAATATACTCCCATAGGAGAACCCTACTCTTCAGTTTTAGGAAAACTTCTAAAATACAGAGTAATCAATCTTCCACCCATCAAACCACATATTGTTTTTACCTCTCTCATCATGTGCCTGCATGATACAAATAAAATGATTACTGCAACTATCATCGCATTAGAGGTCATAATGATGGTAATTGTATAAATTTTAAAAACATTATCCCAGAAATGTAAGATAATGGAGATCTCATCTTGGATAATCTTAATGCACCGACTAATCATAACCTTCACCTCTTCAAGAAGTAGTTCCCAAATCACACCCCTTCATCTAACCAAACAAGAGAAACCTCAACTAATGACAGTAACATTCATGAGGTTCATGCTATTTTTGACATCATACTAGCTCTTCTTGCTCAAAGTTCCTCCTACTCCATCTATCAAGGAGATTATTGCATGAGCTCTTTCATTTATGGAGAGATTTATTTCATTTTTTCCATTACCCATAGAGGATTTTCCCTTATTTCCTCCTTCACCCATGGAAGAGTCCACCATATCCAACGATACATTTTTCCCACTCACCTCTCAACCTAACAAACAACACATAGTACTTACTCTTCTACCCACGGGAGAGTCATTCTTACCTTATTCTTCACAAAAATATGAACTTAGCACATCCAATTTTTCATCTCCCCTACCCATAGGGGATGCATTAACAGCTTCCCTTCCTATTGGTGATAATTATCCATTGGCTTTCAAGGACCTTGTTAATTTTCTCTTGTCTCTTTTACCCAAAGAGTTTGAAGCCAACCATTTCCATGCCTCATAAATATTCTTTATAGGGATTACTATCAAATAAACATCATCCCCCCTACATCGGTACCATTCTCACATTTGGTCGACTGATTGGATTATGTTGATAATTCCATTCTTTGGGGACACCTTCGATTTCCTATCTCAACTTAAATGCAAATTTTGTCTGCTGATACTTCCATGATCTATCCTAAGGTATTTTATAAAACCAAACCCACCATGCCCATGCTAATTATAGCAACCCCTTCTTCATCACCCTTTCCCACACCTAAACTTTTACTAGAAAATGCCCTTTTTCCTATGCCTAAAAATTTACATGCACCTATATCTTCCTCTTCATCTACACCCATCACCACATTGGGAGTCATGCCAACATCAATCCTATTCCATCCTCCTATTAAACTGGATTTAACCACATCCTCACAAGCTATTGTAAAGACAATTCCTCCACCTAAGAGGAAGACCCAAATCTTAGGTGGCATACATTGGCTTCATCCACTACCCCTTTGTCACCTTCACCACTTCCATCCATCCTAGGTCCTCACCCATAAACCTTGACCAAGTAGCCTCCTACCTATAGTAAACAAAAACCATAACAACATACCTCATCACAATACTTTGTTGCACCCAAATTACCTAGATCCTTTCTACCTCTTATACCTACACCACTTCTAGTATCCTCATCATTGCCTATGCCATTCCCTTCTCTTCAACCAGTCCTTTCCACATTACCTCTTACTACAACCTTCACCGCACCTCCATTATCACCTTGGCTAACCTGGCCCCTTCCACCATCTACCTTCCCTTCTACATCACACATTTCTTCTTAAGATTTACCTAAGCAGGTGCAACCAACGCCAAAGAACCCACTACCCTTAAAAGAGGTAGTTAAACCTACACCACCATCAACAACCAGTTCTCCTTCTACATATTTACCCAAGAAGGTGCAATCCAAACCTAAAATTGTTCTATCTACCAAACAGTTGGTGAAAATTACTCAACCTCCAATTCCACCTTCGGTGGCACCTCTCCCACAAAAGTCACCCATACTTCCATCTAGACCCACACTTCACATTATGATCCATTGGCAGGGTCTTATGCCAATATCTTAGCTAGTTTTTTGGAAACCTCTGTAATCACATTCCCACCACTTAGACCTTACGACCCACTCAAACCTAAACCAAAAGGGTTTGATGATACCAAAATTTATGCTTATCATTGTGTGCTAAGGAATTATGTGGAAACATGTAAGGCCCTTAAGACTATTATTCTCCAACTATGTCCTCTTGAAGAAAAATTTGACAATGAAGATATTTTAGATGAGGAACTTAATCCACCTTCACCTATCACCACATATCCTCTTCCCGTACTTATTCAGAAACCTTCATATCCCCCTTCACAAAAAATTTATCCTCCTCTAACATTTGAGATCAATATGGTCTGCATAATAGAGATAACCAAACCTTTGTCAAAATGTCAATCTGCTGCATCATTTTCACAAAACCAGTATATGCCCTCACCATATTTTTTCCCAGTCTATCGCTACACCTATCACAACTCATTTTCTCCTTTACCACAGATTAATATTGTTCAAATTGCCACTCGATCCTAGAAGGAAAAAGGAAATGAGAAAGCAACCAAATCATCCGCAACTCTTTTACACAATATTCCATCTGCACCTACACCAAAAATCACCATTCGTGGATCCACATATCCTATTTTTGATGCAGTTTTCCATCATACAATTCTTAAATATTTGTACTAGTCTCCTCTCAAAATGTCTTTATATGACCTCATCCAAACCTCAGAGTCTCATCGGTGGGTCCTCATTGAATTGCTACAATCTATTGAGGTTTTACCTAATTACCCTACTACTATTACATCCATCATCACTCCTCAATATGTGACCTCTCTCACCACTTCATCCGCTTCCTCTAAACCTGCTACCACTCATCAAGTAGTTTCTCTCAGTTTCACTAATGATGAGATTGTACATCTCGAATCAGATGATCTTGACCCTTCCCTATTTATATCCATATATTAACATCATTTATTCTCATGCACACAACCAAATGTGATTCCCTTCCAATTACATGCATAATAACCTAGTTATGTTGTGTTCATTTAATGATGCCATGAATTCGACCCTTGGCACCATCATTCTCCAAATTCGTGTGGGCCCCCATACCATTCCTGAATTATTCTATGTATTAGAGTGGGAATTCCAATACAACATGCTACACGGCCAACCTTGGATCCATACCATGGTTTGTGTTCCTTCAACATTACACCATTATTTAAAATCCAAATATGAAGGAGACAACTATACCATTCCAATCGACCCTTCACCATTCAAGACCTATAACATGTTGTATTGACCCAATGATGTCCTAATACAAGTTAAGGAATCTACCACCACTACCACTTCTTCTTCAGCCACTATCTCATCCATCAATGTTTCTGTTACATCTTGCACAACAAACTCCTTTATTTACACTGTTATCACAACTTCTACAGCTAACACATCAGCCAACCCATCTAGTTCTCAACCAACTAATGCTTATTCTTCCCAAATTTCAAGTGATTCATCCATTCCCGCTACCCACATATCAACTATTGATCACTTAGAAGGTGTTTTTCAATGCCTCAGTCTGGGGGAGTACCGCCTTTATAATATTGACACATTCCTTACTCCTTAAGAGTATGGTAAACTTCACCAACATCCCCGCTATGATCATCACATAGGTGAGGTTTTCACCTATGGTCTTCCCAACCTTCGAATCAACTTAACATATGGGAGAATTTATTCTTGTACCTAATTTCCTAAGCCACCTTCCCAAAGTCAACCATTTTCCTCCAACCTTTAATATCTCATTACCTTCTGAGATGCAAAGCATGTTGAATGAATCAACTATCAAAATTAATATTCACACTCAGGACAACCCACACATTCTAAAAATAGGCCAATCTTTAGATGCTACAAAACAAGAATCTTTCACTTAATTCATTTGGGATCATAGCAATGATTTTTCTTGGTCCTACGCCGATATGCCTGATATTGACCGAAACATTGTGGTCCACAATACTGTAGCCATTCTTGATACCAAACCTATAAAACAGAAGCTGTAAAAAATTCATCCTCGTATTTCCCTTCTTGTAAAATAAGAATTCCATGCCTTCTTTCAGTTTCCTTCATCCTACCCATTATTTATCCCTAATGGATCTCTAACATCACTCCTATCACAAAAGCGACAGGGGGAATTTGTAGTTGTATAGATTTCCATGACCTTAACTTAGCTTTCCTGAAAGATGAATTTCCTCTACCTTATATTGGCCTACTAATTGATCTCACCATCTGCCATGAGATGATATCACTCATGGATGGTTTCTCAAGCTATAACCAAATATTACTCACCCCAAAAGATCAACACAAAACTACCTTTGTTAATATTTGGGGGACCTTATGTTATTGTGTAATGCCCTTTATCCTTAAAAATATTTGTGCTACATATAAGCATGCTATGACTTATATCTTTCATGACATTATGCATCACATATTGGAAGATTAAGTTGATAATCTTCTTTCCAAATCCAAGCATCAGGCCAAACACCTTATAGTCCTTAAGGTTATCTTTGACCATGTCATCAAATATTGTGTTCAACTTCAACCTAAGAAGTTTTTCTTTGATGTTTTATCTAGAAAACTCCTTGGTTTTATTGTTTATTTATGTGGCATTGAAGTTAATCCCACTAAAATCAAATCTATTCTCAAAATACCTCCACCTACGAACCTTTGTCAACTTCATAGTTTGCAAGGCAAGTTGCAATATATTCGTCACTTTATTTCTCAAATTTTAGACTGGTGCCATCCATTTCACTATATTCTAAAAAAATATGTCTCCTTTAAATGGGATGATGAATGCCACAAAACATTTGACACTTTAAAAAAATACCTCCTATAACCACCTGTGCTCATTCCCCCTAAGGATGACCAACCATTTTATCTTTACATTTCTACTACTGATCATTCCTTGGGTGCCATGCTCACTCATTGTGATAAGAAAAACATGGAGCAAGTGGTTTATTATATAAGACTTATGCTTTTAGACTACGAAACTAGATATAATCATGCTGAAAAACTTTGATTATTCTTAGTTTTTGTCACCACTAAACTTTGCCATTACCTACTCAACCAAAAAACCTTTGTTGTTACCAATAATGACCCCTTACATGACATGTACGCTAATCCCTACCAACATCAATGTGTTGCACATTTTCTCATGCTTCTTGCAGACCTAGATCTCAAATTCATCCATCAAAAATATGTCAAAGGACAAATAATTGCTGACCAATTTGTAGATGTACCTCTCTCCGAAAATCAATCCTCTAACTTTGATTTCTCTAATGAATCCATCACTACCCTCTCCCTAAACAATACCACTTACCAGATAGCCTTATTCTTAGATGGTTCCAAATGTCAGCGTGGGGGTTGTGCTGGAGTTATCCTCATTACTCTTGATGGTGAGCCTATGCCATTATATTTCACACTATATTTTGATTGTACTAACCATATCACCAAATGTGAAGCATTCATGTTAGGTATTCAAACCTCCATAGCCTTAGACATTAAATCAATTACTATCTTTGGTGACTCTCAACTAGTTTTGAACCACGTTAATGATATATACCAATGTCCTAACGAGATACTTAAAAATTATAAGCATCATGTTGACATACTTTGACTACTTTTGACCATTATGAAATTCAAACCATCCTATGTTCCACTGATAAATTTGCAAACACCATGGTTTTTATTGCTTCTAAAATACCCACCTCGCCTTTTGAATCAAAAATATTTATTAGAGTACAAATGTTGCAATCAACTTCTTATCTAATTCGCGACATAAACCTTGTAGGGAAAATTGAAAATGACCCACGCGACCTTTGGTATAAGTAATTTTTTGACTATCTTTCCATTTCAATTCTACCTCCATATCTTACTCACAATGGACAACGAGCCTTTCTCAAAATTATCTCTCGCTATGTCATCATGGGTGGTCTTCTCTATAAGCATGGCTTTGATGTTATCCTCTTACAATGCCTTATGAGTTCTGAAATTCCATACACTATCATGGAAGTTCACGATGGGATTTGTGGAGGTAACTTAAGTGTCTTAGCTGTCACTAAATGCATCCTTCGCCTAGGCTATTACCGACAAACCCTAAACCATGATTGTTGTGACTATATAAAGGGTTTTTTAAAGTTTCAGCAACATGCTAATCTTCATCACACCCCTAGTCACACCTTATAGGTCGCATGAGACCTATGGACTTTCTCTCAATGGGGTTTGGATCTTGTCAGAGATATCAACCCTCATTGTTCCTAACACCATCAATTGATTATTACCGCTACCAAATATTACACTAAATGGGTGGAAGTTGTACCTCTTATTTCTATGAAAGATGAGAAAATATGTTAATTCATTAATCATCACATTATTTATATCTTTGGTGTTCCTCACTGCCTCATCATTGATAATAGAAAATAATTCAAAAAAACACTCTATGGATAAATTTTGACGCAATTAGAATTCAACTTTGTTTTTCTTCACCTTATTATCCTCAAACAAATGGCCAATCCAAATCAACCAAGAAAACCCTAAACGAAAATTCTTATGAAAGTGGTTGATGATACTGGTAAGGATTGGCACATGCACATTTCTTTTGCCTTATGGGCTTATCACACTAGCATTCGCACCTCAACCGCTGCCACACATTTCTCTTTAGGCTACTGTACAAATCTTTTATTGCCTCTCGGAGTCCAAATTCCATCTCTTTGTATCTCACTCAAATATATGCTCAATGATGATGATTTTCACTATGACAGTTTGGCATTGTTTGAGTTATTAGACGAGTACCGTCCAACCACTCTTGATCACCTTAAAATATAACAAAAATGTATTAAGTGTTCCTACAAAAAATGTGTCCAAGAACGAACCGTCAAGGTCCATGACCTCATCCTGAAGGTAAATCAACATGTAACAAAATTCGAGAAAAATAAATAGGGAATATATTATCCTAATTAGTTAGGACCCTATATCATTACTCATGCCTATGGATCAGGTGCTTATCATTTATATTGCCTCGAAGGAAAACCCAATCCTAAGACCCTCAACGACTTACATATATGACCATCCTATTGTTGAATCAAGGACTATATCACATTTTTTGTATAAAAAATCATCCCTTGAGTACCTATTTCTTTCATCTACGTCTTTTAAGGACCAATGACTAAAAATGAATTGTGTGATGATCTGTCACCTTTCAACCTTATCTTAAATATGAGTACCACGATGCTATTCATGGCATGATTCTCATGGATACTTTTCATTATTTTTAGATGTAATCCCATGTTCGTTCATCACTTAAAACATCTCTTGTATAGTTAACCTTTTCTTGCTGTGGTTTTACCTTCATAATAGATGCCTATACTCATATTTAGTCTTGTCCATGACCTAAAAATCAAAGTAAATTTAAAATAAAATGGGATTCAACTCCTTGAGTCAAAATTATTATAATTATATGATTCTCTTTAAAAGGACATATACCTATCTAACTCACAACTATAAATAGATTTCTCCCTCGAATGACAACTATAAAAAGTTAGTCCTATCATACTGTACAAATAAAAATAAAATATTTTGAAGCTTCCCACATCGATCAACTTCACTAAGACCTCAAGGATTCATTTTATATCTCTCACATAAAATTCCCGCATCGATCATTCTATTAAAAAGAAAAAGCAAACAGGAAAATACAAATTTTTCCTCATGGACTTGCCTATTTTGGTTTTGGGTATCTTCCAAAAGAGGCATGTTGTCTCACAACAACGTTAGGCTAAACAACCCACTTCACCTCACCTTATTTTCTTTCTAGTATTTTACCTACTCAAGGGACGTGCTGAAAATGTGACATGTTGTGGTCATGTAACTTCCTTCACTGTTAGTATAGTCAATCATGCAACACCTTTAGGGTCTTAAGTTCATAAGCCAATATTTTTTATGATAGACTCATAATGGTTCTTACCAATTATGGTTTTTTTATCGTTTGCCTCATTTCTTAATTATTGATTTTGCTACAAAGGACTAGACCTTTGACACATACATTCTATAATTTCAACTCAATCATGCCTAAAACAATATAGACTCCACCATGCCTATTCCACCTAAAATCAACCATGCCTATTCAACCTAGACTTAATCATGTCTAAACAACCTAGACTCCACCATGCCTATTCAAATCATATTCAACCATGCCTATTCAACCTAGACTCAATCATGGCTAAACAACCTAGACTCCATGATGCCTATTCCACCTAATTTCAACCATTCCTATTCTACCTAAAATCAACCATGCGTATTCAACCTAGACTCAGTCATGCATAAAAGATACCAACCCATTCCTCCACCTAATTATATTATTCCCTAGCTCATAGGAGAACTACATTGGCCTGAGGCCCCCTTTGTTTTTCTATTGGATATATAGCAATCACTACGAGGTCATTGGGCCCTTGGAGTTTAGCTCATCCACTTTTACTCCTAACCATTTTTACCCCTTTTACATTTAGATTCTAACCTAGTTAGTTTTCATTTACATAATAACTTGGAAACTAATATATTAAAAAAGCATACATTATTTCATCATACCTACCATTTTATAACCTTAACCATATACTACCTGAATCTTTTAACATTTCCATGATATTAATTACTTTGAAATTTAAACACAACATATATGCAACACATAATTTACATAAAAAAAACTTAACTTTGAACTCTACCCCAACAATAGAGACCCATGTACTCCTGCCTATACTATGGGACCCTGTCTTGGTTCTTATGCAGCTACCTCGGCCTGTTAGGCCACAACTTGTGCTTGAGTGGCTAACATTTGACCCTATAAACTAGTGACTTGTTCCTGTAGAGCCACTACCTATGCTCCATCTCCTACGAGAGCTTTTGCAAGAGACTGTGCTTATGCAAGATTGAGCATCTACCAAATGACCCTAGAGAGTATTCACCTTCCATGTTAAAGTGTCCACCTGCGCCTGTGCTACCATTAACTGAACACCAAAAGTAGTCACCTATTCATATAAGGCATCCTTATGAACCATCACTGTGGCTGAATTAAGCTGACTCGGCCATGGTATTGCTGCTTGTAACTATACTTCCTGCCACTTTCTATATGCCACAGTTGTCCCTACCTCATCCACCCTCATATAAATTAGCACCTCCTCCTATCTCGGTAGGTCGGTGGTATGATGTGGAGACAAAGTTCTATCCACATCATCTCTACAGTATTATGGGAATGGTGGCGTAACATCCTACAATAGTCTGAAATGGTGACAGACTCTATCCATTGGAATCATATAGTGAACAATGGTACACCTGCCCTATATCCACCTCAAAAGTGTTAGCCCCTGTAACTCCTAGGCCATATTTAGTATACCATGTCGTGTGTTGCCTCCTCCACTCATGAATGACCACCTACTACCACCCATCTCCTGTATCCCATTATCTATCCACCACGATGTCAATTTTCTACTGGTAGTGCATGTGGCTACACATTCACTATGTGTTCGTACACCCAATAATGCAATAGAAATGTACAATAAATATTGTATCATTGCATCCTCTGATAGGCTCAATGCTCCACATATAGTTATACTAAATATGTAGGTGACCATGTAAAACAAACACACTCCTCAATCATATCTCGTAACACTCCAATCAATCCCCTAGGAAATCGATCACCCTTTGAGTTGGAGAGTGCATAACATCCCACTTCTACCATCATAAATACTACCAACCAAGTCTCTTGCGAGTGCACAACATACATCTCCCCATACACAAGACTGACTCCGTGTTCAGTTAGGTTTCTCACCATTTTCCCAATCAATGTAATCATCACCTCAAATGCCCCATTTACTGAAACTGAGTAAACATGCTCACCAGTAATTTCTAAACACAGAATCCTATAAACATCCTCTAGTGTGATCGTCATCTCGCCAGTGGGGTAGCTAGAAGGTATTGGTTGCTGCATCCCATCTATCAATGAGAGAAACCATGAGACTGTGATCCCATCAGATCCACCGGTACTGCCTAGTACCAACCATTCCAACCTCTCACATGTCCATCCACTCATGCTTACTGACACTGGGTTACATCTCTCCTAATAAGGGTGAGATCCTATCCCGCATCATTAGTTGATGTCGTTCATGCATCCATGAAATTAAAAAATGTTAGGTACTTACCTAATTTACTCATTTATTCACCCTTACCCACCCCACACTCACATTTCTCTACTTACCTAGCTATTTTACTAACCTACCATCCATTTTATATCAGCTAAATAAAGCTCCATGTTTTATATTCATCACTTCCTCTCCATCGATATTTGACCTAACCCATACCCACATATTCCTAGGTATCTATATCCTAAACTAACCTATCTTTATTTTAATCTACCTCTCATATCTCTCAATTTACAAAAAAGCTAGTTTTGGTGCCCCTTTTTCCCCCTTTTCTAACCTAGGTCACTTTTGACAGTGACCTACATCAGTTACCTTGAACTGAAACCAGTCACTCTAAATGGTACCAGTTGCCTATCTAACAACTAGTGTTGCTATTCCCAACAAATGTTGGTCAATGCTAAACCAATGTCGGTCGATGTTAAACCAACATCGATCTCTGGTTCAGCCCTAAGGTCATACCCCCACACCCCAAAATTTGAAAAAAATGAAAAAACAACCTAAATTCTACCCCAATCCCACTTAAGCCCCACCCCAATTCCTTTTCCAACCTATTTAACCTCATTTTCACCCTCCCAGTACCCAATTTCATTCATTTTTATCCACATTTAAAATTTTCAACCCGCCCCCATTTGTTCATTTTACCACAAAGTTTAAAGAAAACAATAAGTATGGATTGATGCCTACCTCAACATGTCACCTCCTTCTCACTAACACCTCCGATCTTGGAAATGGTAGTCCTCCAGTGCCTCCTCCTACTTTTGCCATGCGTCCAATTGGGTTCTTGGTCCTCAGACCAATAAAATCACTCTAAATGATCTTGTGGACCCATCTACATAGCTCTTCTAGCCACTCAGATTCCTCCAACACATTCAGGTACAGTACCACATTATTTCCTCGATGGAAAACACACAAAACACTCTTCTCTTTCATTTTATAGAAATGAAAAGGTTAAAATGAATCTGTAATATATATATTTTTACTTTTTACCCTACCCCCGACCTGACCGGCCTCATTTTATCTTGACCAACATCAGACATGTGGCAAACTTATTGCGGTTGGTTTCCCTTGACCGTAATCTGTTTTCATAACTAGTATCAGTTAGCCTGTTTGAATTCATTGTACCATTTATCACTACATTTGATTTCCCAAAACCTTTTCGTCTTAGCCAACATTGAGCTGAGCCTTAAAACTCAACCTAATGACCTTATTACTGTGAGGAAATAAGAGATAAAATATGTGGAATAATCTCTTACAGAATCGCAATAGTAGAAACTAATATGCAAAAAATATTACAGATCTCAAATAAAAGTGCAGAATAAATAACACAACACATAGAGACAAGATTTAACGTGGTTCACCCAATTTGGGCTACGTCCACCAAGAAACACTTGCTCATATTTTATTACAATCCTCCACTCTCTCAATACAATACCCAAATCTGTTCGGAGCTATGCTCAACAAACTGTACAGAATTCACACCCGAATTAAAAACACATTTGCAATACATTTGCTTATATTTCTATCATATGCATAAGACCATATAAATAGACAACTGCTTAAGTAGTTTTACAAAACCATGGGTATCAAACAATGGGAAATAACTAAACAATCCCATAAACCTATGGGTAGCCAAAGAGGCGGTTTTGCAAAACAATGGGTACTGAAAAAACATGGGCCCAAAAACAGCCCATAACGGTTACCCATTACCCATGGGTTAATAAACCACCCATGAAAATTTTCTTCGGGGGCTTCACCCCCGAACCCCCCTGACCTACTCACCAGTGAGCAGGACCGCCGTAAAAATACCCGAGTGTAACACATAGAAGCTGTACCACACTCTAACATGAAAATAGGCTCCACAAACATAACAATCTCCCACTTGGAGACTGATTTTCACTGAGAAAGCTTCTCAACCCTTCACTGTCATCCACGAAGGCCAACCAAAGCTAAACATAGCTTTAGTTTATCCCTTATGACCACCTTGGTCATCATGTCTGTAGGATTCTGACTGGTATGAATCTTCTCCAACTTCAACTTATCTTCCTCCAAAGCTGTCCTGATGAAGTGATATCTCAATTATATATGCTTCGTCCTGGAGTGGAAAGTAGAGTTCTTAGCTAGGTGTATAGCACTCTGACTATCACTATGTAGCTTACATTCCTCCTTCTTATGCCCCAACTCCTCAAGAAATTTTTGTAATCAAATCATCTCTTTTCTTGCCTTTGTGGCAACAACATACTCAGCCTTCGTGGTTAATAAAGCCACCAGCTTTTGTAGTCGGGAAATCCAGCTCACTGTTGTCCCACCTACAGTGTAAATATAACCTGTCGTGCTCCTCCTACTATCTACATCTCTAGCCATGTATGAATCTACATAACCATGTAAAGTGGTGTCTGATCCACCATAGCACAAAACTGCCCCCATGGTCCCTCTCAAATACCGAAGGATTCACTTTACTACTTGCTAATGCTTTTTACCTAGATCACTCATAAATCTACTCACAGCTCCCACTGCATGGGCAATGTCAGGCCTAGTGCACACCATAACATACATCAAACTGCCAACTACTGATGAGTAAGGTACCTTGGACATCAGGTTTCTTTCCTGCTCTATCTTGGAACACTGCTCCTTTGATAACTTAAAATGGCCTGCCAAAGGAGTCCCAACTGGTTTAGCATCCTGCATGTTAAACCTACCCAATACCTTCTTAATGTACTCTTCCTGAGATAAAGTCAAATTCCATTCCTTCCTATCTTGAGTTATCCTCATACCAAGGATTTCTCTGCCTACCCCAAAATCCTTCATATCAAAGGATTCACTTATCTGTTTCTTGAGTAATTTTATTTCCTATATGTTTTTACCTGTAACCAACATGTCATCAACATACAAACAAAAAATAATATAACTTCCATCCTCAAATTTCTTTGTATACACGCAATGGTCAGAATGACATCTAATATAACCTTGCTCCATCATGAAGCTATCAAACTTCTTATACAATTAACGTGGAGCTTGTTTCAGACCATACAAGCTCTTCTTCAGTTTGCACACCATCTCCTCTTTACCTTTAACTTCATATCCTTTTGGTTGTTGCATATATAGCTCCTCCTCCAAATCACCGTGGATAAATGCAGTCTTTACATCTAACTGTTCTAAGTGTAAGTCTTCTACTACCACTATTCCAAGAACAGTTCTGATAGAAGTCATTTTTACTACAGGAGAAAAAATCTCATCAAAATCTATACCTTGTTTCTGTGCAAACCCCTTGACCACCAACCGGGCCTTATATCTTTTCTTTCCTCCTTCATCTTTAACTCTATAGACCCACTTGTTCTGCAATGCTCTTTTTCCTTCTGGTAGCTTCACTAAATCCCAAGTCTGGTTCTCCATGAGAGACTTATGCTCCTCATCCATGGCTTGCTCCCACTTCTTACTAGCATCTACCTGCATTGTTTCATCAAATCTCTCTGGCTCTCCACTATCAGTGAGTAATAAATAATAAAGAGAAGGAGAAAAACATTCAGGTTCTTTTCTTACCCTAGAAGACCTCCTCACTGTAGGAGTTTGGGGTTCCTATTGAGTAGGTTTCTGAACTAATTCATGGGTCACTTTTCCATCAAGAAGATACTCTACTACTGCATATTCTTTCTTGGATTCTTCCCTATTTTCCTGAAACTGTTGCTTATACATGACTTTCTCATTAATGACCACATCCCTAGACTGAATGATTTTCTTGTCTTTAATACTCCAACATTTAAATCCAAAGGCACCACCACCATAACCAATAAAAGTGCATTTTTATGATTTAGCCTATAGTTTGGTCCTATCATCCTTATCAATATGAACAAACACCTCACATCCAAAGACTCTAAGAAATGAGTAATCGACTTTCTTACCGTACCAAGCCTCCTCAGGTATGCCTCCATCTAAGGCACTTGAGGGTCCTCTGTTTATCAAGTACACAGATGTGCTCACCGCTTCTGCCCAAAAAGAAAGAGGCAGTCCTGCATGTAACCTCATGCTCCTAGCACATTCCATTATTGTTTTGTTCATCCTTTCTGATACCCCATTCTCCTGCGGAGTTCCTTGAACCGTCTTTTACCTACAGATTCCATTATTATAACCGTAATCATTAAATTCATTGCTGCAATACTCCCCTCCATTATCTGACTTGAGACATTTTAGCTTAAGACCTGTTTCATTCTCTACCAATGCTTTCCATTTAACAAAAGTGTCAAATACATCAGATTTATTTCTAATACAATAAACCCAAACTTTCCTTGTTGCATCATCAATAAAAGTAACATAATAACTTGAGCCCCCAAGAGATGATACCTGAGCCAGTCCATATACATCAAAATGCACCAGCTCTAACTTACTCTCTTTCTTTGTAGGTCCAACCTTGAGAAACCTTACTCACTTTTGTTTTCCATATATGCAGTCCTCACAGAACTCCAAACCTATTTCTGTATATCAAGGAAAATCCTTCTTTATGATGTCCATGCTCTTCTGGCTCATATGACCAATCCTATAGTGCCAGAATGTTGTATCTGCATCTGAAGCCACAATATTACAATCATTAGTACTATCAGTGGTTAAATACAAGGTTCCAACCTTCTTACCTCTTGCCACCACAAGATCACCCTTAGTAACCTTCCAAGAGTTAGTTGTAAATATCACAGTACAACCATCACTTCCCAATTGCCCCACCGATATCAAATTTATCTTTAATGTAGGCACATGTCTGACATCCTTCAATAGCCATGTATTCCCATTTTACATCTTAACACAAACAGAACCTTTTCCAACTATACTGCAAGGCTCATCGTCACCAAGAAAAACATGCCCAAAATCCCCTTGAACATAATCAACAAAATAATGCCTATGTGGAGTAGCATGAAAAGAAGCCCCTGAATATAAAACCCAAGATTCAGTAATATTATGCAAAGAAAGAATCAAAGCATCCTGACATACATTACTCGATGCCACATTTGCCTCCTTGTTTTCTTCCTGTTGTTTCTTTTTATCCCAAAGCTCCCAACAGTCCTTCTTTACGTGCCCAGACTTTCCACAATTCCAGCATACAATCTTGTTCTTGGATTTAGACCTTGCCCGATCTTTTGATTTTCCATGGTTTCCTCTATTCTTCTGTCTCCCTCTAGTTTCCACTGTTGAAGCATTCCCTGAAGTAGAAGATTCCCCAGAGTTTTTTCTTCACATTTCCTTGCTTAGAATCACCCCTACAACATCCTCAAACTTCAACTTTGAGTTAGCTGGAACCGAGTTACTTACCACCATTACCAGGCTATTCCAACTCTTAGGTAAAGAGCACAGAATTAATAAAGCCCTAACTTCTTCATCAAATTCTATTGTAACCGAAGCTAGCATATTCACAACCGTATTGAAATCATTTAAATGATCCGCTACTGAACTATTCTTAGACATCTTCATATTAAACAACTTTTTCATTAAAAATATCTTGTTAGAGGTAGAGGGTTTTTCATACAACTTCCCTAATGCATCCATTAGATCTTTTGTAGTCTTTTCCTTTGAAACATTAAATAATACCGAAGATGCAAGACACAGCTAGATCATGTCCCAAGTGCCTTCCTGATCCAGCAAATCCCATTCTGCATCTGTCATACTTGAGGGTTTGTTCACCTTCTCAAACAGGGGAGTGTAAAGATCCTTTTGATAAAGGTAATCTTCCATCTGCATCTTCCAAAGACTGAAATTATTCCCATTGAATTTATCAACCCTAGATCTTCCTTCATCTACCATAGCTCCCACTCAAGCTAAAAAATTTCCCTACGATTCAACACTTCAACAAACCAAACCAGGCTCTGATACCAATTGTTAGGAAATAAGAGATAAAATATGTGGAATAATCCCTTATAGAATCGCAACAGTAGAAACTAATATGCTCACCCGCGCAAACCCCCTGACTCGCTCACCGGCGAGTGGGACTGCCATAAAAATACCCAAGTGTAACACATAGAAAGCGTACCACACTCTAACATGAAAATAGGCTCCACAAACATAACATTTTAAACTAACCAACATCAGTCACCATGACTAGTGCCAGTCAGCATTTAACCGAATGATTTCAAAAATTGAACCAACATCGGCTAACCCTCAACTGATGTTGGTCACTATTTTGGCGATAAACCAAAACCCCATACCCTCCAATTTCAACAAATGACCAAACCCCACTAAAAACATATCATTCCCCACCCAAATTCAACCTACATTCATTTCCTAACCTATTTAACCTATATTTTCCCATCCCCACCTTAATTTCACCCATTTTAACCCATACTCTAAAAACAAAACTTTCCCCACAAATTAATTCGTTTTACTCGAATTAAATAAATCTTTTCAATCAAAAATAGTGCCTAAGGATTGATTCCTACCTCTACTCGGTGTCGTCTCCTCGGTGGTACCTATGGTCTCTGCATCTGTGGCCCTCTTGCTCCCTCTCTTGGCACTGTCACGGCCATAAATCCAATCCTCTTCTCACAACCAATCAAATAGATCAACTCGATCTCGTGGTTTTGTCCACTGGATGCTAATCACCTCCTCGCAGACTGTTCACTTTGGTCACAACTTGGCACTATCATTTTCCACTTTCAAACCTCTTGTTTGTCATCTTCTATAACTGATAATCAACAAATGAATCCATAAAAAGAATTTTTTTCCTTTTTTAGCCAAAAATTGAAATGACCGACATTGGTCAATTCATGCCCTAGTCAATTGATATCGATTAATGTCCAACGTCGGTCACCTCAATTAACCATATGGACTCAAAAATGCATGTTTTACCTAAAAAGATGTTGTTTTTGCACCATTTACCCTTAGCATTAGTTATTTGGTTCACCCACAAGCCTGCACTACCTATTCCATTCCCTACTTTCATTTAGGGACATGTCCTTTTCCTATAACTCAACATACCCATGACCCCACCTACACACCCACACCCGAACCTCCAATTGGAAGTTCAAAGTTTTGTACTCGCTATACCTTGCGATGCTGATACCCATGTTATTTAGCCTAATGACCTTACTTTTCCTAATGTCGTGATTTATATCCTGACCATACATTTGGTTCCCTAGAATAAAACCTATTACCCATTCCTACACCTTTCCTAGTTGTGATTCCAGACCATATCCTATAACTTTGATACCTGAACCACTTTAACCTCATTTGGATAAAACTCTCAATCTTTGATGAAGTAAAATTTATAATCTCTTCAAACTAGTACCTTATCACAATCTATACATGTGCATGCCTTTGATTTGCATTACCTATTACCTAATCCAAACTTTACCTATTACCCAACCTGACCATTCCCCTTACCTACAACCCATTCACCCTTGTTTTTATTAAATACCTATATATAAAACCATTCACCGAATTCATTTCCTACCTCATTAGTTCCTGGTTTTAGGGGGAGAAGTTTCATCCATACTTGGGGAAACCTAATCTCCACTCATATGTAGGACACTGACTTCCTATTTTTATCAGCATCGATTACTAATACAGGCTACGTGACAAAAGGGGGAAATTTAGACACCAAATTTTGGTCACACTCCCCTTGGTCCCATTTAATTAATTAACATAACGCATTCACCTAACCATGACCCCTTACCCCACATTCATATTAATTTAATTAATTACAATTTAAGTAATGTTCATCCTCACATTATTAATTAATTTAATTTACACATCACTTAGGCACCTCACCATGGACTTATTCGTAGCCTATTAATTAAGTAAGACTAGATCCTTACTTATCCCAACCAAATGGGACTTAGTATAACCCCTATAATTAAATTTATATTACTTCTTTAACAACACTCCCACTTATCTAAGTGTCAACCCTTACTTGAGACCCATATTGACAATCAAAATCACGTCAAAAATAGTAAATATTTACACTATTTTTGGTAAACCTAGATTTACCCACCTTAATCGGCATTGGTTATCCCTCGACCGACGTCAATCACCTAATCACCATCAGTTACTTTATATACAATTTTGTAACCTTTTACCCAGGTTGGTCATTTCTCAATTTTTGGAGAACTATTGCATTCTAGTGCAATAGTTTGGATTGTGTTTGAAGGAGTTGTTTTCTAAAGATATATTTATCCTTTTGCATACAACCACCAGACACCAACCCTAGATTGAGATTATTAATGAAGAGGATTGACGACCCTCATCATAAATCATCTACTTCTCCTTCTAGAGGATTCAAATAATTATGGGAACATTATGGGAGTATTTCCATGAAACTGACTCCAAAATATCTTCACGGATCAACTACCATCCACCTTCACCTACCAGATCTATAAATGCAAATAAGTAAACATGATTTTAATCATATTTTTTCGGCGTAAAGTATAGATTCTTGACCTCTTTCATTATAATTTGTTTCTACATGTATTCTTTTATTTCCACCTCCTCACCAATCTACCAACCCAACCACCTATATCATTTTTGACTTCTATGACTTCCCCCTTTGTATCCCTTATTATTCTTAGTAATATCACAAACCTAACCATATCCATCTTACACTTTGTGCAATCACAAAGAAGCCACAAAACCATTTTTCTCAAATTAATGTCAATTTACCCTACCGACGCTAGTTACCTAACCACTGCCAGTTTCACCTCTATGTGGATGTCAGCCATCTGACTGATATCGGTCTTTGTGTCATTTCATTCATTTTGACTAGTGAGCCTCTCAATCAACATAAAATAACCCAAAACTCACTCGATCAACCCCAGACCCCTTTCAAACCTGCAAAAACCCATAATAACCTACCAAACCTTAACATTTAATCATAACCTTTCCTCTTAGATTAGATTTTCTTATTGTATTTTCATGAGATACCAGAATCTTATAATTGCAATAGGATTTTCTTACTTCATAATATTTGCATTAAATTATATTTTAATGTGGATTGACAGCCTTTTAGTAAGTACCTCACTTCCCGGATCTAGCAATCGCTAGGCAATCAAATAACCTATATTATTAATACTATTTGGTGGTCTTGTTTAATTTCTTGTATAGGTCAATCCTCCTAGCCAAAGGGAAGCCCTTCAGGATTAGCATGGATCTAAAATTTAGTAACGCGCGTATTCAACCTGTTATCCAAAATGTACCCCTTGCTCATTTTGTGGCTAAATCCTTTCATTTTTCCCTCTCTTGTGCCTCAGTCATATTTTTTTACATTTCAGGCACTCAAAAATTTCTAGAAATGGTACCATTGGATAGAGATCTTTCTCAGCTTTCCAGAAAGGTAAAGTTTTCCTCCTAACTCCATGTATTTTTGAAGTTATGGCCTGATGCATTTTTTGTGGGAAATGTTCCCATGAAAGGCCCATAGCCTATGAAATGATGCCACGTGTCCAAGGAAGTGGTGGGGGTTGGAGGAAAACTTGGTTTTTTTACCAATTGTTTGGCAAAGTTTTCAAAAGGGATATTTTTCCCCGCAGGCCCACCAGCGAATCAGATTATGCCACGTGTCCAGTGGGAAAAAACTAAAAAATCAACTAAGTGTTAGCACCATGGAAAATTTTGAAAGGAAGGCCCACCGACCAATCATGTTACGATGCATGTCCTTCAGCATCGGACCTTCAGAGGGTAGAGGAAAGATTGGAATTTTGGCAAAGTGTTGGGGAAAAGGGAATGGAGAAATTGTTGGCCCGTAGTCCCACATCCAATAAGACGCCACCACGTGTCCTGGACTGGCGGAAGGTGGGGAAAATTTAGGACAATTTTCCCAAAGGAAAAAGAAGGAAATTTCAAAGGGAAAATTGTCCCCCCGAACGCGGACCAATCACATCTTGCCAAGTGTCCGGTGGCAGCAAAAGATACAAGACAAGCCCGCCTGGAAATTTGAAGGGAAAGGCTTCGCAACGAATGAAGTTTTACCATGTGTCGGAGTCAATAAATAGGATAAAACAGTGATAGAAAATTTAGGAAGACAGGCCCGCGCCCAATCAGCACGTGCCACATGTCCTCAACTCATCGGCCCGGTATAGATTTTTTGGAAAATTTTCCAAAGGGCAAAACAATGGAAAATAAAGCGTTAAGGGCCCGTACCCAATCAAAATGTGCCATGTGGCACCCAGACAAGCAGATCATGGGAAAAATTGTGAAATTTTTTCCAAATGACCAAAAAGTGGAAAATTTAAAAAAAATTGCCTGCCAATCCGATTTGGCCCTGTTTTGCCCTAAAATTTCAAACGGCCATATCTTTCGTTCCAGAGCTCAGTTTTTCACGTTCTTTATATCAATGGAAAGATAGTGAAATTCTCTACAAGATTCCAAGGTAATTTTTTTGTTTTGTTGGGGTTTGGAGAGAGAAAATTCAAAAATGCCTCTGGCACGTGGTCATGGATAGAAATGACATTTCAACCACCATTTTTAATGAAGAATGGCTCGCATTCTCTCCTAGCATGGCGGAAAATGTCAGGGGATGGGCATGTAAGGATGACCATGATATTTTACTATGTTTTTGGTCAGTGGTTGAATCTCTCCCACATTTTCCCATGTTTCTCTCTCCTGGGGTCGCTTCTCACACTGTAAAAGCCGGAATGGGTTCATTTTTTAAAAAAAAGAGACACATTTTTAGCTCTACAACTTCCCTTTTTCTTCCTTTTTGGCAGAATTTATGGAAAATTTTACCTTTCCATGTAATAAAACACCTCATTTTGCCTCTTGATCACTGTAATTCATTGTATTGGATTTGGAATGTTAGTATATGCTCTGTGATTAAAATCCCTCAATCCTTTCATATATCTAACATTGTTTCCTAATCTTTCATTACATCTTGAGCAATTTGTGCATGCTTGTGCTATGTTTTCTTATGGATTTTGTATGTATTGTAGTATTAGGTGTCTGCTACTCCTTTGGTGCATTAGCTCATTAGCATTAGTCTCATTTTTCTTGCATTCCCTATCTTTGTCCCCTTGGAATTTAGGGTAGGAACTAGGAATTCAAACCTCTGCAACTTGTAAGTGATAAATCTGACCAGAGGAATTGAGGAACCAGCCTCTAATACTGGAGATTCTTTTCTCATTTTTACAAGTCCCACACTTGGGGAAAGGATTCAATGTTGTGCAATCACACTGGATGTCTAAGTATGAGCAAACTAGAAATCTGATCAACATCCAGGGGGTGCTGCTGATTTGCAACAACAGTTTTGGCACACCCTGGTGGGACCTTAGAGGTCTTCATCTTCATTGCAACAAAATTGATGTGCATTTGTTGCAAGTTCTCTTGCTTTAAAAGAGCTATAAATTACACATCTGGCGACTCTAAAGGAAAAAGAATCAGCTGGTTTTAGCAGTGCAGACCTGAAAACTCATGAGAAGAATCAACACAAGGTCAAGAGCTAGAGAGGAAGAGGTGGTGTTTGAATATCTGCAATTATCTCCAAGAATAAGGAAAAGTGGGAGGAGAATCCAAAGGTCTCCATCTCCACCAAACAGAACTCTCTCAACTCCTCCACCTGGTAGGCCTTTCATTCAATCAACAAGGGTTCTAAGGCCAATCAAAATGGCACAAAACAACCCCTATGTCAATTTCACTGGCAAGCAGCCCACTTTCTCTCAATGAAAAAAATCCAATTCCAATTACAACATTAAAGAACATTCCATACTTCACTGGAGAAAATCAGATCTCACTCCTGGTGATCATGTTAAGGATGTTGCTAACATTTTTGCAATCCATGAGATCAATGAGATGTAAGTTGCTGTCAAATTGCTGGCATCTTCATTCAAAGGGAAAGCTTTGCAATGGTTCAAGAGTCTTGCCTCGGGTTCTATTCAAAATTGGAATCAGCTATGTATAGCCCTCCATGAGCAGTTTGGGGAAAAGGGAGACAACTTGTCCCTTTTTGAGCAGTTGACAACCATCAAGAGAGCTCCCAATGAGCAGCTGACTGATTTTAATTTCAGATTTCAAAGGACTTGGGAGAGAATTCCAGTAGCAGTCAGGCCAACAGCAGAAGGTGCTTTTCTTTATTACCTTAAAGATTTAAATTCTGATATTTCTATGTTAATTCAGTCCATGGGAGGCACAACTATCCCCATTGCTTATAGCATTGCCATTAGAGCTGAAAATTGTTTGATTCAAGCTGGCAAGCTGGCTCCTAGGCCTCCAATGCCATTATTTTCCAAGTTTAGAGAGCCCAAGTACTAGCCAAGTGCCTAATTTAGCTTCTATTCCCACTCCTAGAAATCAGAATTCAAGTGAAGCTTCTACTTCATCTTCTAGTGCCTCAAATGAACTTCAAGAAGTCATGAAGCAATTGCAAAATCTAGGTAATGAGCTGGTTACACTCAAAAGGCAGCAAGCTCAAGGTTTTAGACCTTCCTTCCAGCCTCAAGCTCAGCCTAACAGGTAGCCATATCAACCTCATAGACCACCCAATCTAGCTGCAAATCTAAATCAAGCAAGGCCTCCTGCCAACAGACAATTTCAGCCCTATACTCCCAATGTTACATCTGCATCTAAAGCATTAGTGCCAGTACAAAACAATATAGCTCAAGAGTATGATTGGTGTTTCCCATGCAATGAACCTCATAACCAGTCCATGTGCTTCAACGGTGCCTTGAATCAAGCATTAATGGTGATAGCAACTGGTGTGGAGGGTGAAGGTAGTCAAGGAAATAACCAACAACAAGAAACATTCCAGCAGCAATCAACTCCAAATGATACCACACTTGTAAACTAGCAGGCAGAAGATTTTTGTGGCATGAATCAAACGATTTCCCAAAGTGTTGCAGCCAACATAAGGTCAAAGAGAAGAAATTTAGTTGAAGAACAGCCATTGGCCCCAAGTAATTCATGACCTTCTACTCACTCCACAAATCTATTGGCAAACAAAATGCAATCCCAAGCACGCAAGGATTGCCTAAAACAGCTCTCTAGGCCAACCCAAATGCCAGTTGTTGTCTACCCATGTGCAAGGAATGAATGTGTAGGCCAAGGGACAGTAGAGGGATACTTCATCTCCATTTAGTATCATTGATCAGATGAAGAAGACAAATGTAAACATATCAATGTGGGAATCACTATCTATCCCAGGCCAAAGAGATTTGCTACAAGCTGCCATGAAGGACTGGTCAACTTCAAATCAGCAAGTCCAAATGTAAGAGAAGGTGCTCACAAATGTTGCCCAGCCTGAGGGGAATCATGGAGGACAGCAAGGTAAAATATTGAAGCCCCCTCCATTCTACGTTTCAATGATTATTGGAAATCAATTAGTACACAATTGCATGATTGATTCTGGGCCAAGTAGTTCAGTAATGCCCAAGACAAATAGATGATCAGTTGGGAATTTAGTATGAAACCATATCCAAAGGGGTGGTGCAGTTGGATGGGACAGCAGTAACAATAGTCAGGGTGATTAAAAAACTAGAGTCTTACTTTGCATGCCTGTCCCAACGTGGTTGTTTTGCAAGATGTCTCAGTAATAGACCTTCCACCACTCTTTGCCCTATGTTTGTCAAGGGCTTTCACAGCCAAGATTGGAGGTTACTTATCTACTGATTGGTTACACATGTTGTTCAGGAACAAGATATGGAACCAAGGCCACAATCATATCTGAACCTATTTCAAACTTCCACATTAAGCCTTACACTCCAAGCCACATCAATACAAATTGTTACAGCGTTTGATCAAGAGGATTATCCAAGCACTGATGAAGCTGACACCAAGGTTGGAAGCATCCTAGATATCTAACTCTTGATGAATGGGCAAGCAAGGTGCATGCTTTTGATCCTTATCAAGAAATAGAAGAATCTGAGCTAGGGAGTCTATTGCATACGTGAAGAAAATTGGCCTATTCCTAGC
The DNA here is from genome assembly GCA_019776745.2 of Taxus chinensis. Lineage (NCBI taxonomy): Eukaryota > Viridiplantae > Streptophyta > Pinopsida > Cupressales > Taxaceae > Taxus > Taxus chinensis. Next base: position 71,045,956 of record CM034148.1, on the reverse strand, counting down.
ATCACCAAGCCAAACCACAAAGATGACAATGAGGTATGGCAGTTGTTTTTTGATGGATCAAGGAGTAGACAAGGTGCAAGATGGGGATCCATGCTGGTTTCACCTCAAGGAGTTAAGTATTATTCAACTTTTAGATTTCAGTTTGCATGCTCTAATAACACTGCTGAATATGAAGCCTTGGTGCAAGGACTGCATTGGGCAATCAAGAGAGGAATAAAGAACTTGCAATTCTTTGGTGATAGTGAGTTGATTGTCAACCAAGTCAAGGGGCAACATGCTGTCAAGAATGATCTACTCAAGTGCTACAAGAATAGGGTGTGGGACCTCATTGAATATTTTGAGGGTTTTGGCATCAAATCCATTCCTAGGAAAGAGAACCAAGCTGCTGACAGGCTTGCAGCAGTTGGGGCAGCCTTTGACGTTATGGAGAGCATTCAAAAAGACAAGGTACAGCCAAACATCCATGTGATTGTGAGGCCCTTAGTGCCAGATAACAATGTAAGTTGGCAAGTGTTTGAAAATGATCATAAAATCATCCATTTATTGCAAGAAGAAGCTGAGTTCTCAGCTAAAAATCAGGAAAAGTTAGAGCAGAAGTATGGTGACCAAGTAGTGCAGCTAAGAACCAACAAACTATCCAAAGGGACTTATTACTTTGGAGTCCATTTTCAATCCTAATGATCAGTTTAGGAAGGAGAAAGCAAACATCCAAGTGAAGGGAGAAGATTCAGTGTCCATCTCAGGAGAAAGAAGGCAAATCACTCCAAATTGGTAAGATGACAACTGAAGCAAGAAAGGTATGAGTTCATACAACTTTGTCAAGAATTCCCTGATGTGTTTGCTTGGAGCTGTGAAGATTTGAAAGGTTTCAATCCTGAGTTATGCTCAACACACCATTGAATTGGATCCAAATACTAAGCCCATCAGGCAAAAACAAAGGCCAGTCAACCCCCACATGGAGCCTCTCATGAGAAAAGAATTGAATAAGTTGATAGAATCAAGAATCATATTCCCTATCAAGCATTCTAGTTGGGTTGTCAACTTGGTTCTAGTCAGAAAGAAGAGTGGGGAAATCAGATTGTGTGTTGACTTCAGAGATTTGAATAGAGCGTCTCTCAAGGATCATTATCCACTTCCTTCCATGGAGCATATTTTGCAAGTTATTGCTGGCTTCGAGAGGTTTTCACTACTTGATGTCTATTCAAGGTATAATCAGATTATGGTGAAGGAAGAAGATCAGTTCAAGACAGCCTTTACAACTAAATGGGGAACTTATGCATACAGGGAAAAATGCCATTTGGGCTATCCAATGCTGGAACTACCTTCCAAAGAGCAATGGACATGGCGTTCAAAGGTTTGATTAACAACATTGTACTGATATATCTTGATGATATCACTATTTTTTCAAAAAATGTAGCAGACCATCTCTTACATTTGAGGCAAGTATTCACAAGGTGCAGAAGATTTGGAGTATCCTTGAATCCTAAAAAGTGTATTTTTCTAGCTCATGAGGGAAAGCTCCTTGGCCACATTGTATCCAAAAAAGGATTAGAAATTGATCTAGAAAGGGTTGAAGCCATAAGAGCACTACCATTTCCAAGCCACAAGAAGGCCCTTCAAATTTTCTTTGGGAGAATAAATTTTGTTCGGAGATTTGTCCAAAATTTTGTAGCCCTAGTCAAGCCTATCACGAAGATGTTGAAGAAAAGAATGGCTTTTAAATGGAAAACAAAAGGCAAGGAAAGTTTTGAAGCAATCAAAGAAGCCATCTCTAAGGTCCCAACTCTTATTAACCCAGATTTCTCCAAGGATTTCATCCTCTATGCATTTGGGGGTGATTATACTATTTCTACAATTTTGGTACAGTAGAACAAAGGCAATGATGAGCAGCCAATTGCTTTCTTCAGCAAAGCTTAGAGGACTATGAGGTGAGATATTCTTTCATTGAGAAGCATGTTCTTGTAGTAATCAGGAGCTTGAATAAGTTCAAGCATCTAGTTTCAAACAACAAGGTTCAATTGCTGGTTTCTCATGTGGGAGTTAACGACTTCCTCCTCAACAAAGACTTGAATGAAAAGAGAGCAGGTTGGAGTACTCGTGTCATGGAGTATGAAATTGAGATCAAAGTCACCAAGTTGGTTAGAGGAAAAGGATTGTGTGAGCAGTTTATTTTGAGAAAACAAAAAGAAGCATGCAATGAGAAGCAGGTTGTTTTGGCATTGCAGGACAGCCATGAGCAAGGAAGAACTTAAAAGGAAAATGATGGTGTCCTCACTCCTTGCTAGACCCAAGACATAATACACTTCCTAAGCACAGGTCTATTCCCTCCAGAGATGAACAAGACCAAAAGAAGACACTTCAGGTTGCAGGATTTCCCATATGCCCTTGTTGATGGTGTTTTGTTCAAAAGGGATGTGAATGGAGTGCTGCCGAGATGCATTGGTACAAATCAGATTCATAGGATGTTGGAAGATTTCCATGGTGGATCAGCTGGCGGTCATTTTGCACCAAGAGTAACAACTCTAAAGATCATGAGGGCTGTCTATTATTCGCCCAAAACTTTCAGTGATTGTTATGCATGGATCAAGAGGTGCAATAATTGTGCATTCTTCACAGGTAAAGAGAGGCTAGCTGCCCTTCCATTGCATCCAATTTCAGTTGACCAGTCATTCATGCAATGGGGTTTGGACTTCATTGGAGTCATTAATCCGAATTCAAGCCAAGGGCACAAATGGATTTTAACAGCCATATATTACTTCAACAAGTGGACTGAAGTAGTAACACTCAAGGAAGCAAATGAATCTAGCATCCTAGACTTCTATGAGGGAATAGCAACTAGATTTGGCATACCTGCTATAATAATATCAGATAATGCATTGGCATTCATTGGGTCTAAGGTAACTAAATGGATTGTCAAGAATGGGATCTACCTAAGCACTTCATAAAATTATTACCCTCAGGGTAATGGCCAAGATGAATCTACAAACAAGAACTTGTTGAGGATCATTATGAGGACTCTTGATGAAAATCAGAGGTCTTGGCATACTAAGTTGAAATCAGCCTTATGGGTTGATAGGATAACTCCCAAGAGATCTACAGGTAACTCTCCATTCAAGCTTGTTTATGGAAGAGAGGCAATCTTGCCCATGTCACTTGAGTTGCCAACATTAGAACTCATGAAACAGTTGGAGTTGTTGGATTTTGGGCCCATGGAGGTTAGATATGCAGAGTTGATAGAGCTCCAACAATTAAGAAATCAGGCATCCCAAATAATGGAGAAGGATTAGGCTTTGATAAAGAAGACCTTTGATAGAAAGGCCAAGAATAGATCCTTCCAAGTTGGAGATTTAGTGTTAAAATGGGATGTAGATAGAGCAAAACCAGTAAGGCATTTGAAATTTGATGCCATCTGGAGTGGCCCATACATGTTCACAAAGTGTAAGGACAGCAATGCTTTCCATTTGTCTTCACTGGATGGCGAAGAACTGTAGATTCCAGTCAATGGGATCTACCTAAAGCATTGCTACTGAAGGGAATTCTCCACTTTTTACATATTAGCTAGGCTTTCATTCCTCCAAGTGCTTGTGCACATTGTTTTGTTGTGGATTAGCTTTGCTTTCCCTAAGTGCTTTGGCACAAGCTTGTTGTTCCTAGAAATGTGTTTTACAGGCCTTGCTCCAATCAGATGATGTTCCACCCTCCATCTTCCTCCTTGCAGTGTTCTAGTTAGTTGGGGTACCAAACAGAGAATTTGATGACTCCATGCCTAATGAATTGCTTCAGGAAAATGGCAACTTCATCCAGTAGGAAGATGACCCCTCTGAGACACCAAAGTTGTTATCCAAAATGTACCCCTTGCTCATTTTGTGGCTAACTCCTTTCATTCTTCCCTCTCTTATGCCTCAGTCATAATTTTTTGATTTTTATGCAATCAAAACTTTTTGGAAATGGTACCATTGGATAGAGCTCTTTCTCAGCTTTCCAGAAAGGTAAAGTTTTCCTCCTAACTCCATGTATTTTTGAATTTATGCCCTGGCAGATTTTTTGTGGGAAATTTTCCCATGAAAGGCCCGCAGCGTATGAAATGGTGCCACGTGTCCAAGGAAGTGGCGGGGGTTAGAGGAAAACTTGGTTTTTTTACCAAGTGTTTGGCAAAGTTTTCAAAAGGGATATTTTTCCCTGCAGGCGCGTCGGTGAATTAGATTATGCCACGTGTCCAGTGGGAAAAAACTAAAAAATTGACTAAGTGTTAGCACCATGGAAAATTTTGAAAGGAAGGCCCACCGACCAATCATGTTACAACGCGTGTCCTACGACATCAGACCTTCGGAGGGCGGAGGAAAGATTGGAATTTTGGCAAAGTGTTGGGGAAAAGGGAATGGAGAAATTATTGGCCCGTAGCCTCGCATCCAATAAGATGCCGCCACATGTCCTGGACTGGCAGAAGGCAGGGAAAATTTAGGAAATTTTCCCAAAGGAAAAAGAAGGAAATTTCAAAGGGAAAATTGTCCCCCCGAACGTGGACCAATCACATCTTGCCACATGTTCGGTGGCGGCAAAAGATATAAGACAAGCCCGCGTGGAAAATTCAAAGGGAAAGGCCCGAAATGAATGAGGTTTTGCCACGTGTCTGAGTCAAGAAATAGGATCAAATAGTGATTGAAAATTTAGGAGGACAGGCCCATGCCCAATCAGGATGTGCCACGTGTCCTCAACTCATCGGCGTGGCGAAGATTTTTTGGAAAATTTTCCAAAGGGAAAAATGATGGAAAATGAAGCGTTAAGGGCCCACGCCCAATCAAAATGTGCCACATGGCACCCAGACAAGTAGAGTGTGGGGAATTTTTTTAAAAAAATTCCAAATGACCAAAAAGTGGAAAATTTTAAAAAATTTGCCAGCCAATCCGATTTGGCCCTGTTTTTCCATAAAATTTCAAAAGGCCATATCTTTCGATCCAGAGCTCAGTTTTTCATGTTCTTTATATCAATGGAAAGCTGGTGAAATTATCTACAAGATTCTAGGGTCATTTTTTTAATGGGTTTTGGAGAGAGAAAATTAAAAAATGCCTCTAGCACGTGGTCATGGATAGAAATGACATTTCAACCACCATTTTTAATGAAGAATGGCTCGCATTCTCTCCCAGCATGGTGGAAAATGTCAGGGGATGGGCTTGTAAGGATTCCCATGCTGTTTTACTATGTTTTTGGTTGGTGTTTGAATCTCTCCCATGTTTTCCCGTGTTTCTCTCTCCTGGGGTCGCTTCTTACACTGTAAAAGCCAAAATGGGTTCATTTTTTTAAAAAAAAAGACACTTTTTTAGCTCTATAACTTCCCTTTTTCTTCCTTTTTGGTAGAATTTGTGGAAAATTTTACCTTTCCATGTAATACAGCACCCCCTTTTTCCTCTTGATCACTGTAATGCATTGTATTGGATTTGGAATGTTAATATATGCTCTGTGATTAAAATCCCTCAATCCTTTTATATATCTAACATTGTTTCCTAATCTTTCATTACATCTTGAGCAATTTGTGCATGCTTGTGGTGTGTTTTCTTATGGATTGTGTATGTATTGTAGTATTAGGTGTTTTCTACTCCTTTGGTGCATCACCTCATTAGCATTAGTCTCATTTTTCTTGCATTCCCTATCTTTGTCCCCTTGGAATTTAGGGTAGGAACTAGGAATTCAAACCTCTGCAACCTGTAAGTGATATATCTGATCAGAGGAGTTAAGGAAACAACCTCTAATATGGAGATTCCTCTCCCATTTTTACAAGTCCCACACTTGGGGAGAGGATTCAATGTTGTGCAATCACACTGGATTCCAAGATGTCAAACTAGAAGTGTGATCAACATCCAGGGGTACTGCTGATTTGCAACAACACAACCTTTGACCTACATATGACATGTATTTATCCTAAGCTATTTCCTTTTTTTTTTTAACCAAAAAGTAAAAAATTAGGTGAAACCATGGGATTGGTAATCAACTAAGGCTCAATCAGAATGAAAAGACAAATATTTATTTCAAGGATATTGTCTAAAGGAACTTGGGACCAATTCCCCTTCCTACAGTTAACAATAACAGGGGAAATATGGATGTTTCACCAAATTTTTGTAGATAATGAAATAGATAAAGGTAAAGGGACAAGGAAGAATACCTATTGTTATGTTTGTTAAAGATTGAGTGCGTAAATTTATGATTTTCGATACAAATTCATTATGTGTGATTCCTTTTGGTGAGGAGGAACAACTTGTAATATAGTTAATAACAAAGGTTAGTTGACTACCTAGCATGAGTTAGATAAGGAAAGTGTGATACTTCCTCAATGGTTATAAATCCACTTATATATAACTCAATTTAAAATAACTGAACATGTAAATAAAATAATCTAATGCTACTGTTCTTATTTAGGCATCTTAGACTACTATCAGTTTCATTCCAATTAAATGCTTGATAAATAAACTGGTGAAGGTCTTGGGTTAGGTTACAGGTTGGGGAGGTGGTCTAAGGGTTATAAACATGGTCTGGGTAAGCTTTGGTGTAGTTTGGGTTGATTCTAGGTGATTAGGAAGTTTGATGGTCTAAGGTAGTTTTACCAGGCATAGAGACCGATGCCGGTCCGGTTATGACTGATGACAGTTAAGGATGATCGATATCAGTTATTTTGGGTAATTATAGAATGCTAAAATTTGGTGTCTAGGCTCTCTCTATTTCTGCACAAAGATTTGGGAAAGTGCATGGTGAGGTTTTATGTGGGGTATAAGGTTTAGGTGAGGTTTTTGAGGTTTTGGGGATGTTACGGGAAGCTTAGTAAAAGTTGATAGGAGATACAGTAATTGACGTCGATCTAGTGATCGATGCCATTATAGAGGGGAGATTGACAATGGTTGAGGTGAGCAACATTGGTGGGGGTAGTTTGGTGGTAACTAAAGAAAATGTAGATTTGGACGTCTTTGTGATTACATAGAGAGAGGATGGAGGATGGTTGGGTTTGTAATAATGCCTAAAGGTTAGATGTAATAAGGTAGAAGGTGGTGGGTGGTAGGTTTGATATATTGGAAGGAAGGTGTGAATGGAGGAATGCGGGAAAGAACAAAATCTAATAGTAAAGACAATGAACCTACACTTTAAGTAAGTACAAAATGATGAAAATCTAATACACTTACTTGTATTTTCAGGCCTGGGTGGTTAAGGATGATATTGGGTGATCCTTGAAGAATTTTATGGTCACTTCCATAGAAATACCTCTTGGAGTGCTCCCATGATTTTTATAATGCCTTTGGATGAGTATCTGGTTCTTGTTTTGGCTTGTGATTGAGTGTATTTCATTGTTTGGATGCTAAGAAGTATTTGGTTCGTGCTTGGGTGCAATAGATATCTCAAAAATTAGAATGACCAACCTGGGTATAAGGTTATAAAATTGTATATAAGGTAATCGATGATAGTTAGGGTGACCGGCTTTAGTTGAGGGTTAACCGACGTCGGTTAAGGTGGGAAATCCTAGATTTGCAAAAAAAAGGCAAATCCTTGGTATTTTTGGCGTGCTCTGATTATGAGTCTAGCTCTCAAGTTAGGGTTAGCATTTAGATAAGTGGGAGTATTGTTGAAAAAGGAATAATAATTTAATTTTAGGGTCATCCTAAGTCCCAGTTGTTTAGATAAGTGGAGAATTAGTCGTAGTTAATTAATAGACTAAGAATAAGTCCATGATGAGATTTTTAGGTGATGTGGCTAGGTGAGGTGTAAATTAATTTAATTAAATTAATTAATAGTATGAGGATGAGAATTAATTCAATTGTAAATAATTAAATTAATATGAGTGTGGAGTAAGGGGTCATGGTTAGGGAAATATGTTAATTAATTAAAGGAGACTGAGGGGAGTGTGACCAAAATTTTGTGTCTACATTCAACCATTTTTGTTCACGTAGCTTATATTGGTAAGAAATGCTGACAAAAATAGGAAGTGATTGCCCCAAATATAAGTGAGAGTGGGGTTTCCCCAAGTAGGGATGAAGGTGAGGTTTCCCCAAGCATGGGTGGAGGTGATCATTCACAAATCAGGAGCTGATGAGGTGTTAGACAGAGTCAGTGAGTGGTTTGATAAATGGGTAAGTGAGGAAATTTAGGGTAGGTGGGTTGTAGGTAAGGGTATGATCACTGTGGTTAATGAGTAAGGGTCATATTAGGTAATGTGTAATGACACCCGAACACATACACAAATATAGATTTTGATATGGGATAAGTTGGAAGATATTTCAAATGTTACATCATCCAAGGTCAATAGGTTATCTAAACAATGTTGAAGTGATTCAGGTATCCATGGTATAGACTATGGCCTGAAAACATAATTGAGGTTATGTGCAAGAACATTTAGGTATGATCTAGAATACCAAAGATTTGGTCGGGATAAGAAACATGACAATAGGCAAGGTAAGGTCATTAGGCTAAACAACATGGGCAACAAAATCACAAGGTATAACGAGTAAAGAAAGTCGAATGTCACAATAAGCAATTCAGGTCAGGGTATGCTTGGTAGGGAACAATTAAGGCCGATGTATAGGTAATGAACAAGTCCCTAAACGTAGTTAAGGAAATGTAAATGTAGTGTAGGCTTGTGGGTAGGGTGTAAGAGGTAATGGTAAGGTTAAAAAGTTGTGGGATTAATATTGTTTTTAGGAAACATGGGTATGAGGTGACTTAAAAGGTACTGGATGGTGAGTGACGTCGGTTATGGTGTAATTGATGTTGGTTAGCTAGGGCACGACATGAACGATGTCAGTTATGTCAATTTGGGGCTAAAATGAAAAATCCATGTTTTACGGATTCATTTTGACTTTACTTCTAGAAAATGATAGAATAGAAGGTGAAGACTTGGAAGTGATAGTATGATGCATTGAGAAGAGTTGGTGAGCCATGTAGAAGGTGATTAGTGTGTGATTAACAGGTCCATGATATCGATTGATTGATTCAATTCATTTTTAGGTGAGCATTTGATTGGCTCAGTGATTTGTGGTGGATTTCAGCATGGAGGAGGGGGGAGAGGGCACAGGAGGTCCACTAACATAGAGACCAGAGGTGCCACCATGGAGAAAATGTCAAGATGAGGTAGTAGGTGATTTGAATCCATTATTTATTTGAAAATACTTTTGTTGAAATTGTTTTGGTTAAAATATTTGGGTGGGACTATAATTTTTAATTTGGGGTTAATATTGAAGGAAATGAGGGTTGGAAACATCATGCGTAGGTTAAATAGGATGGGGAATGAAGGCAAGATAGGTTTGGGTGGGTGGGACTAGGTATTTAGGTTGTTTTGTGAATTTTTAATAATGGGGGATGGGTTTTTGGTTTCGGGTGCCGCAATAGAGACCGATGTTGGTCTAGGTTTGGCCAATGTTGATCGGATTTGTCCAGCATCAATCAGGTCTTAAGTGACTGACACCAGTTAAATAGAAATAATGACGGTGAATAAAAATTGGTGACAGTCAAGGTGACTCGTGACGGTTAAGGTGAAAAGTTAATAGGGGTAAGAAAGGCTAGGTAGGAAAGGAAAATAGGTGAAGAAGGGGTAGGTGAAGATGAATGTAGGTAGAAGGGGGTACGAATATGATTTTGGCGATATGGGATAGGTAAGTAGGTGAAGTGAACAGAGAGAATTGGTAATAATGATAAGCATTTGTAGGATTGTTGGTGAATTAGGTAAAAGGGGGTAGGCACAATTAATGTGGTTGGGTATGGTTTGTTTGGTAATATGTGATTTCAAGTAGTCAAGTCTTCACATGGTTATGTTTGGTGGATGTGGGATAGAGTACCACCACTATTAGTATGGGTGTGGTTCAACATGACTTCAGAGGAGTGGGAACATATGACCGAGGTTCAACTTATCGGGGTCCATCGCTGTAGGTGAATAGTTCAAGATCATAGTATGATGGTGGCTCTCATCGATAGATGGGATTCCTCAACCAATACCTTCCACTTATCGATAGACGAGATGATCGTCACCCTAGAGGATATGTACCAGATCTTGTGGCTTCCTATTATTGGGGAGCCAATTTATTCTATTACTTCAGAGGCATCAGTGCAGCCAATAGTGGATATTTTTGGTGAGGTGATGGGTGAGTTGAGGTATCACAGTGCGAGTCTCACTTATGGAGACATGTATGCAGCCTACCCATAGGAGACGAGGTTATTTGTACTAATGATGGAGGTAGTAGGTTGCTTTGCACTACCAGATTATGAAGGTGGGAGACTCCCGTGAGCACTAATGGGAGTGCTCTAAGATATGATGGAGGAGTGGGTCTACTTTGGTTGGGCACCAACATGCCTAGTTTAGTTATATAGGGAGTTATGGGCCTATGGGAGATTGAGGAGGTTTGGGATGTTTTCTAGCTTTTTTACTATGCTGTTGGGCATATGAGCATATCATCGTGTATGTTCACCCAGTTGGTCTATGCACCTGACATGATTGGTTTAGAAGATGGTTTTCTCTGAGCTGGATACAGACAGTGGGCTACCAGATGGTAGGGCAGTCAAAGGTTGACTGAGGGCCACATATGATATGATATATTATAGGTGGTTAATGGAGGGTCTTTTGGGGTTTGGTATCGTGTGGAGGCCATACATTGGTTATCCATCAGACTGAGGCATGGTAGAGGAGCTAGAGGGATTACAATTGTTGAGGTGGATACGAGGGTGGCGTGCTAGAGAGTACGAGGTGATACCTGTAGACAGGGTTAGACGGTAGTTTGGGCTGCCACAAGACATGCCTTCACCCTTCCCAAAGTACCGTAGAGATGACGTGGAGAGACCCATGTCTCCACCACGCCTGAGTGTTCCTATAGGATAGGAGGATCAAGCACAATATTGTCACATTGATGACATGGGAGTCACTAATGGGTATAAGCAATGGTGGGTAACACAACTACAATTAGCACCACTAAGGCTAGGGTAGCCATATCTAACTACAATCACAATGTAGAGAGATGCATTATAAGGGTAGATGGCCACCCTACAGGATCAGATTATAGTACTATAGGAGAATCTCACATGGTTAGAGGCATAGGTAGCCAATTTACAGGATTAGGTGATGGCCCTATAGGCCCAAGTAGCACAGGGATAGGTGCCTACATAGGATGGAGATGGTGATGAAGTTCAAGAGATAATTTTATAGGTCTAGTTGGCCACTTCCTAAGAACAAGTTGTAGCCTTACAGGCCCAAGTTGTCGCATAGGTACAGGTACCCATAAAGGCCCAGGGATAGGGTCCCATATTATAGGCACCTGCCCTAGGACAAATTCTCATTGCACATGTAGGAGGGCAGGCATCAGGACAGGGGATGAGGCCATTATTAGTAGGGAAAAGTTCTCATATTGTTGTGAGACCCATAACACCACCACAAATTGTATCGATGGCAAGGTTTAGGGATGCCTTAGGTGAGGCACGCTACTATTAGGATCACATGACGATTGTTGATATATATATCCCTTCATATGCCTAGTACAGAGCTCAACAAGTAGTTAGTGAGTGGAGTAGATCCATTACTAATAGTTCAATGAGTACAGGGGGACATCAAGCCCATAAACGTGTCCAGGTAGAGGTTATGAGTTCACGGAGGCTAGGCCCAAATGACTACAAGGAGGTGACCAGACCAAGACCCATGGAGGGTGTAGAGATGTTGACAGGGAGGGTGACAGGTGGGGAGGAGGAGACAGGTCAGGAGGATATCAGGTGGTCTGATGTTTAGCCACTTGATATGATCATTGTTTTGATTTTTGACATATATGTCAGCCTGCATGCTAAAGACGTGAGATTATATATTAGAATTTTTGAGATACTTATATTTATTTGTATCTATGTATTTATGTATTGATACACAGACTCTCCCATTTATATAGTTGATGATATTTATTGGATGGATGATGAACTTATTTTTAATTTCCATTGTTATTGTGTATTGATGGAAACTAGGTGAATTATGCATGATTGAGTCAAGGTAATGTAGGCAAAATTGAGTTTAGGTTAGTTAGGCATGACATAGTTAGGTTTAGGCATGGTGGAGTCTAGGTGGCTTAGGCATGATTGAGTCAGGTATGTGCATGCTGGAGTCTAGGTTACTTAGGCATGGTGGAGTCAGGTATAGGCATGGTTAAATTTAGCTGAGTTAGTCATGGTAAATTTAGGCATAGCCATGATGAAGTCTAGGTGATTTAGGCATTGTGGAGTTAGGTATAGGCATGGTTGATTTTAGGTGAGTTAGGCACGGTAGAGTCATGTTTTAAGTTTGATTTAATTTCCAAGTTATTGGTATTATGGAAAATAAATGATGTATATGTATGTTGTGGTGTAAATTTTCAAATGTTTGATATCACAAAAATTTGAAATGAGTGATGTATGATATGGTGATGTTATAAAATGGTAAATATGTATATCTTTATGATTGTGTAATCTACAAGTTTTGTGTAAAATGGAAGCTAACTAAGGTATAATGTGAATAGAAATGGGAAAAATTGGTTACGAGAAAGAGTGGCAAAGATAACTTTCAAGGGATCCATGCCCTCAGAGTGCTTCTTACATAGCCTCGATGAAAAAGGAGGCCTAAGGCTGATATAGTTACCCCATGAGCTAAGGAAGAATATGATAAGGGAGATGAATGGGTCAGAAGGGTTTAGGCATGATTGAGTATAGGTTGAATAGGCATGGTTAAGTATAGGTTGAATATGCATGGTTTTCATCTAGGTTGAATAGGTGTGGGTGATTTTGGTGAAAAACTCAAATTCCTAACATGTAGATGTCAAAGTTATGGTCATGTAAAGGAGGAACAAGAAGTAATAAAAGAGATGAACAGTTAGGAGGAGACAAATTGGCGCATGATTGATAAGAACCCTGACAAGTTTATCATACCAAAAATTGGCCTATGAATGGAAGACCCTAAAAGGCGTTCCATGATTAACTGTTCTATGGGTACAGAAGGTCACATGATCACGAAATGTCACATTTACAACTTGTCCCTTGAGTAGGTGGAAGGTTAGAAAGGCAAGGAAATGGGGTGAAATAAGGATGGTTTAGTTTAACTTGATGTGTGACAACATGCCTTTTTGGCAAGAGATCCGAGATCAAAATAAGAAATTCCATGATGGAAAAGTTATCTTTTTCTTTTTTCTTTTGTTTTTATGGACTGATTGATGTGGGAAGTCTATGTGGGATGAGTAGAATATCTCCTTGAGGTCTTTGTGAAGCTGATCAATGCAGGAAGCTTCAGAATATTTTTATCTTACTATTGTAAGAATAGTATTCTTTATCTGATAGACTATTTATAGTATGGCTAGCTTTGTATAGCTATCCTTTGAGGGATTAATCTATTTATAGCAGCAAGGTAGAGAAAAGTAGATGTCCTTTTTGAGGGAGTCATATTTTTTGCAAGAAGTTTTACTCAAGGATTTTTGAATTTGAAAGTCCCATATATTGCTTTTTTAATTTGTTTTTTGGACTTTTTAGTCATGGACAAGACTATAGAGAAGGATAGGCTCCTGTTATGAAGACAAAACTATATTACACAGGGGTAGCTATGAAAGATGGGTTTTTAAGTGATGAACAACCACAGGATTCCATTTTGGAACAAACAAAAATTATCCATCATAATCATGCCATAAGTAGAGCCATGATACTCATAATGAAGATAAGGTAGAAAAGTGATGGGTAATCACATGATTCTTGTTTAATCATTAACCCTTAAAATAGGGAAATTGAAGGTGAATGGTGCTCAAGGGATAAGCATTGAACTAGATAGAAGGTGATATAGGAATTGATTCAACAATAGAATGATCAAAGGTGTAAGGCATTGAGGGGCCTAGGTTCAGGTTTAGATTCAAATGAAGACAAATGATAAACACGTAATCCATAGGTATGAGTAACAATATAGGGTCCAAAATAATTAAGAGAAAATTTCCCTGTTTACTTTTACCTGCTTTTGTTACATGTTGATTTTCCTTCAGAACAAGGTCACTGACCTGGAAGGTTTGTCTTAGAAACATTTATCATAGGCATGTTTAATAAATTTTTGGTATATTTAGAGGTTATCGAGAGCATTAAGATGATGTTTGTCTAATAATTAGAGTTGTGTCAAACGGTCCTGGAGAAAATCATCATCATTGAGCATACCTTTGAGTGATATGAAGAGATGGAATTTGGACTTTGAGAGGAAGAACAACCTGTGTACCATAGACCAAAGAGAAAGGGGTGGCAGTAGTTGAGGTACAAATACTAGTGCAATAAGCCCATAAGGTAAAAAGGAATGTGTGTATGCCAATCCTTCCTAGTATTATCAACTACTTTCATAATAATTTTGTTTAAGGTTTTGTTAGTTTATTCAGCTTGGCCATTGGTTTGAGGGTAGTAAGGTGAAGAAAAGCTGAGTTGAATGCCGAAGGCATCACAGAGTTTCCGTAGGGTTATGTTTTTGAATTTCTTTTCATTATCAGTGATGAGGCGGTAAGGAACACCAAAGCAACGAATGATGTGATGGTTGATGAATTCACATATTTTATCAGTTTTAATATAAATGAGAGGCATGGATTCTACCCTTTTAGTGTAGTATTCAATAGTGGTAATAATTCATTGATGACGTTAGGAAAAATGAGGGTTGATCTCTCCAAAAAGATCAAAACCCCATTAAGAGAAAGGCCAAAGATATTGTGTGACCTGTAAGGTGTGACTAGGGGTGTGATGAAGATTAGCATGTTACTGAAATTTCACACAATGCTTGAAATAGTCACAAAAATCACAATTTAGGGTTAACAAGTAATAACCTAGGTGGAGAATATGTTAGTGCGAAATCACAGCACCCCTGGATGCTGATAAGATTTCTAGTTTGATCATATTAATATCCAGTGTGATTGCATAACATTGAATCCTTTCTCCAAGTGTGGGACTTGAAGAGTGAGAAAGGAATCTCTAGAGAAAGGCTGGTTCCTATTCCTCTGTTCAGGTGCACACGAAATATGCAGAGGGTTTTTTTTAAAATCTAATCTAATCTGCCAAGGAGACAAGGTAAGAAGATGCATAAAATAAATCTAAGCTAATAGAGATGATGCACTGAGGAATGAAGAACATATGCTTTACCAGATTAAACACAGACCATGTAGATATAACACAACACCATGCACAAATAGCAAAAATGCAATGAAAGATCAAGAATGACAGTAATAAATATGTAAGAGGGTTTAGAAGCAACCACAGACACATATATATTGCTCAAGGATCGATTCAATACATTGCAATGGCCAAAAGGCAAAAAAAAACGGTGTTACAGTCTATATGAGAAGTTTGAAAACTCCACAAATCTTCTTATGAACAGGAGAGAAGGGAGGGTGCAAAGCAAAAAAATGTTCCGGCATAGAAAGAAACCCCTTCTTACAATTTATGGAAGAATGGGAGAGAAAAGAGAGAGGAATTTGAAATCTGCCCCAACCACCTCTAGGTTGCATTTAATTCGTCCATCATGGCAGAAGCGGCAGGTTCTGGAAAAGTGGCGGTTTGCCTAACAGAGGCGGCGGGTTGTCTGCTGCATTAAAGTGGTTGTTGAAGCATTACCTCTGCTTGTTATTTCGTGCCAGAGGCGTTTCTCAATTTTCTCCCTCCAGACTACACCAAAATGTAAGATTGACCCTGGAAACGTGTAGAGAATATCAGCAGCTTTCCGTTGATATCAAGAACGTGCAAATCCGAGCTCTGGATCGAAAGATATGTCGATCTGAAGATTTAGGACACGGAACAGGTGAAAACGGATTTTGAAATATTTTCCCGCGCACTGCCACTTGGACGCCACGTGGCATGCTCTGATTCGCTGAATAATTCTCTCTCCTTTGCTTTTCGGCGGGCTGTCTCTTGAGTTTTGACTTTTGGTGCTCTTGGAATATTTTCCACATTTTTCCCCACGCCCCGCCACTAGGGATACGTGGCATGCATTGGTTGGTTCACGAACCTGTCGGGTCTTCCTTCCCTTTTACCCCTTTTGGCTTAGATTTGGCCAAACTTTCCAACTCTTCCCCGAGCTCCACACTTCTATGCTCCATTGGACATGTGTCCAATTTCTATTGGCTCGGGCCAGCGCTTCAAACCTTTCCTTTTGACCTTTTGGCTTCTCCTTGATGACACGTGGCAATTTCTCAATGGTTCTCAGGCCTGCCGGGTCTTCCGCGTACTTCGCGTCCATTCGTCCCGGACGTCCATTTTGATTTTGGACCTTTTGGGACAATTTCAACCGGTTCGGGTATTTCTGGCCCGCTTGTCCCACTTTGATTCGGACTGACTTGACTCTTTTCGGCCGGTTCGGTCGGTTCGGGTCCTTTTGTCCCGCGCGTCCCGAACTGCCCCTCTCAGCAGTTAGTCGATTTTCACTCTTGGTCGAACCGGCATTTCGCGCCCGCCGCATACTTTCGTCCCACTTGTCCCAAATGCTTAGTGGGCCGCTTGGACTCATTTCGGCCGGTTCGGGCGGTTCGCGTACCTTTGTCCCATTTGTCCCACCTTGTGCTGGACTAGGACTTAGCCGATTTTCACAATTTTTTCTGGCCCAAACTACTTGCTTTCTGCAACCTTCTCCGAACTTTCTCAAAGCTTGCTCCTTTCTTCTTCGGCCTGGGGAGTTTAGAAAGATTCCTGAAGGGACCCTAGAAACCTGATTTTGCTCTGAATCAGTCATTTTTCTTGGAATTTGGACATCCTGATGCATGTTATCAAATTTACCCTGGGGGGGTGAATTTTGGATAACAATTTGGCGACTCAGCGGAATCATCTGCCTGCTAGATGAAAAGGCCAGTTGCCTGAAGCCATCCATTGGGCATGGAGTCATCAAATATTCTGTTAGAATCCAAACTGACTCAGAATGTGCGAGGAGGAAGATGGAAAGAGACTTGATTTTAGCAAAGACATGCATCATCTCCATGGACAGCAAGCTGTGCCAAGGCACTTAGGAAAACAAAACTAATCTACAGCAAAACAATGTGCACAAGCACTTTGAGGAAAGAAAATCTAATCTAGTATTTACAGATGTAGTAAACCTCCCTCTAGAAGCAACGCTTGAGATAGATTCCATTTACTGGAATCTGCAGTTCTTCACCATCCAATGAGGCCAATTGGAAAGCATTGTTGTTCTTGCACTTTGTGACCATGTATGGGCCACTCCAAATGGCATCAAATTTTGAATTCCTTCCTGGTTTTGCTCTGTCCACATCCCATTTCAATACTAGATCTCCTACTTGAAAAGATCTATCTTTGGCCTTCCTATCAAAGGTCTTTTTTATCAAAGCCTGATCCTTTTCCATTGCTTGGGATGCCTGATTTCTGATTTCTTGCAGCTCCATCAATTCTGCATATCTCACCTCCATGGGCCCAAACTCTAGCAACTCCAGCTGTTTCATGAGTTCCAATGTTGGCAGCTCAAGTGACAGGGGCAAGATTGCCTCTCTTCCGTAGACAAGCCTAAATGGAGAGTTACCTGTGGATCTTTTGGGAGTTATCCTATCTGCCCATAAGGCTGATTTCAGTTTGGTATGCCAAGCCTTCTGATTCTCATCAAGAGTCCTCCTAATGATCCTCAGCAAGTTTTTGTTTGTAGACTTGGCCTGGTCATTACCTTGAGGGTAATAGTTTGATGAAGTGCTCAGGTAAATCCCGTTCTTGACAGCCCACTCAGTAACTTTAGATCCAATGAATGCCAATGCATTATCAGAGACTATTGTAGCAGGTACACCAAATCTGGTAGTTATCCCCTCGTAAAAGTCCAAGATGCTAGACTCATTCGCCTCTTTGAGTGCTACTGCTTCTGTCCATCTGGTGAAGTAGTCTATGGCTGTCAAAATCCATTTGTGCCCTTGGCTCAAATTGGGATTGATGATTCCAATGAAGTCCAAACCCCATTGCATTAATGGCTGGTCAACTGAGATTGGATGTAATGGGAGGGCTGCAAGTCTCTCTTTTCCTGTGAAGAATGCACAATTCTTACATTTCTTGATCCATGCTTAGCAATCACTAAAGATTTTAGGCCAATAATAACCAGCCTTCATGATTTTCAGAGCTGTCACTCTTGGTGCAAAATGGCCACCAGCTGGTCCATCATGAAACTCCTTTAATACCCTTTGAATCTGACCTGTGTTAATGCATCTCAGCAGCACTCCATTCACGTCCTTCTTGAACAAAACTCCATCAATGATGGTATATGGAATAGCCTGCAATCTGAAGTGTCTTCTTCTTGCTTTGCTCATTTCTAGAGGGCACATACCCATCTGTAGGAAATGTACCATATTTTGAGTCCAACAGGGAGTGGACACATCATCATTTTCCTGTTTTTGATCATCTTGTAATAGCAGGACAGCGTCTTCTTTATCTTCTGGGTTGTTTAGTTGTTTGGAAGCGAGCTGCTCACACAAACCTTTGCCTCTTACCAGCTTGGTGATCTTGATCTCAATGTCATACTCCATGACACGGGTGATCCAACCTGCCCTTTTCTCATTTAAATCCTTGTTGAGGAGTAGGTCCTTAACCCCAGCATGTGAGACCAGCAACTGGACCTTGTTGTTTGAGACTAAATGCTTGAATTTCTTCAAGCTCCTGATTACTGCAAGCACATGTTTTTCAATAAAAGAGTACCTCAATTCGCAGTCATTTAGGCTTTGGCTGAAGAAGGCAATCGCTTGCTCATCATTATCTTTGTTCTGTTGTACCAGAATGGCAAAAATAGTGTCATCACCTCCAAATGCATAGAGGATGAAATCCTTGGAAAAGTCTGGGTTGATGAGAGTGGGTGCCTGGGAGATGGCTTCTTTGATTGCTTTAAAATTCTCCTTGCCTTCTGTCGTCCATTTGAAAGCCATGATTTTTCTTAACATTTTGGTAATGGGTTTGACAAGGGCTACAAAATCTGGGACAAATCTTCGAACAAATTTTATCCTTCCCAGGAAACTCTGAAGGGCTTTCTTGTGACTTGGCAATGGTAGAGCTCTTATGGCTTCAACCCTCTCTGGATCAATTGCTAATCCTTCCTTGGAGACAATATGGCCAAGGAGTTTCCCTTCATGTGCAAGAAAGATGCACTTCTTAGGATTCAAAGACACTCCAAACTTTCTACACCTCTGAAACACTTGCCTGAGGTGAAAGAGATGGTCTGCAGCATTCTTTGAGAAGACAGTGATATCATCTAGGTATATCAGCACTATCTTGTTGATCAAGCCTTTGAATGCCATATCCATGGCTCGCTGGAATTTTGCTCCAGCATTCGACAGTCCAAATGGCATCTTCTTGTAAGCATATGTGCCCCATTTGGTTGTGAAGGCTGTCTTAAACTGGTCTTCCTCCTTTACCATAATTTGATTGAAGCCTGAGTATCCATCAAGTAGTGAAAACCTTTCTGAACCAACTACGACCTGCAATATTTGCTCCATGGAGGGGAGTGGATAATGGTCCTTGAGAGAGGCTCTATTCAAATCTCTGAAGTCAACACATAGCCTGATCTCTCCACTTTTCTTTCTAACCAGAACCAAGTTCGCAACCCAGCTTGAATGCTTGATAGGGAATATAATTGTTGACTCAATCAGCTTGTCCAGCTCCTTCCTCATGAGAGGCTCCATGTGTGGATTGACTAGTCTCTGTTTCTGCCTGACAGGCTTAGTATTTGGATCCAACTCGATTGTATGCTGAGCTAAGTTGGGATTGAACCCTTTCAAGTCTTCATAGCTCCAAGCAAACACATCAGGGAATTATTGACATAGCTGTATGAACTCATACCTTTCCTGTTCAGTTGTCATCTTTCCAATTTGCAAAGGCTTGTTCTCTTCTACCAAGATGGATGCTGAATCTTCCCTCTTGACCTGAATATTTGCTTTCTCCTTTCTAAACTGATCATTGGGGTTAAAAATTGACTCCAAGGTGACAAGTCCCTTGGGCAGCTTGTCAGTTCTCAGCTGTATCACCTGGTCACCATATTGCTGTTCCAACTTCTCTTGATTCTTAGTTGAGAACTCAGCTTCTTCCTGCAAGAAGTGGATGATTTGCTGGTCATTCTCAAATACTTGCCAATTGACATCGTTATCTGGCACTGAAGGCCTCACAATCACGTGGATGTTTGGCTGTACCTTGTCTTGTTGAATGTTTTCTACAATGTCAAAGGCTGCCCCTACTGCTGCAAGCCTGTCAGCAGCTTGATTCTCTTTCCTGGGAATGGCCTTGATGCCAAAACCTTCAAAATCTTCCATGAGGTCCCACACCCTATTCTTGTAGCATCTGAGTAGATTATTTTTGGCGGCATGCTATCCCTTGACCTGATTTACAATCAGCTCACTGTCCCCAAAAACTTGCAAGTTATTTATTTTTCTCTTTATTGCCCAATGCATCCCTTGCACCAAGGCTTCATATTCAGCAGTGTTATTGGAGGATGCAAATTGAAATCTAAAAGATGAATAATACTTTACTCCTTGAGGTGAAATAAGCACGGCTCCACCTCCTGCGCCTTGTCTACTCCTTGATCCATCAAAAAATAGTTGTCATACCTCGTTGTCATCCTTGTGGCTTGGCTTGGTGATGCTAGGAATAGGTTGACTTTCTTCGTGTATACAATAGACCCCTAGCTCAGATTCTTCTACTTCTTGATAAGGATAAAAAGCATGCACCTTGCTTGCCCATTCATCAAGAGTCAAATCTAGGATACTTCCAACCTTAGTGTCAGCTTCATCAGTGCCAAGGTGATCTTCTTGATCAAATGCTGAGCAATTGGTATTAATATGACTTGGAGTATAGGGCTCAATGTGGAAATCTGCAATAGGTTCTGACCTAATTGTAGCTTTAGTTCCATACCTCGTTCTGAATAGCATGTGTGACCAATCAGCGGACAAATATCCTCCAATCTTGGCAGTAAAGTCCCTTGAAAAATAGAGGGCAAAGAGTGGTGGAAGGTCTATGACTGATATATCTTGTAAGACAACAACATTTGGACATGCATGCAAGGTAAGACTCAAATTTCTAATCACTCCAACTGTTGCTATTGCTGTCCCATCCAACTGCACTACTCCCTTAGATGTTATTTCATACTGGAGCCCTAACTGATCAGCTATCTGTTTAGGCATTACTGAGCTACTTGCCCCGGAATCTATCATGTAATTATGCACTAGCTGATTTCCAATGATTAACGAAACATAGAAAGGGGGGAGGCTTCAGCATTCTACCTTGTTGTGCTGCATGTTTTCCTTGAGGCTGGGCAGCATTTGTGAGTACCTTCTCTTGCATTTGGATCTACTGATTCGAAGTTGGCCAATCCTTCATAGCAGCTTTCAGCAAATCTCTTTGGCCTGGGATGGATAGGGATTCCCACATAGATATATTGACATTTGTCTTCTTCATCTGATCAATGATACTGAAAGGTGATGAAGGATCTCTCTGCTGTCCCTTGATTTGCACATTTTCTCCTTGAATGTGGGCAGCAACAGCTGGCATTTGAGTTGGCCTAGGGGCTGTTCTTGGCTGCCCCTTGTGCATTTGAAACTGGGTTTTGCTTGCCAATCATTTTTGGAGCTGTGGAAGGTTGTGGATTGGCTGGGGCTAACGGCTGTTCTTCACCCAAATTTCTCCTTTTTGACCTTGTGTTGGCAGCAACACCTTGAGAAACTGCCTGATTCATGCCACAGAAATCCTCTGCTTGCCAATTTACCAATGTGGTGTCATTTGGGGGCAGGTTGCTGTTGGAATATTTCTTGTTGTTGGTTGTTTTCTTGACTACTCTCACCCTCCACACCAGCACTTGTTACCATTAAAGCTTGGGTTAAAGCACCATTATAGCACATGGATTGATTATGGGGTTCATTACATGGAAAACACCATTCATACTCCTGGGCAATGTTGTTTTGTGCTGGTACTAATGCCTTAGAGGCAGATATGGCATTTGGATTATAGGGCTGGAATGGTCTATTGGCAGGAGGCCTTGTTTGATTCATATTTATAGCTGGATTAGGTGGCCTTTGAGGTTGATATGGCTTCCTATTAGGTTGAGCTTGAGGCTGATATGAAGGTCTAAAAACTTGAGCTTGCTGTCTTTTTAGAGTAACCAGCTCATTGCCTAGATTTTGCAATTGCTTCATGACCTCCTGAAGCTCATTTGGGGCACTTGGAGATGAAATGGAAGCTCCGTTTGAACTTTGATTTCTAGGAGTGGGAATAGGAGTTAAGACAGGTGCTTGACCAGTACTTGGGCTCTCTAAACTTGGATATAATGGCATTGGAGGCCTAGGAGCTAGCTTGCCAGCTTGAATCAGACAATTTTCAGCTCTAATGGCAATACTATAAGCAGCAAGGATAGTTGTGCCTCCCATAGATTGAACCAACATAGAAATATCAGAATTTAAAGCTTTAAGGTAGTATAGAAAAGCACCTTCTGCTGTTGGCCTGACTGCCACCGGAATTCTATCCCAAGATCTTTGAAATCTGAAGTTGAAGTCGGTTAGCTGCTCATTGGGAGCTCTCTTGATGGTTGTCAGCTGCTCCAAAAGAGACAAGTTGTCTCCCTTTTCTCCAAATTGATCATGAAGTGCAATACATAGCTGATTCCAGTTTGTGATAGAGCCAGCTCCAAGGCTCCTTAAACATTGTAATGCTTTCCCCTTGAATGAAGATGCCAGCAATTTGACAGCTAATTGCATCTCATTAATCTCATGGATTGCACAAATATTAGCAATGTCCTTGACATGATCACCAGGAGTGGTCTGATTTTCTCCAGTAAAATATGGAATGTTCTTCAATGTTGCAACTGGGATTGGATTTTGTGCATTGAGAGCAAGTGGGCTGCTGCCTGTGAAGTTGACATAGGGGTTTACTAGTTGCACCATTCTGAGTGGTCTTAAAACCCTTGTATATTGAAAGAAAGGCCTGTCAGGTGGAGGAGTTGAGAGAGTTCTCCTTGGTGGAGATGGAGACCTTTGAATCCTTCTTCCTCTTTGCCTTCTTCTTGGAGATAGTTGCAGGTATTCAAACAGCACTTCCTCTTCTCCAGCTCTTGACCTTGTGATTCTTCTCATAATATTTTAGACCTGACTGCTGAAACTAGTTGATTCTTCCCCTTGGAGTTGCCAGATATGCAAATAATAGCTCTTTTTAGCAAGAAAATTGCAGCAGATGCACATCAACCTGCTGCAATAAAAAGAATGAGACCTCCTGTCCCACCGGGCATGCCAAAACTGTTAGTGCGAAATCACAGCACCCCTGGATGTTGATCATATTTCTAGTTTGATCATATTAATATCCAGTGTGATTGCATAACATTGAATCCCTTCTCCAAGTGTGGGACTTGAAGAGTGAGAAAGGAATCTCCGGAGAAAGGCTGGTTCCTATTCCTCTATTCAGGTGCACACGAAATATGCAGAGGTTTTTTTTTAAAATCTAATCTAATCTGCCAAGGAGACAAGGTAAGAAGATGCATAAAATAAATCTAAGCTAATAGAGGTGATGCACCGAGGAATGAAGAACATATGCTTTGCCAGATTAAACATAGACCATGTAGATATAACACAACACCATGCACAGATAGCAAAAATGCAATGAAAGATCAAGAATGACAGTAATAAATATGTAAGAGGGTTTAGAAGCAACCACAGACACATATATATTGCTCAAGGATCGATTCAATACATTGCAATGGCCAAAAGGCAAAAAAAAACGGTGTTACAGTCTATATGAGAGGTTTGAAAACTCCACAAATCTTCTTATGAATAGGAGAGAAGGGAGGGTGCAAAGCAAAAAAATGTTCCTGCACAGAAAGAAACCCCTTCTTACAATTTATGGAAGAATGGGAGAGAAAAGAGAGAGGAATTTGAAATCTACCCCAACCACCTCTAGGTTGCATTTAATTCGTCCATCATGGCAGAAGTGGCGGGTTCTGGCAAAGCGGCGGCGGCGGGTTGTCTGCTACATTAAAGTGGTTGTTGAAGCATTACCTCTGCTTGTTATCTCGTGCCAGAGGCGTTTCTCAATTTTCTCCCTCCAGACTACACCAAAATGCAAGATTGACCCTGGAAACGTGTAGAGAATTTCAGCAGCTTTCCGTTGATATCAAGAACGTGTAAATCCGAGCTCTGGATCGAAAGATATGTCGATCTAAAGATTTAGGACACGGAACAGGCGAAAACGGATTTTGAAATATTTTCCCGCGCACTGCCACTTGGACGCCACGTGGCATGCTCTGATTCGCTGAATAATTCTCTCTCCTTTGCTTTTCGGTGGGCTGTCTCTTGAGTTTTGACTTTTGGTGCTCTTGGAATATTTTCCACATTTTTCCCCACGCCCTGCCACTAGGGATACGTGGCATGCATTGGTTGGTTCACGAACCTGTCGGGTCTTCCTTCCCTTTTACCCCTTTTGGCTTAGATTTGGCCAAACTTTCCAACTTTTCCCCAAGCTCCGCACTTCTATGCTCCATTGGACACGTGTCCAATTTCTATTGGCTCGGGCCAGCACTTCAAACCTTGCCTTTTGACCTTTTGGCTTCTCCTTGATGACACGTGGCAATTTCTCAATGGTTCTCGGGCCTGCCGGGTCTTCCGCGTACTTCGCGTCCATTCGTCCCGGAAGTCGATTTTGATTTTGGACCTTTTGGGACAATTTCGGCCGGTTCGGCCGGTTCCGGTATTTCTTGCCCGCTTGTCCCACTTTGATTCAGACTGACTTGACTCTTTTCAGCCGGTTCGGGTCCTTTTGTCCTGCGCGTCCCGAACTGCCCCTCTCAGCAGTTAGTCGATTTTCACTCTCGGTCGAACCGGCATTTCGCGCCCGCCGCGTACTTTCGTCCCACTTGTCCCAAATGCTTAGTGGGCCGCTTGGACTCATTTTGGCCGGTTCGGGTGGTTCGCGTACCTTTGTCCCATTTGTCCTACCTTGTGCTGGACTAGGACTTAGCTGATTTTCACAATTTTTTCTGGCCCAAACTACTTGCTTTCTGCAACCTTCTCCGAACTTTCTCAAAGCTTGCTCCTTTCTTCTTCAGCCTGGGGAGTTTAGAAAGATTCCTGAAGGGACCCTAGAAACCTGATTTTGCTCTGAATCAGTCATTTTTCTTGGAATTTGGACATCCTGATGCATGTTATCAAATTTACCCTTGGGGGGTGAATTTTGGATAACAGAATACATTTAGCAGCAACTAAATGACTGAAGTGACCCACACAAATCCTGTCGTGAACTTCCTTAAAGGTATATAGGATTTTAGAGCTTATAAGGAATTGTAGGAGGATACCGTAAAAGATGCATTCATAAAGAAGACCACCCATGATGACCTAATGATAGAAAAAATTGAGAAATGCTTGTTTTCCATTGCGAGTAAGATCTGGAGGTATAATGAAAAGAGAAAGGTAATCAGAAAAATTCCTATACCAAAGGTCATGTTAGTCAGTTTCAATGGTTCCAACAAGGTTAACATCTCAAAATCTATAATAAGGTGATTTTAACCTTTGTAGGGTGATAAATATTTTCAAGTCAGATGGCGAAGTGGGAATCTGAGAAGAAGGTAGGCCATGGTGTCCACAAATTTATCAGTGGAATACGGGGTGGCTTGAAGTTCATAACAGTCAAAGGTAGTCAAAAGTATATCAACATGATGCTTATACTTTTTAAGTATCCCATTACGACACTAGTGTATACCATTAACTTGGTTTATGACTAGTTGGGAATCGCCAAAAATATTAACTGATTTAAATTCTAAGGCGATGGAGGTTTGAAGACCTAATACAAGTGCTTCATATTAAATGATATTGTTAGTATAATAAAAATCTAGTTTTAAAGATAATGGAATAGGCTCACCATCAAGAGGAATTATGATAACTCCAGCACCACCCTCCATGCTGAAATTTTGAACCATTGAAGAATAAGGTCATTTGGTAAGTGGTATCATCTAGGGAGATGGTAGAGATGGATTCATCTAGGGTTAATCAAAGTTAAAGGATTGATTTTCGAAGAGAGGTGCATCTGCGAGTTGAGTCAGAAATTGTGTCCTTTGACAGATTTTTGATGGATGAGTTTGAGATCGAGGTCTACAAGAAGCATGAGCCATCGTAAAACACGTTGATGTTGGTAGGGCTTAGCGTACATGTAATGTAAGGGGTTAGTATTGGTGAAAAATAAGGTATTTGGTTGAGTAGGTAATGGCAAAGTTTAGTGCTGAAAAAAATAAGGCTAAGAAGAGTTTTTTGGCATGAGTTTATCTAGTTTTGTAGTCTAAAAATCATACAACTTATATAATAAACCACTTACCCCCTATGTTTTCTCATCACGATGAGCGAGCATGACACCCAAGGAATGATCAGTAGTAGAAATGTAAAGGTAAAATGGTTTATCATCCTTAGGGGGAATGGACACATGTGGTTGGATGAGTTATTGTTTTAATGTGTCAAAGGATTAATGGAATTCATCATCCCATTTGAAAGAGACATCCTTTTTTGAGAAGATGATGAAATGGATAGTAGTAGTCGAAAAGCTGAGAAATAAAGTGATGAATAGATTACAACTTTTCCTTGCAAACTAGGAAGTTGGTGAAGGTTTGTAGGTGGAGGCATTTTGAGAAGAGCCTTGATTTTAGTGGGATCAACTACAATGCTATAAAAAGAAATAATAAAACCAAAGAGCTTTTCTAGAGAGAATAACAAAGACACATTTCTTCTAGGTTGGAGGTGAACACGGTATTTGATGAGATGGTAAAATATAAACTTAAGGAACTGTAAGGTGTTTGTCCCGATGTTTATATTTGGAAAGAAGATTGTCAACGTAATCTTCCAATATGTGATATGCATAATGTCAATAAAGATATAAGTCATAGCCTGTTGCATATGTAGCCACTAGCATTTTTATTGCCAAAGGGCATGACATGATAGTAGAAGGTCCCCTGAGGAGTGATGAAGGAAATTTTTTGTTGATCTTCTAGGGCGAGTAATATTTGGTTATAACCTGAGAAACCATCCATGAGTGATAGCATCTCATGGCTGATGGTGAGATCAACTAGTTGATCAATACTAGGTAGAGGAAAGTCATCTTTGGGGCAAGATAAGTTAAGGTCATGGAAATCCATGCAAATGCGGAGTCCCCCTATCACTTTTTATGATAGGAACAATGTTATAGATCCATTAGGGATAATCAATGGGTAGGATGAAGGAAACTGAAAGAAGGCATTGGATTTCTTCTTTAACAAGAAGGGAAATGCGAGGATGCATTTTTTACAACTTCTATTTCATGGATTTGGCATCAGGAATGGCTAGGATATTACGGACCATAATTTTTGGGTTAATACCATGCATATCAGTGAAGGACCAAGAAAAAGCATTGTTATGATCCCAAAGGAAAGAAATGGAAGCTTCCTGTTCAAAAGCATCTAAAAAATTGGCCTATTTTTAGAATGTGTAGGTCATCCTCAGAATAATGTTGATTTCGATGTTCAATTTTATTGATTATGGTTTCCATCTTAGAAGGTAATGATCGGTGAATATAAGAATCTTCAACACCAAGGTAGTCTAAGAATATACTCATCATCCTGACATTGAACGATGTTAATAGAAAGAACTGTCATCATTGATCATGTCAGGATATAGGAAGGGAAGAGAAGAGGGAGCCTCGCCGTCACATTGATAAGTTAGAAGTCCCAAGGAAATGGTTTTCAGGGAAAAAAAAAAATCAGGAGGAATAGATTTTGGATCCATAGACTCTGTAGTTGAAGGTGGTGAAGTTGGTGAAAGGGATGGGGAATTTTTATCATCCTCAATGAGTTTGACTTAGGCCTTTCTAAAAGTTAATTCAAAAAATCTAATACCACTACGGTCTTTAAGCTTACGAGTGGTGCAAGGAATGACAGTATGATGGCCTTATTCATAGAAACCAAATCCAAGAGACCTTCCAAGCACAGTGATGGAGGAAGGTGTGGGCGAAGCGGCAGTTGGTGAGAGATTGAAGGCTGGAGGAAAATGGTCGCATTTAGGAAGGTGGCTTGGATGAGTAGATAGAAGTATCAAGTCCCCCATACATTAAGTTGGTGCAAAAGGTGGGGAGGACTATAGGGGAGAACATCTCCTATGTGGTGATCATAGTGGGGATGTTAGTGAAGGTTACAATACTCTTAAGCAGTAAGGAATGTGTCAATGTTGTAATTATTGTACTCCCCCCAAAGTGAGGTATTAAAAAAACACCTTCTAAGGGATCAATAGTTGATATGTGGGTAGCTGGTAATGGATTAATCACTAGACGGAATTTGGAAGAAAAAGTAATTATTTGTTTGAGAAGTAGATGACTTGGTTGACATCGGGTCAGTTGTAGAGGTCTATGGAAATAATGGGATTAGAGGAGTTATTTTTGAAGAAGATGGTAGCAGCAGACAGTGGTGGATGAGGCAACAACAAAATAAGAATTGGTAGTGCAGTGGTAGATGCCTTAACTGGTATAAGGAAATCATTCAGGTCGATACATACACGTTACCAGGTCTTAAATGATGAAGGGTCAACTAGAATGGTATAGTTGTGTCCTTCATGTTTGAAATTTTAAAAAAATGAGTGTAAGGTTGAAGGAACGCAACCCATGGCACGAATCCAGGGTCAGCCAAGTAGCATAGTTGTACTAATGGAATCCCCCCTCTAAGACATATAATAATTAAGGAATGGTATGGGGGCACTACGCGAATGTGAAGAATGATGGTGCCGAGGGTGGAAGTTCATGGCATCATTGAATGAGCACAACACAACTGGGTTATTATGCATGCAATTGGTAGGGATACACATTTGGTTGTACGCATGGGAAGAAATGATGTTAATATTGGCCCCACCATCAATCATAACGTGTTGAACATGTATATTATCAATGTTTGAAGGAAATGAAATAGGGCAGGATTCAGGATCATAAGATTGGAGAGGTACAATAATCTTGACCTTAGAGAAACTGAGAGTGGCTACTTGATGAGTGGTAGTGGATGTAGATGAAGAGGTTTTAAGTTGTGAGAGAGGCCACATTATGAAGAGTGAGCATGGATGCCACATAGGAGTAGTTTCATTAGGTAATACCTCAATAGATTAGCAAAACTTCAATTAGGGCCTATTGATGAGACTCAAAGGTTTAGATGAGGTCGTACAAAGATATTTTGAGTAGGAGATTTGTGCAATTGGTTAATCATTGTATGATGGGAAACCCTGTCAGAAATAGGGTATGTGGGTCCATGGATGGTGATTTTTGGTATAGGCTGCAAATGGAATATTGGGTAAAAGATGTAGCAGATAGAGCTGGTTGTTTTCTCCTTCTCCTTTTTCCTTCTAGGCTGAAAGAGTGGAAATGTTGAACCATATTAATCATGTGGTAAAGGAGAAAGTGAGATCATGATAGGTGTATTGAAATAGGCTGGGAAAAAATATGGTGAGGGAATATATTGGTTTTGTGAAAACAATGTAGCACATTGGCATTTTTGTAGAGGTTTGGATAGCTCTCTTATGCGGACCATATTGATCTCAAATGTTGGAGGAGGATAAAAAATTTTTTAGAGGTGTTAGATGAATGTTTCATTGAATAAGTATGGGATGGGGATGTGTGGTGATAGGTGAAGGTGGAATAAGGTCCTCATCTAAAAGATCACCATCATCAAAGTATTTCTTCAAGAGGAAATAATTGGAGGTGAAAATAATCTTAAGGGCCTTATAGTTTTCCACATTATGTTCATTACACACGATGGTAAGTGCACAAATTCTGAGTATCATTAAACCCTTCTGGTTTAGGTTTGAGTGGGTCATAATGTCTAATTAGTGGCAATGTGATGATAGAGGTTTCCAAAATGATTAGCTAAGATGTTGTGCAAAAGACCCTGCCAATGGATCACAATGTGAACTAAGTGTGGGTTTGGATGGAAGGTGTGGGTGATTTTTGTGGGAGAGGCACCACCGGAGGTGGAATCAGAGGTTGAGTAGAGTTTGACCAGCTGATTTGGTAGATAGTACTAGTTTTAGCATTTGGATTACACTTTCTTGGGTAAAAGATGTAGCAGTTGAACTATTTAGTCGAAGGTGGTGTAGGTCATAACTACCTCTTTGGAGGGTAGTGGGTTTGTGGACTTTGGTTGCACCTTCTTGGGTAATGGTGAAGAAGAATTGCGTGACATAGAAGGGAAGGCATATGTTGGAAGGGGCCATGGGTTAGCCAAGGTGATAATGGAAGGTGCAATGAAAGGTTATTCATAAGAGGTAATGTGGAAGGTATTGGTTGAAGACAAGGGAATGATCATAGGTAATGATGAGGATACTCAAAGTGGTGTAGGTCTTAGGACCCCTTGAAAGAAAGGCATGTCAGTGACAGTGCAGGTGTAACCTCATGTACGTAAACCTGGGTACGAACAGAGGATCGTGATGAGGAGGTGGGCTACCTTGTAATTGATAAATCCACATCAGTTTACCTTGCCACCCCCTCATTTTGCCAGGTCATCTTGACCAAGGTCCTGACCCTAAACTGGGGACCTAGGATTAAGACCTGGAAGTTGGTGAAAGTCCTACACCCAGGGGTAGTGGAAAAAATCCTTTGTATGTAGCCTAAGAGGTTGGGTCTTCCTCTTCACTGTGACTAAGCCCGCAACTATTCTTTAGTGAGGAAATGCAGAGGAAAGTGGATGAATCTATTTTGACTAGGAGGATGGACCAGGATTGATGTCCTTAGCGATACCGAATCCCAATCGACCGAAATGGGTTTACGATGCAGAGGAAGATATAGGTGTCCCTGTAAGGTTTTAGGGCATCCCCAAAAAAACATTTAATGGTCGAAGGATTTAGGATCGTGAGAGTGCATCAGGAGTGATCAAGAGAAGGGGTTGATACTTTACTTGGCATGGGCATGAGACAAGTTTGGTTGTTTGACAAAGACCTTTGCAGCATAGATTGTGGAGGTATCAAGCAGACAACATTTGCATTTGAGTTGAGACAGAGCAATGTGATAGGCGTCCCCAAAGCATCGGAATTGCCATATCATAATCTTCAAGTGTGTTGGACCATCCTACCTAAGTTCTGAAACTGATGTCTTCAGGGGGGATGGATTTTGATCTTGGTCAATAACCAGTAAGTTACATCTTGCATCTCCTTTTAATAATACTTCTTAGACTTTTGAATCACAGTCCTCAAAAATCCATTCCTAGATCCACTACCCGGCAACATATTGCATCTAACTATCCTTCATTTACTTCTCATCACCCCATTACCTAATATCACCCATATACTAGCCTTACAAACAACACAGCTACCCTATAACAACAACCACCCCACAACACAACTAACCCACAGATAATGGATCCCCTATGGGTAGGAGGAGATGAGTAAGTTGGCATACGATAAGTTCATATTTTGGTTCAAGAATAAGGTAAGATGAGCCTCTTCCCTACCTGGGTCAACAAAGCAACTTAATTGATATTGTACAGTCTGTTGGTGTTAGGTTGAGAGGTGAGTGGGGGAAATTGACCATCGGTGGATATAGCGGACTCTTCTATGGGTGAATGAGGAAATAAGGGAGACTCCTCTATGGGTAAAAGAAGTAAATGAAACAATTCCCTCTATGGATAAATAAGTGTTCTTATTTGCAAGAACCTCCTTCGATAGATGGAGTAAGAGGAAATTGAGTAGGAAGTGCTAGTATGATATTTCAAAACGATACGCATGAAACCTTCATCGACATGTTAACAGGTATTCATCCTAGCCCTGAGGTTTCACCAGTTTGGTTAGACAATGGAATTTGAAATAATAGAAGCAACATCAACAACGTGACAGGTTTATCCACCCATCCATGTAGCATTAGGATAACCCCAAGACGAGATCTCACATTATCTAACATGTTCTTGGACAATGATTAGGGTTAAAAGTTGATACAATGTCGACCAACTTCGCCTATGACCTCTAGACCGTGATGATTAGTCTCAACAATAATCATTTTCATTTGGTACCATATAGAACAAAGGATAAGAGGGGTCAAATACCTAGTATCTAGTTATGATAGGGTGGAAGAGTGACTTCTCTATGATTTGGAGACCAGGATTATATCTAAAACTTGTTTGGAGTAGGGTATCGACCTATGTGAGTATGCATTTTTGGTTTGCTCGTCACTTGAATCATGGAAATCCTGAATCAAAGAAAGATTGGATTTCAACGTGCGTCTTGATTGGTTGGACTGGGTGACCCCACCTGGGCCGGATTTCAAAACTACTACCATTGGTAGATCCTTTATCAACCCTATCCCCTAGATTTCAAGTTATTTTAATGCTATGATAGATAAGAAGAGGATTATCACTATGACCCTTAATATGAGAAACCACTTCATATTATTGTCCGTGCAGCTTGTACAAAACAAGCTTCATGACTTTAATGGACTAATGTATAGACACCAAATTTGTGTCTTACGACCCCTTGTGACCCGCATCTCATCTCGCAATATAACCTCATCACCTAAACCTTACACAATTATTTATTAATTACCTTGTAATGGATAAATCCACATCACCTTACCTGCCACCCTCATTTTTCCACTTCATCATGACCTAGCCCTAACCCTGAACTAACCTAATTAAGACCTCATAACTTGGTCCACACCTACACCCATAACTAATGACCCCTTTCTCGCACCCAAAACTGACCTTCTAGTCATTTGACCAAGCCCGCAACTGATCTCTCAGGAGAAAAGTAGGGAAGGTGGGCTATTTTACTAAAAATAGCCTACTTTTTCCTTACCGATGCCGGTTCCTACTCGACCGCCGTCGGTTACGTAACCGCCATCGGTTCCCTGTAAATGGCCTCCCCAAACCAAAAAAAAGGGACCCGGAATTTCATTTTCGGATCAGGATTTTTGAATAAAAAAGAAGAGCATCAGGAGTGATCAAGAGAACCTAGATCTTCACCTGACCGAGTAGAGACAAGTGAACAGACAAGGAGAGTCTAGCAGCAAAGGAAGAGCAAGCCCAGGACTGCAACTGGATACCAGAGCCCTGTGATACTCAGCTGATCATTGGGAGGGAGATATCTCATCTTCTGTGTGCCAGGACCATCCTACCTCAGTTCTGCCTTTGCCATCAGAGCTCTTGGACGTGCATCTCCGTCGAATAACTCAGTAAGTTACATCTTGCATGTCCTCTTTAATAACATTTCTTAGACTTTTTGAATCATAAGTCCCCACAAATCCATTCTTGGATCCACTACCCAACGTGTCATTGCATCTAACTGTCATTCATCTACCTCTCATCACCTCTATTTCCTAATATCACCTATATACTAGCCCTACAAATAACACAACTACCCTACAATAACACCACCACCCCACAAAACAACTAACCCATCAGATCCTAGACCCTACCGATATTGGTCATCAGTAACCGCCATCGGTTATCAGTAACCGGCATCGGTTATACTAACTATAACCAGATAACCAGCATTTCCCCTACCCAGTTTCAACAAAGCAATTTAATTGATATCTTATAGTCTTTTGTGTTAATTCATATTAGCAGGGGAACTGACCACCTTCAAAAGGAAGTTTTATATTTTCTGGGCCCAAGGCAGTTTCCTCATTTATTGTCTAATTAAAATCTTGTGGTCTTGTGTTCTTATTTGCAGGTAGTCCTTCCAAGACAAAAAGGAGTTCTTCGCAGTCAACCTGATCTTTCTCTACGGTACGCGCACATCATCTCGACATTCTACAGGTATTCCTCCTAGCCCCAACCCTTATCTGTTTCTAAAAGGAATGAAAGGATAGAAGAAACTCTATTCCCAGAAGCTGAAACATTCCAAGCGAAACATTTTGGCACGCCCGGTGGGACCCATTTTGGGTTTCTGTATTCTCTTGCTTATTTTCATTTTAGGAAGCATACTTGTTGTTTTATTCTTCTAAAGATATTCACAAGGCTTTGTATAATTTCGGTAAAAGAATTTGCTCTTGCTTTTACTAGTCTTCGCATTAGTGAAAGTCATCTCTCTTGCTTCATCGAACATAATTTTTGATTTGGGTTTAAAACACGTGCATTGCATTCCTGCTTGTTGTTTTTCAATTCTAGTGAATGTAGATTAAGTAACAGGTCGTACACGTGGGGGTGATATCCATGGTATAGACAGGAAATTAATCTTACTTTCACTGCACAACACATACCAAATCACTTCACAATTAACACAACAGCTCAAAACATCCCCCCTTTTTCCGCGGTATTCCTCCGTCCTGATTGAGGTAACCTTATAAGCCAAAACAACTTGACATTTCCCCTAAGTCTCTTGTTTAGGATTCTGACATCATTCCGTACGTCTAAAGGCATAAGCCCACGATAATTAAAATTAACCCTAGGGTTACTCTCTGGATTTGCGTGTGCATCTTGCTATGTTTTTCAGTTCTGTTTTCTCTGTCTCATACACTTGTCTTCTGTGATCAATACCTTGGAACAAGTATGACTAAATGTACTGTTAAAAATCAAATTAGCAGCCTTTTTATATCTTGTTAGCCCAGAATTATTACACCGACATCAGTTACCTGACCGACGTCGGCTATAGTATAACCGACATCGGTTACTAGACTGATATCGGTTACTGTCTTTTCCAATTCCTGACAAACCAGCAACCTACCAATTTTACCAGTCTGAGTTTGTTTCTATTCCTGACAGATTGAAACCCTACTGTGAACTCCTGTCCATGGTTGTTATCACTCGAAAGCAAGCCACCACCATGGTTTCACATGCTTGCTCTGTTTCTTTGCCTGAATCACCCCCTTCACATTCTGTGGGGAATCCTACGGATACCAGCGAGATTCCTAAAATTCCTGTGGGAGATAAGGACTTTGCCAAGTTTCTGGATGCTAATTCTAGCGCTGTACAATACTATTTGTCTCATGCCCCTGACCGTATGCCTAATGGTCAGCTCCTTGTTGGCATGCCTATTAGTATAGCTGCTCATTTAGCTCCCACTCCGCCTGATAACACCGCCTTGCTTCCTGCACCTTTAGCCCCATCTCCCAATCCGACAGCTTCAGAGATTCATACGACTCAGATTGGCTTTCCTTTGGCTAATCTTGGACCCCACATATCATTACCACCGACTACCCCTACCTCATCTCTCTTGCAGACTGCTCCGTTCATGACTTGCTCTCTACCACCTATCCACACGAGCTTTCCTTCTCAAGCTCCGCCTACCTTTTCATTCCCATACACGTATCCAGTGACCTCAACATCCTATATGGGACATCCCTATTCGGTTGCCTCAACATATTCATCCTCCACACCTTATCAACACTTAACCCCACCAGGGTCTAGCGGTGGTCCTTGGCCCAATTTTCCTCCGTTTACCACAACCACACCATCATCTCATCCAACTACTGATCTAATTAAACAAATGATGGACAAAATGCAAAACCTGGAGGCTTCTGTTTCAGGAAGTCGTAGCGCCTTGACATACGAGAAAGTTTGTCGGGAGCCCATTCACCCTTCTTTCCCCCTTCATTCATATCCTCCTCAATGGGAGTTGCCGAAATTTACTCTTTTTAATAGTAAAGAGGATCCTCAACAACACTTGCGATCATTTAGACATGCTTGTTATTTGATTGCCCATGATGATGCCTTGTTACTCCGCACCTTTCCCATGTCCTTATCTGGACCCCCGCCTTGGAGTGGTACAGTGCTTTAACCCAGCACTCAATCTTCTCTTTTAACCAACTAGCCCAATCTTTCTTGGATCACTTCTCCATTAACATTGCTAAGAAAGTATCCATCACCGACCTTTATGCCATTCGACAATTCGAAGACGAATCTATCATAGATTTCGTCGGACGATGGCGCGGCCTTATCAACCAACTTACATATGCCTTGCCTCAGACTGAACTTATCGAACTTTTCACACGGGCATGTGCTAAGCACATTTCTCCTACTCTTCAAATTCAAACTTTCCGCACATTTGATGAGGCCTTTACCATGGCTCAGAAACTAGAAATTCGAGCCTTAGAAGAAGAGAAATTGCGGTTGCGCAACAAAAACCCCAATTTCTGAACTCCTGATTCTACCAATAAACCAAATACCACCACTCCTCACGCGTCCACTTCTTCTAAATCAAAAGGAGCTGTCCACGCAGTGATGGTCAAATCTCAAGCGCCGTCCAATACTCCACCAAAAACCACCTATAAGTACAAAGCCGAGCCCATCAATTACACTCCCTTAGGAGAAACCTATGGCATCATCTTGGAAAAATTGCTCAAAGCCAGAGCTATCACTTTTCCTCCTATTAAACCTCACTCTGGGTTTGACTCCACCCGCGCGATACCTTCCTGGTACAAAGAAAATGACTTCTGTAACTTTCACCGCGTAAAAGGACATAGTCATGAAAACTGCAAGATGTTGAAAAACATAGTGCAGGAAATGGTTGACGCAGGGGATATAACCCTTGATAATCCTAACGCCCCTGCTAACCGAAATTTGAAAATATTCAACAAACCATTCCCGAATCATTCTTCTAACAGTAATCTAAATCAAGATATCTTAGCCGAGGAGAGTGTTCATGAGATCCATGCAGTCTTCGATTCTCAGCCAAAGACCTCTATCGAACAAATTCTGAATCAAGCCTCTTCACTAACACAGGAGCCCGAACCTCCTTTTACCACCATCGAACCAAAGCGAAATCATTCCTTTACCCATAAAGGAGTTAACTACCCAGACTTCTCTTCCCATCGATGAGTCTTCTTATACCACATCCCTACAAGATTGCGAACGGATGTTATCTAACCTATCTATTTCCCAGATTTAACCTTCTACCCCTCTTGCTACACAAGAGGAAGGTACGCCACTCCTTTTGACATCCTTAGATGAGGAATCTCTTGCACCGACATCACCAAATTCTTTAACCATGATGGATACTCTCGAACATGCCCTCTTACCTATTAGTTCTTCATCGCCTAAATCTTTTCAATGACCGGT
Source organism: Taxus chinensis (assembly GCA_019776745.2). Classification (NCBI taxonomy): domain Eukaryota; kingdom Viridiplantae; phylum Streptophyta; class Pinopsida; order Cupressales; family Taxaceae; genus Taxus; species Taxus chinensis. The sequence goes on along the minus strand of CM034148.1, from coordinate 71,009,019 downwards.
TGACCTCCTGACATCTATTGATACAGTGCCTCATTTACCCCTCTGTATCACACCCACAGTGGACTGGAATCACAACCCACCTTTCTTCCATACAAAATTTACAAATCAAACCTGAAGACTGTCATTCTCCAGAAGATAGACGAATCCTATGGGAACGTTTGAGTACTCCCTATTCTACTCAAATGCAGATGACCGATCCCGATACCTCTACCATATAGCCGAAGCATTTACAGAAACTCAAAATTCCTGTATCCTCATTCTTACCCCCCCGCATCTATACCAAGTATCCCATCCACCTCTATCCACCTAACCAAACCTTCCCCTACACTTGGGACCTCACCAATACCTAGTCTAACACACCCCGCCTAAGCGACTAGATTTATCCCAAAATAAAGTCGCCCTGCCACCTAGGAGACACACTCAACCCGTGCCTCTATCACAATCAAAACCATCATCGTCATACCTACCTTCCATATTGGGACCTCATCCTTCCACCTTGCACCAATATATCATACCTCCTGCGTTTTCTTCAAAACAACCTACGCCTTCTGCGCCCATACAGGGATCAAAGGGTATATAAACATTATCACTCCACGCATCCGGTCCACCAACCAACCCTAAAAAAACTCCATCATCAAAGGATTTATTCTCTACTACTCCCCTTTCTCCGTGGTTGTGTCCCACTACCACGTCATCTGTAGCTTTATCATCTAACCAGCTGAATGTAGCTTCTGCGCCAAAGAAACCACATTTAGTGAAAACCGCGTGTCAACACCCCTTGGCTAAACCACCACTCGCACGAACCAACCATACCCAAACATTATCGAAACCCAAACAATCAATACCCTCATCCTCTTCTGATTTTGACCCACTCAAAGGATCTTACGCCAAAATCCTTGCTATGTTAATAGAGAATGCGACCATTTCCCTACCCCACTTAGACCTTATGACCCGTCTAAACCTCGACCTATAGGTTATGATGAGTCTAAGATCTGCACTTATCACCGCACACCAGGACATGATGTGGAGGGATGCAAAGCTTTAAAAACCATCCTTCGTCAGTCACCTCTCCCAGATACAAAGGTTAAGAAAGACAACTTACGAAGGGAGAGACCTTTAGCTTCAATTCCCTCTACTATACCATCTATCCCCACCTCACCAAGATCTATCATTATTATAACCCCACCTCTTGAAGACCATGATTTATCCCAACCATCTTTTTCATCTCCGGTCTACGAGATTAATATGATTAGTGTCGCTACTCGAGGGCAGAGAAACAATGGGAAAGCAAAAGAAAACATTCCTGCGGCACCTCTTTCTTCGTCAACCATCCCGATTACACCACCACCTAAAGTGGTTATTCGTGGACCCGCTTACCCCGTATCTAATGGATTTTCCCACCGAACTATGATCAAACAGCTTCACCAATCACCCGTAAAATTGACACTGTATGATCTCATTCAGACTTCTGAATCTCATCGACAAGCTCTCGTTGAGATCCTTCAAGGGATAGAGGTTTTACCTAATGAAACCTTTCCTGTTACCTCTATTCTAACGCCCAATCATGTTGCTTCACTCACTAAACAACCTATCTCCCCAACCACTTCGGGCTCTGTACAGCAAGCCGCTGCTGTCAGTTTCTCCGAAGATGAAATTATCGACTTTGGTACCAAAGATCCTGACCCTGCTCTTTTTATCTCAGTGTACATTCAGGATATCCGGGTACGTCGTGTTATGATTGACGGGGGTGCCAGCCTAAACATCATCTATTCAAAAGCTTTTCAACAAATGAATATCCCTTCTAGCTACATGTATGCCAACCCCATCATGTTGCGGTCATTCAATGATGCTATTACCTCTACCTTAGGCACCGTGATCCTTAACATTCGTGTAGGACCACGTACTTTACCCGAACTCTTCTATGTCCTTGAGGGAGAGTTCTAATACAATATATTGCTAGGTCACCCTTGGATCCAGGCTATGGGATGCGTTCCCTCAACCTTACATAGATGCATAAAATTTGAAAATGAGGGGAAGTCCTACACCATAAAAGCTGATCCTCCCCCCTTTAAAACCTGCAATATGATATACCACCCTAATGATGTGCTTGTACCAATCAAGACACCCATTCATTCAACCCAACCATCCTCTTCAAATGTGCCTCAACCATCCACCTCAACCGCACCTACACCTTCAAATGAAACCACTCTCACAAAAACCACTTCCCTTCCTGCAGCTAATATCCCAACCGCAGACCCCTTAGTAGATGTTTTTCAATGCCTTACGCTGGGGGAGTATCGCCTATATAACGTTAGTTCTTTCCATACCCCACAGGAGTACGGACAGGTACATGCACATCCTACCTATGACCGTCGTGTGGGGGAAGTAATCCCCTACGGACCACCTCACTGCCGCACTAACCTAACATATGGGGGTGTCGACGCATCTTCCATTTCCCCTGAGCCCCCTCTTGGTGTGGTTCCTTTCCAATCCGATTTTCAATACTTGACAAATCATTGTTTTGCCCTCACCTTCTTGACTCGCTGTGCTTGGAAAGGATTTGGTTTTGGTCTTTATGAACAAGGCTGACATACAATCATCCCCGTAACTACACGCAAGCACAATGATCGTAGTGGTCTCGGGTTTCTGGGAACACTTACACTGAAGGAACCTCGTATCAGTTGTCTTCTAGAAGACAACGAAGTCACCGCTACCGAACCATCATCACCCATTTTTCCTTTGTCACCCACAGAGTCGATAGATCCTGAATCTATCCCTCCTAAATTTTTTTTTTTCATAAATGCTATCTTCCTAGGTCCTCTCACTTATCAACGTGATAATGAGGACACCTCTTCTATCCCCCTTCTGTATCCAGACATGATTGAAGAGGACTCACCTTCAATTAATGTTGTTGAATGCCAGGATGATGATTCTGTCCTCACTTACCTTGGCGCAGATGACTCTTATATTCAACGTGCCTTACCATCTGAAACTCAAACCATGCTGAATGAATCTACTATTGAAATCAACATCCACACGAAGGAAAATCCTCACATTGTGAAGATCGGACAATCCCTTAATGCATCAGAACAAGTCGCCTTTACTACCTTTCTCTATGCTCACAACCAAGCTTTCACTTGGTCCTACGCTGACATGCCAGGAATTGATCCTGACATTGCCGTCTTTAACATTACACTGAAACCCGATTCCAAACCAATTAAACAGAAATTGAGAAAAATGCATCCATGCATTGCCCTCTTGGTCAAAGAGGAGCTTCAACGACTTCTTTTTGTTTCCTTCTTTCTGCCTATTGACTATCCTCAATGGATTTCTAACATCGTACCTGTCACTAAAGCGACGGGGGGACTTTGGATATGCACGGATTTCCGGGATCTCAACCTCGCTTGCCCTAAGGATGACTTCCCCCTACCTAGTATTGACCAACTTGTTGATCTCACTGTAGGCCATGAGATGCTCTCTCTCATGGATGGCTTTTCAGGATAGAACCAAATTTTGGTTGCACCCGCCGATCAACATAAAACTGCCTTCATAACTCCTTGGGGAACCTTCTGTTACCGTGTAATACCATTTGGCCTTAAGAATGCTGGTGCAACCTATCAGCGGGCTATGACCTACATTTTTCATGACATTATGCACACTATCCTTGAAGATTACGTCGATGATCTTCTTGGAAAATCTAAACATCGCAGTGAACATCTCGATGTTTTAACCATTATTTTTGACCGCCTGTTACAATATTCTGTCCGTCTTCAACCAAAGAAATGTGTCTTTGGTGTCCTTTCGGGAAAACTTCTCAGCTTTATTGTCTCTCTGCGTGGCATTGAGGTCGACCCATCTAAAGTCAAAGCTATTCTAGAAATGCCCCCACCTACCAATCTTAAATAATTGCGTAGTTTACAAGGTAAGCTCCAATCTATCCGACGTTTCATCTCCCAACTCTCGGATCGATGTCAACCTTTCCATCACCTCCTTAAAAAAGACATTGACTTTCAATGGAGTGAAGAGTGCCACCAAGCCTTTGAGGCTCTCAAAGCTTATCTCTTGCAGCCACCCGTGCTTATCCCACCCCAGGATGACTGCCCTTTCTGCCTTTATCTTTCCGCCACCGACCACGCTGTAGGGGCCATGCTTGCACATCGTGACTCTGAGAATCGAGAACAAGCCGTTTATTATATAAGTCGTACTTTGGTGGACTATGAGACTAGGTATACACATGTAGAAAAGTTGTGCCTAGCCCTATCATTCATGGCCACCAAACTCCAACACTACCTTCTGAATCACAAAACTTTCGTCATCACCAACACGGACCCCATCCATTACATGTATGCCAAACCTCATCTAAACCAATGCATCGCCAGATGGCTCATGGTCCTTGCCGACCTCGACCTTGAGTTTGTCCACCAGAAATAAATCAAAGGACAAACCATCGCAGACCAACTTATGGAAGCCCCTTTACCAGGGGAACAATTTACCAATTTTACATTCCCCGACGAACTCATCGCCACTCTTTCACTCAGGGAGGAGTCATATCCAATGACCCTCTTCTCCGATGGATCCAAATGCCAGCGTGGCAGAGGAGCCGGCGTTGTTCTCATTCCTCTCGACGCTGAGCCTATGCCTCTCTCATTTCGACTCGATTTCCTTTGCACTAATAATACAGCGGAATACGAGGCCCTTATTCTGGGTCTCCAAGTTGCGTTACACTTAGGTATCAAATCTATCACTATTTTTGGCGACTCTCAATTGGTAGTCAATCAAGTTATGGGCATCTACCAATGTACAAATGAGGAACTTCAAAAGTACAAACACTACGTGGATTCACTTCTAGCCTTATTTACTCGCTATTCTATCCAAACCATTCCCTGCTCCATTAACAAATTTGCGGATACTATGGCTTGCTTAGCCTCGCAAATTCCAGCTTCATCAACTGACTCTGACATTTTCGTCTTGGTCCAACAACTCTTTGCCCCATCTTTTTCAGCCTTGGTTGTTTGTACGATAAATAATGTGTCTGCTAATTCGCAGGATACCTGGTATCACCAATTTTACGACTACCTTACAACCTCTATTCTCCCATCTGACCTTACTAGTACCGGCAAACGCGCGTTTCTTAAACGCGTTTCTCGTTATGTCGTTATGGGGGGACTCCTCTATAAACGTGGCTTTGATGGCATCCTCCTTCGATGTCTCATCGGTGCAGAGGTCACCCATACCATCCAACAAGTCCATGACGGTATTTGTGGCGGACATTTTAGCGGCCTTGCCGTGGCCAAACGAATCCTTCGCCTAGGTTATTATTGGCCTACTATCAATAATGATTACTACGAATATGTTAAGCGTTGTGTTATGTGTCAACAACATGCCAACCTTCAACATACTCCTAGCCACCCGCTACAGGTCGCCCGAGATCTTTGGCCTTTCTCACAATGGGGTTTAGACCTTATTGGTGAGATTCATCCATCCTCTTCGCAACGTCACCGATGGATTATCATAGCAACCGAATATTACACAAAATGGGTGGAGGCTATTCTGCTCATTTCAACTAAAAAATAAAAAATTGTAGAGTTCATTAACCACCACATTATGTGTTGTTTTGGTGTTCCTCATCGCTTGATAACAGATAATGGAAAATATTTCAAAAACAAGTTGTTGCAGGACCTTTGCGACAACTTTGGTATCAAACTCAGCTTCTCATCACCCTACTCTCCACAAGTAAATGGACAAGCTGAATCCTCTAATAAAATCCTAACCAAAATCCTCATGAAAGTTGTCAATGAATCCGGAAGAAATTGGCACAATCACATCCCCTTTGCCCTTTGGGCTTATCGTACTAGCATTCGTACCTCCACTAATGCCACACCTTTTTCTTTGGTATATGGTACCGAGGCTGTCCTGCCTCTTGAAGTACAAATACCCTCCCTTAGAATATCTCTTCAGGATATTCTCACCAACGATGATTTCTGCCAAGAGCGGTTAGCCCAATTGGAGCTTCTTGACGAGCGTCGTCTTACAGCTCTTGATCACCTCCAAATCTATCAAAAACGTATCAAGCGTGCTTATGATAAGTGACTTCATGAGCGTACCTTTAAGGTTGGTGATCCTGTCCTCAAAGAGAATCAACATGTAACCAAACTAGAAAAGAGCAAATGTGGAAAATTTGCTCCTAATTGGATTGGGCCTTATATAATCACTCACACTTATGGATCAGGAACTTATCATTTAGCTTCGCTTAATGGTAAACCTGAGCTTAAACCCCTTAATGCCTTACATCTTCGACCATTCTACTATTGAATTTAGTGTTATATCACTTCTTATCTACCTGTCGCTCGTCCCTTGAGCTCACTTACCACCACATACACTTTGTTTCCTACACCTCATAATAAAAATCAAGCTCACATAAGTTTGATTCTCACTTCACCTCAGCAATGCCTTCCCTTTTTAGTCTAGTCCATGACTTCAAAGTATTAAAATAAGCCGTATTCTTATGGGATTTTCTTGAGTCAAACTTCCTACAAAAACTAGATGCTTCACGTCAAAAGGACATCTAGCTATCTACCTTATATATAGACTGCTCCCTCGAAGGACAGCTATATGCCAAACTATTGCTGCTATTATATATAGACTGCTCCCCCGAAGGACAGCTATGCACTATAATCATATCTGCTACTATAACTAGACTGCTCCCTTGAAGGACAGCTATACACAGTTAGCCTTTATCAGAAGCTTCTCGCATTGATCAGTTTTTTGAAGACCTCAAGAATAGTACAATCAATATCCCTTGTAGACTTCCTGCATCGATCAGTTTATATTCAGTAAAATAAAATCCTCATTCAAAAGAACTTTTGAGTCATGGACTTGTCTATTTAGGGTAGGTTCTCTTTTGTCAGAACACTCGCTTTGTAACAAGTTCTCTGTACCTCCGTTATATCATCCACCTCACCTCACCATTTGTTTCAACTCAAGGGACGTGACGTACACCCGATATATTGTGATCATACAACTCTTTTCACCTATTGACTTCTCGTCTATGCACGGTACCTAGGGCTTCAAGCTTGTTCTACGTTGTGTGGTTTGTTTATCTCTTTTCACCTACAGAGCACTCTTTCCTCTTTGCCTCGTATCTAGGATTGTGTGTTGATCTTAATCAGGACATGGTTCCCTTCTACTTGGGTAGGCTAACTTTCGCTTCCCTTATACCTTTTAAAACATCACCAATTCATTACCAACACTAACAACCTTACCTTACCAATATTAATATCAATATTTTTACCAACCAACCAATTGCCTAAACCGTACCAAATTGCCTAAATTCAGCTCTCCCTGGTTCTAAGGGAGAACTACATCCGTCTGAGGCCCCTCCTTGCTTTGTGCAATGGGCTATGTAGGCAGCACTTCGGAGACATGGGGTCTCCCAAGGTTAGCTCGACCATCCCCTACCATAACCTATCATGTGTGGTAAATATAAATATTTTTGTGTATTTCTATTTAATCACATTCCTCTTTATCCTTTTTCAAAACACCAAAAATCACAACGCAAACATTCTTATTATTATCATAACTCAAATCAACATACATATTCAGTTTTATTTAGATGTTAAACAAATACATCTTCTCTATCATCGACATGCAGGTTAGCATCCTTTTTTATTCTTATACCTTGCTAACATTTATTTAGACCCTCACGCCTCATCCTGAACCAGGTGATGATCGTGATCATCGACGCCTTTCGCCAAGCCTCTCTATCCTCAAAGGTACCACGGCTATTGATACCACCCACTGATCTACCAATCTCTCCTGTAACATATGAATATGCCCTCTCGCATGGAGGAATCCAACCTCTAGTCTCTCTGCCCGTGACTCTGCACCCGCTAACAATCCTCTTGTCTCATTCATCTGCGTTTGGAGCTGATGAACTAAACTCTGCAGACGATCCCTCTCTGCTGTAATCACAGCTATGTCACGGTGATCACGTACACCTCGCAGCTCTGCTACCCGCCATAACCTATAGGCCTCTGTCGTTCCTGCATCCATTACCCTGTGATCGGATGCTATCTCCTCTGGCCCTTCTGGAGGTGTTGGCCGGGGAGGTGAGAATGTTGCCTCGGCATCGATCCTCATATATGGTCTATAAGCCAGGGGAATATCCTGCACAAATCCAAATTATCGTCGCACGCGATCTAGAGGAATCCTCTCATACTCACCTGGCCTGTGCCCTGCGATCCACCTCAATCGCTCTACACCCCTCAACTCCTCAGCTATGTTCTCTGTTACCATATAGTTCCCGTAAAGCCTCCAACAGATATCCGTAATCGTCACCCTCTCCCATACCTGCCTGTAATACTCAATGTCACCCGTCACGACATGGGATCTTGCCTCTTGTTCTGACTGGACCCATCATCTGAATCCCAACCTCTGTACTCCGGTCTCTCCTGACTAGATGGGTCGACCTATTGGTCGCACACAAACAATGTGCTCATAGGCCCAACAGTGTAATAAGTATGAACAATCCAGTGTCGTCCTATGATTTCACCTACAAGTCCATAAACCCCTGTATAACTCTGCCAAATATGCAGGTGCCCATGCAAAAGTCACGTTCCTTTCTATCATCTCCCAAATAACACACATCAATGCCTTTGGAAATCTTCCCCCATCCACCCTCGGTAATGCATAATACCCTACCGCTATCATTAATATCACTGCTAACCTTGTCTCCTCAGGGTGTGCTACATACATTATCCCATATGTGAATGACAAACCTCCCTGTGTCAAATCTCGTGCGTATGGACCAAATACTGCTGTTATCGCTCCCCACGCCGCACTAGGTAATGCCTGATATACTAGTTTTCCTGTAATAGGGAGTCTCAAAATACGGAACACATCTTCCAATGTTACTGTCATCTCCCCTGTTGGCAGATAGAAGGTATTCTTCTCTGGATTCCATCTTTCAATCAACGCCTGCAACATAGCATGGTTATGTGCAATTCGTGAATAATAGCGGATTCCACTTAACCCCAAACGATTTATCAATGTCCATTCAGCTGGTATTACATCTGCTCGGATTCGTGACAACAGCACTGGTACACTATCATTCATCCTCGGCCCTACCTCTGCCTGCATACGTCACAACAACAAATAACCATTCAATCCATCGAATCCCTAAAGTTTTTTTTTTTCTCACATTCTGGAAATTCCTCCAGTAACCGGTATCGGTTATAAATAACCGGTACCGGTTCAGTAACCGATACCAGTTATCCCTAACCGCTATCGGTCACTGTCAATTACATACACCTTGCCTAAACAACCACCTACGACAATAAATTGATCATTTATTCCTCTCTGTATACACAGACATACCCAAAACCCCTGATTACCTACCCCATAACACTCACCTCACCTATAACCCTTGCTATCATGTTTTCTTTCTCATATCTACCCACTTAATCTCCCTCCTCCTATTCACAAAACATGCAAACACCAAATTACAACCAAATCGTTTACTTCTTGGGCTACAGCAGCTTGCGGTGGAACTTGTCTTCCCTCTCGTCCATGCCTGCTGGATGCTTCTCCTCGTTCAGCCATGCTCACCACCCTCTTCAAATATAGCTTGGATTTCTATCTTCTTGATCTCAACCCACAATCACGTTACCTGTCTCTTTCCTCCTTATCACTCAAATCTCTCATGCAATTACTTGTCTTAGTCGTTAAAACAGCGTCGCATTCACGTATTTAACATCTTGTATGCCTCTCAAAATAAGAACTTCAGTTGCCACCTACGCTTTTCTATTTTTAGAAAAATCCCATTTTGGAATAATCGGTATCAGTTACCTAACTGATATCGGTCTATACTAGACCGACATCAGTTAGCTAACTGACGTCGGTCACATACCCGCCTTTTTCAAAACATAGTCCTTTTCTTTATTTTTTATCTAATTTTTGGAGGCGCCCGCCTCTTTTTCCTGCATACCAACACCGATAGCTATAATCTTTTCATCAAATCCACATCTCATTATGATTTCCTCCATATCATTTATCTACATTACCAAAACAAACAAATCATCAACAAACGATATCAAAAACCATTAATCTATCGAGAAAATGGATCCAACTTAATAGCTACATACATACATTTTCATAAAATCAGCGACAAAACATACAATATTTCATAATACAACATGTCAATTAAACTCACCATTTATATCTACATACATCCCATCAACAAAAGACATCAACATCATTAATATATAACACCATGTAAATCCAACTCATCATACATCAAATATCACAAACCATCGACAAAACATTTAACGCATTTTTAAACACAGCATGTGGATCAAAACATCATAGCTATATATATATACAAGGTTTCAAATATACAATGTGCCCTGCATTGGGGCCTCTGTGATCTCATAATACAACAAAAGCTAGCGCGCAGGCCGCAATAACCGTCAAAAACCTTAACACAGCTCGCAGGCCGGTTTCTCATATCAAAAAAATACTCAGCTTGCAGACCAGTATCAACTATACAACTCATACTCGGCTCGCAGGCTGGTATACAATAAATGAATGAATGAATCAACGAATACATAATATGTAGGCACGCAGGCCTCTATAAACATAACCGGTTCGCAGACCGGTGCCCATATCCAATATACAAATACAAAAACAATGTCGGGATCCCTCAGCTCTCCCCACCGCCCTCAGCACCTCTCCCTGCAGGTCCCTGTGGTGCCTCTCGCCTCCTTCCTGTAACAGACACATCGGCTATGGCTACACCTCCCTGCGATCTCTGACTATGAGAGGTCTCTGCTCTATAGGCTACATATGGCTGATACTCAGCTCCGGTACCATCAAGAACATCCTGATAATACCGGGCCTCTGCTCTCGCCTCCATATACCTATCCCGCGCCACCATCGCTGCTAGGGCTGGTCCCCTAACTCCTACTACTAGTGCCCCCTGTGCCTGTGCTGGTGCCGCTAGTGGTGCTTGTGGCTGGGGTGGTACCTGTGCTGCTGTTGGTGGTGCTGCCTGTACCTGTACCTGTACCTGGGGCTGTGGCTGTGCCGCTGCTGGTGGTGCTGCCTGTGCCTGTACCTGAGCCTGGGCTAGCTGTCCCTGTAAAACACCTATCTATGCCTGTGCCGCGGCAAGCTTCCCATGTAATAACTGTACCTACCCTCTGAGCTAATCCCTCTCTACTCTAACAGCTGCTAAGTCTGGCTGTGTGGGCTGTGCTATCCTCGTAGCTCTCTCTCCGGCCCACCAAACCAAAAATGCGCCTGTGCACCCAGCATCATCTATAGTGTCATCGGCAGGCCTCTCAGCAACCCAATCTAGATCCATGGGCTATGGTGCAGGCAGTGGGGCCTCTACATCATCCCTCCGGTACTGAAGGAAGCGAGGGGGCTCATCCTGTCGTAGCCCCATCTGCCTACATACCCTCTCCAGGGGTATCCTCTCATACTCTCCCGGCCTCCGTCCCACTATCCAGAATGTGTACTGGATGCACTGCAACTGTCCTCGGGCTCCTCCACGGGGGTGATGACCTCTATACAGTCTCCATACAATATCTGTCACTGTCAGGCCCTCTAATAAATGCATGTAATAAGCGACGTCCCGCCCTGCAAGCACTACTCGTGGCTGGCCCACGACCCCCAACCACCTCTGAAAGTTGTATCTATATATGACCTGTGGCCCTGGCTGCTAGGGTAATCCTATTGGTCTAATGCATATGATGTGCTCATATGCCCAACAGTGAAGCAAAAATGTCGAAAAAATCCCAAATCGCCTCATCCGGCGATAGCCCCACAGCTCTCTATATAACTGCACCAGGTATACTGGTGCCAAAGCATAACATGTGTGCTCCTCCACCATCTCATGTAGCACCCCCATCAGCGCCCGTGGAAAGCGGCCTCCCTCTAAGTCTGGGAGGGCGAAGCAGGTGATCCCGATCATCATCAACACGGCAAGCCGTGTCTCATGTCGATGCGCACGGTACATATTCCCATACCCGATACTCGTACTGTGATATGTCAATAGCGCGGTTACATCCCTAAAAACCTGTAGGATGTTGTCCATGGCTGTCTCTGCATCCACCTGAAAGACTGCCTCTCCATCGATAGGTAATCGAAGGATGCGATACACATCCTCCAATGTGATGGTCATCTCTCCAGTAGGGAGATGGAACACATTGGTCGCCGGATCCCATCTCTCGATGAGGGCAACCATCAAACTATGATCTCTGTCGATCGCTCTGTATCGTTGGACTCCGCCGAGTCCCACCTCGCGCATGATAGCCCAGTGTGCTGCGGACACATGTGGTCACATCCGGCTCAACAGTGGGGGCATCCTGTCCTGCATCGTCAGCTGCTGACGTGCCTGCAAAACCAACCCACTACATTAGCCCTACTCTTTATCACAACATCTACTTTACCCTCTATACCCCCTTTTATCCCCCCGACCACACCCCGACTCTCTAACACACCCCTCTACCCACCTATCTTCTACAATATCCCCCTCCCTCTTCACACCCAAACAAATAACCCACATCATACTAACACAAAACCGAAACAATACCCAAACAACCAAATCCAACAATCGACACAACTTAAATCATACCAAAACACCCCTACCCCATCCCAAAACCATACTCACAACACCTAAACCACAACCAAAAATTCAACACCAAAACATAATCCAAACCAACCAAAATAACTACAAATCACTACGAACCGGTACCGGTCACCCATAACCGACCCCGGTCTCCTTTCCATCGACACCGGTCAACTACCGACCGACACCGGTCACCACTGAACAACCCTGCCCCTAGATTTTCTAGACCGATGCCAGTCACTTAGTGACCGACATCGGTCACTGTAAAAATTACCGAGCCGAACCCGCGCAGCTACCCAATTCATTTTTTTTCCTATTTCTCCCGACATACCCACCCAAACACCCTTAAAACCTACCCACCCAACAACTTAGCCCGACCCAAGGCCTCAACCTACCTATCTGGCCCGACCCAAGGCCTCACCCTAACCATTTGGCCCGACCCAAGGCTGACACCCAACAACTTGGCCCGACCCAAGGCCTCAACCTACCTATCCGGCCCGACCCAAGGCCTCACCCTAACCATTTGGCCCGACCCAAGGCCGCAACCCAACAACTTGGCCCGACCCAAGGCCTCAACCTACCTATCCAGCTCGACCTAAGGCCTCACCCTAACCATCCGTCCCGACCCAAGGCCTCAACCTACCTATCCGGCCCGACCCAAAGCCTCACCCTAACCATCCGGCCCGACCCCAGGCCTCACCCTACCCATCCGGCCCGACCCAAGGCTATAACCCAACAACTTGGCCCGACCCACGGCCGTATCACTTCAATACCTTACCCAACATCAACAACATACACTTTTATCCACCCATCATGTAGTTTTTTGTTCCATCGAGCTCACCTGTTCGTGTTTTAGCATGATTAGGGTCCCTGACTTGATCTATCGACCAACTTTTCCTAGACCTAGACCGTGACGTTTATCTCAACCATACCAACCATTTGGTACTGCCGAACATGCCTAAACCTTCCTGTACCTTACCTGTTATATACCCTGGAGCTACTTCCTATGCCTTGGATACCAGGATTATATCACCCTTGTTTGGATAAACTATCGACCTTTGCCTATGCATTGCTGGTTTGCTCGTCAAATCGTGTACCCTAGTCGCACTATTGCATTTCAATGTGCATCTGCTTCCTTGGACTTACCCCACCTTCTCCCCATCATCTCTACACCATTTACCCTTTATCAACCCTATCCTTGATTTCAAGTTCTCTCAATCTGTGATAGATTTGAGGGGGATTACCTATACCCTTAATAGGAGAAACCACTTCATATTATTGTCCATGCAGCTTTACAAAACAAGCTACATGACAATAAGGGGCTAATGTAGACACCAAATTTGTGTCTTACGACCCCTTGTGACCCGCATCTCATTTTGCAACCTAACCTCATCACCTAAACCTTACACAATTATTTATTAATTACCTTGTAATTGATAAATCCACATCACTTTACCTGCCACCTCATTTTACCACCTCATCATGACCTAGTCCTAACCCTAAACTAACCTAATTAAGACCTATAACTTGGTCCACACCTACACCCATGACTAATGACCCCTTTCTCGCACCCAAAACCGACCTTCTAGTCGCTTGACCAAGCCCGCAACTAATCTCTCGGGAGAAAACCAGGGAAAGTGGGCTATTTTACTAAAAATAGCCTGCTTTTTCCTTACCGATACCGGTTCCTACTCGACCGCCGTCGGTTACGTAACCGCCATCAGTTCCCTGTAAATGGTCTCCCCAAACCAAAAACAGATGTCAAAGGATTTTTGATCGAGAGAGAGCATCAGGAGTGATCAAGAGAATCCAGATCTTTACTTGGCTGAGCAGAGACAAGTGAAGAGACAAGAAGAGTTTGCAGCAAAGAAGATCAAGCCCACGACTGCAATTGGATACCAGAGCCCTGTGATACTCAATTGATCATCGGGAGGGAGATATCTCATCTTCTGTGTGTCAGACCATCCTACCTCAGTTCTGCCTTTGTCATCAGAGTTCTTGGACTTGCATCTTCGTCAATAACCAGCAAGTTACATCTTGCATGTCCTTTTAATAATACTTCTTAGACTTTTGAATCACAGTACTCACAAATCCATTCCTAGATCCACTACCCGGCAACATATTGCATCTAACTATCCTTCATTTACTTCTCATCACCCCATTACCTAATATCACCCATATACTAGCCTTACAAACAACACAGCTACCCTACAACAACAACCACCCCACAACACAACTAACCCACAGATCCTAGACCCTACCAATATCGGTTATCAGTAACCGGCATCGGTTATTATGGTTCAAAACCAGAAATCAGCCTTTCCCCTACCTGTTTCAACAAAGTAACTTAATTGATATTTTACATTCTTTGGTGTTAATTCATGTTAGCAGGGAAACTGACCACCTTCGAAAGGAAGTTTTATATTTCCTGGGCCCAAGGCAGTTTCCTCATTTATTGACTAATCAAAATCTTGTGGTCTTGTGTTCTTATTTGCAGGTTGTCCTTCCAAGACAAAAAGGAATTCTTCGCAGTCATCCTGATCTTTCTCTACGGTACGCACACACCATCTCGACATGCAATAGGTATTCCTCCTAGCCCTAACCCTTATCTATTTCTAAAAGGAATGAAAGGATAGAAGAAACTCTATTCCCAGAAGCTGAAACATTCCTAGCGAAATAGGTAATGTTAAGGCTATTAGAAGTGGCATGGGTATAGGTTGTAAAAAGGATGCAGGTGATAATGAAGGTGTATGTTGTGCAGCTAAGTTAGGTGTAATAGAGGATCATGATGAGGATGTGGGTTGCTGTATTTTTAGTTTACCTTAGGTATGAGGCTTCTTGGCCAAGGTGGATGGGTGAGGTCCTAGGATGGATGGAAGTGGTGAAGGTGAAATAATGATAGTGATGGAAACTGGTGTATGTGGTCTAAAATGTTAGGTCTTCCTCTTAGGTGGGGGAATGTTCTATTCCTACTCTTGTGAGAATGTGGCTGAATCCAGTTTGACAGGAGGATGGTCTAAGCTTAATGTTGACATGACTCCCAGTGTGGTATAGGGCTCGGGTGCAGAGGAAGGTATAGGTGCCGGTAGGGCTTTAGGTATAGGAAAAATTTTGGCTGTTGGTAATGGTTTAGGTGTAGGAAAGGGTGATGAAGAAGATGCTGCTCTAATTGGCATGGTCATGGTTGCTTTGGTTGTGTGAAATACCTTTGGATAGATCATGGAGGTATCACTAGAAAAAAATTGTATCTGAGTTGAAAAGGGTAGCCGAAGGCATCCCCAAAGCATGGAATTATCAACATAATCCAAGTGGTCAGCCAAATGTGAAAATGGTATGGTTATAGGAGGAGATGATGTTGATTTGGTATTAATCCTTGTAAAGAATTTCTTTGAGATAGGGAAACAATTGGCTTTAGACCCTATGGGTAAAAGAGTCAAGAGTAAATCAACATGACCTTTGAAGGTAGGTGGACAGTTGTCACCAATAGGAAGTGGCGCCTCTAATGGATATTCTATGGGTTAGGTTAGTGATGAGTAGAACGAGGTAGGTTCGTCTTGTGGTGAAGAGGAAGGTGATCATGACTCTCTCGTAGGTAGGAGAATTAATACTGTGGGTTTCTCATTAGGTTGAGAGGTATGAGGGGAAACTGCATCAACAAATATGGTAGACCCCTCCATGGGTAAAGGGGAAGATGAAGGGGACTCCTCTATGAGTAAAGGAGTAGATGAAATAGGTTCTTCCATGGATGAAGGAGCTCATGCGAGAATATCCTCAATAGAGGGAACATAAGGAAATTAAGGAAGGGACGGTATGCTATCAAACATAACATGAACCTCACGAACATTAATGTCATTAGTAGAAGGTTTTCCATTTTGGTTAGATGACATGGTGTGATTTGGGAATGGCCTTTTGAAGAAATTCAAGTTCCTATTAGCCGGTGCATTAGGGTTATCTAAGACGAGATCTCCATTATCTAACACTTCTTGGAAAATGTTTTTGAAGGTTATACAATTACCATCGCTATGACCTTTAATGTAATGATAGTTGTAATAATCATGTTCCTTATACCATGTAGGCATAGGATGAGAGGGGTCAAAAATAGTATGTGGTTTGACAAGAAAAAGAGTGTTTGCTCAGGATTTAAGAAGTTTTTCTAAGACTCAAGAATAGGGTTGTTTGATTGGATTGTATTTGCATTGCTCCTACTTGAAATAAAAGGATTGAATGAGAGAAATGTTGGAAGAAGGTTTTGATTGATTGGATGGGTGGGATGGGCTAGTTTTCAAAACTACCACATGGGAAGATGCTTTTGTTTTGGAATAATTGTTTTGGGGTTTGGAGGAAGAAGAGGTATCATTTGACTTAAAGGAAACATTTTTTGTTACACAACTATATCTTCTTCTCTTGAATGGAATGAATTTCAAGTTTTCTAGCCATAATAAACACCTTGTCAAATGTACGGAAGGTTTGAACTTGGAGAGTTGGTGAGATGTGCCTGGAACAAGCCTTGGTAAACAAATCTATAAGCTCTATTGGAGGAAATTGGAATGTGGTCAAGTTTATGAGGCTTCACAAAAGAGTGACAAAATATGTGATAGATTCATCTTCATATTCTTGTGTTGAGTACAATTCGGTCATGGCGACCTTCTTAATGATATTGATTGAAAAATTGTCTAGAAAGGATTGATCCACTTAGTTGAATGAATAAATGGAATTCTGAGGTATACCACTATACCAATTCAATGCAGGTCATGTCAAGGACATTAGGAATGTTCGTAAGAGTAAAGCGTCATCATGAATGATCAGATAATAACCATCTTTAAAAGACCAAAAATTTTGTTGGGGTATTTTTTGCTGTTGAGCTAGTTGAATTTGGGCATTTCCCAATGTGTAGGGTATGGAAGAATGGGAATAGATGGATGAATGAGATTATTGAATATTTCATTATATGTAAAAGAGGTACGTGAGCCAAAAATTGATGCTTTCAACGTCTGCATCTTGTCCATCATCATTTTTATGAGGTCGTTGGTAGGTTTTAAAGAATGGGCACCCCCTGCAGTATAAGGGGGTAGATGATGTAATTTATCATGAGGATGGCATCCCAATATATGGTGGTGACAAGTATGAGAATTGTGAGGGGGGAATAGATGCAGGTGGAAAATATCCCGAATAGGTGACAGATGAAACAAGAGGCTATTGGTGATAAGTATAGGTAGGTGGAGTGGATGTAACAACTCTCGTGGTCTTTAGCAGGAGATATTACGGGATTGAGAGGACAATGTTTTGAAAGGGAGTGTGGGATGCTGATATAATGGGTAGCTAAGATGAAATGGGTATATAAGAGGTGGAGGGTTCAGATGGACCTACACTCAAGAGGGATAATGAAGGAATCATTGACACCATAGCAGCGATTGAAGTCAAAAGTGCGATAGATGTCATAGGTGCAATAGATATTGATGAGGTGGGGTCAAGTTAGGATACCATGGGTGGTAAGGTGGAAGAAGGTAAGGACAAGCTAGTACTATCCAATGTATAAGTGGGTGCGAGGGCAAGAAGAATGGACACATGCATGCTATATACTAAATTTCCTGATGAATCTTAAGTGTATGAATGGGTGATATAATATTGTAAGGCAAAGGGGTTTTGGTCAAGGAGTCTTATGAACTCCTCGTCACCGGTATGGATGATAATGAAATGAGTGGGACCCATAGGTGATAGGATGGAAGGAGGTAATGGGATAGGTGAGAGAAGCTGAAGGCTAGTGTGAAAGACAAGGTTGTTGGATTTGCTACGAGTCAAAACAATGTGAGTTAACGTAGACTTGGGAATCTTGTCTCTGTAAATGACACATAAAAAAAGAATAAATGGAGAAAAATAGTTCCAAAAGGTGAAAATTGGTGCATGTTTAATTGAAAAATTAAAAAACAGAAACCGATGGTGGTTTGCTAACCGGTGACGGTGATAGAGGGTGGCCGATGAACGTTAGGGTGACTGATACGGGTTACTGTGGAATAATATTTTTTTTTGCAAATGAGGAAATAAATGATGAAAATGAAGAAAATCTAGATTTGACAATAATTTCAAAGATTCCCCCTAGAAAGAATATAAAATGTGGTGAGTGTTATTTTTTGTAAAATGACAAAAAAACTAGGAAACTGACATTGGTTAGGTTAACCAATGATGGTAAGATGAGTAAACCAATGATGGTTGTTACACCGACACCGGTCACTATGAAATTCAAGAAGATGGAGAAAAATGGGATTTAGTGACTTAGATAAGATAAAATACCAACCTAGAAACCTGAGTATGATAATGATGGACCCTAACACACTCATAAAAAGTTAAAATACACCAAATAAGATTATGGAGTGTGAAAGAAAGAAAAGAATGGAGAAAATAACCTCATAACTCAAAACACAAATGAAGTAAAAAAATAAGAAACATGAAATCCTATTGGTGAATTTTATGTTTCAGCTTGTGCTACTTAAGACTGACTTATGGATTTAAAAATGTTTTTGGTTTGATAGAAGGTGCCTTATGAAAAGCCAAGATCTAACGATGGTTCTAGGTAAATTTTTGGCGGGGGTAATCCTTTCTCTGAGATAATGACTTGACAGAGAAACTAACTTGGTGCCCACTTTCAATCCTTTGATTGTGTGATTATTCAAAACTTTTTCTGGGTAGGATAATGTTTAATAAGATGTGTAAATTTTTTATCTTGTTTGGTATAGAGAATGTGCAAAGTGAACTATGATTTAATTAGTCAACCATTAGCTGGGCATGACTTCTAACATATAGGTTTCCCTCAAAGTAATGTGAGCTATAATGCAACACACCAGAATGAAATAAATTTTTTTTAATCCTAAATCCACAATTATGTTCGATGTATAAAATAGAGAACATGAAGCGGAATTATCTTTCAATAAATACAATATAATAGAAATGAATACATGTTATTTTTAGAGCACTAAAAGAATAATTTATTTTAAACAATAAAAAGAAGGAGAATATTCTAGAAAAGAAAATTAATGTAAATACTTTCAAAGGGAAATAAAAAAACAATGTTTTACCTATGAATGAACAAATGCAAAAGAACCCCTAATGGGTCCCACCGGGCGTGTGAAAATGTTTCACAAGATTGATGTAGATAATGAAATAGATAAAGGTAAAGGACCAAGGAGGAATACCTATTGTTATGTTGGTTGAAGGTTGAGTACGTGCATTTCTGATTTCTGATCCAAACTGATTGTGTGAGATTCCTTTTAGCTATGAGAAACTACCTGTAATACATAGAAATACCACAAGATATAGTCAATAGCAAAGGTTAGTGGAATATCTAGCATGAGATAGATCCAAGAAATGTGATAATTCATCAATGGTTGTCAGTCCACTGATATATAACTCAATATAAAATAATTGAACATGTAAATAAAAGAATCTAGTGCTAGTATTCTTATTTAGGTGTCTCAGACTACTATCAGTGTCAATCCAATTAAATGCTTGATAACTAAACTGGTGAAGGTCTCAAGTTAGGTTGCAGGTTGAGGTGGTGGTATGAGGGTCACAAATAGGGTCTAAGTAATCTTTGGTGTAGTTTGGGTTGGTTTTGGGTGATTAGGAAGCTTGCTAGTCTAAGGCAATTTTACGAGGCATAGAGATCGACGCCGGTGAGTGTATGACTAATGACGGTTAATGATGACCGATATCGGTTATTGTGGGTAATGGGAGAATGTCAAAAGTTGGTGTCTAGGATCTCTCTGTGTCTAAACAAAGAGTTAGGAAGGTCCGTGGTGAGGTTGTAGGTGGGGTATCAAGTTTGGGTGAGTTTTGCGAGGTTTTGGGGATGTTAGGGGAAATTTAGTAAAATTTGATAGGAGACACAGTAACTGATGTGTGTCTTGTGACCGATGCTGGTACAAAGGGGAGACTGAAGATGGTTGAGATGACCAGCATCGGTGGGGGAAATTTTGTGGTAATTACATAAAAGGTATATTTAGACATCTCTGTGATTGCACAGAGAATGGAGGGAGGATGGTTGGGTTTGTAATAATGTCAGGAAGGCTCAGGAATGCCTAAAAGTTAGCTACAGAGAGGAAGAAGGTGGTGGGTGGTAGGTTTGATATATTGGTAGGAAGGTGGGAATGGAGGAATGCGGGAAAGAACAAAAGCTAATAGCAAAGACAATGAACCTACACTTAAAGTAAGTACAGAATGATGCAAATCTAATAAACTTACTTTTATTTGTAGGCTTGGTTGGTGAAGGATGGCAGTGGTGATCTATGAATAACTTTATGGTCAGTACCATGGACATACCTCTTGAAGTTCTCCCCTAATTATTGTAATGCCTTTGGGCGAGTATATGGTGCTTGCTTGGGCTTGTGTTTGAGTGTATTCTATTTTTTGGATGCTGAGAAGTCTATGGTTTGTACTTGAGTGTAATTGATCTCTCAAAAATCAGTATGAACAACCTAGGTAAAAGGTTATAAAACTATATATAAGGTAACCGATGATGGTTAGGATGACGGGCATTAGTTGACAGTTAACCGATGTTGGTTAAAGTGGGAAATCCTAGATTTGCCAAAAATAGACAAATCTTTGCTATTTTTGGCGAGCTCTAATTGTTAGTCTGGGTCTCAAGTGAGGGTTAACATTTAGATAAGCGGGAGTATTATTGGAGAGGGAATAGGAATTTAATTTTAGGGTTAGATTAAGTCCTAGTTGGTTAAGATAAGTTGAGACTGAGTCTTAGTTAATTAACAGACTAAGAATAAGTCCATGATGAGATGTCTAGGTGATGTGGATAGGTGAGGTCTAAATTATTTTAATCAAAGTAATTAAATTTATTAATATTGTGAGGATGAGCATTCATTTAATTGTAAGTAATTAAATCAATATGAATACAGGGTAAGGGGTCATGGTTAGCTGAATACGTTACGCTAATTAATTAAAGGGGACCAAGGGAGAGTGTGACCCAAATTTGGTGTCTACAATGACCTGTATGGTTGTGAATCCTATTAAACACACTTCTAAGCATATGGATTTCACAAAATCAACCCCTTCAATAATTTTTAGAGCTAAGGTGGTGGAATTTGAATCCTGCTATAAGAAAAAAGGCCTTATATGCATATTCAACAACATTTGTCTAGGTTTTCCCTCCCTACATTATTGCATGTCAAATGGTTCGATATTTACCCTTCCTCACATGGTTTTTTCATCGTTATTTTTTAGAAGAAATCAGATAGGGATATGTTCTTTGGAAAAAATTTATAGTTTCAATTGCATTTACTTCTTATGAAACCGTGGTTCCCATTGTTTAACCTAGTTTTTAATACTTTCCAAGTAAAGTTAGTGTGGATTTGTATGCGTTATCCACCTCTCCAATTTTGGTAGGATATTTGTTTGACCTCCATAGGTAACACTTTAGGAAAATTTTTGGCTATTGATATAAATATAGAGGAATTTGAGCACACTACTTTTACCCATATTTTGGTTGATATAGAAACTGTTGTAGATTTTCTAGCCACTATTGAACTCAGGGTGGAAGGTAGAATTTGGGAAAAAAACCTATAATACGAAGGATTTCCATTCAAGTTCCATACTTTATTATATGTAGGTCATATTTCTTTGGATTTTATCCAAGAGAGTAGAAATGTTAATGGTAGAGTTTTTAATTGAATAACTCTAATCCTAAACACCTGATTATTGATATATCAGTTGATAATGATTCAGATGTTGAGCTAGAATTGAAGAAGGAAGAAAGGATTCTTCCTAGCCAAAAAAAATCATTGCAACAAGATCCTCAGGGTTATATGTTTGTGGGTGTAATGGAAAAGGGAACATGTTCCCAACCCATTGATTCATTAGAAAACAAAAACCCCAAAGATAATATAGAAGTTATAATTCCAATCCATTTTGACAATATTAATCCAAATTTGGAAAAGGATTGGAAGATTGTGGGTCAAAAAAGTAATGGGAGTAACACTCCCCTGGAGATGTAATTAAGATCCACTTCAAATAAATAAAAAGGGTAATTCAATCTTCTTGTGTTTTTGTTTTATATGTGCTAGTGGTTTGGATGGGATACTGTTGTTTCGATGGGTTGTTGGTTTGGTTTGGATGGTATGTTTTGTTGGTTTTTATATGCCATTACTAGACGCAATTTCATTGTTTCTTCATGGTTTCATATTTATCTCAAATATATGTATGTGGTAGGGTCCCCTTAACCCCCTTTTACCATTAATTAAGAAAAAAAATATTCATGACCTGGATTCTCATATTTAGTACCTTGGATTCGTAATCTGGAAAAAACACCATTTTTTACTGTGACATAT
Organism: Taxus chinensis; assembly: GCA_019776745.2. NCBI lineage: Eukaryota > Viridiplantae > Streptophyta > Pinopsida > Cupressales > Taxaceae > Taxus > Taxus chinensis. Next base: position 70,986,057 of record CM034148.1, on the reverse strand, counting down.
ACTAGATAAGAAGTAATTTTTAAAGCAAGTGTTTGAATGACTCCCTATAATTAGATATCAAGATTATTACTAATAATTTCAGCCTTATTAATCAAAGAACTATGATTACTAGTCTCAATTGTTTTGATAAAGTAGTACATCCATGTAGAACAATACTTGGAATTCTTCTCTCCATTGATCCTGCATAACAATTGAGTTATATCATCTACCTCTTCAACAATATCAAATCTTATAACAGTTTTAGGAAATCTCGAGGGATGCTTATTTTACTCCAAATAGTTTAAGTTCATGATCTAAATAACATCAGCCATATTATTCTTCCAGTATTCATTAGCTTTCTACGTACTAACCCCCAGTGTTTTAGATGTAGTATGGATATTAAAGAAAAAAATAAAGAAATGGGTGTCAAGCCTCACTACCAGATTACCAGAGGTGTCTTTTTTTGAGAATGATAATTCTTAACACATTCTAGGAAAAACTCAGGTAATTGAGCAGTACTAGGAAAAGTAGCTTCTTGTATTAATCCACTTCTATTCAAGGCCTGCATGAGAGGTGTTATATTTTTTATTTAGATATATGAATCAATTCACTAATAGAGACATGTCGCATGTCTGTGTCACTGATCTCATTAAGCTTAGATATAATACAAGACTCAATAGGAAAACCTTTATACTCATACTTCATCTTACTCCCTTTTATTTCATTGGTTGATTTAGAATTAGCCTTTCCTTTACCTTTCCTAGCCTTGGAAGTTTCTTCAATGGAAAGATTATGGTCTTCTTGAATGAAAAAAAATTCTTCTTCCACAAATAACTTCTCACTTACTTCAAGTGATTCTTCCCTTACCTCAGACATATTCTTTACTTCAAGTACTCAATGTGCTCCAACTACTAAAATGTTAGCAAAACCCTACTTAAAATGAAGAATTCAAGTTAAACCACATCATTTAAAGTCCATAAATATATTCAAATTCATTTTGGACATGAAAATACAGAGAGATCCTCTTAGAATTGAATTCAAAAATTCATAGGAAGTGATCAAGTAAAACAAATCATTTGGTAATGTATTGCAGACTTTTAGGATGATCCTACTTGAGACTTGAAGTAAGAAAGTAAAATTTATTCAATTTTATGCAAAGAATAAATAAGTAAAATATTTTCAAAACACCGCAAAGCATATGAATTACTTTCCCCTCAGAAACCCGTAATGCATATGAAGTAATTACCCATCGTTTTAGCACAAAGCATATTGTAAGTATTAAGTAATATAAAGTCTACAAAACAATAAGGAGTGATAAGTAGTTGGTTTAGTGCAACTAAAAATATTCAAGTAAATAAGTTTTGGAAACCCAAAAAACATGGGAAGTAGAAGTACTTAAGAACATTGCAATGATTGTAAAGTAATGAGGAGCAAACTTAACAGAAAGAATATTTGAGGAAGTAGAAGCAGTTTCAAAAAGTAAATAAAAATGGAAGTAACAACTATTCAAATCCACACAAATAACAAGGAGAGTAATATGGTGTTCTAAGGGATGATTACTTCGAAGTCGTGGCTGCCCCAATCTCCGAGTTGAAGAAATGTGAGGACTTGAGATATAAGGAGATTTAAGTGCGTGTTATGTGGCATTTCAATATTACTTTGTTTCCCTTAAATAAAGAAGTATAAGGAATTCCTAACCCCGCATAATATGAATAAAGGAGTTGTTCAAAAATAGGTTGAAGTAATGCAAAATATTATCTTTTTAACGCTTAGAAGAAGGAAGTAAATTCCCTATGGAAACCCAAAAGCTTACTAGGGAAAAACCATGGTTTGTGAATGGTGAAATTTTGAGTGCATTTCATCAAATGGTAACAACAGATCCACTAAACTATCCAAACCACCCCAATCCCCATTGACAAAAAATGACCTAATTTTAACTAATTTCACAAAACATAGAGGAAAAAAAGAGAAGAAAACACCCCATGAAAGAAAACTAAAAACGAAATAAAAAACAACACAAGAAGAAAAAAAGAAATGAAGGAGGCAAAACAAAGAACTAACCTTTTCTGCAAATGGATCAAAGTCATTTTGTAGAAATTCTCCTTCAATCGGGTGCATGAGACTTCTTAGGGTTTGAAGATCAAACTACTTCTCTCTGAGCATACACAATGCATGGAATTGACGTGTAATTACTTGAGATTTCATAAATTCCAACTCATTAAATACGGTTAATAAAAATGCTATGTCAACCCTTCTTATATGCAGGTTTTAGGAACAACTTATCTTAATATTTTTATAAAGAAGTAAATCACCCCCAGAAAATTGATGACTTAAATTCTTAGATATGTGGTGTTTAAGGTTTACTTTACTTTCTTTACTTTAACAAGTAAAGTAGTTGCAATTTAGTTTAAATAAGATAAGTAGTGAGGTATTGGTTTAGTGTGAAGAAGGGCTTAGTTTTACAGCATTTAAGGATTACTTCGCCAATTTTTAGAAGTAAAAGCATTTCAGTTTAATGCAAATCTAAGAATTAAAAACACCTCATTTTATTACAAAATTAAGAGAGGGAAATCAACTTTGTCGGGTTCTATAACTACTTATCAAATTTAATAAGTAAAAGCACTCCTATTTAGCATAAAAAAGGACTCTAAGATTTAATTTTTGGAGAATAAATTACTTATTTCTTGGAAGAAAAGCACTTAGAAAAATATGACTACTTAAGAGAACAAGTAATTGACTTTTTAGGGACTTTTAGAACATTTTGAGCACATGGGTATTTTATATACTACTCCGAAGCAACCTCTTGAAACCTTTTGAAGAATTATTAAAAATTTCTTCAACCCAATTTAGTTAAGGAAATAACCTAGACATACTAATAACCTACTCAAAGAAGATACACACAACGTGAACACAACTCTTCACAAGACAAGAGGACTAATTTTGTTTAAAAATGGGGTACCCCAAAATTTCTAAATGAATTTTTGGGGATGTCATCATGAAATCAGTCATGTTAGAAGATTATCACATCATACAGTACTACCCCGATAACCCTATTCATATCCCCCTACCTAAAATTATATTCTTCATTATGCCCTAGCCTTAACCTTCTCACAATGTCAAATTCTTCAGTGGAATACAGTTGCATCTCTCCCCTCCCCTCCACTAACATTGGTTCTTTCCCCCTTCCTGCAGATTCTTCTCATTGTTTTCTCTTCCTTGGGCCACATTCTTCTCCATATAACCATGCACCATAAATACTTGATCCTTAAAACCTCCCATTCTAGATGATGAAGTCACAACAATTTCATCAGTGACCTCCTTCAATTCCTTCATAAATTATCCAGCTATATTCATAAATGAGAGCTAAACTCGAAGACTTAGTTTCACTGTCCTCACACATCTCTGCCCTCTAACACCTTCTTCTTCACCCATATTCCTCTCTAATTTTTTCTCTCCCTCTATTATGACTAATCTAAAAGCCCCTTTGATTTTTCCATCATAGAATTCACGTATAATTTCTAGTAAATAATATTTTTCATTTTATCATCATTTCGATTAATAACACAATGGTTAATGTAGTAAAATTATTAATTCTTCCTTATTTATTGTCACTAGCATCAATGAATCATAAAAAAATTATCAATATCATAAATTCATTAATATTATGTTTTGAGACCGCAACGGTTGATCATCTTTTGCAGCTTCCATTGTATGTGAAAAACAACATGTTTGCTTCACCTTAACATTTTGTGAAATCAGAAAGAAAGGATAAATGTTTCCAATAGAGAGAAACAATTATTCTGGTGTGGCTCTAGGAATTAAAAGGTGAAAAATAATTTATGTTTTTATGTTATTGCATTGGAGTCCATTCTTAAAATAATTTCATAGCATTTAGAATGCATGTTTTTTAGGAATTTTACAGTATTGTGTATCGCCAAATGTAAAACACATACAAAACCATAAAAGGCTTCCTCAATTGACTCACAGTCCAACAAATCTATTTGAAATAACTTATCCTTTCTTTGGCTCCTTTCATCACCTCCAAATGCTTAGTATCCTTCCAATTTTTTATCAAGAAAAACACAGTGATGGAATTAGCTAATTTTGGGGAATCTATTTTTAGATAGTTGTTATGCATGCATCCTAATTAGTATGTTTAGATAAATTATGTTTTATTATTGTAAAGGATGTTTAAAATAAATAAAAGAACATAAGACAATGTTAGGAAATTTGAGTTAGTGCTCATGGTTATGAAGATTAAATGTAAATGAGTTGTTGAATAACAACTCATATTGTTTGTTTTACCCATAATATTATAAATGAGTTATTAGATCATAATTCTATGGAGGGTTTTCTATTATGTCCATGGATATATAATAGCCATTGTACATGTACTAAATTTATGATGAGAAATTAATCTATCTTTGTTGCGTGAATCTGTGTCTATACCATTATCTGGTATCAGAGCGAAGTATGGACTCTTGATATTTTATATGGGGCAGAAAAATTGTTGTTCATGGATTCCCCATCTCATGAGAGAAAATATTTCTCAGAATATCTCTTAAAATTGTGTGTTCAAATTTAGTTTTTATATCTCTGTGCAGTTAGATCTATATTGTAGAAAATTTGTGTTCAAAATAATAACTGTGTTGGATTTCAATCTAAATCTGTATAGCGTCATGGATCATAGAAATATCTGAGTTGTACGTTTGTGTTTTATTCATGAAACCCACCACTGGGTATTTTGTGAAAAAAAATTTTTTATTTTTGATTCTGTTGGATACAACAAGCTTTGAGTTAACAATCAGTTTGGCCTCCATGCATTTCCTTGCATTGTACTTTGTTTCTCCATCTTATCAACTAAATAGTCATTTCACTACTACATAGAGGGATGTTTAGAGACATTAATTAGAGACAAAAATATATATTTTTCTCTAATTAATACACCCTCCTAATTTTGTCTCTAGCTAATATCTTATATAATATAACAAATTTTAATTAAAATAATCTTTTTTGCAACTGTGGCTTGCTTTGCAGGGAAACTACGGGAAAAATGAATGTGGCAAGAAAAATGGAAAATGACATTGAGTGGGAGGGGATTTCATCCTTTCGGCATGCGAATCTTAGGTAAGGAGGAGGGAAAGCAGGTATCCGCATCCAATATTTATTTTTCCCTTTTTTTTACACATTTATGCAAGAATCAACATTGCTTTTCAAAGAAATATACAAGGATATCAATAAAAATGTTTTTATAAAAAATCAGATTTCAATTTGTTTTGCGAGGGCACGTTTGTCTCTAGTTCATGGCTTTGGTTCATGGCTCTCATTTTTGGCTCCTCTTCCCTACGTATGTACCCTTCTTGAGGGGATTCGTATCTAGTTTTTCATGCGCTTCCTTTGCCCCATGATTGTGTTTCATGCCCTTGTTTTTGGGTCTTCCATCTAAGATTCGTGGCTCGAGGCTTGTCCATTTTTATCGTGGCATGCATTGTCTGCTTCATTGGTTAGTTCAACTACTCAGGAGGGCATGAGAGTGCATTCCAAAATTGTAGCTCTAGTTTTGCCTACGTCCCCCATTGTTCTCCCTGCCTGGTTATTAGTTTGAAATACCCTTGTTGGGTCTGATTTTTTGGTGTACAGGTACTAAATATTTTTCTCCAAACTTTAAATTTATCCAAAAACTTTACAGCAATTGTTACAGGAGAATTGAAGACAATTTTAAAGATATTTTCACTTTGTGCCCTATTTTATCAGAAATGCAAAAGCAAAACACAACTTTACATTATTCAAAATGCATGAAATACAATGAAAATGATTCCTTCAAACTTGTAAAAATTTTAAAATAATATTGTTTCCATCATCGCACCAGAGATATGAATACTTCAGTGATATCAGTGATGGCCCAAGGTATGACACTAGTATCGATACAAAATTTAGCATCGAGACTGATGCTGTAGGAAGAAGAGGGTTTTTTGTTTTAATGAAGAACTTTGAGCAATGGAGGATTCGGTGTTCTGATAAATCATCCACCCTTGGAAAGAAATAATTTCAACCCTATCAATTATTGCATTAATTTAGTCGAGCGATGTAGGCTGGTGACAGTTAGGTTGGGTCATAGTTGGGATGTTGAGATGGCTTCTGGAGCCAAGATCTCTATAGAATTCTTAGTTAAGGAGTGTGTGGTGGATTTGGGACCTTTCACCACTACCTCAAATCTTCGTATCCTTCCATTGGGCTCATATAGAGTCATCATGGGCATGGACTGGTTGTCTGCTCACAGGGTCGGGATGGATTATTACCACAAGATTATATATTATGCAAATGATTTGGGAGTTGAGCCGATGATATAAGGGGTCAAGAGACCCATTTCTATTCACACCATCTCTGCTATGTAGCTTAAGCGGTGTGTGTGAGGGGGTTGTTAGATGTATGCTATTACAGTTAGTGAGAAATCAGAAGATGGATCTAGTGGACCATCACTAGATGATCATCCCATTTTGAGAGAGTTTGTAGATGTCTTTCTAGGGGAGCTACCGGGGTTACCACCCCCATGTGAGATTGATTTGCATATAGATCTAGTTCTGGGAGAAGATCCTATCTCAAAAGAACCTTACCATATGACTACCCCTAAGCTCTATGAGCTCAAGTTATAGCCTGAGGGCCTTCTGGAGAAGGTCCTAATTCATCCTAGTCTTTCCCTTTGGGGTGCACTGGTGATCTTTGTAATGAATAAGTATAGATCCTTACAACTGTGTATTGATTACTGTCATCTGAATAAGGTAATGATCAATAATCGTTATCCCCTTCCACGCATTAATGATTTATTTGATCAGATGAAGGGAGCCACAACTTTCTTTAAGATAGACCTTAAGTTAGGATACCATCAGCTGAGGATTTTGGAGGTAGATATTCATAAGACCGCCTTCTGTACAAGATATGGCCACTATGAGTTCACAGTGGTACCTTTTGGATTGACTAATTCCCCTAAAGTATTTATGAGTTTGATGAATGGGGTATTTAGGAATTTCTTAGATTGCTTCATTCTCATCTTCCTTGATGACATTTTGATTTACTCATGTACATGTTGTTGTCCACTCAAAATTCCCTGCTCTGATGAAAGTAAAAATTTAAAAAATTTTGAGTTTAAGTGTTTTCTCTAAAGTACCTAAGTCGTGAAATTGAGAAAATTTGCATTTTTGGGTCATTTTGAGTGATTTTCGGGCCCATCGGAACTTTTCGTCCCAAGTGTCCCAAAACTTATTGTGTGAGTTGTTCCATTTTCGACCGAAACACCCGAACCGCGTACTTCGTACTTTCATGTTCCAAATGTCCCAAATCAAATTGTGCAAGCTGTTCCATTTTCAGCCGAAACTCCTGAGTCACGTACTTCAGAGCTTTTTGTCCCAAGGTCAAAAGTGCAAGTTGTTCCATTTTCAACCGAAACTCCCGAACCACGTACTTCGTGCATTTTCATCTCAAATGTCCCAAAAAATTTTGGACCCATTGGAACCTTTTCGGCCGATTCGCCCGAATCGTGCACTTCACGCACTCATGTCCCGCGTGTTCCAAAATACATTTGTGCGTCTTTTCCCCGCCTCGCCTGAACCGGCCGAGCCGCGTGTTTCATGCATTCGTGTCTCACATGTCCCTAATGAACCAAGTATCATTCATGCCAGTATTTTCTGCTTTACCCAAATATCCTACTTATTCAAATTGGTGAGTATATATATTAAATGCGCATTCATGGCCTTTCTCTCTCCTAAATGGCTATATAACGGGTATTCTCCCTTTGCATTTTTCACATTGTTTCCATGCTGCCCTTGCAACCTAATTTCCTGCGCGTGTATCCCTTTTCTCTGTAATTCCTTCCCGAGTTTAGGTTGTGGCTCTGAGACTATCAATATGAAGATCAAATTTCAGGGACAGGAACAAATTTCTCCACTTGAGTCTGTCGTTCACAATATTGGGGACAGCGAAGCTCGTCATCTTGATTTCAGTGATTTTTGGGCAAGAATGGCGGATGCAAACCCTACACCAATGGCGCAGATGATTCACAATAGCGGTTTGGATTTTACTGGAGGTTTCCCAATCTCAGTACAGTGTGCTGATACCGTGCTTTCATGCGGAGCTCACTTCGACCCCGCTTCGAGCGAATTGACCAATATACATGTGGAACTCATCGCCAAACTAGATGCTGCCACCATTAGCACTGCTCTGAGGATTCCAAAGATGGATAATGCTATAGTCGTTTCCCGGGATCAAGCACAGGCCCTATTCAACCAAGACAGTGACAAATACAAGGCACGAGTGGCGAAGTCCTGGCTTAAAAACCCTAGGAAGGGAGCCTCTCGCCTGTCCAAAACCCTTTTCCAGGTAGATTTTAATGAAGAATTGTCTGACTTTATAATTCTGTTGGCTCGGGTTATGGGTTTGCCCTCTACCAACGAATTCCACTTCTGGATGTGCCCGCTCATCAGCATGGTGTGCGAGGGAACACAAAATATTAACTGGGCAGAGATCATCAGCATGAATTTGGCAGAGCAGTTTTCCAATGTGCAGCAAATGAAGAAGTTTTACATGACTTCGTACCTGATGTATACCCTGGCAGCGTCACGACAATGGTTTGGATTTTCTTACCTTGACGCTCACAAAGATGATCCAATATATGCCTACTACCCGCAGTTCACCCTGGAGACCAGTAATCGTAATTTCAGAAGGGTCAATGACACTTTCACCATGTACGTGGTCAGGCTGCTCGAAGGTGATACTGCTAGAAGGTTTTCAGATGAAGCCATGAACCTGATATCGCAATATGGTGCTTATTTCATCCAATTCAGGAAATTTTCTTATATCAGGCTTGCTGGCTATTAGAACACCCCTCTGAGGCTTCCCATGTTCTACAATTATAAGATGGCCTTGATTGAATTATGCAGGTACTTAGACAAACTGCACAGAACCTGCAGGGACAAGAAGATTTCTGGTTTTCTCTTTCCCATCTCTTTGGGAAATTACACTTGTAAAACAGCCCTAGATGCCCAGAATATAGAGAGAGCCCTGGTTCCTATCACTATCCATTTCTTCAAGCTAAGAACCTGTTTTGACTTGAAGAAGTTCATTGAACAGAACATCAAGATAATCTACCATCATAGGGTAGATACAAAAGACTACTGGGCTGACTGTGCAGATGATTTTGAGGCTAGGAGAAGGCATTGTGGCAGGTTCTCCCTGCAATTGATCCAAGAACTCGGTTTGTACCAGGTCCCTGAAGGAATCCAGGATGATAATTCTGATCTATACTCATATGAGTATGACAGTGTGATTAAGCACACCCCCTTGGAGGACTTGGATTGGAACAGGAAAGAAAAAGATGATCTGGCTGAGATCCTTGCTCCAGTCTTAGTTAGAACTAAGGTCTGGTTTGATAGAAAAGTTTGAAAGCTCAGAAGGCACTCAGGAGAATCCTCTTCCAAGGATGCTTCAACACCACGGAGAGAGACATCAGTTCCCAGGTCAAAAACACCAGTGCAAACCCCACCTGCTTCATCAATACAAGGACCTGCAGCTTCCACTCCTTCTTCATCCACTCAAGTGTACCAGAAGAAACTCAAGGAGATTAAGAAGGAGCCTGTGGAAAATGATCCTCAAAGAAAGTAGGTAGAAGTGCCTATGGGACCGGAGAACATCGTTGTTCTCAGTGAAAGTGAAGAAAGTGAAGTGCCAGCCCCTGCGGATGCTCCTGAAGGTCCAGCAGATAAAGATAAGGAAGTCCAGAGCACTGAACTTCCAAGTGCTGCTGATTCTTCAGCAACCATTGTGTCCAGCGCCCTTCTAACGTCTCAACTTGAGACCACAGCTGCACAAACCTTGAGTGTCATGAGCTCTCTTTCTCTCAGCCCTCTTGCCCCTCCTGCTGATTCCTCTTCCTCTTTTGCGTGGGTGCAACCTTTGGTTGACAATAGGAAGAGAAAATTTTCCTCTCGGAGCTTAGGACCAAATTTTGATGTTGTTGTAGCCTTGTTGGGCACCACTCCTTCTCGTGCCAAGAAAGCCAGAACTATCTCCAGAATAGTGTCTGATGCTCAAGGTCAGCAATTTCTGGAGATTGCTAAGCCTACAGTAGACAAATCAGAGCAAGACTTGCTAGCATCTGACTTGGAGCTTTCAAGAATTCCAATGGGAGAGTCTACTCCTAAAGGTGAGATCCATAACCTCGAGGAAACAGTCACAAGAGTCATTGGGAGGGTAGAAAAAGGGCAGCAAACTATTGAGCAATTAGAATAACAGGCCCAAATTCTCACAGGTTTCATCAAGTCTCTTTTGTCTAAGGACAAAGTTTTAGACCCTACTCCATTGAACTACTCTTCCACCACCTGTAATTTTGAGCCAAGATGAAGTACAGAGTATCAAAGACATGCACAAGTATTCCGTCTATGGCAGAGCTATGGAAGCCATGGTGGATGATATGCTCTGTTGCAGGGTTGAACTTCATCGATGAAGCTTTCAAAATCCATGGAAAAGTGAATAATTTGCAACAGAAGTTGTCCTCTACTATCGGGATCATGGATAAAGAGCTCAACCTCTAGAGTAGTTGCATAGTAGACCTCCGCTGTATGGGACAGACAGATGAGAATGTCTTACTGGCAAATAAGGTTTTTTATGATGTAAAGGATAATCTATCAAAGTCCTGGGTTTACAGTGTGGAGTGGAAAATCAAAGTCTTGGAGGAGGCTTTGGGAGAGCTGAAGAATAGTTGGCAGAAGGGTAAAGATTTCAAGACACTGGTGGTCTCTGCTTTCAAAGATATACACTGCCATATTCAAGATGAAACTTCTGGTGTACTCCTTTCCCTGCAAGAAATCAAAGCTCAGTTCAGAGCTTTTGTCAAAGATAACTATATTCAAGGAAAGTTCCATCTCCAAGGAGAAAATGAAGGAGATTTGCTCTCTTCAATACTGCCATTGAAGAAGCAAACAAAGATTATCATACTCATGTCGAGTTTGATAAAGAGATGGACAAGTGTCTTGGATTTTGGACTCAGTCTACTGCCAACACGTCAGTCCCTCATGGCAGAGACATTGCTGAGGCGTTAAAGAGAGTTCAGGCAGCGGATTTTGAAGTCAGTGGGTCCCTCTTAGTAACTGACCACCTGTCTTCTTCTCCTTATTCTTCTCTTCTTTTCTAATTCTTTTTTCTTGGATTCATTGTAATAAGTTAAGGTATTGCAATTGGCAATCATTAACTAATCTTTAGTTAAAAGAAGTAGTTACAAAGAGTAACTGATTTGTAAGCTATATAATGGCCTTTCCACGCCATTTTGAAAGAGGAAGAACTTGGCTTATTTTCCGAAAAGTGTAAATAGATTATAAAGAAATCAATACATAAGGACTTTCCATTCTTTGTCTATCTGATCTCATATTATTCCTAAGCTTTCATTTGTTTTCTTTGTGAAGATCATTTGTCTCAAGTTTGTTAGTCTTACCGATTGCATACTCTTCAACTTTGCAAGCCTGGTGATCTTGTATAACCAAGAAGGAACTTTGTGTCCTTGATTAATGAATCTGTGTTATGTTAAGAAACTTTGTGTTCTAGCAGATGTTATTTACAGAACTTTGTGTCTCTGAATTCCATCTTATTTATCCAATACAAATGATCTTGTTTCAATTTACTGTGACTTCGCATACATAAAGAATTACTCTGATATCTATAATTCTGCATGTTGCCTTTCTGCTCTTTCCCATACTCTTTTTCCTCAGTCCTTTTGTAATTGATGATCTTCATAGAAAACACTTTCGTAATATCCAAGTTTAACCAACAAATCATGTTTTGTACATTTGTAAATAGGTTCGTTTCTGAATAAGGGAACCTCTCCCATTAAAGAGGAGGGACTTCTTGTCCCCTGACTGTTGCTCTTCGTAAAGTCCTATCTGACGACCAACAGTTTTTGGCGACTCCGCTGGGGAAAATCATATTCCAGTTCTGTAATTTTTCGATCATCCTTTGATCTGGCGACTCCATCGTTTTACTCAAGGGAGAAGGGCCCTCGGTATTGAATGATTCTCAGTTCCAGATTTTGGAGCAGCAGGGTTTTCCTTTTCCTTCAACAAGAAATAGAAGGACTCGTTCGACAAGCACTCCACCTGTTCAAGACAGAATTCCTACGGGCGGTACTCCTTCAGAGCCAGCTAGCCCTAATCTGTGAGCTTTGATTCTTGCTGGTGTTGCGGTTCCTCTCCAAGCCATTTTTCCAAGAATGGCGGCGCCATTACCATGGGGTCATCGTGTCGGGCCCCTTGCTCTTCCTCAGCCTTTGCATGAGTTACCCAGAGGTAACCGGAAGAACTTTCCTAAATTCAAAGGCGATGGCAAAGTGCATCCTGATGAACACATCGCAGCCTTCATTGTTGCATGTGGAGTTCTGGGAGTTGAATATGAAGACGTCTCCATAAGGCTGTTCGTTGAGACGTTACAAGATAATGCTGCTGATTGGTTCTACCACCTTCCGGCTGGCGCTATCACCGACTGGGACACAATGAGAACTTAGTTTGAAAACCGTTTTAAACCAGCAGAAGATGTGCATGCTTTGCTTGCCCAAATTTCTTAGATAAAGAAAGATTCATCAGAACCCATGAGAGAATTTGTGGCCCGATTCAACAGATTGATCCACAAAATTCCTGTAAATACTCGACCTGTTGATCAAATCTGAAAATGTTTCTTCTTAAATGCCCAATCGTCTGAAGTCAGTTATGCGCTGAGAAGGGCTAATCTCGCAACATTGGTGGAGGATCAAACTCTTGCTGTTAGTGTCGAGGATGATCTGATCATGTCAGGGAAGTTGAGGAGAGACCCTTCCAAATCTAAGTCTGTTGCTTCCTCCTCCTCCACTCCTGGACCTAATACTGATCCGTTAGTCCAAAAGCTTGCAAATGATCTCATTGCTATAAAGAAACAATTGGCTCAGCATGCCCCTTATGCAGATGTTCCAAGAAGAAATTTCCAGCCCAGAAATCATTTGCCTGCTTCTCAAACAAGACTGGCACTTGAAGGACCTCCTGTTAAGGTTCCTGTGAATGCAACCTGTGAAGTTGAAGAGCCAGATGATGATGAGGATGATGAAGCTTGCGAGGAGTTTGTGGAGGAATTTGATGATGAGGCAGAGGAACTTGAGGGATCTCGGGTTAATTTCTTCACCACTGAGGGCATCGATGATGGAGATGATTATGATGAAGTGGTAGCAGACATGAATAGCGAATCATTTGTTGTCATGACTCGAGAGTAGACAAATCAGAGGGAGAAGGTGACGCAGCCCATAAAGAAATCTAAGGAGCAGTTGGCAACTATTCCTGTAATTGCAAAAAGAGGATCTCCTATCCCTACTTTATCTACACCAAAGGTGAGTCCTGTCAATCCTACTAGCAAAGTTCCTTCTTTTTCTCCTAAAGTTGATAAGCCTAGAATTTCAAATGATGATGGCCCATCCACTTCTGGGTCTTTTGATATTATTGATCATCTGAAAAAGACTAAGGTTCAAATCTCAGAGGCCGAGTATTATCAAACTCATCCCAAAGCTTTTGCCAAAATGATTCAATTTGTTAATTCCCACTCCAAAACCACCTCTAAAGGCCTTTTACCTACTCCTCCTTCTACACCACAGCCTAGTCTGGTAGCTGCTGTCACCTCGCCTGGTGACAAAATTAAACCATTTTATGTAACACTTCTTATAGCTGGTCATAGGCTCAGTAATTGTGTCATTGACTCAGGAGCCTCAGATAACGTGATGCCTGCTAAAGTAGCTCATGCTTTAGGCCTGACCCTCACACGCACTTATGGATCTTGTTACTCCATGGAGAGTAAAGAAGTGCCCCTGGTCGGAAGAATTAAAGATGCACAAGTGGCTTTTGCTGCCTTGCCTGAAAAGAAAGTGTTGGCTACCATCTTAGTAGTAGATATCCCTCCTTCGTATGGGATGTTGCTAAGTAGGAACTTCTACAAAGATGTGGGTGGGGAAATCCAAATGGACTGGTCGCATGCACTCATACTTGTTAATGGACAAATGAAGAAGTTGATGCCCTGAGAAGCAATCTGAGTATATTGTGCAAAAAACGGATGATCCTAAAGCACAAATACTCTATGAGGATATGGGTCATGGCAATTACATGATTATGTCCCCTGATGAAATCCAACTTCCCAGAATGTCACCTAAAGATCCTAATGGTATTTGGATTTTAGAGTTTGATGGAAGTTGTTCCTCAGCTGGTTCTGGAGCTGGTGTCCTACTGGTGTCACCGGAAGGTGGCCTACATCCTTTTTCATTTAAGTTGCAGTTCGAAAACACTAATAATACAACAGAGTATGAGGCTCTCATCCTTGGACTGCAAGTGGCCAAAGAACAAGGTGTGAAGAATCTTCTGGCATGTGGTGATGCAGAACTGATTGTAAAGCAAGTGAGAAGCCTTTTCCAGGTAAAAAATGGGAGGCTGAAACATTACCGGAATCAGGTTTGGGATTCCATTGAATTTCTTGATGCTTTCTCCATTGAGGCAATACCTAGGGAGAAGAACAGCAGGGCTGATTCACTAGCAGTCTCAGGGTCACTACTGATTCCTCATCCTGACTTCTCTCAGGATAAGTTCACTATTGAAATGGTCCATCGGCCTAGTGTACCTGACAATACCAATAACTGGCAAGTTTTCAATGATGATCAACATTTGCTTTCCTTCCTGGAACTCAAGGGTAATTTCGAACAACTGTATTTTGAGGGAAGTGACAACCTACCTCATGAGAGTGTGCCCTTTGACCAAGCAGTCACCCAAGGGGAAGAAACAGATCAAGATGGATGCATCAATCTCAAAGGAAACAAGATTCCTAAAGGTTTGGTGAGTTTGGAGGAACTATTTGATAAACATGACAGGTATGTGAAATCTAGAGCTTCCACTGGGCCTCAGCAATCAGCTGAGTATGATAAGATTGATATTGGGAGTTCTACTGACCCCAAGCTCGTGAACATTGGAAAATGTTGCACAGCAGATGAGAGGAGAAAATCAATTGATCTTTTAAAGAGGTATAAGGATGTTCTTGCTTACTCTTATGAATATTTGAAAGCTTTCAAACCAAAAGATATGCAGCACTCTATTCCTCTTAAGCCTGAAATTAAGCCTTTCAAGCAGAAATAGAGGCAATACAACCCCAAAATAGCTAACACCATCTTTCAGGAAATACAGAAGTTGTTGAAGGGTAAAATCATTTTTCCCATTCACCATTCAACATGGATTGCAAATATTGTGCCTGTTAGGAAGAAAAATGGTGAGATCCGCATCTGTGTTGATTTCAGGAACCTGAATCAGGCTTCTTTGAAAGATAATTATCCTTTACCTATGATGGATTAGGTCTTGCAAGCAGTAACAGGATCTGAAATGTTATCCATGCTTGATGGATTCTCATGATATAATCAGGTAGAGGTTGATACTATAGATCAACACAAAACAACTTTCACTACTCCTTGGGGTACCTTTGCCTACAAGAGAATGCCTTTTGGGCTTATTAATGCTGGTGCCACTTTCCAGAGAGCTATGGATCTAGCTTTTGGAAGTTTGAAAGGGAAGTGTATTGTCATATATCTTGATGACCTGACAGTATTTTTCAAGACAAGAGCGGATCATTTTGATCACCTAGAGACAGTACTGCTAAGATGCCGAGAGCATGGAATTTCTTTGAATCCCAAAAAAATCTGTTTTCTGTGTCACAGAGGGAAAACTATTAGGGCACATTGTCTCCAAGGATGGTATTAAGATTGATCCTGAACGAGTACAAGCTATCCAGAAAATTCCTCTCCCAACCAGTAAAAAGGGTGTGCACTCCTTCTTCGGTAAGATCAATTTTTTGTGAAGATTCATCCCTGATTTTGCAGAGTTAACTTTGAATATTTCTCAGATGATGAAAGGGAAGCAAACATTTGGTTGGTCTTCTGAAGGAAAGGAATCCTTTGAAGGTATCAAGAGAGCTATCGCTAAAACTCCAGTTTTGGCCTGTCCTGATTTCAGTAAAGATTTCATCATCTGTTGCTATGCTACAGATAATACCTTGGCTGCTGTCTTAACTCAAGAAGAGTTTAATGAGCATGAACTCCCAATTGCGTTCATGAGCTATATTCTGAAGGATCATGAGTTAAAATACACCATGATGGAGAAGCATGCTTTTGCAGTGGTCAAAGCTGTTAAGCAGTTTTGTTTTTATATCCTCAACTCTCACTCCATGGTGTTGGTTCCAGATACAACTGTTAAGTCAATTCTCACACAACAAGAATTTGGATCCAAGAGAGGGAACTGGGTTGCTAAGGTCCAAGAGTATGACATTGACATCAAGCCGACCAAGCTGGTTCGCGGAAAAGGTCTTTGTGAGCTCATTGCTGAAGGAGCTAAGCATCGAATTATTGGAGAACAAAGTTGGCCTTCCTACCGTTCTGTTCCTTAGTTCAGTTGACGAATGGTATGCTGACATTGCCCATTTTCTCACCTATGGGGAATGCCCCTCTCATTTAACTGCCAAAGAAAAGAGGACTGTTAAATTGAGGTCAGTGTAATATGTATTATGGGAAAATGCTTTGTTCAAGCGTGGCTTAGATGGGAGCTTTTTGAAGTGTGTGGACAAGGAACAACAGAGAAAGTTGCTCTCAGCTTTTCATGATCAGGCATGTGGAGGGGCACTATTCATCAACGGTTACAGCTCATAAGATACTCCGTGGAGGATACTACTGGCCTTCCTTATTCAGAGATGCATCCAAGTGGGTGGATAAATGTGAGGCTTGTCAGACCTTTGTGGGAAGACCTAAATTGGCTTCTTTGCCTCTCAAACCAGTTGTGATTGAGGAGGCATTTCAACAGTGGGGTTTGGACTTCATTGGTACACTTAATCCTGCTTCTAGTGCTGGTCACACTCATGTACTAACTGCTATTGACTACTTCACCAAATGGGTGGAAGCTATTCCAGTTAAGAGCACTACTTCTGAAGTGGTATGCAGCTTCATCAAAGAGAACATCTTAGTAAGGTATGGTGTACCTAACAAGATTGTAACAGATAATGCCTCGAATTTCTCTTCAGCTGAGATAATGGACTTCTGCTACGGATATGGCATCTCCCTGGCTCATTCTTCAGATTACTACCCTCAGGGAAATGGGCAAGCAGAATCCACAAACAAAAATCTGGTGACTATTATAAGGAAATTAGTCAATGAGTCTCAACGAAACTGGCACAAGAAGCTCTATGATGCTCTTTGGGCAGACATGATTACACCAAAGAGAGCTATTGGAATGTCTCCTTTTCAAGTGGTCTATGGACAAGAAGCTCAATTGCCAGTAACAGTGGAACTGCCAGCCTTGTATCTAATGAAGGCCATTGAGGATACTAGTTTCAGTGATGCTCTGGATAAGAGAATTATGTACCTTCACAAACTGAATGAGGACAGACTGGAGGTTGCTGATCGGATATCTGTTCACCAGCAGAAGGTAAAGGTCCTGTTTGACAAGAAAGCCAGGTTCAGAGATTTCCAAGTTGGAGACACTGTGTTGCTATGGGATAAAAGGCATGAACCTCGTGGCAGCCATGGCAAGTTTGATTCCCTGTGGCTCGGACCTTTCAAGATCAGACACTTTGCTGGTGAGAATTCCTTTTATCTTGATTACATGGATGGTTCTTCTCTCCCACTTCCTTATAGTGGGCAGTATCTCAAGTTGTTCAAGTCATAGGTGATTAGGGAGTCCTTTGTATATTCTGTACAGTGTTTTTTGTTTTTTCTTTCCTTTTCTGTTTTGGTGTGTTGTCCTCTCTATTGGTCTGCTTTTTGACTCCGTGGCCCAATGGATAAGGTACTGATCTGCTTCTCCTGAGTTTGTCTAAGTTCTTGCCTTGTCTCATCCCTTGAATTTATGCCAAGTCATCCCCAGAAGGAGCCAACTGTTGTCCACCTCAAAATTCCCTACGTTCTTAAGAAAGTCAAAATTTCAAAAAAATTTGAGTTGAAGTGTTTTCTCTAAAGTACCTAAGTCGTGAAATTGAGAAAATCTGCGTTTTTGGGTCATTTTGAGTGATTTTCGGGCCTGTCGGAACTTTTTGTCCCAACTGTCCCAAGTTCAAAAGTGCGTTTTGTTCCCCGATCGGCCGATTTCCCTGAAGTTGTCCCGATTTCGGGCCCGTCAGAACTTTTCGTCCCAAGTGTCCCAAAACTTATTGTGTGAGTTGTTCCATTTTCGACCGAAACACCCGAACCGCGTACTTCGCACTTTCGTGTTCCAAATGTCCCAAATCAAATTGTGCAAGCTGTTCCATTTTTGGCAGAAACTCCCGAGTCGCGTACTTCAGAGCTTTTTGTCCCAAGTCAAAAGTGCAAGTTGTTCCATTTTCGGCCGAAATACCCGAACCGCGTACTTTGCGCATTTTCGTCTCAAATGTCCCAAACTTTTTCGTACCCATTGGAACCTTTTCGGCCGATTCGCCCGAATCGCGCACTTCGCGCACTCATGTCCCGCGTGTCCCAAAAGACATTTGTGCGTCTTTTCCCCACCTCGCCCGAACCGGCCGAGCTGCGTGTTTCGCGCATCCGCGTCTCACATGTCCCTAATGAACCAAGTGTCATTCATGCCAGTTTTTTGCCACTTTACCCGAATATCCTACTTATTCAAATTGGTGGGTATATATATTAAATGCGCATTCATGGCCTTTCTCTCTCCTAAATGGCTATATAACGGGTATTTCCCCTTTGCATTTTTCACATTGTTTCCTTGCTCGAACCCTTGCAACCTAATTTCCTGCGCGTGTATCCCTTTTCTCTGTAATTCCTTCCCGAGTTTAGGTTGCGGCTCTGAGACTATCAATATGAAGATCAAATTTCAGGGACAGGAACAAATTTCTCCACTTGAGTCTGCCGTTCACAATATTGGGGACAACGAAGCTCGTCATCTTGATTTCAGTGATTTTTGGGCAAGAATGGCGGATGCA
Source organism: Taxus chinensis (assembly GCA_019776745.2). Classification (NCBI taxonomy): domain Eukaryota; kingdom Viridiplantae; phylum Streptophyta; class Pinopsida; order Cupressales; family Taxaceae; genus Taxus; species Taxus chinensis. The sequence goes on along the minus strand of CM034148.1, from coordinate 70,967,091 downwards.
AACCCTACACCAATGGCGCAAATGATTCACGATAGCGGTTTGGCTTTTGTTGGAGGTTTCCCAATCTCAGTACAGTGTGCTGATACCGTGCTTTCATGCGGAGCTCACTTCGACCCCGCTTCGAGCGAATTGACCAATATACATGGGGAACTCATCGCCAAACTAGATGCTGCCGCCATTAGCACTACTCTGAGGATTCCAGAGATGGATAATGCCATAGTCGTTTCCCGGGATCAAGCACAGGCCCTGTTCAACCAAGACAGCAACAAATACAAGGCACGAGTGGCGAAGTCCTGGCTTAAAAACCCTAGGAAGGGAGCCTCTCGCCTGTCCAAAACCCTTTTCCATGGGTAGATTTTAATGAAGAATTGTCTGACTTTATAATTCTGTTGGCTCGGGTTATGGGTTTGCCCTCTACCAACGAATTCCACTTCTGGATGTGCCCGCTCATCAGCATGGTGTGCGAGGGAACACAAAATATTAACTGGGCAGAGATCATCAGCATGAATTTGGCAGAGCAGCTGTCCAATGTGCAACAAACAAAGAAGTTTTACATGACTTCGTACCTGATGTATACCCTGGCAGCATCACGGCAATGGTTTGGCTTTTCCTACATTGACGCTCACAAAGATGATCCAATATATGCATACTGCCCGCAGTTCACCCTGGAGACCAGCAATCGTAACTTTCAGAAGGGTCAATGACGCTTTCACCATGTACGTGGTCAGGCTGCTCGAAGGTGATACTGCTAGAAGATTTTCTGATGAAGCCATGAACCTGATATCGCATATATGGTGCTTATTTCATCCAGTTCAGGAAATTTTCTTATATCAGGCTTGCTGGCTATGAGAGCACCCCTCTGAAGACTTCCCATGTTCTGTAATGATAAGATGGCCTTGATTGAAGTATGTAGGCAATTAGACAAACTGCACCAGAACCTGCAGGGACAAGAAGATTTCTGGTTTGCACTTTCCCATCTCTTTGGGAAATTATACTTGTAAAACAGCCCTGGATGCCCAGAACATAGAAAGAGCCCTGGTTCCTATCACTGTTCACTTCTTCAAGCCAAGAACCTGCTTTGACTTGAAGAAGTTCATTGAACAGAACATCAAGAATAATCTACCATCACAGGGCAGATACAGAAGACTACTGGGCTGATTGTGCAGATGATTTTGAGGCCAGGAGGAGGCATTGTGGCAGGTTCTCCCTGCAATTGATCCAGGAACTCGGCCTATATCAAGTCCCTGAAGGACTCCAGGATGATAATTCTGATCTATACTCATATGAGTATGACAGTGTGATTAAGCACACTCCCTTAGAGGACTTGGATTGGAACAGGAAAGAGAAGGATGATCTGGCTGAGATCCTTGCTCCAGTTCTTAGTTAGAACTAAGGTCTGGTTTGATAGAAAAGTTCGAGAGCTCAGAAGGCATTCAGGAGAATCCTCTTCCAAGGATGCTTCAACACCACGGAGAGAGGCATCGGTTCCCAGGTCAGAAACACCAGTACAAACCCCACCTGCCTCATCAATACAAGGACCTGCAGCTTCCACTTCTTCTTCATCCACTCAAGTGTACCAAAAGAAACTCAAAGAGGTTAAGAAGGAGCCTATGGAAAAGATCCTCAAAGAAAGCAGGTAGAAGTGCCTATGGGGCCGGAGAACATCATTGTTCTCAGTGAAAGTGAAGAAAGTGAAATGCCAACCCCTGCAAATGCTCCTGAAGACCCAGCTGATAAAGATAAAGAAGTCCAGAGCACTGAGCTTTCAGGTGATGTTGACTCTTCTGCCGCAATTTCCCCAAGTTCCCCACTCACCTCTCAACTCGAGTCAACAGCTGCACATACCTTAAGTGTCATGAGCTCTCTTTCTCTCGGCCCTCTTGCCCCTCCTGCTGATTCCTCTTCCTCTTTTGCGTGGGTGCAACCTTTGGTTGACAATAGGAAGAGAAAATTTTCCTCTCGGAGTTCAGGGTCAAATTTTGATGCTGTCGCAGCCTTGTTGGGCACCACTCCTTCTCGTGCCAAGAAAGCCAGAATTACCTCCAGAATAGTGTCTGATGCTCAAGGTCAGCAATTCTCTGGAGATTGCTAAGCCTACAACAGATAAATCAGAGCAAGACTTGCAGGCATCTGACTTGGAGCTCTCAAGAATTCCAATGGGAGAGTCTACTCCTGAAGGTGAGATTCATAACCTCCAAGAAACAGTCACAAGAGTCATTGGGAGGGTAGAAAAAGGGCAGCAAACTATTGAACAATTAGGAAGAACAGGCCCAAATTCTCACAGGTTTCATCAAGTCTCTTTTGTCTAAGGACAAAGTTTTAGACCCTACTCCATTGACTGCTCTTCCACCACCTGTAATTTTGAGCCAAGATGAAGTACAGAGTATCAAAGACATGCACAAGTATTCCGTCTATGGCAGAGCTATGGAAGCCATGGTGGATGATATGCTTGTTGCAGGGTTGAACTTCATTGATGAAGCTTTTAAACTCCATGGAAAAATGAAAAATTTGCAACAGAAGCTGTCCTCTACTATTGGGATCATGGATAAAGAGCTCAAACTCTGGAGTAGTTGCATAGTAGACCTCCGCCTTATGGGACAGACAGATGAGAACGTCTTGATTGGCAAATAAGGTTTTTGATGATGCAAAGGACAATCTATCAAAGTCATGGGTTTACAGCGTGGAGTGGAAAATCAAAGTCTTGGAGGAGGCTTTGGGAGAGCTGAAGAACAGTTGGCAGAAGGGTGAAGCCTTCAAGACACTGGTGGTCTCTCAGCTTTCAAAGATATACACTGCCATCTTCAAGATGAAACTTCTGGTGTACTCCTTTCCCCTGCAAGAAATCAAAGCTCAGTTCAGAGCTTTTGTCAAAGATAATTATTCAAGGAAAGTTCCATCTCCAAAGAGAAAATGAAGGAGATTTGCTCTCTTCAATCTGCCATTGAAGAAGTTAATAAAGATTATCATACTCATGTCGAGTTTGATAAAGAGATGGAGAAGTGTCTAGGATTTTGGACTCAGTCTACTGCCAACACGTCAGTCCCTCGTGGCAGAGACATAGCTGAGGCATTGAAGAGAGTTCAGGCAACGGATTCTGAAGTCAGTGGGTCCCTCTCAGTGACTCGACCACCTGTCTTCTTCTCCTTATTCTTCTCTTCTTTTCCCTTCCTTTTTCTCAAATCGGATTCATTGTAATAAGTTAAGGTATTGCGATTGGCAATCCTTAACTAATCTTTAGTTAAAAGAAGTAGTTACAAAGAGTAACTGATTTGTAAGCTATATAATGGCCTTTCCACGCCATTTTGAAGGAGGAAGAACTTGGCTTATTTTCTGAAAAGTGTAAATATATCATAAAGAAATCAATACAAAAGGACTTTCCATTCTTTGTCTATCTAATCTCCGTTATTCCTAAGCTTTCATTTATTTTCTTTGTGAAGATCATTTGTCTCAAGTTTGTTAGTCTCACCGATTGCATACTCTTCAACTTTGCAAGCCTGGTGATCTTGTATAACCAAGAAGGAACTTTGTGTCCTTGATTAATGAATCTGTGTTATGTTAAGAAACTTTGTGTTCTAGCAGATGTTATTTACAGAACTTTGTGTCTCTGAATTCCATCTTATTTATCCAATACAAATGATCTTGTTTCAATTTACTGTGACTTCACATACATAAAGAATTACTCTGATATCTATAATTCTACATGTTTCCTTTCTGCTCTTTCCCATACTCTTTTTCCTCAGTCCTTTTGTAATTGATGATCCTTGTGGGAAACACTTTCGTAATATCCAAGTTCAACCATAACAAATCATGTTTTGTACATTTGTAAATAAGTTCGTTTCTGAATAAGGGAACCTCTCCCATTAAAGAGGAGGGACTTCTTGTCCCCTGACTTTTGCTCTTCTTAAAGTCCTATCTGACGACCAACACATGTGAGGAGCATGAGGGGCACCTTCAACAGACTCTTCAGTGTCTTTGGGAGCAGCAGCTTTACGGGAACTTGGAGAAGTGTGCATTCTTTCAGACAGAGGTGTAGTATTTAAATGGTCATATCATTTCTAGGGAAGGTAGTGTCATGGAATCCTTCCAAGATTAGAGCTATCATGGATTGGTAGGCACCTACTACTATGACTTGAAGTAGCATAGCTTCATGGGATTAGTAGGTTACTACAAAGATTTGTTTACTACCATTTGACTTCTCTCAGATTATCACACCACTATCACTTCCCTTTCAGCAGGAAAGGGAATAAGTTTATTTGGTTGGATTTGTCAAGCAGTAGGTCTTAAGGAAACTAAAGGAATGATCTCACTACAACACCTATTTCTTGTCAGTGGTCTAGATCCACATGGTGACGGTTTTGGAGTTCAACTGTTTACATGGATGCTTCTTTAACAGGACTTGAGGTGTGTTGATGCAGGAGGGTAGAGTAGTGGCCTTTGAGTATTACGCAAAATGTTACAAAATATTATGAGCTGTCGAATTATCCAACTCATGATCTTGAGCTTGTACAGTAGTTGTGCATGCTTTGGTTCATGTATGGAGGGACTTTCTTTTAGCAATGGTTCCCTAGGATTCACACTCAAGAATGATCATTTGAGTCTTCGCCACCTTTTCATGCATCCCAATATCAATGCTCGTCAATGGCATTGGATGGAGTTTCTTTGTAGGTATGATATGGAGATTGAGCATGTGAAGGGGAAGGAGAATGTGGTGATAAATGCTCTTAGTAGACAGAGACATTTGGTTATGGCCACCTTAGTGGGCATAGATTTACGGAGCAGGATTCTTCAGCTAGCTTCCAAATTGACATTAAATTCTACATTATAGTTTGAGCAGAGATCGAGTCTCAGAGACCCATAAAGGGGAAGTTTAATATGGTTTTCACTAGAGGTAGATGGTCCTTCTTAGGTATTCAAAGGTTGGATTTATGTTCCTTAGTAGATGGAGAATTGAGGTAGGACATATTAAATTTAGAGGCACATCGTGCACCCTATTCAATCCATCCATAGGGTGAAGAAGATGCACGCTACTTTCAGAGATAGTTGTATCACTTGGAGAGGACTTCACCAGAGACATGGCTAGTTTGAAAACATGTCATGTCTGTTTAGAGTTCCATAAAAGTGGAAGGTCATGAGAATCAACATCTAGCTGTTGCACTTTATGATTTCCTCATGATATACTATGAATTGAAGTGGGACACCATTTCCATGGACTTCATTTGGGATTGGGACTACCGATGTCGAAGATATTACCATACATGCCATTATGGTAAATCAACTTGATAAATTGATCAAAAGTGGATCACTTTTATTTATTGGTAAATACCACTTATATGTACTAGTGATATAGTGGCAAAGGTAAGATATACTTGGATGAGAGTTGTCAGGTTCGCACTAACGATTTTGCGAATGGAAGATCATTAGTGAGCTGTGATCCTTTGTACACTTCCACATTTTATGGACTACCATGCAGTATGTCCCTAGGGATGAGAATCAACTTCAGCACACCATATCACCCTGAGACATATGGAAGACTTTTTATCAGGATGAATGGTATGATTTTAGAGGATTATGCTCATGGATGTATGTATGGATTTAGTAGTCTATATGGGAGGACTAGTTGTACTTAGTGGATTTTTCCTATTAATAATAATTTTTAGAGTTATATAGGCATGGCTTATTTATCTAGGATTTGTATGGGACTAGAGAGTGCATTGACACCTCTTAGCTGTGTGTTTTCATTATAAGGTTTTGAGATGATAGATCTAGATTATTTCACAATAATGCCCTCAAAGAATAGATCTTCTTCTACTATTAAACTTTGGATCATTAGGTAAGGTGTGTGGATCAGACTAGACACTATATGAATGGCTTTTTGACTTGAAGCATAAGAACATTGAATTCTAGAATGTAATTCCCTAGGATCTACCTCTAGTCCTCGATATGATGACAACATTGATAGGAAACCAATGTCATCCTCGTTCATGTCAAGTTCCTCCACCTTAAATCCATGGTGGCTCCCCTAGTCCATGTCGATGCAACTAAGGTCCTTGGAAATAGTGGAGGTGTAAGAAGGGACACATACATGACCCTATCATCCTATTGTCCCTTTCTATAGGGGTTGAAATATGATTTATTGCATGCGAAATTGGCCCTTCTAGCCAAAATTTCTTATCTCATATCTAACACAAATCTAGCTTTTGTCTCTAAAGGCCCTAGTTAGATGATGTTGGATTCAAGATTTCAGGATTCTCTACCCTGCACCCACCTTACAGATCCTTCTCATGTATTATTTTGTACATAAGGACATCATTGTAAATGTGCAGTCTTTGATTTTTCAAGGTCAGGTGATGGTGAGTAAACCACATCAACATTCCTTAAATCATTCTAAGGGGTGTGCATGAAATCCCTTTTGTGACCCTTGAGGTCAAAAAGGTACTGATAGAAGTGTTCAGGTGCAGTGGGATAGATGTTTCAAGACTTTAGCTACATGGGAGTTGATGCTATCTTATTGAATGACCTTTAATGTCCACATTTGCCTTCTAAATATCCATTAATGGATTAAAAATGACTAATTCTGTAGTGCCTACTTCCCTTTGACACCTTTTGATAGTGATCATGATACTACTGATTATATTATGGACATGATTATGGACTCTATTATAGTATGATGTTAGATGTTAGATCATGGATTATTGCTCACTTGATTCAGTTATGATGCATGATGATTATTAGAGACATTTTAGATATTGATGTTGATAAACTGTTTAACATGGTTATATTATGGATGTTGTTTGGACATGTGATATTTTGATATTGTGAGTAGACCTAGGAATGGAAATTATTTGATGATGATATAGTTATTGAGTAAAATTGCAAATGATCTTGTTGGTTTCTTGGATGTTGTTGTGAATCATATATCTAGATGATTTTAAAATTTTATTTATATTATTTTAGATGTTTTGATATGGCCACAATGCCGAAGGAGGTATTCTGTTTTGCAAGTTAAAATATGACAACAAACATCAGAGGATTGGAGACCAACCACATTGAAATTCTAGATGAATTCAACAAGGTCACCATGGCAACTTGTATTGCTTGTGTGTGGTTGTTTTGTTAGGGTTTCCCATGGGGGGAACCACCTTTTAATGTGACCAATGGGTTATGTGTATTTATTTAGTTGACCCTTTTGTTTAATGTTGCATGTGTTTATTTTGTGATGCATTTTTTGCTTTCTTTATTTATTAAATGTTATATTAATAATATTGTGGGTAAGCATGTTGTTAATATTAATTAAATAAAAGAGGTCATAAGAAAGTAATTAATAAAGGTGTTGGCCCTGATTTAGTGTGTTGTAAGAGACATGTAATTGATTTGTATGTTAAATTTTGAGTGTGAAACACTTCATCTTCTTGGGAATTCTAATTTTTCCTTGAAGGCTGATTTTGGAGGCTTGTAGGACAAGTTAAACTTGTCCCATACATCTTAAATTCATTTACCAACCATACGTATGGTTGGAGAGTTAAAATTTCACTTTTATAATACTTTTTGAGAAGGTAAATTGTAAGTTTTAATTGCACTTTTCTTACATACTTTAATTTCATTCCTTTGGGGTGTGGGTTGGATTTGAGTGTGTAAGTAAACTGTCATTTTATTTACCCACCTATTTATTATGCATTGGAGAATGAAGTTGAATTTTTGGGTTGGGGTTGAGGATGTGTGATGTGGCATGCTACATGGATCCACCTCATCCTCTTCCCTTCCCTCATTTATAAAATTTGAATTATTTTCCTTGTTTTGGGTTGCTTCACTTTGGAGACTTCATTCTTAGATGAATTCCTTGTTGTTTGGGGAGATCTTGCTGTTGGATAAGTTTGAAGATCATTGCATGCTTGTTGTTTGGTGTATTTTGGATTGTTTTCTTGGAAAAAATTGTTTTTTAGAACTTGGGAAACTCCATCATGGAGAGGTAAGAGCTTGGCTCTTAAAATGCTCTTCTTTTATGAATGCAAATGTCAATGCGTGAATGTTTTAGCATATTTTTGGGCTATTGGGTAGATGGCCTAGGAATGGTGTAGGAGAAGACTATGGGGTTTATTTTGTGGGAGGCACAAGTGTGTTTTAGGGAGGTATACAAATGGAGGGAGTTGGGATTTGGGTTCCACCTTACAAGAAATAGCTTACATTTATTTACTCGTTATGGGGTGCCATAAGAGGTTGGGAGGCATAAGGAAATGTGAGGAATAAGGGTTACTTAGGGAGACATAAGGAATGTAAGGGTTTTGATATACTATATTTTGGAAGTTTGTAATTAAGGTGGTGATACCCATTTCTCTTTTTGAGAGACATAAGAAGCATCACCCATAGTTTATTTATCCTTTGGCTTGTTGATGAAGCATCAATAATGGTTTTCATGCTTCAATGAAGTTGTAAACTACATTCTATTTTGGACTGTGTTTTTATTGTGAAAATTTTGCTTGTGTGTTTGTGGAAGCTTGTTGTTGCCATGAGTTGGATCATATATTTTATTAGATTGAGGTTAGGGCTCTGGGGCCAATGAAGAAGGATGGTTTCTCCTCTTCATTGGATGTATTGGTTGGGTGGAGAGCATTACTTTTCCCCTACTCTTGTTATGATCAAAATTTGGAAGAATGAGAAATACGCATGTTGCTGATCTGGAGCTGAGAAAAAGATAGTTTGACAGTCCCTTGTGAAATGAAATCTTATTGCACCCCTTTCCCACTTTGAAGTGGAAGATATGTATATTATTTTTAATGGAAATATTATTTGTATTGAAAATGAAAGTTGAAATTTACATTGAAAATGTACCTATGTATGTGTGACCCTCATAGTTTATCTAGTTAAACATTTTAAATTCAAATTAATTAACCCTTATAAATCATAACCAAGTTACCCTTTTTACACTTATTTTATTTATCCTTAAAGGACCAAATCCATTTATTTACTCAACATTCTAAGGATAAAGTTTCAACTTACCCTAACCATTAATAGGCCTCATTCATTAGATACACATACCTTAAATAAAAATTACCCGACCTCATAAAGTGCCACAACTAGAAATTTAAGGTTTGATACTCAACCCTTAGATTAAATGTTTTTACACTGTTATATCTAGGTATCTTAAAATTAACCCTAAACATCCTTATGAGGTCTTTTTATTCTTTATTTTTCCCTCACTCATTCATTTATTCTATTTTAATTTTGCAGGTTGGAGGAGTGGAAGCCATGGAAGAAATAAGTGAAACTGTGGAGAAATTTCTTTGGATCCAATTTACAAATGGGTAAATTTTCCTCCATTCTTCTCTTAATAGTTTAGTTTATTCATGGGTTTGTTATATCAAGGTTATCTATTTGTTTATTTTATAGATTCCACCATGAATCTAGTTTTTCTATTTGGTTATTTACATTCTTGAGTTCATTATTTCGGAAAAACTTCCTTTCCATTAGAATTATGAAATTATACACATTTGGGTGCCCATATATGGATTTATATGCTTAAACAAAAAAATTTGTTCATTTACTAGTTGCTGGTAGTCTCATTTGATGGTTTTAAAGCTCATATTTTAATTAAATTCATTTTGGATTTTTTAGTCGCAAATTTTATTTTTCAGTCAAAAGTGACAAAACCACTGCCCTGTTTGGGTGACGATCCTAAAACCATTGCCCTACCTGGGTGACGATCTTGAAGCCCCCACTATGGGAAGGTTGGTGGTCATGAAACCTCTGCTCTGCACAAGGTGGTGGCTAAATTTCCTAAAAATAGAATCTCAATATCAAGCATTTCCCAAAATGTTTTCTAGTTGGGTGTGTTTTTAAGGTAATATTAACTTTAAAGAAGGCGCCTACGATTCAATTGTTGATGGATTGATGTCATTTCTTCATTTCATGAATTAAATCACTAAGTACATAAATTATCCATAGAAATAATGTATAAGAAACAACTACAAGATTTCCTTTCCAATAAAATTACTTTTAAGCTATAAAAGAAAGAAATTAAATTCAACCAATTACTAGGTTTCATTTCTTTTCTTTTCACAATAAGAGGGATAACCATTCCAACAAGGCAATTTAAGTATAGCTTTCATACATTCTCCCAACACAAACACAACCATTTTACCAAATGAGAGAACAAGGAACTATGATACATTTTTGGATTTTATAGGAATACATTCTCAATAATTTTTCAACTTTTACGTTCTTCTACATTGGAACAACATTACAAAGGTGATCCTTTTGGCTCTAACATAACATAACTCCTCTTATCTTCAGCTTCAATAACACCAACAAAAAAGGGGAGTAGACAATGCTCTCCACCCAAAATATAATCCAATGAAAAGGATAAGTCATCCTCCTCATTGACCCCCGAGCCCCAATAATGAAGAAATAAAGGGTATCACATAGCCATTAAATTTTTTACAAGGCTAAATCCACAATAACCATTCACAAAAAACTTTCCACACACAAGAACAATACAAAAAGAACAACCATACGATTTTTCCCAAGCACAAAGGCTCAAATTCAAGCCAAGGGAGAGAAGAAATATGGGGAATCACTTAAGCCTCCCAAAGGGTGTAGGTTTCCACCTTAAAAATCCTCCAAAAACTTCATTCACATAGCTACAATCAAACTCTTATCCCTCCCTTTATAAACATATCAAGATAAATAAGAATTCATTATTATTTTCACAAGGTGGGACAACCAACCCAAAACTCCCTCCAAATGCATAATATAAATTGTTATCCCTCCCTTACTAAGTCCCCATTTTATTTCTCCTACATAACCTTAAGGTCATTCTATTCCCAAAACCAAAATACACAACAGTCATTCATTTAAAACCAATTTACACAACAAATAAGAATAAAATACATGTGTGAAGTCCCTACCTTTCCATTGTAAGAAAACTTCAAACCACAAGCACAAGCTCCAAGATTTTCCAAGTTCAAAAACAAGCACAAACCAAGCTTCAAACAAAGGCTCCAAAATCAAGCTCCTCCAAAAATGCAAGAGTGACAATAAAACATGTAACCCCAAAACCATCAAACAAACTTTAATAAATATAAAAGGGAAAGAGGAGGGTGAGGTGGCTTCGTGTAGGATGCCACATCACTTCTCCTCGAATGTACATCACATCGTCAAACACCAATTCCAAAGCTCATAAATTAGTGGGTGAGAAAGTGACAAGTTCTCCTTACACACACAAGCCAAAAGCCATACTCCAAAGAACAAAATTAAAAGATCTCGTAAGAAGGTGCAATAATTTCACCTTTTTAGCTTCCAAATTACATAATGGGGCCTAATTTTGACCTCTTACCCCATAGGTACAGTTGGTAGATGAATCTAAGATGTGTGGAACAAGCTTAGCTTATCGCACAAGCCTCCAAAATTTTCCTTTAAGACAAAATTCGAGTTTGACATGCAAGATTGAGTACACAACACTAAAACCAATAAAATTTTCCAAATCCATACTAAAATTGAGGAAAATCTACCAAAATTAAGTACCCCTTTGGTCACATCCCAAATTACAATAATAATCAAGATTAATAAACTTAAATAGAGACATTAAATAACACTAATAAAGTATATCACATTACAATAATAAATCACATACTCATAAATAATTAAAACCAAAAGGGAAAACAATACATTTACCCAAGGTCACATTTGAGGCCACCCCCATAGGGATCTCCTAAAAATTTAACAACAACATAACAACATACACAAAACACAACATTCCAAGGTGACCTGTTGCTAATACCAAAAATTGCTTCACTATTGGTCTCCTATCCCCTTATGTTTGTTGTTTTAAATTTTTTTGCAAAATCAAATGAATACCTCTTTGGCCTTGTAGCCATATCAATGACATCAAAAAAATAAAACGTACATATACATATCAATTCAATTTGTTAAATAACATAACTAAATAATCACTAAAATCAATTTTTTTTACCAATTGTTCACAATTTCAACATATTTCAATTCTTATCATTTCATCAATTAACAATAAGGTCACCAGACTAAATAGATCGTGTAGAAAAATCTATGTATCAAAATCCAATGTGTCAGTACATATAAAAAGTAGTAACTCTAGATCATCATGAAATATTGAAATGTGAATGCATGCATATAATTCCTACTATGAGTCACCAGATATCCATAATCAAAATGTCTATTATCTATATCAAAATACTAATCCAATATAGTCATGTCCATCTATCAATGTATACTGATCATATATGATAACAAAGTCCATGCCTCCAATCCAAAGTAGGAAAATCATAGTAAGATGAATGTCGAAGAGAAGTGGGCACTACATCCCCATCCCCTTAGACTCGAATTCCTCCTAGATGTCACTGGAATAAGTGCGAGAACTGTGATCTCAAAGGTGTCGTTTTCTCGCATGTAACTATTATCTCATCGTATCAATCCCACTAGATGCGCACCTGATCAATCTCTCAGCCTCGAAGGCTCATGCTCCTACTCTCTAAAATGTAAATGAGCTCCACCATCACATGCTCCTACTCAGGAACCTATAATGTAGTCCAATCCAATATATGAGAAGGATCGGGAATGTATCTCCTAAGAAGAGAAAAATGAAACACATCGTGGATATGAGACAAGTTGGGTGGCAAGGCTAGATGGTAGGATAAGGGACCCATCCTCTCCAATATCTCAAAAGGGCCCACACATCCATGAGAAAGATCATAGCCTTTTCTATAATGGATAGGGATCTTATGAGGCCTGACACAAAGAAACACCTTTATGCCCTCCTCAAAACTGTGGTCAACTTTCCTTTGATCTGCACATTTCTTCTTCCTATCCTGAGCCTCCTATAATCTCTGTCTAATCATAAAAACCTGTTGCTTTGTTTCTTGTAATAAATATGGCCCAAGAGATACATTGTCCTCTAACCTATCCTAACTCAGTTGTGTCTTGCACTCCCTTCCATATAGCTCTTGAAATGGAGCCATACCAATAGAACTTTGAAAGTTGTTATAAGAAAAGTCAACCAAGTACAAGTACTCCTCCCATCTCAACTGATGATCCATGACATAAATCTGAAGCATTTCCTCTAAAATTTGATTTACCTACTCATTCTAACCATCTATATTAGGGTGATAGGTTGTACTAAAGTTGATATTCATCTTGAGAGCATGCTACATGGTAGTCCAAAAATGAGAGGTGTACACTAGATCACGGTCACAAATGATCTTTCGTGGAATCGCATACAACCTCACTATCTCATCCAAATATACTCGTGAAACTACACTAGCTGTATAGGTGGTCTTTACTAGAGAAAAATTATCCACTTTCGTCAATTTTCCATCGTGACCATGATGGCGTCGTGATGGTATCTCAACGTAGGTAGCCCTAATACGAATTCCATGGAAATGGTGTCCCATTTCCACTCTGGTATGGTATGTTAGTAGAGAAGGCCAACTGGATGCTAATGCTCAGCCTTCAACCTTTGACACTCCAAACATTAGGACACAAAAAGAGCTACATCTCTCTATATTCCTCTCCAATGGTACAATTATCTCAATGTGGCGTACATTTTCTTCACCCCTAGATGGGCTGAACAAGGTGCACGATGAGCCACTGTCAATATATCCTACCTCAAACCTCCATCCCTAGGTACATAAAAATAAATTTTGTGTCTAAGAAGTCCATTTTTTTCTAGTGTTAGTCCCTCAAACTTACCCTCAAGGGGTCTCTGAGACTCAATCTCCACTCTAGCCAAAAGGTAGAAGTTGTCATGTGGAAGTTGTTGTAAGATCTCGGTCCTTAAGTTTGTACCAACTATTGTCGACATAACCAAATGCCTTTGATGACTCAAGGAATCTGAATCCACATTCTCCTTCCCCTTCACATGCTCTATCTCCATATCATACTCACATAACAACTCCATCCAAAACAGTTGACGAGTGTTGAGAATGGGCTGTGTGAAGAGGTGCCGAAGGCTCAAGTGATCTGTCCTAAGAGTAAACCTCATGCCAAAAATAAAATGTCTTCATTGAACCAAGCCATGCACAATTGCTGTAAGATCAAGGTCATGAGTTGGATAATTGCACTCATAATCATTGATTTTGTGAGACTAAAAGGATATTACATGGTCATCCTGCATCAAATAACCTCCTAACCTTGCCAAAGAAGCATCTGTACACACGAAAAAATCCCTCTATGGATCTGAAACTAATAGTATAGGTGCTTTCGTAAGGCATTCATTTAGTATCCTAAAGGCCTACTCACATCTATCTAAAAAAACAAACTTCTTCCCTTTCTGCTGAAGGGAAGTGATGGGATGCATAATGCGAGAGAAATATTGAGCAAACCTCCTGTAATACCTTGTCAATCCCATGATGCTACGCACCTCAGTCACACTGGTAGGTACTGAAAAATCTATGATAGCTCTAATCTTGGAAGGATCGACTGCGATACCTTCCCCCAGAAATAATGTGGCCTAGATACTGAGCCTCAGATGAAAAGAATGCATACTTCTCTAGGTTCCCGTAAAGTTGTTGTTCATGAAGACACTACAGAAACCTGTTGAAGGTGCTCCTTGTGCTCCTCATGTGTGCATGAGTATATAAAAATTTCATCAAAGAATATGAGCATGAAGCGATCTAAAAATTTCCTGAATGGCCCATTCATCAAACTCATGAACAATGCAAGGGAATTTGTGAGACCAAATGGCACAACTCTGAAATTGTAGTGGCCATATCTTGTGTGAAAGGTTGTCCTATAAATGTCAGTCTCCGCAATCCTAAGCTGATGATAACCCAACTTAAGGTCTATTTTGGAAAATATTTTCACCCCTTTCTTCTGATCAAACAAATCATCGATGCGTGGAAGAGGGTAACGATTCTAGATCAGTTACTTTGTTCAAACGTCTATAATCAATACACAAACACAACGATCCATCCTTTTTCTTCACAAAATTCATTAGTGCACCCCAAGGGGATACACTAGGACAGATTAGGCCTTCCTCAAGAAGGCCCTCAGCTATAAATTGAGCTCAAAAATATCTTAGGGGTAGTCATCCTATATGGAGCGCGTGAGATAAGCTCTTCTCCAGAAACCAAATCAATATGAAAATATGTCTCATGTGGGCGAGGTAATCTAGGTAAATCACCTAGAAAAACATTTGCAAACTCTCACAAAAATATGATGATCATCTACTGATGGTCCACTGAGTCTCATCCATCTTATTTGTCACTAACAATAATAGCATATAGTTGACAACCAACGTCGTGTATAACCAATTGAGCTGACAGATTGCAAAATAATGATAAATAGAGATGGGTCTCCTAAACCCCTAACTATCATTGAATCCAACTCCAAATCATATGCATGAATGATTAGTTTTTTGTAATATTCCACTGTAGCTCTGTGTCAAAATAACCTATGACTACCCAGAATGAATCCATTATAACCAAAAGGAAGGTTACGAAGATCCAAGGTTGTATTCACATTTTCGTAGATAAAAAACACACTCCTTAACTAAGGAGTCAAATATGATCTTAGCCCCATAATCCATCTAAAAATCCTAACTAAGACCCTACGTAATTACCAACCAGTTTGCATTGCTCTATTAAAGATGGTGCAAATAAAGGAATTAAAAGAACCTCAGAATAAAACAATATATAAGTAGAAATAACTCCAATGTTACCTGATAGTGTCTATTAATTTTCCCTTGAGTACTCTACTTAACAGTTCTTGAACGTTGCAATAAATCCTAATCGACTACATGTCCCATCCCACCAACTGTAGGATCTTAAAACAGGTACATTATCATTGTAATTAGGGTTATGTGTACAACTCTCTCTAATGGTGTCCAGGTACACCGCATCAATAAAAACCACTCAAGATCCCTCCCAAATTAAAGTTGCTCCCACTAAGTGCCCTAATAATCTGTGGAGTAGATACTGAATCATCCTATCTATGGATGGTTGGTGCTGGTGCTGATGAGCTTCAGTTGACTAATCTTTAGGTACTCCCTAAGTGCATCCTGATAGGGTCCTCTCAAAGGAGGAGGCCCTATACTACATACCATTTCTGTGTAAGAAATATTTATGGTACGTCATAACTGGTGGATGGGTTCTGCTGCTACACTTTTTGATGCTACTGATGTGTCTTGAAAGGAAGACTGTGTTGAGCTATGTCCAACATGAGGAGGAGGAGATATCCTCTCATGATCGACTTTATTGCTTATGCTAAATATGGCTCCTCACTCTATATCTAGCTGCTGTTGATTCTTATCCCTAATTCTCCTTTCAGTAATGTATGTCTTCTCAATCAGCCTCAGCTAATAGTCTGTGGATAATGGATATGCAAATTTCCCCTTGTAAATAAAAATTTAGGCCACCAGTTGGAACCTATGAATCCTGACCTTCTCATACATACATTTACTCAACTTACTGAAGTAAATAAAAACACTGAGCTCTCGTTCTCATCTACTGTCACAAATGCCTTAAGCACGTCATGAAACTCAACAATCATCTTGTACTGGATAAATCGTCTATGATAGGTATCAAGCTCTTAAAACACTTCCCCCAAAGATCTTCTAGGTAATAGTCTCTGAATATATGTGGAGCTTATACTCATCAATCCACAAAAAAAATCTTCCTCTGTATCTCTTAGAAATATAAATTTCAACACGATCCTGCATGTTGCTAGTACATGGGCATAGCTTAAAGCATCCACTTAATCTAACTAACCAAGTCTCAGACCTTAAATCAACCTATGTCTCTCCAAAATATGATATGGATGAAGATTCATAATATCTCTTATATTACATGGTTGTTATCAACTCTTCCTGCTTCTACGTCTCTCACCATGGTTGTCTCTCTATCGCAGGGCTTCCTATACCTCTCCTTATGTTGATCAAGTCATATCTCCTTTCCCTCTTGATTATGAATATTTTCTACGCTGACTTTGGGCGGGATGTGACCATCTCTAATCTATGCTCATTTTTTTGCAGTGGAGGGTGTCTCATCCTCATGTGATCACTCCCTATTATGCCAACTAGGTCATCCCCCCCTACTATTCCAGATCGTGTAGTTGCATTGACCTCTTACAATGTTTGTCAGGATATATGGTAGTAGTAGAAACAAATTAGTGTACCTGCTAGGAATGGTGGTAGATCTAACTGAACATGCAAGAACTCAACATGTAGTCCAATCTGAGCATCCTACACAGACCCAGGTGAGATGTTAGTTCATTATCATCTAGGTTTACTTTAAACTTTCTATGTTTTCTACAATTTACAGCTATCCACAATTTCATGTATTCTAAGTTATAGTTGCACTAAGTTTAACTATATGTAGTTAACCAAGTGTTCCGAGGGGTCCAACCTTTAAACCCACGGCTTTGATACTGAATGTAACACACATAATTTCCATGCACAAAACATAATACAAAGCTCAATACTTAGTTAGGAAAAATATGGAATATATATATATATATATATATGCTATATATTGTAAAATTGTTGCAACAAAGCTACTACCAACTAGGTTTTATTATTCCTTGCTTTGATAACTTTCACACATATCAATGTTTGTTTAATATAAAATTAATAAATTAATATTATTAATTTACACTAAGTCCACTTCTTCAGGATATACTCTCTTTCTAGGGTTTCTGTTAATTCACCTTTATTTAAAGTGTCAAATTAGTCCAATATATCCTAAGTTAGTTTAATTCTTACTTCTCACAACAATTAGCACTAATTGCTCTCCTAAATTATCTTTATGTAGACATTTTTAATTCCACTTATTTAACCCTTATAGATTCATTATATAAGCTATCATTTTTTATACAATTATTTAGTTTATCCTTAAAGGAACCAAGGCCATTTATGTACTTAACATTCTAAGGTTAAATTTTCAACTTTCCGTAACCATTATTTGGCCTCCATTCAACTCAAATACCAATACCTTAATTAAAAATTACCCAACCCCATAAAGTTTCATAACTAGAAGATGTATATGGTGGATCCTCAACCCATAGATTAAATGGTTTGTGGATTATTTGATCTGAGGTATTTTAACAATGAACCCTAAACATCCTTATGGTTTCTTCTTATTCATACTTTTACTCTAAGTCATTCAATTATTCCATTCTAATTTTGTAGGCTTGAGGAGTGGAAGCTATGGGTGTAAGAAGTGAACCCAATGAAGAAATTTATCTCCGCATCAAATTTGAAAATGGGAAAATATTCCTCCATTCTTCTTTTCATAGTTTAGTTTATTCATGGGTTACTATTATAAGGCTCCCTATTTATTTATTATAGAGATTCCACCATGAATCTGGTTTTTCTATCTAACATAAACATTGTTTGAGTTCCTTATTTGGGGAAAAACCCCTTTCATTATCTATGATATTTTACACATTTAAATTCCCATAAGTGAATTTATGTGCTTAAACAAATGATTTTGTTCATTTACTAGTTGTTGGTATCTTAATTTTGAAGTTTTAAAACTTAAATTTTGATTTAATCCATTCCAGATTTTACACAATTGCTATTTTTTTCGTTAAAAGTCATGAAACCACTACCTTGAGAAGGCCAGCGGTCATGTGACTGCCGCCTAGTCTGGGTTACGATCCTCAAACCGCCACCCTTCCTGGGTGACGATCCTGAATTCACCGCTCTGGGAAGGGTGGCAGTCCTGAAACCCCCAATCTACACAAGGCAGTGGATATTTTCCCCCAAAATAGAACCTCAATATCAAGCATTTTCCAAAATATTTTCTACCTGGGTTGGTTTCTAAGGTAATATTAACTTTAATTAAGGTGCCTACGATTCAATAATTGATAGATTGATTTCATTTCATCATTCCATGACTTAAATTACTAAGTACATATCTTTTCGATAACAATAGTGTATAAGAAACAACTACAATATTTCCTTTCTAATAAAATTGCTTTTAATCTCTAAAAGAATGAAATGGCATTCAACCAATTACTAAGTATCATTTCTTTTATTTTCACAACAAGAGGGATAACCATTCCAACAAGGAAATTCAAGTATAAATTTCATACATTCTTCCACCACAAACACAACCATTTTACCAAATGAAAGCATAAGTAACTATGATACATTTCCAAATTTAATAGGAATACATTCTCAATAGATTACATCTTTCAAGTTCTTCTTTCACCATATTTCCATATAACAAAACTTGATAATAAACTTTACAGGAACTTCTATTTTTACAATAATACAAATTTCAACATGGCAATAATGCACTTATTTTTTTCAATGATTATAGTTCATTTAATTATAATACGAAATATCTTCTTTCGAACAATATGAAAGAATAATTTACAATATTACAAATTTCACTTTTTGAACATTGGAACAACACTACATAGGTGATCCTTTTTGATCTAACATAACAAGACTCCTCCAATCTTCAAATTTAATCACAAAAAAAGGGGGGAGTAGGCAATGCTCTCCACCCAACCTATAATCAAATGAGAAGGAGAATTCATCCTCCTCATTGGCCCCCAAGCCCTAACAATGAAGCAATAAAATGGTATCAATCAATCATGGAAACTTTTTCAAGGCTTCCATAATAACCATTCACACAAACTTTCCACACACAAGCACAATATAAAAATAACAACATACAAATTTCTGAGGAACAAAGGCTCAAAAGCAAGCCAAGGGTGAGAAGAAACATGGGGAATCATTTATTCCTCCCAAAGGGTATAGGTATATACCTTAAAAATCCTTAAAAACTTCATTCACACAACCAAAACAAACCTCTTATCCCTCCCTCAATTTTTTATATGTCACCCTCAACTTTAATCCCTCCCTCAATAAACATTTCAAGATAAATAAGAATTCTTTCTTATTATTACAAGGTGGGACACCCAACACCAAAATCCCTCCAAATGCATAGTATAAAATCTTATCCCTCCCTCAATAAGTCCCCATTTTCTTTCTCCTACACAACCTTAAGGCCATTCAAATCCCAAAACCAAAATAGATAACATTCATTCATTTACAACAAATTTGCACAAAAGTAAAAATTAAAATACATGGGTGAAGTCCCTACCTTTCCATTACAAGAAAACTCCAAAAAACAATCAAAAGGTGTGAGATTTCCAAGTCCAAAAAATCTCCCAAAAAAATTCCAAGCTTTAATTAAAGGCTCCAAAATTAAGCTCGTCCAAAATACAAGAGTGAAAATAAAACTTGTAACCCCAAAACCATCAAATAAACTTGAATAAATAGAAATAGAGAAAAGGAGAGTGAGGTGGCTTCATGTAGGATGGTACATCACTTCTCCTCAACTCCACATCCCATGGTCAAACCCCAAACCCAATGCTCAATAAATTGATGGGTGAGAAATTACAAGTTCTCCTTACACATGCAAACTAGAAGCCATACTCCAAAGGAAAAAATTAAAAGCTCATGTGAGAAGGTGGAATAATTTCACCTTTTTAGCCTCCAAAACACATAATGGGGCCTAATGTTTACCCCTTACCCCATAGGTATAGTTGGTACGTGAATTTAAGTGGTGTGGGACAAGCTTAACTTGTCCTACAAGCTTCAAAAAATGGCCCTTAAGCCCAAATCCGAGTTTGACATGCAAGGTTGAGTACACTAAAGCAAAAGAACCAAATTTATAGAATAAAT
The DNA here is from genome assembly GCA_019776745.2 of Taxus chinensis. Taxonomy (NCBI): domain Eukaryota; kingdom Viridiplantae; phylum Streptophyta; class Pinopsida; order Cupressales; family Taxaceae; genus Taxus; species Taxus chinensis. The sequence goes on along the minus strand of CM034148.1, from coordinate 70,946,426 downwards.
CTCCAAAATAATACCTCAACATACCATAATACAAAGGCTATTATATAGCCGCAGTGGTAGAGAGCAAACATCCCATAAATTAGGATGTAAACAATAAACTCATTAATAGCATTACGGGTGTCACCGACCTCTACAAATAATATATTGTTTAAAAAAAATATTATAACAATATAATAATATAACAATAATGTGTGCACTAGTAAAATATATTTCCTAACATTTTTCCCCTTAGTGAGAACATGGGAAAAACCTAACTTTGTACTTGAACCTACTTTCATGATTAGGTGATTTTCACTTGACAGTCACAAACCCAACGGATGGTTTTACACTATCTGACAACAAAATTTTATTGGTGGTTTTCAAGTGGTTTACCACAAACCACATCATGATGTACCAAGTTCTACTTTTATCCCTCATCACTTCTTCACTATAGGGAATAACATAGGAAACATAACTCATCAAACAAAACAATAGAACACATATTGGAAAAGTTTCACATTTCATCCTATAAGAATCGTAATGTTCTTAATTGTAGCCATTGTTGTTGATCACTTCCACTCGATCTTGATAGCATATACAACTGCCACTACCACTAGAAGCTTCCCTTGACTGTAGTTGTTTTTGGTGAAAAATGGGAATGGAACATTGGTTATTATTCCCTGTCACAATGTAAAATATCAAATAGGAAGATAGAAAATGAAAATTATATCGTGTTGCATCCTATTATCCAGATCTTACCATGTAGATCTTACACATGATCATCATTTCCAATGAACGAATTCATTGACTGATCATCTTCCAAAAAAGTACAACATTAATAGGATCACTATAGTCAGAGGATCATTGCAGTTATCTTGCATCCTATATAACCATTTTCCATTATACACAATACACATAATACAACAAGAACACTTCAAACTGGAACACATAACTCGAAGCAACCACACAGCTGAAACAAAATCTGTCACCAAACCATTGATGTGGCCTCATTGTTGGTGAATGATGAGATATTTTTGATCTACCTCCAACCTCCGATGCCTCCTTCCTTCAGTTTCATGTTGCTACCTCATCCTGATTTGGATATGATGCTCAGTGTACAATTTGTCCTCACAAGATGGACATCACGTATAAGTGAAAATGTGTCCCATTATTTAAAAGTGAGGAAAATGTTTTTTATTTTTCATACTTTTGATGACATTAAAATACACTTCAATAACTTTGACAATTGATGAAACAAGGACTAAACAATACTTGACTTTTGATGACACACTTTTAGAATAAAGACCCATAAGAAATTAATTTTTTTGACACTTTTTACGACTACTCATAAATTGAAAAATGACCTATTTAAATTACAATACTTATTATGACAATTTACAAACATGGAATGCTTTACTTTAAAAACCTAATAAAGATAAACTAATCACGAACTAATATGACACATTATCAAACCATCAATATATAGATGTAACTCGAAAATTTTAAAACATAACTAAACTAGGACAAAAGAGGGATTCAACTATATTGAGACACACACTATACCAAGTGAGAGGAGACTTATTCGATAAAAAAAAATAGTTTTTAACAATTTTAACAAATTAACTCAACTTTAGACTAAGAAACAAACAAAAATAAATATTAAACACTGACTATTTAAAGCTACCACATGACAAATCATAAAGTATTACATGGAACTTTGAACTTACTCCTCATTTCATTTTACAAGAACTAAACTAGGTTGGATATGGAAGAAAATTCCAAATTCATGTAGAGTGAGCCCGACATAGGAGAACTATTACATTCAAAGATATTGGATATGTGGTGGTTGCACCAAACTGAACATTAAAACCCCCCCACACTTCCACATCAATTTTTCTTATTATTGCCATGTTAATATTACTTATGGGTCAAAGTATGTGTTGGGAGGTTGACCATATAAGGAAGAGATAAGATTTACACTATTGAGTAAGCCATGATGCAAATCTAATGTAGTTGACCACAAATTTATTTATGGAACTGGTCTAATTTTCTCCTATTGATTTTAATAGTTGCACCCATCTACGAACAAGACAGAGAGGGACGAAGTAGAAATAAAAAACCTCGATGTAGTTCATTCCTTGAATCAAATCCAAGAATCAAATAGTGAACAAAAATTCTTGATTCTCAACTAATGCGTTGTAGATCATGCCAAAATTAAGTAATAAATTTGAGATATAGTAAAAAAATTGCCCCTTTTATACTCTACTAGAATTCTGATCACGGTTCCTTGTGATATCAATTAATGTAAAATACAATTCCAATTGATATGGCACAAATTACATAGAACTCCTTTGGGCGTCGGTTATTTACAAAGGTTGTATGAAGCTACAGAAGCTAAATCAACACCAAAAAATATATAAATCTATTCTATAAAAAATTATTCAAGTATACATTCCATGTCACAGGGACAAAGCTCAATGCAGCTACCCATCATAAGTTCTTAGAATCCCATTCTCACTCTGATACCAAATAAAGCAGAAGAACTAGATTTACAGAATAAATATCCTTAATTAATACTTCAACAGACCATAATACAAATGCTATTATATAGCTAGAGAATTAGAGAACAAACATCCTATAAAATAAGATGTAAACAATAAACTCATTAATAACATCATGGGTGTAACTGACCTCTACAAATAATATATTGTTAAAACAATATATTATAACAATATAACAATAATGTATGCACTAGTAAAATATATTTCCTAACATACACAACACTAAAAAAAATAAAATCCTTTCAAATCCATAATAAACTCAAGGAAAATCTACCAAAATTAAATATCCCTTTGGTCACATCCCAAATTACAATAACACCAAGATTAATTAGCTTAAATAGAGCACATTAACTAACACTAATAAAGTAGATCACATTACAATCATAAATCACATACTTGCAAAATAATTAAAACCAAAAGGGAGAACAACACATTTACCCAAGGTCAAATTTGACACCACCCCCCAATGGGGACCTCCTAGTAATATATCAACAACATAACAACATACACAAAAACACAAGTTGCCAAGGTCACATGTTGCCAATACCCAACAAATTTTCATTGTTGGTCTCCTATCCCATTTTGTTTGTTGTGTTACAATTTCCTACAACATCCAAAAAACACCTCTCTGGCCTTGTGACCATATCAGTAACATCAAAAAAATTAAATGCACATACACATATAAATTCACATCATCAAATAACATAAATATAACATCGCTAAAATCAAGAAATCTCACCATTTTTTTCAAAATTTTAAAATATATCAATTCTATCATTTCATCAAGAAAGACGAGGTCACAAAACTAGCTAGATCATCTAATAAAATATATGTATCAAAATCCAATGTGTCAATGTACATATAAGGTAGTAACTCTAGATCATCATCAACAGTGAAATATCAATCCATGCATATATTTCACATGATCAGTCACTACATATCTATAATCAAAATATCTATAATGTTTATCAAAATACTAATAAAATATAATAACTGCCATCTATTAATATCTAAAAATCAAATATAATAGCAAAATCCATGCCTCCAATCCAAAGTAAGCAAAAATCATAGTAAGATCAATGTCGAAGAGGAGTGGGAACTACAATATTGTTGTCAATCATAAAAATATAAACAAATAGGTATTACAACAAATAGGTATTCATTAAATTATCATGAGTGAATTTTATCTACTCCTTAAAAATATCACACCAACTTTCTTTTGAGTACTATTTTGAAATAAAAAAACATAAGTATTTTAAAAAAAGTATTTCTTGAAGATAAACATCTATAAATGTTTATCTCATTAGCATCAATGGGCATGTCTATGATTACTCCACTTAAATTGAATTTAACTATATATTTTTTTTAGATAAAATTATTATAAATCTATTTGTTTAAAATTAATTAATATGAATCTAATAATTATTTATACATTTTCCTATATTTTATGATGTTATATAAGAATGTGGTCCCTACACACCTACCACATCTAGTGCATACATGGTAAGAAAAATCAAATCTAGGTAAAATCTTGTTGTTGAACTTCAAATATAGGTTAGTATAATGTAGTAGTATATGTACAATTTCATACACTATATTTTCATGTGTATATTAAATATTATAATGCAAACACTACTAATCTTGTCGGTTATTCTGATAAAATTCCCACTTCAACAGTTGCATACCTTTGCATCTATTATCTAGTGTCTTTATTTATTTATTTTTATCATGACCTATAGTTGCTAATATTATTTTTTTGGAAAAAATTAATTCATAATACGTTTTGATAAAGGAAACTCTAGGTACAATTATTAGTAATGAAATCCTTTCAATAAATATGTTTATTTCATATTAGTCTCTCATAACCACCTATGGATATTGATATTATTTTATATCGTGGTGACACAAGTAGTGGAATATTTATCAATTTCTTGAGGAAAGTTTCAGATTGTAATGCTCTAAAAGGTGACATCATGGTCATGGGAGACTTAGCTAGATTAGTGGAAGCTTCTCACAAGGGAGGAGAAGTATGGAATGATGATGATGATGGGGTGGCAAAAAATTCATCTGAAGGAAATGTATAACTTCAAAGATTTTATTTTAGTAGAATGGATTGTGGGGATGAAAAGACATGTTAAATTAAAGGTGAAATAAATATGAAAATTATATTCAGTTACAATGAATTGATATGTTTTAAACTATGTAAATGAGTTTTAAAAATTGACTTCTCAAAGCTTTCTCCATAATAGTGGCACTCGCTCCCCTATAATCATGGAACTCTTAAATTTATGTCTATCTATTATTTATGATCTTGTAAAAGGTAGGTATACAACATTCAATTTTATATTATTTTATTTATAACTGAAAAATTACATTTTAACATGTAATTAGAAAATCAGATTTTAACATGTTGCATTTTTTCTGTTTTATTATTAACAATTTAATACATAACAAAATTTTATCTTTCTTTAATGCTAGATTAAATAATCTATTGGTGAGATTAAATAAGGTGTGGAATGATTTGTTGACGAGATTTTAAAAAAAAATGGCTAGATGGAAATGAGCCATTCTATCTAGTGTTGGTAAGTGCCTGCTCATAAAAAGCACTCTTCAAAATCTGCCTATCTATATCATGTCTCTATATAAGATCCCTTCTACCTTTAGAGAAAGAATTCAAAGGATTCAGAAAAAATTCTTATGGCAGGGCATGAAGGAGAAGTTTAAATATCATTTAGTTGCTTGGGATAAGGTTTGTACTCCAAAATCTATAGGGGGGCTGGGCATAAAAGACATCAAGAAAATGAATGAGGCTCTTATTGTGAAAATGGGCTGGAGAATGCTATCTGAGAAGCAACCCTGGATAGAATTAATTAAGGCTAAATACCTTAATCAACAAGCAGTTTTTTATTTTCTTCAAGATGAGCATCTTCCTTATGGTTCCATTTTTTGGAATAATTTAGTGAAGAGAAGAAATTTCATCAAACAAGGAAGTAAATGGAAAGTGGGAGATGGTTGTGATATAAAATTCTAGGATGATAACTAGTTTAATTACAGCCTTATGGATAGATTTGGTATAGTCAAAGACAATCTTGAAAGCAAGTATGGCACTAGAATCAAGGATTATATTGACAGAAATGGTAACAAAAAGAAATGGAAAAAACTTTCTGTGGATAGAGATGATCTGATCCAAACTATTTCCTCCCTACAAGATCAGTTGGACCTTATCCCCTTAAGTCAACTGGAATTTAAGGATGAATTGGTCTAGAGAAATTCTATTGATGGGGACTACTCTGTTAAAATTGGTTATAATACTTTCTTCGACAATAGTCAAACTGAGTTTAAATGGAGTAGAATTTGGATGACTGAGCTAACACCTAAAATTAACTTTTTCTTTTGGCTTGCTCTCAGGGGTGGAATTCTTACCACTGACAACCTGATAAGAAAAGGTTTCATAATGCCTAATAGATGTCATCTGTGTAAAAAAGACTCTGAGGATATCAATCATTTTTTTATCCATTGTGAATATGCTACCAAAATGTGGAGTTTTTCCCTCTCTAATTTTAAAGCTTCCTGGGTGGTTCCAAAGGTCTTCAGTGAGCTCTAGACCCAATGGATCCCACCCTATAAACATTGTGTTGTGAGAAGGCTCTGGAATTTGGTAATGCCTCATGTTATTTGGGGGATATGGAAAGATAGAAATGATATCATCTTTAGAAATAGTAAACAAAATTATCAGCTTAGTATTGGGAAAATTTCTAATGCTATTAAAGAGAATATTGCTAGATTTAAACCCCCCAAGAACAAGATTTATCCAAAAAATGAAGAGCATATCTTATCCCAATGGAAGATTGGAGCTGACAATACTTGAACTAATTCCGGTAATAATATTGACAGATCTTTGATACATTGGAATCCTCCTGATCTCAACTGGTATAAGTTGAACTTTGATGGGGCCTCTAAGGGTAATCCTGGAATTGCAGCTGTGGGAGGAGTGATCCGGGATCATAAAGGTAGGTTGGTTACTGCTTATACTGGTAAAATAGGAATACAAACTAATCATTTTGCTGAAGCATTATCCGCTTTATGGGGCCTTAGAATTTTTCAGACTCATAATATCTAAAATATAATTCTTGAAGGAGACTCGCTTAATATCATTAATCATGTTAATCAGTGTTCACCTCTAAGTTGGAACATCATGGACTTCATCTTGGAATCCATAAGTATTTCCCAAACCTTCAATAATATTTGGATCAAGCATACTTACTGGGAAGGTAACAAGGTGGTAGATGCATTTGATAACTATGGCATAAATGTTAATCACATTATTTGGGATAATAGTGATCACATTCTTGAGCATATTCAAAACAGCATACAAGCAGATACTTATGAGCATGCAAATACAGGGTAAGATAAATGAGCATTTGGAGTGGGTCTTTAAGAATAAGACTTTCACACGTGTTGAAAAGTTTAAAACAACACTCAAGCAGATCTTGACAGGAAATCAAGGATATAAAAAGCATAATGATGACTTAAAGTGAATTTATATGAAGATTAAAGCCACACATGCGGGAAATATTATGCCTATAATAGCTTTTAAACAGGTTTTTACAGATTTTCAAGTCTGTAGTAAGGATGATGATGATCTAGAGTGGGTTTCTAAGGGGGCTGAACTTCGTGCATGCAGGATTTCCCATGTACATAACATCATTTACACAGGAATTTGTGGGAAATGTTATGACAGCAACGACTACACTATTCATCATTCCCATCATGTGAGAAAATACAGAGAAAGGCAGATTGGAAACTACATCTATTATAGAATTCCTAATAGGTATTTTGAAGATTATACTTTCAATCACTTAAGCATGGTGAAAATGGGAGGAGACCCTTGTTGGATCGAGCCCAGTGAGGACCCGGAGTGGAATAATAATGAAGAGCTTTGGAATCTTCTCAACTAGGAAGGAATGACAAATTTTATTAAGAAGATACAGGGTCACAACCAAAGAATTTCCATGTAATTTGTGAAGGATTGGAAGGATCGCAAAGTTTAATATGGAGGATAGAAAATTTCGATCAATGAAGAGTTAATAGCTGAAGCAACAAGCCTTGGAATGGATGGGTACCACTTTTTTAATAAAAGGATTGACAAGGCTGCTGAGGAGAGGAAATTTGTTGAGGGTAATGAGAAACTGGTCTTCATCATGATGGGTTTATAGGTCAGCTCTATCCCTCCACCTTTTGACCAGGTCACCCGTATGATGATGCGATACATCTCTTTGGAGAGGAGATTCGTCACAGTGCCCTTAAAACATATTGTGTTCCTCAATCACTTCCGCAGAAGTTTCACGGTATGTTTCCCTCATTATCTACTTAATTCTCTTGAGTGATCCATTTTGGAGTTCCAAAATCATACTCGTGTGCTCCCTCTGCATCAAGGTCTCATCTTCTTGTTGCATAAACTTTGTCTTCTTAAGTTTCCCAGCATTCCAACTTCCCCCATCTCTGTTCCATATTTTCCCCTCACCGCTGCCACTACCCCCATCTCTTCTCCTTCTATCCTTATCACCGCTACTGCTACCCATTTTCCTTCCTTCTTGGCTCCCCCTATCATCCCCCCCACCTCTGATCCCACCCCCTTCCCCTCCACTTCGACCAAACCTATCACTAGGTCTTCAAAAAGACTGAACCTGGATACCCCTATTTTGGGGAATGTTCCTCAGGACTTGGAGGTTGCTTATAATCTCCTTCATATCAGTAGTGTTGGTTCATAGGAGGCACACACTGAGAGCTCCACTAAAAGTATAGAAACCTTAGAAACAAACATGTTGCTGTTGAAAGAAGAAGTTAAAAACTTGGCTAAGAAAAAAGGCAAGAGGAAGGAGGAGGAGGTTGATATTGACGATAAACAGGTTGAGGATATCTACAAAAAATTGAACTCCCTAGACAATCGTCTAGGGAAAGCCAAGACTCACCATGACCATAATATGGCTATTTTTAGTGCAAGCGAAGAATTTATTAAGCAGAATGTCCGCAACGTCTCTAATCTCAGTGGAATACCAGCAACTCTTTGAAGCGTGGAAAAGGAAAGCAAACAGACCATTCAACAAATAGATATTACTGACTCTACTCATATGATGACAACTATGTTCACCTCTTAACAGACTATTAGATCCAGAAACACCAAATCCGCCAAGAAGTAATTATGGATCTGTGCTGCTCTTGCTGCCTTCCTTCATGTTTTTTGCTATTTTTTTACTGTTTTTTGGTTGTTCTTCTGCAGTGTTCGAACTGGTTTGATGTTTTGGGGTAGCTGCTCTTTGGTTACCTTGGTTTTTTATGTCTTATCTGGATCTTGATCCTTTTTGTAATGATTTTCATTCCTATTCTTGCTTCTAGGCCCTCTTTGTATACAAGGGTATAGTCCCTTTCTAAAAACTATTTACCAATGATAAAAAATGCTAGATTAAATAATTTCTTAGGATTTTGTAACACCCAAAAATTTTATGCACGAAACACAGGACAAATAAAGGTTAAATTAGAAAAAATTATGAAATAATATTTTTTGATAATTCCGGCTGTAACGTTAGCTTAATTCTGGGTTAATAAAAGATTGTTTTAACTAACAATTAAATTATACTACTCATTTTCCAGTTTGGTTTTAAAATTCTTCATTTCAATAATCCTTATTTAGTTAATAAACTAGTTCAAAAGTCATTTAATAATTTATTCTAGTGCTAAGTCTAATTTTCCCTTTCATTTAAATAGTACTATTAAATTTAATCCACAATTATAAACATTATCTAAGAGACTGATGGAATGACTCTACTTTAGTTATCACAAGGACATAGGTATTTTTTTAAAAAGTTACCAAACAAAACAACATGGAAAGAAAATTAAAGCTAACTTCTACATCACTTACGTGGCCCCATTCAACTTGACCCATGCATTTAAATCATGATTTCACCTAACTCCCACCTCACATTTGTAGGGAAGAATATTGGTCATTGGATGAAATTAATCTAGGCCATTAGATCTAAGAAACTCCAAACAACCCTAAACATCTTTAAGGAGTATTTCATTCATTCATTTGACTTACTTTCCTCATTTTTGTTGTGTAGTTTTAAGGGAAAGAGAGGAAGAGAAGGAAGCCATGGAAGAGTAAGATGGAGCTTGGGATGGATACACACATCCCCAAGTTGATTTTATTTTTCAATGACATTTCTATTCTACCCTCTCCTATGGTTTTCTTTAAAAACATAATTTGGTATTTGTTGTAAAACAATGTCCTTTCGTATTTACCCTATTTGGGCAAGTGGGCATTTGCCCCTTTAGATAAATCTAGTTTTTTTTGTAGAGAATACACTCATTGTTGAGTATACGTACATACATATATATATATTCCCACACACACACACACACACACACATAAAATTATTAAAAAATAACAACCCGAAAACCCATATTTATTAATAAATTAGATATACAACTATATATACATACATACATACATATATATATGTATGTATGTATGTATGTATGTATGTATGTATGTATGTGTGTGTGTGTGTGTACTTTTTAACAAAAGGATAAGGTTGCGGTTTACAAAAATTACAGGACCTGAAGAAAAGAAGTTTGGTTCATTCAATAAAGGTATGTGCACTATTATAATAATAAAGATTTAGGTTTTTTTTTTTTTGGGGGGGGGGGGGGGAGGGCTGATGACCCCACCCCACTTCCCATATTTAAATGGGGTGGGGGGTGGGTTTAGGGACCCTCCCCCCCTTTTAATTTGAAACTAATTGAAAATATAATCAACCTTGGCCATGGCCCCATCGGCCCTTACAAACACGTTTAATACTTTTTTTAAATTTTAATTTATTTTATCAATATAAATATTTGTGTGTGTGTGTGTGTGTGTGTGTGTGTGTGTGTGTGTGTGTGTATTCTTATAACTTTGATTTATTTAAATAATCAAGAATAAGTAATTTAGAGTAGGGTAAGACAAAACAAGGACTATAAAAATTTCTACCCATTAAAATAATATTGATAATTGGACAAATTAATAAGGTTAGCTAATTTATTTCAAAATAATTTACGAGGAGATTTTTTTTAATCTAAGAAAAAAAGTTAATACACTAATACTTTCCTTTAACAAGTTTTGGAATACATCTATAGTTCAAAAAATCAATATAATTTACATTACATAATACAAGAGTAAGTAATCATTTTTATTCTTTCAACAATTAAATAACAACCAATTCACATAGAAATGCATTTTAACAAAATTATCATTTCTTTTAAAATAATCCCTGTCAAAATTTAGAAATAATGAAATAACTTCAATTAAGAAAGATGCATTTTTATTTTACTTATTTCAAAATTTCCACTTCACTAAAATAATGTAAAACTTGATAATTTCTTTTCAAAAAACTAACACATTTTACAATACACATTTCTCATTCAAACACAATTAGAAGAGTTTTAAAAAATATAGGGATTTCCAAGTAATAAAATAACTTTCTTTCAAGCTTAGAAATATAAAATCATCCACTCAAAGTGGGAATAATAAAATTAATAGTTTACAACATAAGGGCTAACGACAAGGCCAAAATACAAGTATCCATTTGCATATATTCCTTCCAAACTCGAATTTTACATTCTTCAATATTTCACAATAAGGACCACAATACAAAGGAAGGGGAAATAAAAAATGCTCTCCGCCCAACCTTTAATCCATTAATTGGTCAAGACATCCCCTTAATGGCCCCTGAGCTCCAACCAAAGAACCATGAGGGATCTTGAGCAACATTTGGCAACTTTGCAACAAACATGGGTTCCACAAACAACATACATTTCAAAATATTCAACACATCTCAAATGACATACTAAACAAGTTTATAAATTCTGAAACAATACATAGTTTTGATACAAAACCAAATGCATCAAGGACTCTGGGATACCATCTCCTTTTTTCTCCCAAGTGAAGTGGGAGTTTCACCCCAATCCTACAAGTGCACAACATAAATAACGCAATATCCTTATCTCTCCCTTGCAAGTATGCAACAATATGACCATGATTTCCTTTTAACTCCCCATAGGTGAAACTCCTAATCACACTCCCACAAAAATTCATGCCTCACACACTCCCTTTTTCCCTCCCCAATGGCCCCATAAGTCCATCTCTCACACCCAATCTTAAGGAAAGTACCCAACCATACAAAATAACCACATTCACAACATTCATATAACTTAAAAATACCAATATTTTACATCAACAAGAATAATAAAAAACAAAGGTGAAGAGCCTACCTCTTCATCAAGATTACAAGAGACTTCACTCCACCATCTTTCACACCTCTAAGCAAAGCAAATTCCCAGAAGAAACTGTAACAATCTTTGCATTTCCAAAATGCAAAAGGAAGAAAATGAACAAGTAACCCCATGTTCCATCAAATTTCCTCAATAAATAGAAATGGAATGTCAAGATGATGAGGTGGATCCATGTAGGATGTTACTTCATCATTCCTCCATTCCCACACTCAAGTAAAAACACCATGCCTAAGACAACAAATGAATTTGTAAGACTATGACAACCCAAAAGACACTTAAACTTGCACACCATGCATTCTAAGGACAAAATTAATTGAGGTAAGTGGGAAAGTGTAATTAATTTCACTCTTTTACACTCCAAAAGTGATAAACAAGTTAAAATTTAACTCCTCAACCCATAGGTAGAGTTATTCGTTAAATTTAAGAGGCATCACACAAGCTTAGCTTATCCCACTAGCCTCAAGAAAGGCATCCCAAGTCAAAATCCAAATTTTGAACTTGGTGTGGAGTACATCACACACAAACCAAAATAAATCTTACTTACATTAACAAAATTTAAACAAATATCTACCCTCTTAATTATCCAATAGTCACATCTTAATTTTAGTTAATCAATTAAGTCAGATTTGCTAATTAAGACACAATTATAAATATTAATAAAGTGACAACCATTACCAAAAATTAAATACATATAACACAAAATAAAGAACACAAAAATTAAAACAAGGGAAAACATTTCACCCCATGGCCGCACATGTGAGGTCACCCACCACGGGAAACCTCCTAACTAGCCATGCAAAAACACCAAAATATAACATTACATAAGTTGTCAAATTTTGGCCATGTTTCTCAACACCTGACATCCTTCCATGCTTGGTCGCCTATTCCCTTTCCATGTATGTTATAAAATTTCCTACAACACAAACAAAATACCTCTCTGACTGATCATCCATTTTAACATTGTCTAGACAATATACATATATAATCAATAATCAAAACTCATCATCAAAAATTAAGTAATTCTATCATCTATCAACATATCAATAATTTGATCCTAACATCCGTGAGATTATAATTCTATTCAAAACATCTAGAGTATAAAGTTTCACTATAAAATTAGAATAATGAAAATCAACATATATCGAACTATCTACTATCACCATCTAGTGTATCATAATAAAAATGTAAATCACATAATTTCAATAGTCCAAATATCTGCATAGTCCATCATCTACTGATCAAAATATAATAATCAAATGTATAAGTATAAAATAAACACTAACAACGTCAAAATTAAATAGTGTCGAAGAGGAGTGGGCACTACATCCCCCTCCCCTTAGACTCGAATTCCTCCTTGAAGTCACTGGAATACCTGAGGAAATTGGGCTTGCAATAAACTGACATCCTCCTATGTGGTTACAGTATCATCATACCTATCCCATTAGACCCACATCTAGTCAATATCATGGCTTTAAAGGCCCAAGTTCCTATGTTCTATGATGCGCATGGGCTCCACCGATACTTTCCCCTACTCCTACACCTGCAATGCGGTCCAATCCATAACATGACAGGCATTTGTAATGTATCTCCTAAGTACAAAAACATGACATACATCATGGATGTGAGACAAGGTGGGTGATAATGCTAGACAATAGGCCAAAGGACAGATACGATCCAAGATCTCAAAGGGACCCACAAATCTAGGAGCTAACCTAGATCTTTCTCCATAACGGATATGACTCTTATGAGGCCTAACACTAAGAAACACCTTCATGCCCACCTCAAAACTACGATCTGTCCTCCTCTGATCTACATATTTATTCTATCTATCATGGCCTCATGTAATCTTTTTCAAATCATGAGAACTTGTTACTCCATATCCTATAATAATGTCGGTCCAAGAGAAACCATGTCCTCCAATATATGCTAACTCATCGGTGTCCTGCACTCCTTGCCATACAAAATATGAAAAGGGGACATGCCAATTTAACTCAAAAAACTTTTTTCGTAGGAAAAATCCACTAAATACAAGTACTACTCCCACCTAGATTGATAATCCATGGCGTACATCCGTAACATATCCTTTAAGATTTGATTAACCCACTTTTTCTATCCATCTGTCTCTAGATGATAAGTTGTACTGAATTTTATACTCGTCCCAAGGGAATGTTGCATGGTAGTTTAGAAATGAGAGGTGTATAAGGGATTTTGGTCATAGATAATCTTACACAGAATCCTGTGTAATCTAAAAATCTCATATAAGTATACTCATGCCACTACACTAGCTATATAGGTTTACCAGAAAAGAATGATCCACTTTTATCAATCTATCCACTGTGACCATGATGGCATCATGGTGGTATCTTGATGTCGATAGCCCTACTATGAAATCCATGGAAATGGTGTCCTATTTCAACTTCGGTATATCATGTGGGTAGACAAGGATAGATGGATGTTGATGCCTGACCTTCACCCTTTGACACTCTAAATAGTGCCACAAAAACTAAGCTACATCTCTCTGTAGACCACTCCAATGGAATAGTTGTCTCAAGGTGGCATGCATTTTCTTCACCCCTGGATAGGTTGAATAAGGTACACGATGAGCCTCTACCAAGATATCATGTATCGAGCCTACATATCTAGGTACATAGATATGGCCTCTGTGTTTGATTATACCATCTTTTTCTAATGAAAATCCATCAAAATTATCCTCAAGGGGACTCTTCGATTCAATCTCTGATCTAGCTGTAAGGTAGAAGCTCCCATGTGGAAGTTACTACAAAATCCTGCTCCGTAAATATGTACCCACTAAATTATCCATAACCAAGTGTCTTCATCTACTCAGAGCATCTATAACCACATTCTCCTTCCCCTTCAAATATTGTATCTCTATGTCATACTCACAAAGAAACTCCATCCAATGACACTGACGAGGATTGAGATTGGGTTGGGTGAATAGGTGACGAAGACTCAAATGATCAGTCCTGAGAATGAATCTCCTACCTAAAAGAAAATGTCTCCATCAAACCTAAGCATGCACAACTTCTGCAAGCTCTAGGTCATGAGTTGGATAATTGAGCTTATAATCCTTGATTTTGTGAGACTCAAAGGCTACTACATGGCCCTTTTGTATCAATACACCTTCTAATCCTACCAAATGCAGCATCTGTGCATATGAAGAAATCTCTCTAATGATCTGGAACTGTAAGAATAGGTGTTGTCATAAGGCATTCCTTTAGTTTCCTGAAGGCCTGCTCACATCTATTTAACCAGATGAACTTCTTCCCTTTATGCTAAAGGGAATTCATTGGGTGCACAACTAGAGAAAAGACCTAAACAAACCTCATGTAGTAACATGCCAACCCCATGAAACTGCACACCTTGGTCACACTAGTAGGTATTGACCAACCCATAATGGCTCTAAACATGGAAGGATTGAATGTGATAACTTAACCATAAATAATATGACCCAAATATTGCACTTGTGACTGAAAGAATGCACACTTCTCCAAGTTCCCGTAAAGTCACTGCTAATAAAGACATGGTAGAACCCGATGAAAATGCTCCTTGTGCTCCTCACGTGTATGCAAGTAGATATAAATGTCATCAAGGAACGTAAGTAAAAAGTGGTCTAGAAAAGTCCTAAACACCCCATTCATCAAACTCATGAACACTACTTGGGTGTTCGTTAGACTGAATGGCACAACTGTAAAGTCATATTGGCCATATGTCCTATGGAAAAATGACTTGTGGACATCTACCTATGCAATTCTCAACTGATAGTACCTAGACTTAAGATCTATCTTGGAAAATATATTGGCCCCCTTCATTTGATCAAACAAATCATTGATGTGAGGAAGGGGGTAATGGTTCTTGATCATTACTTTATTCAATTGATGATAGTCCACACACAACCACAAAGATCCATCCTTCTTCTTCACAAAAATCACTGGTGCACCCAAACGGGATACACTAGGATGGATTAGACCTTTCTTGAGAAGGCCCTCTAGCTGTAACTTGAGCTCACACAACTCAGGTGTGGTAATCCTATATGGAGCACGTGAGATAGTTTCCACTCTTGGAACCAAATCATGTGAAAATCTATCTCACATGGGGGAGGAATCCTTGGTATCTCACTAGGAAAAACATCAGAGAACTCCTACAAAATGGGGAGATCATCAATTAAAGGTCCACTAGCCCCATCCTCCAACATATCACTAATTGTAACAACATACAACTTATAATCCCATCGCGCACACCGGTTCAGCCGCATAATGGAAATAGCGCAAATAGAGATGGATCTCCTAACTCCAAAAATCACTGACACCACTCCCAAATCATTTGCACAAGTTATAACCTTACTTTGATAGTCAAATCTATCTTTTTGTGTAGATAACCAATCCATGCCCAAGATAACTGTTATCCAAAATTCACCCCCCCAGGGTTAATTTGATAACATGCATCAGAATTCTCAAGTCCCAGGCAGATAAATTGATTCAGGGCAAAAAGTCATGTTTCTAGGGTCCCTTCAGAAATTTTTCTAACTCTCCCGTCTAGGTTGAAAAAAGCAAGCTCTGAGAAGATGCGAAGAAGTTGCAGAAGATAAGCTTGGGCCAGAAAAAAATGTGAAAATCGGCTAAGTCCTAGTCCTTGGGACAGTCGGGACATTTGGGACGTCAAGCCCCGGATCGATCGAAAAGCCTACAGGTGGCCCAAACAACAAATTGACAAGTGGGACATGAGTGCGTGAAGGACGTGAACCGGCCGGTTCGGCCGAAACAAGAAACTTCAGCACAAGGAAAACTGGGACATCTGGGACAAACGGACACGGTGGACGTGAAGGAGCCGAAAGGGCCGAGAACCAACCAAATCATGACACGTGTCATAAGGTAAAAGGTCAAAGGGCGAGATTTGAAGGGTCAGCGTGAACCAATGGGATAGTGCCACGTGTCCCAGCTAGGGCCCACAAGGAAATTTCAAAAGAGAGCCCGCCGAGAGGTGGAGGAGAGAGAGTTGCTCAGTGAATCAGAACCTGCCACGTGTCATCCAGGTGGCAGAGTGCGGGAAGAAATTTAAAAATTAGTTTTCGCCTGTTTTGTGCCCTAAATCTTCAGATCGACATATATTTCGATCCAGAGCTCGGATTTGCACGTTCTTTATATCAACAGAAAGCTTGTGAGATTCTCTACGCGATTCCAGGGTCAATCTTACATTTTGGTTCAGTTTAGAGAGAGAAAATCAAGAAACACCTCTGGCACGAAATAACAAGCAGAAGTAATGCTTCAACAAACAACTTTAATGCAGCAGACAGTTCACCGCTTCTATTGGACAGCCCGCCATTTTGCCAGGATCCGCCACTTCTGTCATAATGAGATGAACTGAATGCAACCTGGAGGTGGTTGGAGTAGATTTGGCTTCCCCCTCTCTCTTTCCTCTCTCATTCTTTCTATATATTGTAAAGAGGAGCTTCTTTTCAAGGGTCGAACATTTTTCTGTTTTGCCTCTCCCTTCTTCTCCTTAGGTGAATTTGTGGAGTTCGAACCTCTCATTTGAACTGTAATACTATTCTACCTCATGGCATTCTGTAGTGTATTGTATCAATCTTTGGAGCAAGTAATGCATGTCTATGGATAATTCTCAGCCCTCTCTGTGTTCATTTTTGCATCCCCCCGGTCTTTCACTGCAGGTTTTATCATCTGTGCATGATCTTATATCACATTCAAATGGTCTGTGTTCACTGGAAAAATAGGTGTTCTTCATTCCTTGGTGCATCACCTCTATTAGCTTAGATTTATTTTATGCATCTTCTTACCTTGTCTCCTTGGCAAATTAGATTAGGTTTTGAGAAAAACATCTGCATATTTTGTGTGCATCTGAACAGAGGAATAAGAACCAGCCTTCTCTGGAGAATCCTTTCTCATTTTTTCAAGTCCCACACTTAGAGAAAGGATTCAATGTTATGCAATCACACTGGATGCCAAAGTGATCAACCTAGAAACCTGATCTGCATCCAGGGGTGCTGTGATTTTGCACTAACAGTTTTGGCACGCCCGGTGGGACATCACAGAAGTTAGAGTTTCATCTTTCAGAGGTGTCTCATTATCAAATAGAAAATCTTAAGCCACCGTGTGACCACTAATAGTTTTGGCACGCCCGATGGGAGCTAGAGGTCTCATTTTTATTGCAGCAAAGTTGATATGCATCTGCTGCAATTTTCTTGCTTGAAAAGAGCTATTATTCGCATATCTGGCGACTCCAAAAGGAAGATCAACTAGTTTCAGCAGTGCAGGCCTGAGAGCTTATGAGAAGAATCACAAGGTCAAGAGTTGGAGAAGAAGAAGTGTTGTTTGAATACCTGCAATTATCTCCAAGAAGAAGGCAAAGAGGAAGAAGGATTCAAAGGTCTCCATCTCCACCAAACAGAACTCTCTCAACTCCTCCACCTGATCGGCCCTTCATTCAGTATTCAAGAGTTCTTCGACCAATCAGGATGGCGCAACCACTGAACCCCTATCTCAAATTCACAGGCAGTAGCCCACTTGCTCTCAATGCACAAAATCCAATCCCAGTTGCAGCATTGAAGAACATTCCGTACTTCACTGGAGAAAATCAGACCACTCCTGGTGATCATGTCAAAGATATTGCTAACATTTGTGCAATCTATGAGATTGATGAGATGCAAGTAGCTGTCAAATTGCTGGCATCATCATTCAAAGGGAAGGCATTGCAATGGTTCAGGAGCCTTACAGCTGGTTCTATCACAAATTGGAATCAGTTATGCATAGTTCTCCATGAGCAGTTTGGGGAAAAGGGAGACAATTTGTCTCTACTGGAACAATTAACAACTATCAAGAGAGCTCCCAATGAGTAGCTGACTGACTTCAACTTCATATTTCAAAAGTCTTGGGATAGGATTCCAGTGGCAGTTAGGCCAACAGCAGAAGGTGCTTTTCTATACTATCTTAAAGCTTTGAATTCTAATATTTCTATGTTAATTCAATCAATGGGAGGCACAACCTTACCTGCTGCTTATAGCATTTCCATTAGAGCTGAAAACTATCTTATTCAAGCTGGTAAACTGGCTCCTAGGCCTCCAATGCCATTATATCCAAGTTTAGAGAGCCCAAGTACTAGTCAGGCACCTGTCTTAGCTCCTTCTCCCACTCCTAGAAATCAGAATTCAAGTGAAGCTTCTACTTCATCTTCTAGTTCCTCAAATGAGCTTCAAGAGGTCATGAAGCAACTGCAAAATTTAGGTAATGAGCTGGTTACACTCAAAAGACAGCAAGCTCAAGGTTTTAGACCTTCGTATCTGCCTCAAGCTCAGCATAATAGGTAGCCATATCAGCCTCAAAGGCCACCCAATCCAACTGCAAATCAGAATCAAGCAAGGCCTCCTGCCAATAGACCATTCCAACACTATAATCCAAATGCCATATCTACCTCTAAGGCATTAGTACCAGCACAAAACAACATTTCCCAGGAGTATGATTGGTGTTTTCCATGTAATGAGCCTCATAATCAATCCATGTGCTTCAATGGTGCTTTGACTCAAGCTTTAATGGTAACAACTACTGGTGTGGAGGGTGAGAACAGTCAAGAAAATAGCCAACAACAAGAAACATTCCAACAGCAATCAGCCCCAAATGACACCACATTGGTAAATTGGCAAGCAGAGGATTTTTGTGGCATGAACCAGGCAGTTTCTCAAGGTGTTGCAGCAAACACAAGGTCAAAAAGGAGAAATTTGGGTGAAGAGCAGCCATTAGCCCCAGCCAATCCACAACCTTCCACGGCTCCACAAATGATTGGCAAGCAGAATCCCGTTTCAAATGCACAAGGGAAACCAAGAATAGCCCCTAGGCCAACTCAAATGCCAGCTGTTGCTGCCCACATACAAGGAGTAAACGTGCAAACCAAGGGACAGCAGAGAGATCCTTCATCACCATTCAGTATCATTGATCAGATGAAGAAGACAATTGTCAATATATCTATGTGGGAATCCCTATCTATCCCAGGCCAAAGAGATCTGCTGCAAGCTGCCATGAAGGACTGGCCAGCTTCGAATCAGTAGATGCAAGACAAAGTGCTTACAAATGCTGCCCATCCTGAAGGAAATCATGGAGGACAACAAGGTAAGATGTTGAAACCCCCTCCTTTCTATGTTTCATTAATCATTGGAAATCAGCTAGTGCATAATTGCATGATTGATTCTGGAGCAAGTAGCTCTATCATGCCCAAACAAATAGCTGATCAGCTAGGGCTTCAGTATGAAACAACATCCAAAGGGATAGTGCAGTTGGATGGGACAGCAATAGTAACAGTTGGAGTGATTAGAAATTTGAGTCTTACCTTGCATGCATGTCCAAATGTTGTTGTTTTACAAGATGTGTCAGTCATAGACCTTCCACCACTCTTTGCCCTATGTTTGTCAAGGGACTTCACTGCCAAGATTGGGGGATATTTGTCCGCTGATTGGTCTCACATGCTATTCAGGACAAGATATTGAACTAAGACCACAATCAAATCTGAACCTATTGCAAACTTCCATATTGAGCCCTACACTCCAAGTCAGATTAATGCCAATTGCTTGGCATTTGATCAAGAAGATCACCCTAGCACTGATGAAACTGACACTAAAGTTGGAAACATCCTGGATCTAACTCTTGATGAATGGGAAAGCAAGGTGCATGCTTTTGATCCTTATCAAGGAATAGAAGAATCTGAGCTAGGAGTCTATTGTATACACGAAGAAAGTCAACCTATTCCTAGCATCACTAAGCCAAACCACAAGGATGACAATGAGGTATGGCAACTGTTTTTTGATGGATCAAGGAGTAGACAAGGTGCAGGAGGTGGAGCCGTGCTTGTTTCACCTCAAGGAGTAAAGTACTATTCAGCTTTTAGATTTCAATTTGCATGCTCCAATAACACTGCTGAATATGAAGCCTTGGTGCAAGGGATGCATCGGGCAATCAAGAAAAAAATAAAGAACTTACAAGTTTTTGGGGACAGTGAATTGATTGTAAATCAGGTCAAGGGACAGCATGCTGCCAAAAATGATCTACTCAGGTGCTACAAGAATAGGGTGTGGGACCTCATGGAATATTTTGAGGGTTTCAGCATCAAAGCCATTCCTAGGAAAGAGAATCAAGCTACTGACAAGCTTGCAGCAGTAGGGACAGCCTTTGACATTGTAGAAAACATTCAACAAGACAAGGTACAGCCAAACATCCACGTGATTGTCAGGCCTTCGGTGCCGGATAACGATGTCAGTTGGCAAGTATTTGAGAACGAACAGCAAATCATCCATTTCTTGCAAGAAGAAGCTAAGTTCTCAGCTAAGAATCAAGAAAAGTTGGAGCAGCAATATGGTGACCAAGTGATACAGCTGAGAACTGACAAGCTGCCCAAGGGACTTATCACTTTGGAGTCCATTTTTAACCCCAATGATCAGTTTAGAAAAGAGAAAGCAAACATTCAGGTCAAGAGAGAAGATTCGGTATCCATCTTGGTAGAAGAGAACAAGTCATTGCAAATTGGAAAAGACGACAACTGAGCAAGAAAGGTATGAGTTCATACAGCTATGTCAAGAATTCCCTAACGTATTTGCTTGGAGCTCTGAAGACTTGAAAGGTTTCAATCCCAACTTAGCTCAGCATACCATTGAATTGGATCCAAATACTAAGCCTGTCAGGTAGAAACAAAGACCAGTCAATCCACACGTGGAGCCTCTCACGAGGAAAGAATTGGACAAGCTGATTGAGTCAAGAATCATATTCCCAATCAAGCATTCTAGTTGGGTTGCCAACTTAGTTCCAATCAGAAAGAAGAGTGGAGAGATCAGGCTGTGTGTTGACTTCAGAGATTTGAATAGAGCCTCTCTCAAGGACCATTATCCACTCCCTTCGATGGAGCAAATATTGCAGGTCATAGCTGGTTCAGAAAGGTTTTCACTACTTGATGGTTACTCAGGCTTCAGTCAAATTATGGTAAAGGAGGAAGACCAGTTCAAGACAGCCTTCACAACCAAATGGGGCACATATGCTTACAAGAAGATGCCATTTGGACTGTTGAACGCCGGAGCAACATTCCAGCGAGCTATGGATATGGAATTCAAAGGCTTGATCAACAAGATAGTGCTAGTATACCTAGATGATATTACTGTCTTCTCAAATAATGCAGAAGACCATTTCTTTCACCTCAGGCAAGTGTTTCAGAGGTGTAGAAAGTTCGGAGTGTCCTTAAATCCTAAGAAGTGCATATTTCTTGCACATGAAGGGAAAATCCTTGGCCATATTGTCTCCAAGGAAGGATTAACGATTGATCCAAAGAGGGTTGAAGCCATAAGAGCTCTACCATTGCCAAGCCACAAGAAAGCCCTTCAGAGTTTCCTGGGAAGGATAAACTTTGTTCGGAGGTTTGTCCCAGATTTTGCAGCCCTTGTCAAGCCCATCACCAAAATGTTAAGGAAAAGCATGGCTTTCAAATGGATGGCAGAAGGCAAGGAGAGTTTTGAAGCAATCAAAGAAGCCATCTCCCAGGCACCTACTCTTATCAACCCAGACTTTTCCAAGGATTTCATCCTCTATGCATTTGGAGGTGATGACACTATTTCTACCATTCTGGTACAGCAGAACAAAGATAATGATGAACAGCCGATTGCCTTCTTTAGCCAGAGCCTAGATGACTACGAAGTGAGGTACTCTTTTATTAAAAAGCATGTGCTTGCAGTAATCAGAAGCTTGAAGAAATTCAAGCATTTAGTCTCAAACAACAAGGTCCAGTTGCTGGTCTCACATGCTGGGGTTAAGGACTTCCTCCTCAATAAGGATTTGAATGAAAAAAGGGCAGGTTGGATCACCCGTGTTATGGAGTATGACATTGAGATCAAGATCACCAAGCTGGTAAGAGGGAAAGGATTGTGTGAGCAGCTGGTTTTGGGGGAAGCAAAAAGAAGTATGCAACGAAGAAGAGGCTATTTTGACAGTTCAAGACAGCCATGAGCCGAGTGGCAGGTAAGAAGAAGACAATGCTGCCTCGACTCCTTGCTGGACCCAAGGCATTATGCACTTCCTACAAACAGGCCTATGCCCTCCAGAAATGAGCAAAGCGAAGAGGAGATACTTCAGTTTGCAGGCTGTTCCATATACCATCATTGATGGAGTTTTGTTTAAGAAGGATGTGAATGGAGTGCTGCTGAGATGCATTTACACAGGTCAGATCCAAAGGGTATTAAAAGAGTTTCATGATGGACCAGTTGGTGGCCATTTTGCACCAAGAGTGACAGCTCTAAAAATCATGAAGGCTGGTTATTATTGGCCTAAAATCTTTAGTGATTGCTATGCATGGATCAAGAGATGTAAGAATTTTGCATTCTTCACAGGAAAAGAGAGACTCGCTGCCCTTCCATTACAACCAATCTCAGTTGACCAGCCATTCATACAATGGGGTTTAGACTTCATTGGAGCCATCACTCCCAATTCATGCCAAGGGCACAAATGGATTTTGACAGCCACGGACTACTTCACCCAGATGGACAGAAGTAGTAGCACTCAAAGAGGCGAATGAGTCTAGCATCTTGTACTTTTACGAGGGGGATAACTACCAGATTTGGTGTACCTGCTACAATAATCTCTGATAATGCATTGGCATTCATTGGATCTAAGGTGACTGAGTGGGCTGTCAAGAATGGGATCTACCTAAGCACTTCATCAAACTATTACCCTCAAGGTAATGGCCAGGCCGAGTCTACAAACAAGAACTTGCTGAGGATCATTAGGAGGACTCTTGATGAGAACCAGAGGGCTTGGCATACCAAAACTAAAATCAGCCTTATGGGCTGATAGGATCACTCCCAAAAGATCCACAGGTAATTCTCCATTTAAGCTTGTCTATGGAAGAGAGGCAATCTTGCCCATGTCACTTGAGTTGCCAACATTGGAACTCATGAAGCAGCTGGAGTTGCTTGAATTTGAGCCTATGGAGGTGAGATATGCAGAATTGATGGAGCTGCAAGAGATCAGAAATCAGGCATCCCAAGCAATGGAAAAGGATCAAGCTTTGATCAAGAAGACCTTTGATAGGAAGGCCAAAGATAGATCTTTTCAAGTTGGAGATCTAGTGTTGAAATGGGATATGGATAGAGCTAAACCAGGAAGGCATTCAAAATTTGATGCCATTTGGAGTGGCCCGTACATGGTCACGAAGCGCAAGAGTAGCAATGCTTTCCAATTGGCCTCATTGGATGGTGAAGAACTGCAGATTCCAGTCAATGGAATCTATCTCAAGCATTGCCCTCTAGAGGGAAGTTCACTACCTTGTAAATATTAATTAGATTTTCATTCCTCCAAGTGCTTGTGCACATTGACCTGTTGTAGTTAGGTTTCAGTTTTCCTAAGTGCTTTGGCACAGGTTTTGCTGCTCTCAGGTTGTTTTCTACAGTTCAGAGTGTTGTTGGAGAAGAATTTGCAGTATCAGGCTCGGGATTAGATATCAGGCTCGTTTCAGGTTATTGCTTATGACTCCATGCCTAATAGATCGCTAAAGGCCACTGATCTTCTAACCTAGCAGGCAGGTGACCCCGCTGAGTCGCCAAATTGTTATCCAAAATTCACCCCCCCAGGGTTAATTTGATAACATGCATCAGAATTTCAAGTCCCAGGCAGATAAATTGATTCAGGGCAAAAAAAGTCATGTTTCTAGGGTCCCTTCAGAAATTTTTCTAACTCTCCCATCCAAAGCTCTGAGAAGATGCGAAGAAGTTGGCATCAATATAAGCCTTGGCCTAGACAGAAATATGTGAAAACGGCTAAGGTCCTAGTCCTTGTGACAGTCTGTAGACAACTCTTGGGAAGTCAAGCCCCTGATCGTCGAAAAAGCCTACGGTGCCCAAACAACAAATTGACAAGTGTCATGAGTACGTGAAGACTTGAACCGGCCTGGTTTTCGTGGGCCCGAAACAAGAAACTATCATCATCAAGGAAAACTGGGACATTCTGGGCAACGGACACGTGTGGGACGTGAAACGGAGCCGAAAGGGCCGAGAACCAACAACTCATGACCACGTGTCATAAGGTAAAAGGTCCAAGGGCAATTAGAATGGGTACAAGCGTGAACCATGGGCATAGTGCCAACGTGTCCAGCATAGGGCCCACAAGGAATTTTCAAAAGAAGTCCCGCCCTAGACTTGGAGGATAGAGAAGTTGCTCAGTGAGATCAGACACTTCCACGTTCTCTATCCATGGTGCGGCATACGTGCGGGAAGAAATTTAAAAATTAGTTTTCGCCTGTTTTGTTGCCCTAAAATTTCCAGATACGACATATATTTTCGTCACAGACTTCCTCGGATTCTGCACGTTCTTATTATATCACAGAAAGCCTGTGAGATTCGTCTAACCGATTCCAGGAGTCAATCTTACACTTTATTGTTCAGTTTTAGACTAGAGAGAAAAATCAAGAAACACCTCTGGCACGAACATCACAAGCAGAAGTATGCTCACACAAACAAACCCCCCCTTTAAATGCAAAAGCCAATACAGTGTCACGCTTCTATTGGACCAGAGCCCGCCATTTTGCCATGATCCTCCGCCATTCTCTTCTGGCATATGAGAATGACTATTAAGCTAACCTGGATGGATGGTTGGAGTAGATTTGGCCTTCACCACTCGCTCTTTCCCTCTCTCACTTCTTTTCTATATATTGTAAGAGAGCTCTCTTTTCAAGGGTTCGAATACATTTTCTCTGTTTTGCCATCTAACCTTCTATTCTTCGCCTTAGGTAGAATTTGTGGAGTTCGACCTTCTCATATTGAACTGTAATACTAATTCTACCTCATGGCATTCTCTAGTGTAATTGTATCAATCTTTGGAGCAATTCACATACTATGGCCATGATCTATGGATAATTCTCAAGCTCCTCTCTAGTGTCATTTGTTGCAATCACTCCCCCGTCTTCACTGCAGGTTTTATATCATCTGTTGTGCATAAGATCTTATAAGCGTACATTCAAATGGTCATGGTGTTCACTGGAAAAAATAGGTGTTCTATCTTCCTTGGTGCATCCTCTATTGCTTAAAAAGGATTATTTTATCATCTCTTACCACCATTGTCTCCTGGCAATTAGATTGTTTTTTGGGAGAAAAAAACATCCTGCATATTTTGTGTGCATCTGAACAGAGGAATAGACCAGCCTTCTCTGGAGAATCTTTCTCTTTTTTCAAGTCCCACACTTAAAAGGATTCAATGTTATGCATCACAACTGGATGCAAGTGAATCAACCTAGAAACTGATCTGCATCCGGGTGTGTTGATTTGCACTAAACAGTTTTAGGCACGCCGGTGGGACAATCAAGCAGTTAGAGTTTCCATCTTTCCCCCCTAGGTGTCTCATATCAAATAGAACATCTTAAGCCAAACCGTGTGGACCACATAATAGGTTTGGCACGCCCGAATGGGAGCTAGATGTCTCAGTTTTTAGTTGACAGCAAAGTTGATAATGCATCTGCTGCAATTTTCTCTCTTCTTGAAAAGAGCTTTATTCGCAAATCTGGCGACTCCCAAAAGGAAGATCAACTAGTTTCCAGCATGAGGCCTGAGAGCTTATGAGAAGAATTCACAATGTCAAGAGTGGAGATTTAAAGAATTGGTTTTGTTTGAACCTGCCCAATTTCTCCAAGAAGAGAGGCAAAGAGGAGAAGGATTCAAAGGTCTCATCTCCACAAACAGAATCTCTCAACTCCTCCACCTGCATCGGAACCCGTCATGTCAGTATTGCAGAGAGAGTTCTCTTCCGATCCAATCGGATGGCGCATAAACCACGGAACCCCTATCTCACCATCAAACAGCAATTAGCCCACTGGCTCTCACATCACAAATCCAATCACCATTGACGCATTGAAGAACCTTCCGTACTTCACTGGAGAAAATCAGACCACTCCTGTGATCATGTCAAGATATTGCTAACATTTGTGCAATCTATGAGATTGATGAGATGCAAGTAGCTTGTCAAATTGCTGGCATCATCATTCAAAGGGAATGCATTGCAATGGTTCAGGAGCCTTACAGCTGGTTCATATCACAAATTGGAATCAGTTATGCATAGTTTCTCCATGAGCTAGTTTAGGGGAAAAGGGAGACAATTTGTCTCTACTGGAACAATTAACAACTATCAAGAGAGCTCCCATGAGTAGCTGACTGACTTCAACTTCATATTTCAAAGTCTTGGGATAGGATTCCATTGGCAGTTAGGCCAACACAGAAGGTGCTTTTCTATAACTATCTTAAAGCTTTGAATTCTAATATTTCTATGTTAATTCAATCAATTGGGAGGCACAACCTTACCTGCTGCTTATAGCATTTCCATAGAGCTGAAAACTATCTTATTCAAGCTGGTAACTGGCTCCTAGGCCTCCAATGCCATTATATCCAAGTTTAGAGAGCCCAAGTACTAGTCAGGCACCTGTCTTAGCTCCTTCTCCCACTCCTAGAAATCAGAATTCAAGTGAAGCTTCTACTTCATCTTCTAGTTCCTCAAATGAGCTTCAAGAGGTCATGAAGGCAACTGCAAATTTAGGTAATGAGCTGGTTACAACTCAAAAGACAGCAAGCTCAAGGTTTTAGACCTTCGTATCTGCCTCAAGCTCAGCATAATAGGTAGCCATTCAGCCTCAAAGGCCACCCAATCCAACTGCAAATCCGAAGTCAGAATCACGCAAGGCCTCCTGCCAATAGACCATTCCAACACTATAATCCAAATGCCATATCTACCTCTAAGGCATTAGTACCAGCACAAAACAACATTTCCCAGGAGTATGATTGGTGTTTTCCATGTAATGAGCCTCATAATCAATCCATGTGCTTCAATGGTGCTTTGACTCAAGCTTTAATGGTAACAACTACTGGTGTGGAGGGTGAGAACAGCAAGAAAATAGCCAACAACAAGAAACATTCCAACAGCAATCAGCCCCCCAAATGACACCACATTGGTAAATTGGCAAGCAGAGGATTTTTGTGGCATGAACCAGGCAGTTTCTCAAGGTGTTGCCAGCAACACAGGTCAAAAAGGAGAAATTTGGGTGAAGAGCAGCCATTAGCCCCAGCCAAATCCACAACCTTCCACGGCTCCACAAATGATTGGCAAGCAGAATCCCGTTTCAAATGCACAAGGGAAACCAAGAATAGCCCCTAGGCCAACTCAAATGCCAGCTGTTGCTGCCCACATACAAGGAGTAAACGTGCAAACCAAGGGACAGCAGAGAGATCCTTCATCACCATTCAGTATCATTGATCAGATGAAGAAGACAATTGTCAATATATCTATGTGGGAATCCCTATCTATCCCAGGCCAAAGAGATCTGCTGCAAGCTGCCATGAAGGACTGGCCAGCTTCGAATCAGTAGATGCAAGACAAAGTGCTTACAAATGCTGCCCATCCTGAAGGAAATCATGGAGGACAACAAGGTAAGATGTTGAAACCCCCTCCTTTCTATGTTTCATTAATCATTGGAAATCAGCTAGTGCATAATTGCATGATTGATTCTGGAGCAAGTAGCTCTATCATGCCCAAACAAATAGCTGATCAGCTAGGGCTTCAGTATGAAACAACATCCAAAGGGATAGTGCAAGTTGGATGGGACAGCAATAGTAACAGTTGAGTGATTAGAAATTTGAGTCCTTACCTTGCATGCATGTCCAAATGTTGTTGTTTTACAAGATGTGTCAGTCATAGACCTTCCACCACTCTTTGCCCTATGTTTGTCAAGGGACTTCACTGCCAAGATTGGGGGATATTTGTCCGCTGATTGGTCTCACATGCTATTCAGGACAAGATATTGAACTAAGACCACAATCAAATCTGAACCTATTGCAAACTTCCATATTGAGCCCCTACACTCCAGTCAGATTAATGCCAATTGCTTGGCATTTGATCAAGAAGATCACCCTAGGCACTGATGAAACTGACACTAAAGTTGGAAACATCCTGGATTCTAACTCTTGATGAATGGGAAAGCAAGGTGCATTGCTTTTGATCCTTATCAAGGAATAGAAGAATCTGAGCTAGGAGTCTATTGTATACACGAAGAAAGTCAAACCTATTCCTAGCATCACTAAGCCAAACCACAAGGATGACAATGAGGTATGGCAACTGTTTTTGATGGATCAAGAGAGTAGACAAGGTGCAGGAGGTGGAGCCAGTGCTTGTTTCACCTCAAGGAGTAAAGTACTATTCAGCTTTTAGATTTCAATTTGCATGCTCCAATAACACTGCTGAATATGAAGCCTTGGTGCAAGGGATGCATCGGGCAATCAAGAAAAAATAAAGAACTTACAAGTTTTGGGGACAGTGAATTGATTGTAAATCAGGTCAAGGGACAGCATGCTGCCAAAAATGATCTACTCAGGTGCTACAAGAATAGGGTGTGGGACCTCATGGAATATTTTGAGGGTTTCAGCATCAAAGCCATTCCTAGGAAAGAGAATCAAGCTACTGACAAGCTTGCAGCAGTAGGGACAGCCTTTGACATTGTAGAAAACATTCAACAAGACAAGGTACAGCCAAACATCCACGTGATTGTCAGGCCTTCGGTGCCGGATAACGATGTCAGTTGGCAAGTATTTGAGAACGAACAGCAAATCATCCATTTCTTGCAAGAAGAAGCTAAGTTCTCAGCTAAGAATCAAGAAAAGTTGGAGCAGCAATATGGTGACCAAGTGATACAGCTGAGAACTGACAAGCTGCCCAAGGGACTTATCACTTTGGAGTCCATTTTTAACCCCAATGATCAGTTTTAGAAAAGAGAAAGCAAACATTCAGGTCAAGAGAGAAGATTCGGTATCCATCTTGGTAGAAGAGAACAAGTCATTGCAAATTGGAAAGACGACAACTGAGCAAGAAAGGTATGAGTTCATACAGCTATGTCAAGAATTCCCTAACGTATTTGCTTGGAGCTCTGAAGACTTGAAAGGTTTCAATCCCAACTTAGCTCAGCATACCATTGAATTGGATCCAAATACTAAGCCTGTCAGGTAGAAACAAAGACCAGTCAATCCACACGTGGAGCCTCTCACGAGGAAAGAATTGGACAAGCTGATTGAGTCAAGAATCATATTCCCAATCAAGCATTCTAGTTGGGTTGCCAACTTAGTTCCAATCAGAAAGAAGAGTGGAGAGATCAGGCTGTGTGTTGACTTCAGAGATTTGAATAGAGCCTCTCTCAAGGACCATTATCCACTCCCTTCGATGGAGCAAATATTGCAGGTCATAGCTGGTTCAGAAAGGTTTTCACTACTTGATGGTTACTCAGGCTTCAGTCAAATTATGGTAAAGGAGGAAGACCAGTTCAAGACAGCCTTCACAACCAAATGGGGCACATATGCTTACAAGAAGATGCCATTTGGACTGTTGAACGCCGGAGCAACATTCCAGCGAGCTATGGATATGGAATTCAAAGGCTTGATCAACAAGATAGTGCTAGTATACCTAGATGATATTACTGTCTTCTCAAATAATGCAGAAGACCATTTCTTTCACCTCAGGCAAGTGTTTCAGAGGTGTAGAAAGTTCGGAGTGTCCTTAAATCCTAAGAAGTGCATATTTCTTGCACATGAAGGGAAATCCTTGGCCATATTGTCTCCAAGGAAGGATTAACGATTGATCCAAAGAGGGTTGAAGCCATAAGAGCTCTACCATTGCCAAGCCACAAGAAAGCCCTTCAGAGTTTCCTGGGAAGGATAAACTTTGTTCGGAGGTTTGTCCCAGATTTTGCAAGCCCTTGTCAAGCCCATCACCAAAATGTTAAGGAAAAGCATGGCTTTCAAATGGATGGCAGAAGGCAAGGAGAGTTTGAAGCAATCAAAGAAGCCATCTCCCAGGCACCTACTCTTATCAACCCAGACTTTTCCAAGGATTTCATCCTCTATGCATTTGGAGGTGATGACACTATTTCTACCATTCTGGTACAGCAGAACAAAGATAATGATGAACAGCCGATTGCCTTCTTTAGCCAGAGCCTAGATGACTACGAAGTGAGGTACTCTTTATTAAAAAGCAGTGCTTGCAGTAATCAGAAGCTTGAAGAAATTCAAGCATTTAGTCTCAAACAACAAGGTCCAGTTGCTGGTCTCACATGCTGGGGTTAAGGACTTCCTCCTCAATAAGGATTTGAATGAAAAAAGGGCAGGTTGGATCACCCGTGTTATGGAGTATGACATTGAGATCAAGATCACCAAGCTGGTAAGAGGGAAAGGATTGTGTGAGCAGCTGGTTTTGGGGAAGCAAAAAGAAGTATGCAACGAAGAAGAGGCTATTTTGACAGTTCAAGACAGCCATGAGCCGAGTGGCAGGTAAGAAGAAGACAATGCTGCCTCGACTCCTTGCTGGACCCAAGGCATTATGCACTTCCTACAAACAGGCCTATGCCCTCCAGAAATGAGCAAAGCGAAGAGGAGATACTTCAGTTTGCAGGCTGTTCCATATACCATCATTGATGGAGTTTTGTTTAAGAAGGATGTGAATGGAGTGCTGCTGAGATGCATTTACACAGGTCAGATCCAAAGGGTATTAAAAGAGTTTCATGATGGACCAGTTGGTGGCCATTTTGCACCAAGAGTGACAGCTCTAAAAATCATGAAGGCTGGTTATTATTGGCCTAAAATCTTTAGTGATTGCTATGCATGGATCAAGAGATGTAAGAATTTTGCATTCTTCACAGGAAAAGAGAGACTCGCTGCCCTTCCATTACAACCAATCTCAGTTGACCAGCCATTCATACAATGGGGTTTAGACTTCATTGGAGCCATCACTCCCAATTCATGCCAAGGGCACAAATGGATTTTGACAGCCACGGACTACTTCACCAGATGGACAGAAGTAGTAGCACTCAAAGAGGCGAATGAGTCTAGCATCTTGTACTTTTACGAGGGGATAACTACCAGATTTGGTGTACCTGCTACAATAATCTCTGATAATGCATTGGCATTCATTGGATCTAAGGTGACTGAGTGGGCTGTCAAGAATGGGATCTACCTAAGCACTTCATCAAACTATTACCCTCAAGGTAATGGCCAGGCCGAGTCTACAAACAAGAACTTGCTGAGGATCATTAGGAGGACTCTTGATGAGAACCAGAGGGCTTGGCATACCAAACTAAAATCAGCCTTATGGGCTGATAGGATCACTCCCAAAAGATCCACAGGTAATTCTCCATTTAAGCTTGTCTATGGAAGAGAGGCAATCTTGCCCATGTCACTTGAGTTGCCAACATTGGAACTCATGAAGCAGCTGGAGTTGCTTGAATTTGAGCCTATGGAGGTGAGATATGCAGAATTGATGGAGCTGCAAGAGATCAGAAATCAGGCATCCCAAGCAATGGAAAAGGATCAAGCTTTGATCAAGAAGACCTTTGATAGGAAGGCCAAAGATAGATCTTTTCAAGTTGGAGATCTAGTGTTGAAATGGGATATGGATAGAGCTAAACCAGGAAGGCATTCAAAATTTGATGCCATTTGGAGTGGCCCGTACATGGTCACGAAGCGCAAGAGTAGCAATGCTTTCCAATTGGCCTCATTGGATGGTGAAGAACTGCAGATTCCAGTCAATGGAATCTATCTCAAGCATTGCCTCTAGAGGGAAGTTCACTACCTTGTAAATATTAATTAGATTTTCATTCCTCCAAGTGCTTGTGCACATTGACCTGTTGTAGTTAGGTTTCAGTTTTCCTAAGTGCTTTGGCACAGGTTTTGCTGCTCTCAGGTTGTTTTCTACAGTTCAGAGTGTTGTTGGAGAAGAATTTGCAGTATCAGGCTCGGGATTAGATATCAGGCTCGTTTCAGGTTATTGCTTATGACTCCATGCCTAATAGATCGCTAAAGGCCACTGATCTTCTACCTAGCAGGTAGGTGACCCCACTGAGTCACCAAATTGTTATCCAAAATTCACCCCCCCAGGGTTAATTTGATAACATGCATCAGAATTCTCAAGTCCCAGGCAGATAAATTGATTCAGGGAAAAAAGTCATGTTTCTAGGGTCCCTTCAGAAATTTTTCTAACTCTCCCGTCCAGGTTGAAAAAAGAAAGCTCTGAGAAGATGCGAAGAAGTTGCAGAAGATAAGCTTGGGCTAGAAAAAAATGTGAAAATCGACTAAGTCCTAGTCCCCGGGACAGTCGGGACATTTGGGACATTAAGGCGCAGATCGGCCGAAAAGCCTACAGGCGGCCCAAACAGCAAAGGGACAAGTGGGACAAGAGTGCACGAAGGACGCGAACCGGCTGGTTCGGCCGAAACAAGAAACTTCAGTACGAGGAAAACTGGGACATCTGGGACAAATGGACGCGGTGGACGCGAAGGAGCCGAAAGGGCCGAGAACCAACCAAATCATGACACGTGTCACAAGGGAAAAGGTCAAAGGGCGAGATTTGAAGGGTTAGCCCGAACCAATGGGATAGTGCCACGTGTCCCAGCTAGGGCCCACAAGGAAATTTCAAAAGAGAGCCCACTGAGAGGTGGAGGAGAGAGAGTTACTCAGTGAATTAGAACCTGCCACGTGTCATCCAGGTGGTAGAGCACGGGAAGAAATTTAAAAATCTGTTTTCGCCTGTTTTGTGCCCTAAATCTTCAGAGCGACATATCTTTCGATCTAGAGCTCGGATTTGCACGTTCTTTATATCAACGGAAAGCTTGTGAGATTCTCTACATGATTCTGGGGTTAATCTTGCATTTTGGTTTAGTTTGGAGAGAGAAAATCAAGAAACACCTCTGGCGTGAAATAACAAGCAGAAGTAATGCTTCAACAAACAACTTTAATGTAGCAGACAGTTCGCCACTTTTGTTGGACAGCCCGCCATTTTGCCAGGATCTGCCGCTTCTGTCATAATGAGATGAACTGAATGCAACCTGGAGGTGGTTGGAGTAGATTTGGCTTCCCCCTCTCTCTTTCCTCTCTCATTCTTTCTATATATTGTAAAGAGGAGCTTCTTTTCAAGGGTCGAACATTTTTCTGTTTTTCCTCTCCCTTCTTCTCCTCAGGCGAATTTGTGGAGTTCGAACCTCTCATTTGAACTGTAATACTATTCTACCTCATGGCATTCTGTAGTGTATTGTATCAATCTTTGGAGCAAGTAATGCATGTTTGTGGATGATTCTCAGCCCTCTCTGTGTTCATTTTTGCATCCTCCTGGTCTTTCACTGCAGGTTTTATCATCTGTGCATGATCTTATATCACATTCAAATGGTCTGTGTTCACTGGAAAAATAGGTGTTCTTCATTCCTCGGTGCATCACCTCTATTAGCTTAGATTTATTTTATGCATCTTCTTACCTTGTCTCCTTGGCAGATTAGATTAGGTTTTGAGAAAAACCTCTGCATATTTCGTGTGCATCTGAACAGAGGAATAGGAACCAGCCTTCTCTGATGAATCCTTTCTCATTTTTTCAAGTCCCACACTTGGAGAAAGGATTCAATGTTATGCAATCACACTGGATGCCAAAGTGATCAACCTAGAAACCTGATCTGCATCCAGGGGTGTTGTGATTTTGCACTAACAATAACTCCAAATGAATCCAAGGGAAGGATATGAAGATCCAAAGTCATGGTAAAAGGTCTTAGGTCCACTATAGACTCCTTGAATAAGGATTCTACTGAGATCTTGGCTCTAGAAACCATCTCGACATCCAAACTAAGGCCCTTCCTAACAGGTACTAACCTGTAATGCTCTACTAAAGATGGAGAAATGAAAGAATATGATGAGCCTTAGTTAAATAAAATAGGGGTAGAAATACCACCAATTCTACGTATGGTCTCAATCACTATTCTCTAGTTCTCTTCCTAGTGGTTCTCGACTACAACATATATACTCTTACTCCTAGCCATGTCACCAACCATAGGCTCATAAAAAGGTGCCTTATCCTAATTAGTAGGGTTCTGAGGGCACTCTCTCCAATGATGCCCTTGCACATTGCATCTATAGAAGGGACCTGATCCTCTCCACTCAAAATATAATCATCTAGGTGGCCCAGTAGTATGTGCTAAAGAACCTGATTATCCTGGCATAGATCTCTATGAGTGCTATGGTGGATGTACTCATGCCAGCTGTACTTGAGGTGGAGCCTATGTCCTATTGGGCCCCCTAGATCGAGGTCCCATATTATGTCCTATTGGGCCCCCTAGATGGAGATCTAAAGGGCAGTCGAGTCCACTATTTTTGTTGCTGAGGAGGTGGAGGAGGTCGGAAGGAATACCGTGTTGAAGTGTGTTTGCCACAAGGAGGAGGGGATTATCCCCTTGACCTACTATCCTATAACCAATGTATGTGGATCCTCACTCTGTCACGATCCTGCTGAGTATTCCCCATGGTTTCCTC
The DNA here is from genome assembly GCA_019776745.2 of Taxus chinensis. NCBI lineage: Eukaryota > Viridiplantae > Streptophyta > Pinopsida > Cupressales > Taxaceae > Taxus > Taxus chinensis. The sequence goes on along the minus strand of CM034148.1, from coordinate 70,911,200 downwards.
TATTATATAGGCCTTTTCCACAACCTCTAATAATACCTATAGGTAATGAATGCATACTGCCCCTCCCAAGTCTAAGTTTAGGCCTCGGATGAACCTATGAACCCTAACTTGTTCTTCCTATATGTAGTCTACATACTGAAGTAGATCTAAAAACTAACCCTCATACTTTTCCACTGTCATGGAAGCCTATCGCAAATCATAAAACTCTTCGATTCGTTGTTGTATGAATATCTTGGATACATATCTACTCGTGAAACACTCTTCAAAGAGCTCCCACGTAACTATCTCTAAATCCACATGGAGCTTATGCTCATTAGTCCTCCACCAAACTCCAGTTTCATCTCTTAGAAGGTGGACGACAACACGATATTTTTTGTTTCTAGAATAAGGACATAGCTTGAAGCATCCGCTCAAGCTAACCAACCATGCCATTGCTTGAAATCCCCCTATGTCTCCAGTAAAATGAGGTGGGTGTAACTTCAGTAACTCTATAATGTGATGTGTTGTTGTCAACTGTTGACCCCTCTCTCTCCATGCATTATCATCTTGTGGCCTAGGGATCCTAGACATATCTTTATGCCCCGTAGCTCTATCTCTCTGCTCCCTAGGAGGTGACCCATGTCTAACCAACTTCACATGGGAGTTCTCTACCCTATCCTCCACACTATGATGCGAAGGTATAGGAGCCTCTACTGATGACTCTTTGTCCTATTTTCTAGGTCACCCACCTAAATTTGAGTTAGAAATAGAGGAGAGAGAATAGATATTTGTCATCTCTTATTATTCTATCTTATTCAAGAAGTGGATACAATATTTATAGGAAGGATATCTAACAATACTCTCCGCAATGTAAGGGGAGATTATGATCTATGAGACAATAATGGAATAAACAAGAAACAAACTATCCTAATTATATAAAACAAATCCTACGTATCTTTATGCTAACATTCCCCCTCTTATTACATTATTCTTGAAAATGTGACCCCTAAAAAGTTCAAATTTCACTTTTCCAAGAGATTTTGTGAGAATGTCAACAACTTGTGCTTCTGTAGGATAGTATTGGAGCTGAATGTGATGGTTCAAGATGTGCTCTCAAATGAAATGAAAATCAATATCAATATGCTTTGTTGGTTCATGAAAAAATTGATTCTACACGAGCTTCAACACACTATGGTTATCGTAATAGAGAATATGTGACTGTTTTTCAAAAATTCCAAGGTCATCCAAAATGTGACGTAACCATATTGCCTCGCACACAACTCCTCGTATTGCACAATATTCTTCCTCTGTCGATGAGATAGAAACACCATTATGATTATTTCTTATGCACAAGATACATCCAGATTTGAGATGAAATATGTATCTTGTAGTTGACTTCCTATCATTAACAGATCTGGTGTGGTTCGAGTCGACATATCCCTGTAAGAAGAATTGATGATTCTTCTTATATTCTATACCATAATCAAATGTACCTGAAACATACTTCAAAACATGTGTTTCTACATTCTAGTGACATTTCTTTGGTTCCTAGATGAATTTGGAAAGATAGCTAACAACATAGCATAAATCTGGTCTGGTATATGTCAAGTAGATGAGTCCACCAACAAATTACCTATAGAGAGTAGCATCTACTTAAGGTGAATCTTGAAATCTTGAAAGTTGTAATCCTCTCTCCATGGGAGCAGATATAGGTTTATAATAATAAATTTTGTACTTTTCTAGGAGTGTCTTGGCATACTTTATCTGGGAGACAAAAATTTGATTCTCCTTTTGCCATATTTCCAAGCCAAGATAGTAACGTAGTAGCCCCAAATTTGTCATGTCGAAGGTTCTTTTGAGAGCATTCTTCACAATATCAACCTGATCTTCTGAACTACCAGTGATCACAATATCATCTATATTTACAACAAGAATGATAATTTCTTTTCCTACCTTCTTTATATGTAAATTTGAATCTGAGGGGCTACGAGTGAACCTATGCTGAAAAAGGTGATTTTTGATCTTAATATACTATGCCCTTGGATCTTGTTTCAGTCCATACAGTGATTTGATGAGACGACATACCTTCTTAGGATTCTCTTTGTCAACAAATCCTTCAGGTTGGGTCACGTACACTTCTTCTTTCAGATCACCATTTACGAAAGCAATCTTGATGTCCATCTGTTGAAGTCTCCATCCTTTCTATGCTACAAGTGCACGAACAACTTTAATGGTCTTGATCTTCGTAGTGGGTGCAAATTTTTCTTCATAGTTGATGCCCTCTTTCTGAGCATATCATTTTACTACAAGATGTACTTTATGTTTTTTGATGGATCCATATTCCTTATATTTTTTCTTGAAAACCCATTTACAACCTATGGGTTTCTTTCCTTTAGGCATATCGACAAGTTCCCATCTCCAATTTTTCATAAGTGATTCATATTATGTATTCATGGCTTCCTTCCACTGAGGTTGATTGAGTGCTTCACAAATATTTTCTGGCTCTGAGCTATTAATCATTGAACTCATGGGTGCAAATTTTACCTCATTTCTTGTTTGAATCCTTGTTTGACTCCAGATGATGTATCTAGGATTTGTTACAAATGTGAGTCCTTGATGGTGCTTTGTACCCACTTTGAATGAGAACTTGGCTAATTTTGAGAAGAAATGTGTCATTTCCATGTGGATTGATGTGGAGTCACATTCTCTAGTTCTCCAAGGTCAACAAATAGCTCTTCTAGAAGCATTTCTTTTCTCTAAGTAGTCTCCTCTAGCTGTTCATCTAATTCAGATACTAGTCACTGAGAGGTGGTTGGTAATGGTTCTTTTGATGTCTTTAAAGTGTCAAAGGATGATTCATCAAAAACCATGTCCTGAATCTCTTATATTTTCTTTGTCTCAGGATCCATGAGATGATATTCCTTCGAGGTATTTTTGTAGCCAAGTAGGATACACGGGAGCATCTTTGGCTCAACCTTATTTCTCTTTTGAGATGGGACATGCATGTATGTTATGCAGCCAAATACTCTCAAATGAGAAATTGATGGTTTTCTACCACTCGATACCTCTTCTAGCATTTTATTTTGTAGAATCTTTTTCGGTTCCCTGTTGAGAAGATATATTGTTGTCTATACTACTTCAGCCCAATAACGTTCCTATAGATTTGTTATTGTTAGCATACAGCAAGCCATCTCCCTCATTGTGTGATTACGTCACTCAACAATGCCATTTTACTGAGTTATGTAGCAAGTAGTCAGGTTCTTCTTAACACCTTGTTGGTTCAAGAATGCCAAGAAATTATTTGATGTGAATGTTAGTGCAGAATCACAGCACCCCTGAATGGGCTTGTATCTGAGTGGGGAATTTGGTGTGATTACACAACATTGGACCTTCTCTCAAGTTGTGGGACTTGCAAAACTTGAGATGGACCTCCAAAGAAGGTTGGTTCCTTCTTCCTAAACTACCTGCCACAAGCTACTCTAGTGCAGGCACACATAATTTATCCTAATCTAACCATTCCAAGGAAATAGGGAGAGAGAGAGAGGGTAAAAAAGATCCTACACTAAGTAGTGATACACAAAAAAGGAAGTGGCTGATCATGGATCCGACTTCTTGAAGTGTAGAGAGGTGAGCAGAGGAGAGGGTGGAAAAGATGCACCACGAACAAGAGATAGATTTCACAAGGAACACCACTTATACACCCATTAAGCATAACTACCAGAACCTACAATAAACATCAGAGTATGAATGGTATACCTTGCAATGATGAGAGGTAAGAGGAGATAACAAAATAAGAAAGGATGAATAGAAGCATCACGAAACATATTTTATTGCTTCAAAAGTTACACGGTACGTCATTAATGGGAAAGAGGCAAGAAAATTCCATTACAAAGCCATGAGAAGAGGCTTATACGCAATATTCTATCCTAAAGAAGAGAGGGGGGGGCAGAGGTGAAACAATGACAAACTGTTTCAATATGCCCCTCCTTTACAATATATAGAAGAATGAGAGAGAAAGAGAGAGGGAAAATGAAACTTTGTTCCAACCACCCCTGTGATGCATTGAATCCTACTCTAAAAGCTCTACCACTATCCCTCAATGCCCCCTGTAAATCCACCTAGAAGTTTTCAAGTCTGCCACTCTATGTCTATTTAGCATGTTGAAGAAGGAAGAACGACAGATCAAATCAAATATGATTTGGTTGTTGAAGCAATCAGATCCTACATTAATGGAAAGAAAGACGTTTTGTTATTTTTTACCCACCTAACCTTCTCAAAATTAGGGTTTCATGACCCCATGGCATAGAGGAGGTTGAGATATTTCCAAAACGTCTTCTCTTACCCAAATCTGAGTTTCCAGTAGAAATATATGGCTGTCTAAAAATTAGGGTCACAGGTGGGCAATGTTTAAAAGAGTCTGTTTGTATTGAGTCCACATGGGAGCCTCATGCATCTTGAATATTCAGTTCCTTCCTTTCACTCTTGAAATTGCATCATACAAACATGTGGCAGCTTCTGTGGGCTCCTCAATTTTCTTTGTATTCACCTAAGTCCTTCTCGTTGGCATAGAAAATGTGTTTGACCCGAGACACATGGAAGCTTCATGCTCATTTGGAAACTACCCCTAGAGTTTACCTTTGAAGTTACACGGTCAACACATGTGGAGGCCTTCACAGGACTTTGGAATTTTCAGCGGCTGCCCTCACCTTTTTAGGCTCTAACCATGTGGTTGGATGGTGTTCATTTGGAAACTGTCTTTTTGGTCACACCCTTGAAATTATGCTGATGAAACACATGGCTCCTTCCACAGCTCCTCCTTATTTCTTGTATTTTGGCTAAGTCCCTTTTGTTCGGTGGGACCATATGTCTGACTTGAGACATATGGAGGCTCAATGTGCATTTGGGAATCTACTCCAAAGTTTACTTTTGAAGCTGTGCTGAGTTGACACTTGGCCTCTTCCACTGGCTCTGCCCCTGTTTAGACTTTTCAACGGTTGATTCTACCTTTTTCGGGACTTGGGACACATGGAAGCCTCGCACTCATTTGAGTCTCTGCTTTCGGCCATGCTTTTTAAATTTGTGCCAATGAAACATGTGGCTCCTTCCATTGGCCCTCCCATAATTAGCCATTTTGGATGTGCTGCCTTTTGGACCCTGGGGTATGTGGAAAGCTGGCACTCATTTGAGTTTATGATCTTTGGCTTCAGCCCCTGAAGGTGCACCATTAAAACACATAGAGGCTTCTACCAGTCCCTTCGTACTTAACTATTTTGGTCCCGCTTTGTCCCCTTTTTGACTTCGACCACGTGGCGAGTCTGCGCTTGTTTGGGGTCTCCATTTTGAATTCTATCCTTGGATTTGCGTCGTTGAAGCATGTGATAGTTTTCATGGTATTTCTCTATACTCATCCAAGTATGGCACGCTCCTCTTTCTCTATTTTTTTTGGTTGGACCCCTTTTACTTATTTAGGAGTGACTATGTTGGGTTTAGGATATGTGGAAGCTGCACACTTGTTTAGAGACACTGTTCCTCCTGCACCTTTGGAGGTGCGCCTATAAGACATGTGGAGGCTTCCACTTGACTTGAGACTTTTCAATGACTGATGAGACCCCCTCTGGGTCATAGATGAGTGGTGGGTTGGTGCACATTTGGAGACTACCTCCAGATTTTTCCTTTGAAGTTACAGCAGGATGACACATGGAGGCCTCTGCCGGTTCTAACTTTTTAATGGTCGGCTCTGTCCTAATTTTTTACCTTGGACTCATGGAGGGTTGGCACTCGTTTGGAGTCACTATTTTGATGCAAATTTTAGAATTATGCCAAGATGACGCATGGTACCTTTTGTGAGTTTGTTGTTCGGCCCCGATTCAACTCGTATACGGAAAAGTCCAAAACTTTGAGTCCTTCCCCACCTTCTACCTTCTGGGCACTATGGATTCCTTTGACGACATTGGCCTCCTTACTGACCTTGTTCTTCCATGTTAAGATCACGTTCATATTTTGACCCTTCTCTTTACTTAAGTTGAGCCCCACTTGCCCCTCGATTTGGGATCGATTATAAGTTTGTAGGACAGAGCTGACCCTTCTATTTTTTCTTGTGCGAGGTTATGTTAGATCAATTTTTTCGGGGGGAAAAATTGAGATAACAATTAGGTGACTCATGGGGACATCTTCCTACTAGATGAAGAGACCAATAACCTTGCTACATCCATTGGGCATGGAGTCACAAATAATAGCCTGATACTAACCCCTTTCTTGAAATTGACTCCCTGATTACTTGCACTTGCTGACCCTGGGCCTGCCCTGCTGTCTGCACTCTCAATTTTCATAAGGGAATCTTAGAAATGGGGATTCTGAGAGTAGAAATTTGTATTGACCCAAGCCTTTTGTCTGTCCCTTAAATGGACTGTAGGTGTACTAAACTGCATGGTGATATAACCTTGGAGAAACAAAACACAACAACACACTATGTATAAGACTGAAAATCATACATATTTGTTGTCATGTAAATGTGCAACGAGTAAATTGGAAGTTTCCAAGCACGACAACTATACCCCTATGCCGAAATTTTCATGTTTTATCATTCCTAAGAAACCCTGGATCTGTTCAGTCAGTCCAAATGAATTCCCAACCAATTTCATGATATTATCCTAGGTGATTCAGGAAATTCCATTCATTCCCCCTAGGTGATTTTAGGAGTTCGTTGCAAATGTTACCTATTGGTAGTATAGGGAAGGGCTATCGTTGGCCTTCCTGGGATTGGACCAACCCCCTGGAGCAGAGAAGAAGGGCCAAATTCAACATGGATGTGAATGGAAGACCTTATAATGTCATGGAAATTATTTTGGAAGGCTTTGGGAAGTTCTAAAATACTTGGAGTAGTCTGAGTGAAAACAGGGTTCACAAGCCTAGGCAGTACACAGGCCTAAAACAATTGTTGAGCTTCAAACAAAGATTCTGGGAGCTCGGGATAGAGTTGTAAGTAAAACAAAACATATTCAGAAATAATATTCCAATACCTACACGATGGTGAAATAATATTTTTCACAACACCTTGGTGCATATGATTGGAGGACAGTTTTCTCAGGTATAAGTGGAGTCCTAGATCAAAAATCTGATTTTTCAGGAAACATATGATCGAATAAAGAAATGGGAACAACATAATTAGATTAAAAATTATATTCCAGTCAGGATCATATAAAATTTCACCAATAAATTCCACCGGAAGCTCAAGTTATCTGCATTCCAAGTTACCCTCTCAAAGGTAGTTCAGGGCTTAGTCATTTTTTCGAGAGGACACGTGTCAGCACCAGGAGCCTGGCAGGATTTCATGTCCCCCACATCCCTAAGGTTAGGTAAATCACCCCTTGGAAAATTTTCCCAGCCCTCATGTGACCCTTGGGACCCTCATATGACCTCTAGGCCTGGCAGTTCAGCCCTCAAGTGCTTATTTGGAGCATGCATTCCCTGCCATCGGATCGGTCGCCACGTTTCAGCTCCAAGACAACCGTGGAATCTGATGTACCTTATGTACCTAAGGTGGGGGAAATCAGACATGGAAAAATGTGCCCTACCCCTAGGAGGAGTCTTTTGGACACCCACATGACCTCCACTCAGCTCCTAGTGCTTCAAATCAGGTTTTTCCTCCTTCATTCCTTGTCGTTGGATCTAGTGCCACGTGTCACCGTCTTGCTCATTGTGGAAATTGATGTCCCTCATGTCCCTGAGGTCAGGGATATAAAACATGGAAAAATGCACCCAAGCCCTACCTGTGCACATATTTTTGAAAAATTTCCAAGTGCTACTTTTCCCACTTCTAACTTCTAACAGTTTTATTTGCACTCCTTTCCTCCATTCTTCTTCTGCAACATTCTACCATCACTCTGCCGTTGAAAATGCTCATACCAGATCAAAAAAGGAACTGAAATACCTTTCCCATGGTGATTCATAGGTCTCAAAAGGAATCCTCATCAAGCTAAGGAGAAACGAAGAACAACAAAGAAGAGAACAACAAAATCCCCATAGCTAAAAAATGGAAATCTAAACAAATCTTGCAAACCAGTGCATGAATCAATGAACCGTTTATTGCCATTCATTCCTCTATCCAATACCATCAAGAAGACACCTTCAAACTCCCCCCATGTGTGACAAAGCATCCATAATGAAGAAATCTCCTTTCCGGCTCAACGAAGAAAGAAGTGGGATTTCCCGTCAAACCGGTTACCGAATCGAAGTAAGATTACACGTGAGGCACCAAAAGAAAAAACCCACATCAAAAATATAATTTTATTCAAAAATGGAGGAGAAAACTAGTCCTGCAATTTTGAGGTCCATTAATGGTTGCTGTACTCAGAAGCACTGCTAGGTCCAAAAATTAAAACTTTAAAATCTCCTGGATTATTAAGTGGGTGGGCCCAAAATTTCAAAGGGGTGATATTGGACAAAAACCCATATCAAAAAAATTCTTTCCACATCAATCTGACTCCCAGAGGTAAACTTTCTAAAAATAGCAAGTCTACTACATAGGAACTACTATTTCAGGAAAGTCATTAACAGAAGAACCTGCGAAGGAGATGAAGATATCAGAGGTGCACTACATCTGAGAATCCACCAAGATGGACATTTTTGGAACTTACTAAAAATAGTCAGTGGGCCCTCGAGCACCTGCTAAAAATAGAAATTTACACTCAAAGAGAAGTTTTGGCACAATGGGATGTACAAGGATGATCATTTAGGGGGACATCATTGTTTAGGAGCATCCTAGTCATTTTTCACAGGGAATTCAAGATCCACCTTAGTTCATTCAACTTAGCGAGCGTTCATGAGACTAATTTGGAGGAATATTCATAGTGTGCAAGGAGTTTGAAGATTCAGAGTTTCACTACAATTTGGAGCTTTCCATCAATGAGTCATCAATGGAATTCATTCAGGAATTCATATCTCCTCTTATTTTTCTCCCCCTCTTTCTCTCTTCTCACCCCAGACTTTCTCTCAATTTAATATGCTGATGATTCGCGTTGGGGTTTGCACTTTTGCAGATATGAATTAACGAGACGATTTAGAAACATAATGTAAATTAAGTCACCTTGCTATTATAAAAGGGACTTAAATATTTGAAGTGGAATATTAACAGTCTTAAGTCATTTTAAGGTATTCAAAAGGTCATGAGGAAGATGAAGAGTCATATTCTATTCTATAAATTGTAAATCCATTCCTATTTCAAAGGGTTGGCGATTGATCTTGTAGACTCAAGAGTCCCATTTTACCTTGAGAGAAAGCAAAGGAGATAGCCATTTTCTTCTGCTGTCTTCCCCTCTCAAATTTCTTCCATTCCTACACTATGTACAAGTTTTGTTCAAATCATCAATACAAGAAGAAGGATCTTTCTAGATTTCTATTGACCAAGGGTTTTCATGAACTTTGTTCTCATCAAATTATATTTGGTCTTGTTGAAGCATTTATCAGGGTTGTTTCTTCTCATAAATGCATGTGATGAAGTTTCTAACTAGTGTGTGTGGAGGAATCTAATTTTCTACCTACAGCATTAGTTCTCCTACCTCCATTCTCACTCCCTTTCCCACATTTCAGACAAAGTCATCTCTTACAAGTATATGCAAGCATTTGCCGCAAGGTCAGTGGAGTTCCCCTATTGGATCCCCAGTTGAAAGGCCACCACATAAATTCACCTTTTCATGTGCATGCACATACGGAAGCTACATTGGTTAACTAGAGGGACTTAGATTCCTAGAGCATTGGCAAGAAATCCACAAGTTTGTCCACCTGACAGATTTTCTCGCCAATAATATCTCAAGTGGGATATGCAAAGTGTGTAAAATCCACATACTTCTACTTAAGTCAAAATCTTGATTCCTAAATCCTACACTAATCCTAGTATGAAGAAAGCTTAAACAAAGCCTTCCACTGGAAGGGAGAAATAGCTTCCCTTTCTCACCAAGTGGCTCTCTCATTTAAATGACTTTTACACTCACACATGGTTTGCATCAGTATGTCCTAAGTGAAAAACATCTTATGCATCAGAAAGGTAATTCCCTCATACTCAAGGGGTTGAGTCATCAATGTCTCTTCATGAACCTTAAAAATCGATATTCCTGCAAGTAGGTTCTTTGAGGTATCAGAGCTCAACAAAAATTTGATGCATTGGTAACCCTATGGGTAAAATCAAAGGTGGTTGATACTCAACCCCATTCCCTAAAGTGGGCATTATTGAAAGTTCTTGCCAATCCCTTGGATACAATGACAAAAAGGTTCCCAAAATTGTAGGATAAGATGTGGTCATTTGAATTATTCCATTGTTATATAACTCATATACACACATATGATATATGTATACTTGCTATACCTATCCTATATGTATGGTGTATATATATATGATGAAATCCTATATGCTCCTATATCTATATCCTATCTCCTGTGCAGAACATTTAAGATTGTATGATTTATAGACCTTGGTTTTAGAGATTGTTATGAATATGTAGGCAAGTTGCACTTTGGTGTTTTCACTTCATTGGCAGTAGGCTCATATGCTTTCTAAGGTGGATGATGGAGGAGATAGTAATGACGTGATATCCTCAGGCTCAACTTTCAAATACGAAAACCTAATAATTCTGATGGGGGAAACCTCCTTGGGTAATGTTGCATTTGCGTACCTCCTAAAAGGTCGTCAAGATTGAGATTTCAAGACTTGGCACACTCAAATGATTTCCATATTCCTCAAACATGAAGTTTGAAAGTTAAAACTCTTCTTCAAAATCAGAGCTTGAAGGGGATGAAATGGGAGGAAGAAATGGAAGGTTCTTATGTGGCCTGCTCTGCACTTGGGACCTCTAAAACTGTATGATCCTCCTTCATCATGGATTCATCAATAAAATTAGGCCCTTGAAATGAAAGCAACAAATATTCAATGATGCTCTTCTTCATTGAGTAGCTTCAACCCTGATTTGATCTCTCCCAGCTGGTCTCCTCTTCAATGGGACGTGGAGCTGATTGTACCTCCTCTCTCTAACTGGTTGTCCAGCTTCGATCAGATCAACATCCTCTTGATACAAAGTGCCATCATGGACACTGCATTCAGAGTAAACAGACTACTGATCTTCCTCTTCTTTTCTTTGTTCTTCTTTTACTACAAACTCAGCCTTAACCACCATTGGTTCTTCAACCCTGAGCTCCTCTATTGTCTTGACCATCAAGGAGACCTTTGTAAACCCAAATTTAGCAACCCAACTCTTCATATTGTCTTTCATTTCTTCTTTGTTGGGCTCCACTTCTTGTTGTTTTCCTTAAATGGATCTCTTGTAGTATCTCTTCCCAACATGGACTTGGGAAAGCAAGAGGAGTGACAGGTTGGGGTTCAACCAGCTTTGAAATTGTTTTTGGTGGGGAGGGGAGGTGGAACTTCTTAGCTCTTTGGAGGGAATGCCTGCTTGGGAAAGGAAAAGGGGAGAAGAATTGAAATGGGATGGAAGATCAGGAGATGGAGAAGAGAAATCAATACTTAGGGGTAGTAACTGAGGGGTTTGACTCTTGATCATGCTAAAATGATAAAGTTTGAGAAAGAGGAAAATGAAGGAGAGGGAGCTGGTGATTGACTTACCCATTGACAAGGTTGTCTCGCACTTTATTTCATAAGCCTCGATGTCCTCAATCCACTATGTAAGTTGAAGAAGCACTTCAACCATGAATTCAAGCTTCTCTTGAGGGTTGTAAGGTCTTGGAAAAGGGCCTCCCCATAGACATGGTGCCTTGTAACCAATCTTGAATGCCTTCATCTATGTGATATGGCTCTTGAGTGAACCATGTTAGCCTCGATTTTTTGAATCTTCTCTAAGAAAACTAGTGGTTTCCACATAGTTGTCTCCATTGTATGCGTTCCCTTATTCTTGATAATCTCTATGGAAAAAATGACTTTGACCTTGCTCATATGGATAAGCATAACGGTCCTGGATCTGATTATAGTGCTGATTTGGAGGGGTTGGGAAATGCATTGGAGGTGAACGACATTGTTGTTACTAAGTGTGAGTTACATGAAGATGGAAATGAAGTCATGATTGCAAAACTTCATGGAATTGGAAGAAAATGAAAGACGTGGAAGAAGAAAATGGATGGAAATGAGTGGAAATGGGATGGAAAAGGTCTGTAACTCAGAGGATGGTTTATTGACCAGAATGGAGTCTCCATATGTGCTTGCATGTGCATCAAAAGGCTGAATCTCAACATGAACACACAAACTTGCTAAGATGAAGTGGTAAGGTGCTTTAGACCTTTCCCACCTAGAATGCCAAAACTATTAAACTGTTAATGCATAATCACAGATGAGAAAATATAACCTTAGTGTCCCATCGACCCCTGAGTGTATTTCCTGATTGTGAAGTGAGACATTCGGTGTGATTGCACAACATGGGACCATCTCTCAAGCTATGGGACTTGCAAAACTTGAGATGGACCTCTGGAGAAAGTAGGTTCTTATCTACGTACATCTACTCTATGCAGGCAGAGTAATATCCTAATCTAACAATTCCAAGGAGATAGGGAGAGAGAGAGAGAGAGAGAGAGAGAGAGAGAGAGAGCCTACACTAAGTGGTGATACACTAGAAAAGGAAGTGGTTGATCATGGATCTGACTTCCTGAAGTGAAGAGAGGTGAGCAGAGGAGAGGGTGGACAAGATGCACCATGGACCAGAGATAGATTTCACAAAAAACACCACTTCAAAACCCATTAAGTACATCTCCAAGAAACTGTAATGAACATCAGAGTATGCACGGTATACCCTGTAAAGATGAGATGTAAGAAGAGATAAGAAAATAAGTAAGGATGGATAGAAGCATCGCAAAACATATTTTATTGCTCCAAAAGTTACATGGTAAATCATCAGTGGGAAAGGGGCAAGAAAATGCCATTATAGAGCCATGAGAAGGGGCTTAGAATCCACCTTCTACCCTAATGAATAAAGAGAGAGGGGGAAGAGGAGAAACAATGACCAATCCTTTGAATATGCCCCTCCTGTATAATATATAGAAGAACAAGATAGAAAGAGAGAGGGAAAATTAAACTTTGTTCCAACCACCCCTGTGATGTATTGAATCCTTCTCTGAAAGCTCAACCACCAACAATCAATTCCCCTTGCAAATTTTCCTACAATCTGTTGATTCAGGTTCACCGCTCTATGTCTATTTGGCGTGTTGAAGAAGGAAGAAAGGTGGATCAAATAAAATCTGATTTCAGTAGTTGAAGCAATTAGATCCTACATTAATGGCATGAAATGATATTTTGATAATCTTTCACTCACCTAATCTTGTCAAAATTTAATTTTTCAGTACGTCCATGGCATGGAGTGAGGTTGAGACCTTTCCAAAAAGTCTTCTCTTGCTCATATCCATGAGTTTCTAGTCGAAAGATATCGTTTTCTAAAGATCAGGGTCATGGGTGTGCAATGTTTAAAAACAGTCTATCCATACCGGGTCCACGTGGTAGCCTTGTACAGATCTTTAAGATTTAGCTCCTTCCTTTCACTTCTTGAAATTACACCGGATACTGACACATAGTAGCTTCGGCATTGGCTCCTCAATTTACTTTGTATTTTTCCTAAGTCCTTCTCATTAGTGGAGACACTGTGCCTAACACCGAGACACGCTGGAGGCTTTGCGCTCATTTGGAAACCACCCCCTAGATTTTACCTTTGAAGTTGCATGGTCGAGACATGTGGAGGCCTCCATAGGATTTTGGAATTTTCAATGGCCACCCTTACCTTTTCAAGCTCTAACCACATGGCGGGATGGCACTTGTTTGGAAACTGCCTTCCAGGCCGTGAACTTGAAAATTACGTCAATGAAACACATGGCTCCTTCCGTGGATCTTCCCTATTTCTTATATTTTGGCAAAGTGCCTTTACCTTGGTGGGGCCATATGTCTGACCCGGGAGATGTGGAGGCTCAACACACATATGGGAACCCGCTCCAAATTTTACTTTTGAAGTTGTGTCAAGTTGACATTTGGCCCCTTCCACTGGCTCTACCCCTGTTTAGACTTTTCAACGGTTGATTCTACCTATTTTGGGTCCTAGGACATGATGAAGCCTTGCACTCATTTGAGTCTCTACTTTGGGCCGCACCTTTTGAATTTATTTCATTGAGACATGTGGCACCTTCCGCTGGCCCTCCCATACTTAGCTAATTTGGGCCTATTGCCTTTCGAACACTAGGGTACGTGGAAAGCTAGCGCTCCTTTAAGTCTCCACTCTTTGGGGTTGACCCCTAAAGGTGCACCATTGAAACATGTGGAGGCCTCTGCCGGTCCCTTCATACTTAACTATTTTGGGCCCGCTTTGTCCCCTTTTTGACTTGGACCATGTGGCGAGCTTGCGCTTGTTTAGGGTCTCCATTTGGAATTTTATCCTTAGAGTTGCATCGTCGAGGCACATGGTGGTTTTCATGACCTTTCTCTCTACTTAGCTGATTAAGGCCCACTCCACCTCCATTTTTTGGTCAGGTCCAATCTACTTATTTAGGAGTGACTGTGTTGGGTTCTAGACATGTGGAAGTTACGACGCTTGTTATGAGACACACTATTCCTCTTGCACCTTTGGAGGTGCCCGTATTGGACACGTGGAGGCCGCTGCTTGACCCGAGAGTTTTCAAGGGCCGATGAGACCCCCTCCAAGTCATATACATGTGGCAGGTAGGCACACATTTGGAGACTACCTCCAAATTTTTCCTTTCATGTTGCACAAGGATGACACATGGAGGCCTCCGCTGGCTTCTGAATTTTCAATGGCCGGCTCTGTCCCAATTTTTTTACCTTGGATATGTTGAGGGTTGGCACTTGTTTGGATTCTCTTCTTTGATGCACCTTTTAGTAATTTCTCCAAGATGACATGCATGGCACCTTTTGTGAGTCTGTTGTTAGGCCCTGAGTTAACTTGTATGTGGTAAAGTTCAAAACTTTGAGTCTTTCCCTGCCTTCTTCCTTCTATGCACTCTAGATTCCTTTGATGTCATTGGCCTTCTCACTGACCTTGTCCCTCCATGTCAAGCTCACGTTCATATTTATACCATGTTATTTACTTTAATTTGAGCCCTACTTTCCCCTCAATTTTGGATCATTTATAAGTTTGTGGGATAGAGCTGACCCTTTTGTTTTTTCTTATGTGAGGTCATGTTTGATATATTTTGCTGAGGGGAAAAATTGAGATAACCGTGAATTCCCCCCATCGATCTGAGTGAAGAATAAGAGGTGTATTTCTGGTCTCTTTCACAACATGATGATAGAAGTTATGGAAATGTTGAATATCCTCACTTTTCTTCTTTAGGACAAACACCCACATCTTGTGGGAGTGGTCATCCACAAATAGTTCAAATTACTTGTATCCTAAGAATGAAGTAGGTAGAGGATCGTTTAGATCGGTATGAACTACCTCTAGATGCTTCTTTGCATGGAAGGTGCTTTCCTGAAATGGATCCTTGTGTTGTTTTCCTACAAGAAAACTAGGGCAAAGAGGAAAGGAACTGGATAATTTGGTTAGTCCATGAGCCATATCTCTTGAACTCATTTGTTGCAATGAACTATCCGAAAAGTGTCCATATCTAAAATGCTAGAGTGTAGTAGATTATACTATTGATGTAGCTAAGGATATTGCAGAATATGAAATAGTATCTCAAGAAAATAACTTATCTTTTAGAAATGCTCTGGTAATAATCTTACCTTTTTATGAGATCAAACATGATTTGATGCCATTTTGGACAAGAAATTATACCTTCAGGTGATGATTCAATAGTTGAGTTCCTGACAGGAGGTTGCTAGTCAATCCAGGAGCTTATAGTACCTTTGTAAGTGTATATTTTCGTGGTCCCAGATGGATGGTGACTCTACCTATTCATTCTGTAATGTACTCTTTATCATCTGCTATCCAAACCCAATCTCCAGTGGGTTGTTCATTGAGTGAATTAAACAACTCCTTGTCACCTAAAATGTGCTTACTTACACCGGATTCTATCAGCAAAACTCTCTTCATGGGTTGTGAAGTCTGAAAAACAAGCACAAGGTTCTTACCATAATGGGATCCTTCTAAGGTCTCCTCATCAGATTCATTATCTTGTTGGGCTGCAAGATGTCTCTTGTGCTTTCTTCGGTGGGAATGTCGTTTGGAAATTTTAAAATATTCACACCCTGATGTGGTTGTTTGACTTGAAGATCCTTGTTTCAATCTATTGCACTAGTAGTGATCAGTTTTATGAGTGTTGGTTACGCAAATGTGACACCACCTCTTTGATTTTTGATCTTTCTATTGTTGTTTTGGTTGCAGTTGATGTGGCTTCTCTAGGGGACCCTTCTGATTCTTTTTTTGGTAGTATAGCTTTGAGAACAAGGCTTTATCCTGAGTCTCCTCTTGAGATGAATTGATGGCCTCTTCTTGCTGCAGAAAATTCACAAGTTCTTCGAATTCCAGTATTTGTTTAGATACATTCAGTTTCCTAAAAAACACTCAAAATTGAGACGGGAGTGTTGTTAAGGTGATCGATACGATAATTTTATCATCCACCATTTCACTGATCACTAATAACTCTGATCACAGCTCAGCCACGTGACATAAGAACTCCTAAACTTTATCATCTAATCCCATAGAGAGGGTGTGCATCTTTAATTAAAGATGGAGGATCTTAGTCTGATTTTGTCTTCATAAATTGTTTCCAGCTTGTCCTAGTATTCCTTTGGTTTCTCCACATTCCAAACATGTGTATGCACATCGTCACTGATATTGAACATTATCACCATCAAGGATTTGGCACTAGCCATTTCATACTTTATTAATTCATCAGTGGATGTGGGAGTGGTCACAGATCTAGTCACAATGCCCCATAATACTTCAAATAGAAGGATTATCCTCATTTTTGTTTTCCAAACCATAAAACTGGACCCTTTACGTAACTAAGCATGGGAAAGAAGAAACTTTCGAGTAGACATCATAATAAAAAAATAAGTTTTATTTATTTATTTATTTCAAGAGTTATTACAAATTTTACTCACTGATTAGAAGTACTAGCTCGTAGATGCTCTCGATA
This sequence comes from Taxus chinensis, assembly GCA_019776745.2. Classification (NCBI taxonomy): domain Eukaryota; kingdom Viridiplantae; phylum Streptophyta; class Pinopsida; order Cupressales; family Taxaceae; genus Taxus; species Taxus chinensis. Next base: position 70,894,148 of record CM034148.1, on the reverse strand, counting down.
CTCACATGTTGATAGATGATGACATTTGGTGGGGTGTTCTTCTTCGTATTCATAGTCGGCATCATACCTAGATTCTAACTCTTCCCATACTCTCTTTGGTTGGTAGCTGACATCGAAAAGGAAATATTCAATAAGTCCTCCTCGAACTGGCTCGTCGAAGACTAGATTTTCAGTGTTCTGAAGCTCATTTAGCAAAGAAAAGGTGAACCCGGATCTCTCAGGAGCTTCTTCACGGTGTTCTCTGACTTGTGATTTGATGTTACAACTTTCAGTGGTCTTAATTGTGTCAAACACTCTCATCATTCGGTGCTGGCTATAAGAGAGATGGTTTGATGCCACTGTAGAGGACTCTTTGCCAGACAATATATAGCCTTCTTTTTTATAAATAAAATAATAATTTATACTTTCAAGCTACACGAAACCAAATTTTCCTTTCCTCATGCCGCTCTTACTCTTCACGTAGATCTCCTCTCTGTGCCAAAGACTCCTCCACACAACAGTCCCTTCTAGTTTATACACATCAAAAACTTCTAATGTCCATCCAGAGTGTGTGCTCAACATCAAAATCCACTCTATTTGCTCCTTCATGCATATCAAACAACAAAAGACAAACAATAGACATTAGAGATCTTCCTCGCTGCAGAAATGACTCTCTTCCCACGTGGATATGAGAAGAGAAATGCTTCAAATGCTGGAGTCACATTTTGATTATTCATCTGCCACTTTCACGTAGAAGGAGGAGAAAATACCATTCTAAGATCTTCCTTTTGTGTTCACGCACAAGTTTCATACTTCCACCCAACTTTTGTTTTGAATTTACTACTGCAAATAAGATAAAAAACTTAAAAAAATTGGATTCTTCCATGTTTTGCTTTCTTCCCATAGCTTTTCAAATGGCCAGATTTGTTGTTTTCTTAGTAATGGTTCCGCATAGACGTTTGGACCATGCATATCTCTCTCCCACGTTTTTATTCTCCACATGTTCTACATCAAAAAATTTAACGTGTTTTTTTATTTAGCTCCACTTTATCCAATTGCAGGAAAGAACAAATTCCACGTACGTGTATATCTCAACGCTAGTCTCTTCAATGCAGATCATCAATTAATTGGATATTTCTTTACAGCAGTCTCTTCAAAAAATATCCATCTTCACACAACTTTTAGTCTAATATCCATTCCATGCAGGTAGTTTGTTTGTTCCTCTATAATTCTTCCATGCATAGGCAAGAGAGTTTAGCGCTCTGATACTAGCTTGTGAGGTAGAAATTAAGGAGAGAGAATAGAGATTTGTTATCTCTTATTATTCTATCTTATTCAAGAAGTGAATACAATATTTATATGAAGGATGTCTAACAATACTCTCCACAATATAAGGGGAGATTATGATCTACGAGAGAATAATGGAATAAAAAAGAAACAAAATCTCCCAATTATATAAAATAAATCCTATGTATCTTTATGCTAACACTAAATATCCTCTACATATAGTGGCATTAACACCTTGTAGTGTCTGCAGTATCTAAGGAAAAATAGCTGCTACAGCCTGATCAAGGGGTGGTAGGTCTAGGTCCATGTGTAGGAACCCCTCACGTAGTCTGCGCCTCCTGCACAGACCAAGACAAGAGTTAGTTTACCATCATCTAATTTTTTGTTTCATTTTTCTAAGTTTTCTACGATCTCAAAAAAAAATCATGTAATGTTGTGTGTTCTAGAATTAGACTTGTGTTAGGTTTATTTGTTTATGTTTTATGTTTTCAAGTGTTCCCAGCGTCCAAGCATTGAACCCACGGCTCTGATACCAAGTGTAATTCCCACAAAATTTTATGCATAAAAGCCAAGACAAATAATGGTTAAATTAGAAAAATAATACGGAATAATTTTTTCATAAATCTGGTTACAACGTTAGCTTAATTCTCAGTTAACAAAAGATTGTTTTAAATAATAATTAAATTATACTACTCATTTTCCAATTTGGTTTAAAAATTCTTCATTTCAATAATCTTTATTTAGTTAATAAATTGGTTCAAAAGTCATTTAATAATTTATTCTAGTGCGAAGTCAAATTTTCCCTTTCATTTAAATAGTACTATTAAATTTAATCCACAATTATAAACATTTTCTAAGATCCTGAGGAAATAACTTTACTTTAGTTATCACAAGGACATAGGCCTTTTATTTTTAATTTTTTAAAAATTCATAAAACAAAACAATATAGAAAACAAATTAAAGCTAACCTCTACACCACTTAAGTTACCCCATTTAACTTGACCCATGCATTTAAATCATGATTTCACCTAACTCCCACCTAACATTTGTAGGGAAAAATATTGACCATTGGATGAAATCAATCTAGGCCATTGGATCTAAGAAACTTCAAACAACCCTATACATCTCTAAGGAGTCTTTTTTTATTCATTTGACTTATTCTCCTCATTTACATTTTGTAGGTTTAAGGGAAGGAGAGGAAGAGAAGGAAGCCATAGAAGAGGAAGAATGACCTTGGGATGGATACACAAAACCCCAAGTTGATTTTATTTTTGTTTGAAATTCCTATTCTACCCTCTCATAGGGTTTGATTTTATAAACTAATTTTCTATTTGTTGTAAAAAAAATTCCTTCTATATTTACCCTATTTGGGAAAGTGGGCGTTTGCCCCTTTTGATAAATCTTTTTTTTATATATATAATACACTCATTGCTAAGTATATGTGCATATGTATATATATATATACAAATATATGTTTCTGTGTGTGTGTGTACATTTTAACAAAAGAATAAGGTCTTGGTTTACAAAAATCACAGGCTGCGAATGAAAGAAGTTTCACCGCTTGAAAAAAGGTATGTAGACTATTATAATAATAAAGGTTTAAGTGTTTGGTGGGGAGGGTCACCGACCCCACCCCCCATCCATAATTAAATGGAGTGGGGGTGGCGTTGGCGACCCATCTTCCCACCTTTTTATTTGAATCTAATTTAAAATTCAGCCAACCTTAGCTGCGGCCACATCAGCCCTTACAAACACCTTTAATACTTTTTTATCTTTTAGTTTATTTTATCAATACAAATATATATGTGTATATATATGTTTATGTATATATGTATATATGTGGGGTAAGTGCACGAAGTTGGTGGACAATTCCGTGGACATAAAAACCCGAAATAAAGGTACCGCGATCGCGGTTTTAAAACCGCGAGCGCGGTCCTAAAACCGCGATCGCGGTTATTGAATTCTAGGTTCGGTAATTACTATAAACCGCGATCGTGGAACTCTGAGACAAAATTTAACAGTCCCGCGACTCGTTATTTTCCTAATTTTCAATTCAAACCACGCTTTTCCTAAACGTTTTTCACTCGCACTTTCAATACTATCTCAAAATCGCTCATCGGACTTCTGGATAGCGATAGATTCAACCATGCCGCCAAGACGAGGAGGTAAGTCCCCGATTGTAATCATTTTTTTGCATCTTAGGTTGTTTTTTTTGCATTTTAGGTTTTTTTTGGCATTTTCATGGGTTTTGTGAATTGTTTGTTTATGTATACAATTTTATTGTTTTATCAGTTGGTCGGCAAGCTCGGGCTCATGCAAACCGTCAAAACATTCCTCAAAACCCACCGAACATTCCTCAAAACCCTCCGAACATTCCTCAAAACCCTCCTCCAAACATAGATCCGCCCCCTATGGCTCCTTCTGTCCCCACTGAGCCAACAGGAACGCAAGATAATATCATTGGAAGAATCCAAGAAAATAAAATTGTCATTGAGAACCTAATTCAAACTATAAGACAAAACCATGCTACAAATCCATCCCGCATGACTTTAGCCAATACATTGCAAACATTGATTGGCGAAGTCGAGTCTGCAACCAACCAAATACATAGATGGAACACCTTTAGAAGTGACTGTAGGCGGTGGTATGCGGATAAACTATCTCATGCGGCCGTCAAAGACAAAAAAAATTGGAAAAGACCTAATTTGTGGATTATTTACCGACCCTAGAACCAATGCCCCCCCTGCAGTTACTTGCAAACGGTTCCCAATCCATTGGTGCCATGATGATAGAATCAAAAACAATTTTTGGGACCGATGGTGGATGGTTTTTGATTATCCACCATGCAACAACAATGAGGTTCCTCTTTATTTTTTGAAGAAATTATATTGTGAGTTTGTGCTCAATGAGGTCCCGAATTATTTTGAATTTTCAGACTTTTTTGGTCGAGGAGGTGGCTCTGCACAGAGCAGACCTGGTGCACGCATAGGTCAGCCTAGGATCCCCCATGCCCCAAAACCCCCATTGCCTTCAGTTATCCCTCCTACAGTGAAGGAGGTTGTGGAGATTGATACATTGCATGCATTGAGGGAGCTCACTGACACTCTCACCCAGCATAGCACCCAGATTGCATCCGGTGATGTTGGTGGAGGTGCCAATTCTAGTGCACCACACCACTGTGGATCATGTGGTGCCGTATGCACTGCAGGCGAGACATCATTTGCTGGTTCACAGGATTTTTTTTCTATAGATGAGATGCTAGGGAATGTTTTTGGAACTGGAGCCACTGATATTGGTCTTTCACAGGTAAATTTTAAATAAATTTAAATAATATATATATGTACAATAGTTTAATTCACATGTTTGAGATATTAATATATATATGATTGTACTTCATGTACATACATGTAAAAAACTAATTTTTTATTTTATTTTAAATAGCAAGAGCCGGTGAAGGAAACATCCGGTGTTGACATGCTAGCTACTGCGGTTGGGCGTGTTTCAAACGTAAGTTTCAAGTTGTACAAACTTACATTTTTAATAAATCATTTAATTGCACTAGATTATTATTATAATTTGTTTCACGTGTATGTTGCACATGTATTAATATTTTTCTCTTTTATACACAGGAGCCTGGCGGGTCATCATCTGCTCAGGGAACTGAAGCTACTGGCATGCCTCGCGTGAGTTTTACGCAGGTTAGTTACAAATCTCTTTAATGAATGATAAGAGTGATGAAGAAATGTAAAAAAGGTTAAATCCTCTCGTACCCTTTATCTAAAAAAATCTATGCGTCCTTTCCATATGATTATAAGTTTTATATGGATTGGTGTACTGAGATTTAAGAATTTACAACATCATTGTACCCTTAATAGATAGCTCCTCCAATTTATGACAACTCCTGCGAACCCTAACTCCACCACTCATATGAACCCTAATAGATTTGGAGGCGGCGGACATATATATGTGCACACGTAGGGTTGTGTGAAATTACGTGATGGAGGTGTCCTTTCATTTTAGAAACTACATCCCCCTCTGCAGAACATGTAGACCCCTAAGGGTTTGTTTCTAGAAATATTCTTGGGCACTGGGTGTGGGGGCTTCAGTTGCTCAAACTGCAGGTGGCAATGGAGCCATTGTTGGGGTTGGATCTGACACTACTGGCACCAATGTTGCCAAGAACTTGCAAGGAGGAATGGAAAATCCTGTTATCTTTGTTGGGGACACTAATAACCCATTGGGAGGTTGAGTGAATCCTAACATCTTTGTTAGGGGTGCAAACACTAGGGTTTTCTCCCTTGTTGATAGCTTGGAAACTCCTGCTACAACTAAAGCTTTAGTCAATCACTCATTTAATGAGGTTTTGTAAAAGAAGACATAGATCAAAACCATAAGGCCTACTAAGAGAAACCCAAGTGTAACCTTTGGCGATGAAGTCCTCGAAATATATTCATTTTACCAAGATCATGCCTTGATCTGTAGATTCACTCATCTTTAGCCTAGCCTCCCTATCCTCCATGATTAGATCTCCAAGAATTGGTTCCCGCTTCTAGTGGGTAGGTTAGACCTCTACCCCTATGCTAAGGGAATTTTTATTATTTTTTCCCCTCTATAGCTGATAAGGACAAAATTTCTAAACAACTTTGGGTTTTCCAACAAAGGTACCTTATCTTAAAACCATGGTTCACATCATTCAACCCTCTCACTGAATCTTTATCACACAAACCAATCTAGATCAAATTACCCCACTTACCCCTATAATTTTAGGACCATAGTTGTCTGATATCCATAGGAAATACCTTGGGAAACATCATTAACGTCGAATCCCAAACCTATGATTTCACACATACAATGTATATGCAAGAATCCTAGTTGAGATTGATACTTCAAAGAATCTTCCAACCCACCTTAATCTTAAAGTGCAAAATCAAACTTGCACTCATCCTCTGGACCATAAGGGCCTACCTTTCAGATGTAGGAGATGTATTTTTTTGGGGCATTTTGCTCCTGATTGTGAGATGGTAAAACATTAAAAAAGAGAATAGTAATTGGTGGATAAATGCCCTCCCTAAACATATCGTATTTAAATCTAAGTAAATCCCTAATTCAAACACTAAGGAGGAAGACATGGTCAAATCTTTCCTAGCAACCCCTTTGAGAGAGATCACATATCATGTAAACAAGGGGTTATCCGTGGGTGAAACATAGAGGACCGGAAACACTAAATCAAAACCGCATGTAGCGGCAAAGGAGAATGTTCCTCCTCATTCTCCTTGTTCAAGCAACACATATCAGTCGATCACAGATTTTGAAGTTGTTATTCCTGTACAAAAAGCTCCCAATGTGACCAATGTCTCACTCTATATCCACTTCGCTTCTACTAGATAACGAGTATTCTCCATCCCAACCTTTGGACACAAATACATATGAAGATAGATGGCCTCCGTGCTAACATTTATAGATCCTATGTATTTAGCCTAAATAGAAGATAAAATTTAATAATGTATTTTTATTCTTTCTTGAGTAACTAAATATTGATTTGTACATGTTTTTTTGTATAGCTCTTAAGTAGATTTTAATAAATTGATTTGTACGTGTTTTTTGTATAGCTTATGACTGCTACAGAGACTCCTCCACATATGCAGACTATGGAGGCTGCTGTAGATACCGCCATAGCATCTGCAAATCCACTAACCGAGGTACACAATTTTTTAAATTTGTTAAATTTTGGAGGTTCATTATTTCTTATTAAACTTAAATCTACAATATCAAATTTTGTAGGTATATATATGAGTGTGAAATATTTAATTTGAAAATTAATTATTTGTATGTAGCTTACCCCTCGTGAGTCTATTGTTGTCCCTGCGAAGCGTCAACAACAAATCGATAGGGATCATGACATTGCGGTAAGATTGCACATGCATTTTAACTAAATTGTACAAGTTTCTAAATTTTGAAGGTATTTTAAAATTTTGGGTGTTAAAAACTTGTTGTTTATGAATGTGCAGGTTAGGTTGCAGGCATGCTTGGAGACACCTAGGACCACACGGATGAAATCCGTAGTGGCATCTCCCTCCACTACATCCCCAGGTCGTGGACGTGCTACTTCTAGCAGGGCGAAGAGAGGGAAGATGTTTCATGAGTAGATTTATAGTCCACTTGGATGCCACATATATGTGGTCATGAGTACATCTATTCACAGTCCATTGTATATATATCTAGCCTTTTGCGACCGCATGTGGTCCCATATGTACATTATGGCACGTGCTTAGTTCGAGATCTGTATACATACATTATGAACTTATACATGTACATATATATTTTCAGAGACGTGCGCGTCTGGAGCACACTTTATTTGATTCTTATATATATATATATCCATGTGTGTTGGTTAAATAAGGCTATAAATTTGGTTATTTTGGTATTATTGCTAACTCTGAGAAAGTGGGTTTTGATCTTTGTTCGGTGGATTTAGTGTTTTACTTCTAGTTATATATTTTCTAGTATCTTTCTGATTATTATTTGTGGTATATTTTGTGCCATGGGCATTTTGAATTTTTATTTTTCAAACTAAAACAATATTGTTAGCTCTATATCAAGCCAACTTAAGTATTAGTAACTAGAGATGTGCTATGTATAACGTACATTGATTCTTGAGGTACCAATTTACATGAAGAAAAAGTAATGAAATGGCGGACTTAGAATTTGGGAGTGAGAAAGATGGATATTTTTTGTAGGTTGATTACTTTTTATTTTTCTCATTATTTTTCTCTAGTTTTTTATTTTGTTTAAATAAGTTAATTTTTTGGAAAACTCAAAACTAAGCCATTTAAAACTTTAAACTAATCTGGAATAAGTTGTATTCTTAAATTATGTATCTTCTACCTTCAATGATGATGTGGATCTGTGAACTGTCTTCTTGAATACATGTAGATTATGATTCTATATGCACTTTGTCATCTTCTAAGTAGTTTTGAGTTTCTTGACTATTATGAATAAGAGATTTTTCTTAATGATTTTATTTCATTTAAGAAACTATATCTCTAGCAACATGAACTCTTTTTGTACATGCATAACTATTTCATCTTTCTCTCAATCTGTGATTTCCTTGTAAGAGCTATGGTATTTAGATAATTTTTGTACCTATTGTACACTTGTAATCTATATTTTCTGAGATTCATTCCTTGTTGTATTTAATTTTTAAATCAGACCTTTAAAGGCCTCTTCACAAATTTCTTCTCATATATTGTGTACTTATTCTTCATGACTTCAAAAAATCATGGAAATTGGTTCTCCTCTTTAGTGTTTTTCTTACTTGCTTTGCATCTTACTCATTTAACCATGATTATCATACAAGTGCTGCATATGATACACTCTTTGTATAGAAATTTTCCTTACATTTAATAAATTATAACCTTATGGATGCAATGTATTTTATTGATTCACTTACAACACTAGTAGCAAGTACACGACGCACAATATTACTATCCCTAGTGCGTCTCTTTACACCAACAGTGTGATATGCATCATGAAGGTTTTCAACAATTGTAGAGGTTTGACCACGTATGTTAGATGTTGTCAATCCTAAGGTGTTTAATGTAGGTCTCATTTTAATCAATTTCATCAAACTAACCAACAACTGACATCTTTGGGAATCATTTAAAATTTCAAAAATGATTATCCCAAATTTCACTAGCTTTTCTTTTGATTTGTCGTTCAGAAAGTTTGTCAGACATTGGTTTCAAAATGTTTTCATCAATTTCAATCAAAAAATTAGGTTTCTTATGTAAAATCCTAGGAGGTGTTTTTGTCAAATTTTGTTTGTCTAAAGTTTCAACATGAATTTCCTTATTCACATTTTCATTGTCTCCTTCAATTTCAACATTTGCTACATCATGAGTATTTAATTCTTCTTCAACATTGACAGTAAAAACTTCTTCATCACGAGTATTCAATTCAACTTCAACATTGACAGTAGAAACATTACCTAGTTCTTCATTGCTTACAGTAGTTGGGATTGAAGATGAACCTCTTCTAGATTCACGAAGTTTCCGCATCCGCTCAGCATTTTCAATTTTGTTGGCCTCTAATTCGTCTGGTGTTTTTTTACTTAATGACTTCCTTTTTTGACTTCGTTTTTTTGTCTCCCATGATGTTTTGCTTTCGGTGATAAAAACGTGCCTGGAAAAAGACAGAATTTCACAGTAATTCATACGGTAAGGTCAGAGAGTAAAAATCACATGGTAATTCAGACGTTGGGATGTGTGTAAATATGGTTTATAAACCGCGAGCGCGCTTTATAAACCGCGAGCGCACTTTATAAACCGCGTTCGCGGTATTTTTACAAAAAAAACCGCGATCGCGGAGCTATTTGCCGAACCTTAGCCTCGGAAAATCTTTGTTTTTCCCCAACCAAAGCTATGGAAGGTCATTATGAAGTGCAAAAGATCAAAAAACCTCAAATCTGCTCTTCCAAAGACTTGAACCATGCTAAAAAACTGAAAACATTTCACAAAAATAGTGCCATCACGTAGGGTAGACTTTTAGCTTTGTAAAAATATTGTTTTTAAAGTGAATAGAATAAGATAAATATCATTTTATAATTTATTACTAACAATAGGTCCTTAAGACATTTTTTCCCGTGAATGTTCATGTCTACGTTTAAGACTGTAACTTTTGTTTCGCTTATCAAAATATGATAAAAATTATACCATCCCAAGTGTGGAAAAATTCTATGCACCTTAAAAAAAATAAAAATTGATTTCGATAATTTTTGATATAGTTATGGCGGGCAAACGGAAAGCGCTCCATTTTCTAAATATTTTCAGACCACTTTCACGGAAAAAATCATTAAAAAAAAAATATTGCTAAAAAAAATACAAAATAAAATCCATCCCAAGATAGACAACTACATCTAACTTTTCACCAAAGGAAAAAAAAAAAATAACAAGATTTGGTCATCCAAAATGCGGGCAAACGGACTACAATCTTATAAATTTTTTCGAAAAAAAAAAGTAAGTCATATAATTTTAAGTGTTTAATATAGCTAAACTTGTCCGTTTTTTACAAAAATTAGTATTTTAGAAACTAGATTCCGAATGATACAATTCATATTTATATAACTTTTTCTAATTTAGAGTGCATGTATAGCTAATAATCCCTACAAGTTGAGATTTCACTGTTTTTTGCAATGTGACGTCCACGGATGACCCTATATTTGTCCATCAACTTGGTGCACTTACCCTGTGTATATATATATATATATATATATATATATATATATATATATATATATATATATATATATATATATATTAAATTTTATATTATATAATATAGTTATATCAATTTATTTTCAATAAATAAATATTTATATTATATTTAATATTTGTTGGTACCCAAATTTAATCTCCTTCAAATACTGAGTATCATCATGGATTAGACATGACACTCAGAGGCAGAAAGACAATCATGTATGTCGTTTTGTAGTTGGGGAAGCAATCTATCTGACTTGTTGGCACTTAGGATTTAAAGGGAGCGAGTAGCACATTAAAAAGGATGTGATCTAATCCTAACTATTTTAGGTTCTGCCTTTCAACCAAGGTAAGAGAACCTATTTTGTAACCTTTGTTATATTAAAGGAGATCCATATACCTTTCTTTTGCATAAATTTTATAGAGAAGACCTTGGGGGAAAATATGATCAACACACTAGATCTGACTCTCACAAGTTGTCACTTCTAGATCATGGAGATACTTTAACAACAAGGCAAAGGTTACTAAAGACATTTAAGACCCTACTTGCTTCTGCATGTTTAGGTGATGAGGATTTTACATTAGTATACACACATGAAAAACAAGGGTAGTAGGGGTAGGATTGGTTGTTCTTAAATGAATTTTTGGTGGGAGGTGGGGCAGGGTGAAATTAGATTCACCAGATCCTTGAGGAACTTTACAAAATGGAGAGTTATACCAACAGAATGCCACATAATAGCTAAAATGTTTCTTTAACTGGAATATGTGCTTCAATGGAGGCCCAGATTAGCACTCTTTCACACAATCTCTGAGATTATATCATGAAGGCTTGAGTTAGGAAACCAAACAAAGCATCGAGATTTGAGTAAAATCACACCTAAGCTACACCCAAAGGCTTATAGACAATCTTTGTCAACAGATGAGAGAAAAGTGATTTTAAATCATTTATTCCAATCCCAAATGAAATATCTTCTAGGAAATATAATTACAGATCCCACTAAACTGTCATAAGGATTGAGGCCTATGTGATTGAACCATATTTGATACAATATTGTAACAAAAACAAGAAAAACTACTTGCATATGTTCTAAAATAAAACCAACACATTTTTCTCAAGACAACATAGAAAAACTTGAATTTTATCAAGTCTATTAGTAGGGGAAATTTTCACAGAACAATCTTAGAGCTCATCAATGGATGTCCACTTGCAACCACCTTGACACAACAAAACTTAGTACAAAAAGAGATAGCCTAGCTTCTCAAATGGACTCTCAAAAGACATGCTTAGTCAAATTTTCCTCTTGGGAATTTTCTTCAACCTCTAGCACTCTAACCTCCAAATTCCAAACTCCCAACCCTTTTGCACAAAACATTTGTGCCATTTATATCATTTGCAATAGAGCCTCTTCCTCCTAAAATAAAAAAAATGTTTAATGGACCAGTGTTCGCCATAATTCTTTCGTGATTCATAGAAGCAAATGTACAAGAAGTCTGCAGGTGCTCGAGGGGGTAGATGTCATTGAATACCTCCTGCATTTAACTCCTTCCTCTTGTAGATTACTCTTTCTTTAACTTTCCAACCACTTCTGCCCCTAATCTGTCAAATCTGGCCCATTGCATGCTTGGGAGAAGAAAAATGGAAAATCCAATCGGGCACGAAATCCAAACCATTTTAATGGAAAAAGACACCTTCCAGAACATCCCACTAAACTTCAGATATCAACATTAACTTCATTCTCTAATTGGAATGTAGAAAAGACAAAGAAATCATGGAGACTCACACTCCCAGACCTGTTTCAGAGAAATGGGGGGAAAATCAGATTTAGACTCATAGCTTTCATTGATCTTTAATTTGAATTTGGGCCGTCCACATGGCAGATTCAGGCTTTAGAACAGATCCGAGGGCTTCCCTTGACTTTTTACAACTTTTTTAAAAAATGGAAAAAAAATTCATTTTGCCCCGCACCTCCATTCTCAGGAAACGAGCCTAACATGTGACCAAATATGATTGGAGTGGAACCGCGCTCAAATTCTACCATTTTACTCTCTTTTTGGAAAATGGTAAAATTTTCCAAGTTTTCCCCACAGCTCCTCCCTTGGGAAATGAGCCTGACACATGTCCAAATGTGGTTTGAGTGGAACCGTGCTTCCTATTTTACTTTTGAATCTTTTCTCCCAAAAGGAAATTTTTCCAAATTTCCCCCAAGAGCCCATACCTCCACCATTGACTAGGGAAAAACATTAACCTTTTCCCTAATCAGGCTTATAGGCCATTTTGAAATTTTAATCCTTAAGGGGCAAAAAATCTAAGTTGCCTCCGATGGCCCACCAACCTACCTCTTTGACCTTTCAAACTACCACGTGTCACCATGGCACACCTTCAGGAAGTCCCAAAATTTTGATACCTTGAACGAGAGCAGGGCTTGCCATGTGTCCTATGTTGCAAAAAAGTCTGTCTGAATACTTGAAGCTCAGTGGAAAGCACCACGTGTAATTCTCTGAGGCAGTCTCCTTTTGGTCATTGATAAGTCTAAGTAAAATGCAAAGCAAGTGGAGGCCTCCACATGTCATCCTTGCGCTTATTTAAAATGAAACTCAAGGGTTGGTGCCCAAAGTAGAGACCTCCACGTGTCATCCTTGTGGTTCCTCCATGTGTCTCTATGGTGCAACTTCAAGATGGTGCCCAAAGTGGAGACCCTGAATGAGTGCAAGATCACCATGTGTCCTGTTCTGCCAAACTGCTCCAACTACATTAAAAATTTTCTAAGTCCAGGCCAAGAAGCGGAAAGCCTCCACGTGTCATCCTGATGCTACTCCAAGGGCAAAATCCAAAAGCAAATCTTCAAATGAGTGTTGTGCCTCCACATGGACACATTTTGAGTTGAGGTTTTTCCATGAATTTTTTCTAACTACCTAGCTAAGTTGCACGTCTAACCAAAATGTGCCATATCCCCTGTAGATACAAGGATGTAAATTTGACCAGTGAGAAACACCCGTCAAATCATAAAATATAGAAAAACTGACCATTTGAACTTGGGAATGAAATTTTCTTCAAGGACGGAAAATGTTTAGAAGTGTTACAGGGCTCAAATACGTTCCTTCAAGAATACATCCATTCATTTTCTTCAAGTACATAGGGTAGAAATGATGAGGAAAACATATCCCAACCATGGAGAACATAGAAAACATGGGGGAACCTATTGAGTTTTTAGATGAACAGAGAACAGGGGACCCAAAATACAAACCCTGAAGTGATTTATAACCCAAGAACAAATTAAAAATGGCCACAAAGATTAACCAGGCATAATACGGGGAATGAGAAAATGACAAAGGCCATAAATCAATAAGTTTTCATAGGCGCAAATGGGGCAAGACAATTTTGAGCACCAACATAGGCTCTGACTCGGGGATGGACACTCCTTGTGAGTGCTATAAGAAAAAATGTAGACCAAGTGCCAAATTATCCATTGGGCAATAGAGTCATCTTGAAGAGTAGAGAAACAAAGCCACCTTCAAAAATAGATAGAGAAATCAGTAAAAACAAGTCACTGAGGACCAGAATGAGTAAAAACATAAAAGGACAAGGAAATAAGTGACAAAGTATACACTTTACACAATATTTATGCCTTGATTCAAAGAAATCAATCCAAGAAATGCTTCAAATTCCTACAATTGATAGGAAACTTGAGAAGTTCACCATCTAAATCCTTAAGGAATAAGGTATGCTCCCCAATTCTGATGTCAATAGAGTCAAGAGTCCCATCCATAATGAGTCAAACTTGCCATGCTTTCCCTTATCCTCATGTCTGCTATCCCATAGCAGCACAAGAACTCCAACATTGAAAGCTCTAGGCAAGTGACCTTCTTATCAAATAACTTCTTCAGTTTATCTCTAAATTTTATCATGCCTCTGGTGGGATGCCCTCCTCTCTTCATCAAGATCAATAATCTGGTGAATATGCGAGCATCATAAGGACCTACCTCTTGATCTTCTTGTTGTTGCATAAACTGATATGAAGACAATTTCATATGAAGAGGTAGTAGGGCTTGAGTCCCATATACCAACTCAAATGGATTATTTCCAATGACCCTCTTGATAGTGATCCTATCTTCCCACACAAAAAACTTCAATTGTCTCACCCCACTTTCTCTTGTTCTGCTCTAATGTTCTTCTGATGATCTTCAACAAATTTTTATTACTGGACTCATCTTATCCATTTCCTTGAGGATTGTAATTTGAGGCATATGTCAAGTTGATCCCATACTATTTGCACATTACCACCAAAGGTTTAGCTCTGAAGCTCATGGCATTGTCAACTATAATCTTGATTGGCACCCCAAACGTATAGATGATGTTGTTTAGCACAAAATCCATGACAACTTGGTGTGTTGTCTTCTTGATGGGGATTGCCTCCACCCATTTAGTAAAATAATTATTTTCTACAAGAATCCATCTATGGAAAAAACTTGAGGGGTCTGAAATATCACCAATGAAATCCATCCCCCATTTCCTGAATGGGGATTTAATTGATACAGGATGCAAAGGGAGGGAGCCTAAATCTTTCAGTCTTCTAGAGAAGCATTGACAGCTTTCACATCTTCTAACCAACAAGGTTGTATCCTTGAAAAGAGTTGGCCACCAATGACCAGACCTAATGATCTTATGTGTTGTGACTCTTGTAGCAAAGTGCCCCCCACAAACTCCTCCATGGCGATCAACAATTATCTTAGGGGCTTCTTCTTCAGTAATGCACATTAAGAGGACTCCATCGGGGTTCTTCCAAGCTAACCCATAATCAGTGATGACATAATTTTGGGAATCCAACTAAGGACTCTCTTCTAGTTCTTACTTAAGTGCCCAGGGTAGCTCAGATGTCTGAGATAAAATATTACATCTTCATACAACTCAGAATTCATTAATGTTTGAAATGCAGCTGCCCTTTCTTATTCCACCTCATTCACCTCAATAGTTTACAAGTTTCTCTCCGCCATAAGCTTAGCCAAGCCCAAACCTCTCACAAACTTCATAGTTTGGATGTCCATATCATATTATTTCAATTTTTTCAACCACATGCATCTTTTTCTTGACATTTCCATCTCTGACAAGATGTCCTTCACCATGGTGTGGGGAACATAAGCAACCACTTTAGAACTTAGAATGTAAGGTATAAAAACCTTTTTTACTTTTACTGAGGAAAATGCTTTCTTTTCCATGATGATGTACTTCATCTTAGCCCCCTATAAGGCCTTATTGAAAAGGTAAATTGGTCTCTCAGCCCCTTCATCATCCTTTTGCAATAGGACAACAGAAATAGTGTTCTCTGAAGCAAAAGAGAACATTTGAAAGGGTTTCTTATAATCTGGAGCTGCCAGTACAGATGCATGTTTGAGTTCCTCTTTAATCCCATTGAAAGCTTAGATGACAGCCTCCTCACATTTGATGACCTAGTATTTCTTCAGCATGGAAGTGATTGGAAATGGTTAGCTTAGAAAATTTTGATATGAATCTTCTAATGAAGTTTATTTGTATAAAGAAGGACTGAATTCCTTTCTTGGTTCTTGGGATTGGGACCTTTTTGATGGCCTCTACTCTTTCTGGATCAATCATCACTCCCTCTTGTGACAAAATGTGACCAAGAAACTTTTCCTTCTGTACTCCAAAATGGAACTTCTTTGGATTGAGTGAGATTCCATATTCTCTACATCTTATCAGCATCTTCTCCAAGTACAAGTGGTCACTTATCTTTCTAGAAAATACCATTACATCATCTTGATATACTACGATAAATTCATTGATATAACCAGAAAAAGCAACATCCATTGCTCTTTGAAAGGTGGCTCTAGCATTCATCAGAAGGGCATCCTGACATAAACATAGGTCCCCCACGGAGTAGTGAAGGTTCTCTTGATCCTTTCTAATTCCTTCACCACAACTTTGTTATAACCAGAGAAACCATCCAAGGTGGAAAGAAACTCAGAACCAGTCACTAATGGCAGGGTGTTCTCCATATTTGGTAAAGGATAATTATCCTTCATTGATGCTTTGTTCAGGTTCCTAAATTTCATGCATAATTTGATGTCACCATTCTTCTTTCTTACTGGTATTATGTTTTCAACCCAAGAAGAATACCTTGTGGGCTAGATAATCCCTCCATCCCTTAGCTTCTTCAATTATTCTTGTATTTTGAGTGATAAGAGTGGGTTTATGGGCCTCTACTTCTGCCTAAACGGCTTTGCATTAGACACCAAGGGGATCTCATGTTGAAACAGGTCCTCTCTGTATGATTTTAGTTCAGAATAGATCCAAGCCATATAATCTTGGTATTTTTTCAACTACTAGATGTATGACTACTTCTCCTCCTTACCCAGGCTGCTACCTAACAAAATTTTCCTTGGCTTCTCCTTTATGCCAAGATCACACTCCTCAATATCCCTTGAGGATGCCATGCATCTATTAATAATGTGATCAACATTATCAAAATTGGACTCAAGAGTGACTAGACCTCTAGGAATGGTATTGGTCTTTAGCTGGATGATACCCTTGCCAAACAAAGTTTCTTTTCCTTCTGTTGTACAAACCACTGGCTCCCAATCAATACTTTGATCATCAAATTCACCCTTGTTTTATAGGAATATTCTGATCTGAATATCATCATCAAAAACCTGTCAATGTTTAATATTTTCAGGGACATAAGGTCTTGTCAATACCTCAACCTCATATTCACAATATGGGGACATTGTGCAATTGTCAAACCGAGATCCCAACACTGCAATACTTTTTGCCAAATCATTGAACTTCCTATCATGATGCACTATGTTGAATGATTCGAACATCTCAATGAAGTCCCAAACTGCATGCTTGTATTATTTCATTCGCTGATTCTTTGTGCCATATAGTTTTCTGACTTGTTTGACAACTAACTTTGAATCTCCCTTGACAATAATGTCCTTGAAGCCATATTTCCAAGAAATTCTCAATCCCAACAATAGTGCCTCATACTCAGTAATTTTTTTTGTGCATTCAAAGTTGAGTTTGAAATAAAATACAATTTTTTCTTGACCAGGATAAAGTAGAACAATACCAACACCATTCCCGAACTTGGATCAATATCCATCAAACAAAAAAGTCCAGGGAGAGCCCGTTTGTTCAAGGTATTTGCATTCCTCAATCTTGTGCTCCTTTCCATCAGCAAATCCCACAAAGTTTTTTGCATCAACTTTTGTGTCCAATACCTCATATGATGCATTGTTGGGATCCTCAATAAGATGCAACATTTTCTTTTCCCCATATAGCCTAACAAGGCTACCCTCAATTAGAATGGTAGCATAAGACATATCCATTTGGATACTCCCACCAACACTTACAACCCATTTTCCAGCCAATAGCATTCCCTAGTTAGCTGGGAATTCAACAATGACAACATCAAGTTTTAAGTTTTTACCTGGGTAAGCTGCAAGATACACCACTAAATCCTTCACACAACCCACTTCTGGCACTTCTTTGGAGTCCATGCAGTGCACTTCCCATATGTTGTTTTCACTTTGATGTTTAGCTCATTCATGACTTCCAAAGGCATGAGATTGCATGATGCCCCTGAGTCAAACATGCAGTTGTGCAGTAGTCTATCCTTTATGATCAAAGTGGTGAAGAATGGATCCACATTCATTTAAGAGTCCACCAAGGATGTTCGCAAGTAGACCTCAGGTGGTTCATCTAGCTCTTATGATACTGGTGGTGCTTTTGGTTCTTCAATGAATAGTGGAGTCTCCACAATATTTACATTTCTACCTAGGGCAATCCTCTCTTCTTTTAACCCCAAGTATTCAAATGCTCTCTTTTTGTGCTCAGGAATCGTAAGCAACTCAATAATTGGAACAGAGACTTTGATTTGACTTAAAACCTAGGTAATGTTATATGGTACATTCTTTTGAAAGGCGGTATTGGAAGGAAAGCCAACACACTCATTAGGTGGTACAAGATTTTTGACCACTTGCGAATGAGGAGGGGCATAATTTTTGTTTAGAACTGTAGGGCTTCTGGTAGATGCATCTTTCCTAGGATCCTCTCTAGGAATGTTTGAAATTAAGGGAGCTTTAGGCTTGGCTTGAGGCCTTGCCCCTTTGACAACCTTAATTCTTGTTTTATATTCCCTCTCTTAAGAAATAACAACATTCATCAGCAATTGTCTATCTTCCTCAGATGGGATTCCTCCATCACACTTCTTTATCATTAAATCCCTCAAATATTCAAATTCATTATTAGGAAACTAAAAATCTTGTACATTATCTACTTCTAAAGTATGATAGAGAGGAATAATAAATACCCTATGAATGCAGTCCTAAAAGGTGGCAACAGTTCTAGCACTTATCACCTCAGTTGAATTTTCCCCTTGTTATGAGCTGATAGAACAACCCATCATGCAAACATCATCATCCTTATCATTATCAGCTCCTTATTCACAAGGAGCATGAGGCATGAAACATTTATCACACCAATCAATGACATCTATCTCTTCCACAACAACAACTCTGGCAACCAAAGGATCAGGTACCATTATGTTATACCTAGCTTGGGACTTTCTATTTCCAAATCTAATAGGTCCCTTGCCTCTATCATCAGATGTTTGATGATTTTTAAATTTTTCTTGGCCTTTCTTCTTGTGTTGACCTTGTGAGCTCTGCCCAATTCCCTTCTCATCCCAGGCTAGCTTGTAGGAAATTTCTATAACAGCCCCTACCAAAGTATTCATAACCTCTTCCAAATCAGTAGGCTTTCTTGATTGGGGTTTTTCTGGGTTAACCATATTTACACCTTCCCTTTTTCGAGGCTTTCAAATTTCCTTTATGTTGTTCTCTATTTTCAGAGCCATGGTGAAGGCCTACCTTAAATTTGTGGGGATTTTGTCTCTTAAATAGTATGTAGCCTTTTTATCAAATGCATCATTATATTTGATCAAGCATGACTCATCACAAGGCCTTATCCTACCAACAAATCTCCTCAAGCTCTTATTAAACCTTATGTTGAAATCATGTACTGACTCATTAGGATTCAATTTGATGTTTTCAAATTCTGTCAAAAGAAACCTAGGGTCATTTCTATCACCATACTACAATCTGAATGCATTACTCATCTCAGTCTAAGAGTCAATAGAGTTATCTGAAAATGCTTTATATCAATCCCGAGCATCCTCTTCCAAGGTGTGGATGAATAGCTTGATATATACATCTTTATGTTCAATCTCAAAATCTTCCATCATATTGATAAAAATATTTAGATGTTGATCACCAGTGATAGCATTGTTTCCTTGGAACTTTGGCATTTTGTTCCTTACATCTTGAGGCACTGCATTTGGGTAACCAGCCATTTCCACAAAATTTATAGGTCCAAAGGTGTTTATAATAAATGGAGGCCTGGGTTGAGCCATAAAAGTGATTCGAGGAGGTGATCCTGGAGGGGTGAATAATTGATGGGGGGAAGAGGGTTCTTAGAACACAGGAGTATAATTTTCAAAATGGATAACCCCCAAAGACCTTGTTTCTTAGAAATCCCTATCAACCTTATAAAAGAAAGGTATAGAGAGTGAAGCAAACCTTTCAATATAAAATGAAGGCCCCTCTCTAGTTGGAGAATTCAATTCCACAAAGAGGCTACTTGATTCAGAGTCACTTGAATGGAAGTCTTCAATGATAGGCTGTTCACTTTCATCAATGGAGATCCCTCTTCTTTTCTACTGACCTCCAACATCTCTCCAGGATTTTCTTCCTTCTATTTTTTCTTTTCCTAGCTCTAAAAACAATGTCCTAGTAGGATCCCTAGCAAAGAAAGATATTCTTCCTTCCAGCTTTACAAATATTAGTAACAAATCTGACTTTGATATAAGTTTTAAGACACTAGTACTTATTAAGAATCAGATCAAGAGGGAGTCACCACTAAGGATTTACACCTTAGTTGTGCAAATGCACTAAATATGATCTGTCAAATGTTTGCCAATGCTAGGAACTAGAAATGAAAAGATTATGACCTTTCTTTACTAATATTAATCAAATAAAAGCTAGTGCACTGGATGTGAAAACTGAAGTAACTGCACATAACACTTGAAGCCTATAAGAAGTATTTTACCAGGTTTTAAAAATGAACTGCCATCACAATAGTCCCCGAAAATGGCACCACTTATGTTGGTGTTGATGACGAGCTAAATAGATATCGACTGGAAGTGAATCAACAAATCAATCTCTCAATGAAACTCCAGATTAACAAATCCCCGAAAACGGCACCATTTATGTTGGTACCCAAATTTAACCTCCTTCAAATACCAAGCAGCATCATGGATTAGATAATACACTCAGAGGTAGATATACAATCATGTATGTCTTTTTGTAGCCGGGGAATCAATCTATCTGACTTGTTGGCAGTCAGGCCTTGAAGGGAGTGGGTAGTGCATTAAGAAGGATGTGATCTCATCCTAACTATTTTAGGTTACACATTTTAACCAAGGTAAGAGAACCTATTTTGTAACCTCTGTTATATGGAAGGAGACACAGGTACCTTTCTTTTGCATGATTTTCATGGAGAAGACCTTGGGGAAAATATGATCAACACACTAGATCTGAATCTCATGAGTTGCCACTTCTAGATCATGGAGATACTTTCACAAGGCAAAGGTTACTAAAGACATTTGAGACTCTTCTAGGTGATGATGATTTTGGATTGGCATACACACATGACAAACAAGGGTAGTATGGGTAGGATTTGTTGTTGTTAAATGAATTTTTGGTGGGAGGTGGGGTAGGGTGAAACTAGATTCACCAGATCCTTGAGGAGCCTTATAAAATGGAGATTCATACCAACAGAATGCCACATAACAACTAAAATGTTTCTTCAGCTAGAATATGTGCTTCAATGGAGGCCCAGATTAGCACTCTTTCACAAAATATCTGAGATTCTATCATGAAGGCTCAAGTTAGAAAACCCAAAAAAGCATCAAGATTTGAGTCAAATCATGCCTAAGGTACACCCAAAGGCTTACAGACAATGTCTATCAATAGATGAGAGAAAAGTGATTTTAAATCATTTATTCCAATCTCAAATGAAATCTCTTGTGGGAAATGGAATTGCATATGCCACTAAACTATCACAAGGATTGAGGCTTGTGTGATTTAATCAGGCTTTAATGTAATATTGCAATAGAAACAAGAAAAACTTCTTACATACATTCAGAAATAAAACCAACACGTTTTTATCATGCACAACATAGAAATAACTCGAATTTTATTAAATCTATCAGTAAGGGAAAGTTTCTAGAACAGTCTCAGAGCTTTTCAATGGTTTTACACTTACAACCACCTTGACATGATCAAATTTTAATACAAAAGAGATATACAAGCTTCCTGAATGGTTTCTCAAAAGACAGGCTTAGTCACCAGTGTTAGTAAAATTTTCCTCTTGGGAATTTTCTTTGACCTCTAGCACTCTAACCTATAACTTCCAACTCCCAAAAATTTTCAGGAAAAATTTGTGCCATTTATAGCCTTTACAACAAAGCACCTTCCTCCTAAAATAGAAAAGACATTTAATGGACTAGTGTTCACCATAATTCTTTCGTGATTCACAGAATCAAATATTCAAGAAGTCTTCAAGTTCTCGAGGGGGAAGATCTCATCACATACCTCCCACATTGAACTTCTTCCTCTGGTAGATCACTCTTTCTTCAATTTTCCAACAACTTCCACCCCTAATGTGTCAAATCTAGCCCCATGCATGCTTGGGAGATGAAAGAAATAAAATATGATTGGGCACGAAAGTCAGACCATTTTAATGGCAAAAGATGTCCTGCAGATCTTCCCACCAAACTTCAAATATCAGTATTAACTTCCTTCTCCACTTAGCATGTAGAAAAGACCAAGAAATCATGGAGACTCACACTTCCATGTGTGTTTCAGACAAATGGGTGGAAAATCAGATTTAGAATCACAGCTGTCGTTGATATTTTCTTTGAATTTGGGCCGTCCACGTGGTAGATTCAGGCTTTAGAACAGACCTGGGGGATTCCCTTGACTTTTTACAAATTTTTGAAAAAATGAAAAAAATTCCATTTTTCCCCACACCACTACCCTCGGGAAACGAGCCTAACACATGCCCAAATATGATTGAAGCGGAACTACACTCAAATTTTGCCATTTTACTATCTTTTTTGAAAAGGGAAAAATTTCCAAATTTTCCTTGCAGCTCTGCCCTCAGGAACTGAGCACGACACATGTCCAAATTTGGTTGGAGCGGAAGCATGCTTCCCTTTTTACTTTTGAATATTTTCTCCCAAAAGGAAAATTTTCCAAATTTACCCCTAGAGCCCGCACCTCTACCATTGACCGAGGCAGAGCATTGACTATATCCCTTATCGGGCTTGCAGGTCATTTTGAAATTTTAATCCTTAAGGGGAAAAAAATCCAACTTGCCTCTGATGGCTAGCCGCCCTGCCCTTTTGACCTTTCAAACTACCATGTGTCACCATGGCACACCTTGAGGCGATCCCAAAATTTTGATACCTTGAATGAGCGCGGGCTCGCCATGTGTCCTATTCTAGAAAGGTCTGTTTGAATGCTTGAAGCTCAATGGAAAGCACCACATTTCATGCTCCGAGGTAGTCTCCTTTTGGTCATTGAAAAGGCTAAGTAAAATGCAAAACAAGCGGAGGCCTCCACACGTATCCATGATACAACTTCAATATGGTGCCCAAAGAGGAGACTCTGAATGAGCACGAGCTCGCCACATGTCCTGTTCTACCAAACCACTCCAAATGCATGAAAATTTGTCTAAGTATAGGCCAAGCAGTGGAAACCTCCACGTGTCTTCCCGGCACTACTCCAAGGCAAAACCCAAAATCAGATCTTCAAATGACTATTGTACATCCACGTGGACACATTTTGAGTTGAGGCTTTTCATGAATTTTTTCTAAGTACCTAGCTAAGCGGCGTCCAACCAAAAGGTGCCAAATCCCCTGTAGATATAAGGATACAAATTTGATAGGAAGAAATGCCCGTCAAACCGTAAAATACAGAAAAATGACCATTTGAGCTTAGGAATGAAATTTTCTTCAAGGAAAAAAAGTTTAGAAATGTTACAGGGCTCAAATACATTCTTCAAGAATACATCCATTCATTTTCTTCAAGTACTTAGGGCAGAAACAATGAGGAAGAAAAATCCCAACCATGGAGAACAGACAACATGAGGGAACCTAAGTTTTTAGATGACCACAGAACGGGGGACCCAAAATACAGACCCTTAAGTGATTAACAACCCAGGAACAAATTAAAAATGGCCACAAAGAGAAAATATGGGGAAGGATAAAATGACAGAGGGCGTAAATCAATAAGTTTTCATAGGCACAAATGGGGTGAGACAATTTCGAGCACCAACAATATCTATATAAATTTAATAATAAATTCATATAATTAAATATATTTCAAATTATAAATGTGTGTGTGTGTGTGTGTGTGTGTGTGTGTGTGTGTGTGTGTGTGTGTGTGTGTGTGTGTGTGTGCGTGCGTGCCTATTAACCAGGAACAAATTAAGTGATTTATAACTCAGGAACAAATTAAAAATGGGCACAAAGATTAACCAGGAACAATATAGGGAAGGAGAAAATGATAGAGGGTGTAAATCAATAAGTTTTCATAGGCACAAATGGGGTGAGACAATTTCGAGCACCAACAATATCTATATAAATTTAATAATAAATTCATATAATTAAATATATTTCAAATTATAGATGTGTGTGCATGTGTGCGTGTGTGTGTGTGTGCGCGCGCGCGCGCGCGCGTGCGTGTGCGTGTGCGCGCGCGCGTGCGTGCGTGCGTGCGTGCGTGCGTGCGTGCGTGCGTGCGTGCGTGTGTGCGTGTGTGTGTGTGTGTGTGTATTCTTATAACTTTGATTTATTTAAATAATAAAGAATAAGTCTTTTAGAGTAGGGTAAGACAAAACAAGGTCTACAAAAGTTTCTACCCATTAAAATAATAATGATTATTAGACAAACTAATAAGGTAGCTTATTTATTTCAAAATAATTTACAAGGAGGAGATTTTTTTTTTATCTAAGAAAAAAAGATAATACAATACTACTTTCCTTCGACAACTTTAGGACTACATCTATAGTTCAAAACATCGTATATGCTTTCATTCCATAATACAACAGTAAGTAATCCTTTTTCTTCTTTCAACAATTAAATAATAACCAATTCACATAGCAATGCATTTTAACAAAATTATCATTTCTTTTAGAATGATCCCTATCACAATTTGGAAATAATGAAATAACTTCAATTAAGAAAGATGCATTTTAATTTTCCTTATTTCAAAATTTCCACTTCACCAAAACAATGTAAAACTTGGTAATTTCTTTTCACAAAACTAACACATTTCAGAATACACATTTCTCATCCAAACACACGTATAAGAGTTTTACAAAATATAAGGATTTCCAAGTAATAAAATAACTATCTTTCAAGCTTACAAGTTTACAATCATCCACTCAAAGTGGGAATAATAAAATGAACAATTTACAACATAAGGGATAACAATATGGCCAAAAACAACTCTCCATTTGCATATCTCCTTCCAAACGTAACTGCAATATTACATTCTTTAATCTTTCACAATAAGGATCACAATACAAAGGAATGGGGAATAGGAAATGCTCTCTACTCAACCTTTAATCCATTAAGAGGTGAGTTCATCCCCTTAAGTGCCCCCGAGCCCCAACCAAATAACCATGAGAGATCTTGAACAACATTTGACAACTTTTCAACAAATATGGTTTCCAGAAACAACTTACATTTCAAAATATTCAACAAAACTAAAATGACATGCTCAACAAATTTTATAAGTTCTCAAACAATACATAGGTTTGATACTGAACCAAATAGAGAAAGGAATATGGGAAACTATCTCCTTTTTCCTCCCAAGTGAAGTCGGAGTTTCACCCTAAGCTTGTAAGTGCACAAAACAAACAACACAATATCCTTATCTCTCCCTTATAAGTATACAACAATATGACCATGATTTCCTTTTCACTCCCCATAGGTGAAACTCCCAATCACACTCCCACAAAAATATAATTCTCACAAACTCCCTTTTGCCTCCCCAACGGTCTCATAAGTCCATCTCCCACACCCAATCTTAAGGCAACTACCCAACCAAACAAAACAACCACATTCACAACACTCATATAACTTAATAAACACAATATTTGTACATCAACAAGCATAATAAAAAAAACAACAAAGGTCGAGATCCTACCTCTCCATCAAGCTTCTAAGAGACTTCACTCCACCAATTTTCACACCTCTAAGACAAGAAAATTCCCAAAAGCAACTCCAACAAGCTCCAAATTTCCAAAATGTGAAAAGAAGAAAATGAACTAGTAACCCTCATTCCATCAAATTCCCTCAATAAATAGAAAGGGAATGTGAGGATGATGACATGGCTCCATGTAGGATGTCACTTCATCATTCCTCCATTCCCACAATCAAGTCAAAACACCATGCCCAAGACAATAAATGAACTTGTAAGACTATGTAAACCCAAAAGACACTTGA
The DNA here is from genome assembly GCA_019776745.2 of Taxus chinensis. Taxonomy (NCBI): domain Eukaryota; kingdom Viridiplantae; phylum Streptophyta; class Pinopsida; order Cupressales; family Taxaceae; genus Taxus; species Taxus chinensis. The sequence goes on along the minus strand of CM034148.1, from coordinate 70,868,038 downwards.
ACTTGCACTCCATGCCTTCTAAGGACAAAATTAAATTGAGGTAAGTAGGAAAGTGTAATTATTTTCACTCTTTTACACTTCAAAAAGGATAAACAAGTCAAAATTTAACTTCCCAACCCATAGTTAGGGTTGTTTGGTAAATTTAAGAGGCATGGGACAAGCTTAGCTTGTCCAACAGGCTTCCAAAAAGGCCTTCCAAGTCAAAATCCGAATTTTGAAGTTGGGGTGGAGTACATCACACACAAACCAGCATAAATCTCACTTACATTCACAATATTTGAAGGACTATGTACCCTCTTACTTATCCAATAGTCACATCTTAATTTTAGTTAATAAATTAAGTAGGATTAACTAATTAAGACACAATTATAAATGTTAATAAAGTGACAACCGTTACGAAAAATTAAATACATATAGCACAAAATAAAGCACACACAAATTAAAAGAAGGGAAAAAATTTCACCCCATGGCCACACATGTGAGGTCACCCCCATGGGAAACCTCCTAACCAAGCATGTAAAAACACCAAAATAAAACATTACATAAGTTGTCATATTTTTTCCATGTTGCTCAACACCCAACATCCTTTCGTAGTTGGTCCCCTATTCCCTTTCGATGTATGCGATAAAATGTCCTGCAACACAAAAAAAATACCTCTCCTTCCTTTCGGTCGTAATAACACGTTGAGACAATATACATATAAAATCGATAATCATAACTCATCATCCAAAATTAAGTAATTCTATCATCTATGAACATATCAATAATTTAATCCTAACATCCATGAGATTATAATTCTACTCAAAACATCTAGAATATAACATGTCAATGTAAAATCTAAATAATACAAATCAACATATATCAAACTATTTATTATTGCCATCTAGTGTATCATAATAAAAATGCAAATCAAATAATGTCAATAGTCCAAATATCTACATATTCCATCATCTACTGATCAAAATATAATACTCAAATGTCAATTTTCAAATCACCAGTTCAACATCAAAACAAAATAGTGTCGAAAAGGAGTAGGCACTACAACTTCTATAGAATTTCCAATTCGTTAAAATTATTTTTCATTTGTCTAACCAATAACAACACATTTGGTGAAAATTTAATACATATACTATTTTTCTATACATTGATTTATATTTTTTATTACAATGTGTTATGTGTCCTCATTATTATAAATTTTATTATAATGTGTCATGTTCCTTCATTATTATAAATCTCAAATCCATGTGTGAGATACATTTGTGAATAAAATTTAGATGCCCTAAATCATTTCTAGAAATATTTTCTTTGAAATAAGATCGACTCGTATATTTTAATAGGATCCGAAATATTAAAATATTTTAATATAATAACTGTTATATTAATACAATTTTTTCCATATAAATATTGTAAATTTATGTTAATATTATTGAATTAATATCCAATGTCCAATGTACAATTTGACTTGAACAATAAACCATCCTTCCACTACCTACAAAAAGTTTACTATATCTTGGTCAATATTAATAAAAACGAATTACTATTAGTAATATGTTTTTAGTCATGAATACTAAACTTGGAAAGGAAGCTTGAAAACTTTTTTTTAAAAGAAAAATGTTTAATGAAACATTTACAATTTATTAATTTAATACAATAAAATTGTAAAATAAAAAATAATTAATAAACATACATATAAACTAGTATTAGAATAATTAACTAATCACATATCAATAATAAAATTACACAAAAAAAGGAATATTCCAATTTCATTAAAATGAATACAATCAAACAATCCCATATCAATAATTAATAATCATACAATAACATTAATGTTATAAGAATTGCCTACTAACTTATCTATATCCATAGACCATTGCTTTCATGCATATTACTCTCCATCACAACTATTAATTGTATTTATTTTAATATGATTTATTATATTGTGATCTTGTTGTGATAGATAACTTTTCAAGAAAACTAATAACATGAATAATTATAATTAAATCAATTTTTATTTTTTAAAATTTTATAATTAATATTCACATAAATCAAATAAATATATAATTTAAAATTATATCCATATCCCGGTCAGCCCCTAAGATATATGAGCCCTCGCCCCCTGTTTATATATCGGTGGGTCGTTGTGACAATAATAGACTATAAATAAAATTGAAATTGCTAAACATCATATTAAACCTCCTTATGATAGTTGAGTTGAGTATAAAATTAACTGATTTGAAAAGAAAAATAGAATAAAAGGGAATAATTAATTTCCATGTCGATACAAGATTATAAATTAAACTTAAATTAAGAAGCATCATATTAAACCTCTTTATGAAACTTGGAAAGAGAAATAGAATAAAAGAGAATAATGAATTCCAACGAAATTGAAATTCCTTTGACAATTCAATGACCCATAATCCATGAGAGATCAAAACATGAAATTGAAATACCAAGCCAACCAAAAATTACAAATCTATGTAAATTCTCATAATCATGATTAAGAGATTGCCCACCGCCCACACACAAAACTTTTTTTTATTATCTTATTTTATAAGTACTTAATATCTTTTCCAATTCTCTATGTGTGTAAACCAGCAAATTAAAAATGTTATCAACATCGGATAAACATCCTCCCTTAACTATATATCCATAGTCCATACCATTCATTTGCAACAATACGGTATTATAAATGTTATAATATAAAACGTTATTTAACGAAAAAGAGAGCACATATTAACCTTTTTAACATATGTATCTTTCATCGCTGTATCAACCACAGATCACCTTAGTATGCTGAAGATCAAATCCTTTTCTCACGAGGAAGGAAGTTGCATTACAATTTAAAAAAAAAAAAACAAGGCCGTCATGTACCCCTCAAAATGCTGAACAAAGACGTGAAACTAACAAATCCGGCCCTTACAAAAGATAGTTACTACAAATTCCATCGACTTGCCAACCTCTTGTATTAATTGTTATTATCACTTCTGGAGACGCACTTTCCAAATTAAACACTTCATCTATGAACACCTGGTCACGTATTCTTTTGGGGCAGTTTGGGATAGAAATAGTCATAATTTTCAAGGACGGACTACTCTTGAGAAGGTGGTCCAAGTAACTCAGTTCCTCCACGCCCATCACAGACTCAATATGCATGTCTACCTTCTTTAGATTTTCCAAGGTTACTTCCATGGGAGCTGTATTACCCACTTCCATCCATGGCGGAAAGCCCTGCGAACAGGCGAGCACATGTTGGATGCCATAATTATATCAGTTTTTGCAGAAACATAAAGCTAAAAAACGGTATACAAATACTAACCGGTAAATAGTTAATCATCAATTGTTCAAGGCTAGGAAAACATCCGAGGAAAGTGAGAGTGAGAGGATTGCATCCTTTAAAGGCTATCTTTTTTATTGAATCCACATTAGAAACCGCCTCGAGAATAGTATCACTCCAGTATGTCAGTTCTATTTCCATCAATTGTGGGTAAGATCCTGTCATTGTCTTTATCTGGGTGCATTCTCTAATATGCAGGTGTCTGAGATTGGGGGCGACTAGTTTCAGATTTCTCAAAGCATAACAATTATGGAGCACCAATTTCTCAAGAAGTGGACACAGTGCTGTCAACCGTTCGAGTATCTTATCATTCAGGGACGATAAATGACGCAAATAACATGTCCTCAAAGATGGGAAACCCCTAAAATTACCTGGAAATTTGGAAAGAGACAATCGTACCAGTTCTAAGGACACCAGTCTGTTACAACCAAAGATAGATTTTGGAACCTCCGAAACCGATGATTGTTCAAATCTACGAATCCTTCCTAATCTGAAATGGTTTTCGAGATTTCGCAGATTAACATGCTCGACTCCTTTCAGAGATGCAAATTCAATCCATTTGCATATTTTTTCAGAATTACAGTCGCTGAACAAAGCATGGAATTGAAAACTCTCAAGAGGCACAGAATGGAGGAATAGCACATTATCAACTATCTCGTCTATGTTGAAGTCTTCTGGATTTTCCTTGCGTAATAAGCGAGTAAAGTGCAGTGAGCTGACAAAATCATCGGAATAAAGATTTAAATGGGGCATCTTCCTCCAAAGGAAACGCCATCTCTGAGATAGCACGGTGCAGCGAACTGCTTCTCTAAAAGAAATCTTTGGAAGTATTTCTGAACAAAGTATATTATCTGGCAACCGGCCCAGTCCATCTTTTGCCATGGAAACTAAAACGCCAATCCTTACACGAACAGCGCTCTAATTTAACGCACAAACATGCATAATGCATCTACTGCTGTTTTATATAGAGGTGGATCAATCATCAATAATATCCTATGTTAATTATTATGCAGACCTTTCAATAAAAAATTAATTCATATTGGATTAACGAATTAAATATAAGTATATTACACGAGTGATGATATCCCGCACTATCTTAATGCTTTTTTAATTGGACAGACGTATTTTCGAAATAAAGAAACTTGGTGCGGATTATCCTGTGAAATCAATGGAAACTTAGTGTAGATTACAGATAAAATTTGGCCTTCAATCAATTTCAAATTTTTACGTACGTGCTAAGGATTTTAGGAAATTAATATGAATCATTATACAAATTAAACAAATATAACAAGCCAATTACACATTTCCAGGTGGCATTTATTTCGTGAAGACTATATAGTTCTGCAAAAATATATATTATTTTGATTTTTTTTAAAAATCATTTTAATTTTTTTAATTGGTTGAGACATTTTTATAGTGATATGAGATTTTTTCCAATTAATAAAATCTGAAATTATCAGATTATAGTTTATCTATAGTTTTTAAAAAACAAATGTACTGTACCAACGTCAGCATTCAATGCTTTAAACAAGTCTACTCGTATATCGGCTCACTAATTTCAAGGCAAACCAAAGCATTTTGAAAGGCATTCCCACTCAGACAGACAAAGTGATCTGTATCATTAATATCAACAGAATGGAGGTGGCTGCCGTTAATGGAGGTTCTGATTAGTGAAAATTATAAAATCGGTCACCTCAAAATCACAACGGTGAATTGGGAAGACGACGATGGTGATTCAAGTTGTCGCAAAGACATCGAAAGAAGATTGTGCGACTATAAACGATGCTTGAAAACCCATTTTTGTTCCAGGAAATTGAGCTGGAAAATTTGAAAGGTATGCTAAGTTCCACTGAGGAATAGATCGTGATGGTCAACTGTAAGTGGGGATCACCACATATGTTAGAGACAAGCAGAGAGCGATTGTTCCATTTTGTCACTGACTGGTTGCATTTATTATTTGCTTGGGTCTTTGTTTGATGTAGATATTATTCTAGATTTTTCCAGTGCCCTCCATGGATTTATGTAGCATACGACTTTTCATTTTAGCATTGGAGCTGCAAGAAACAAAATGGATGCGGATGACGGAATACAAATTTTTACAGCGACCCAGTTCTAAATTATAATCTACTTTACAGCGACCTAGCTCCCCTTGTGCAGCTTGTGGTCCTACGGAATACAAAGGTTTAATTGTCTTTTTTATTGTTACAATGGGGAGATTGACTTATTGTGAAAAAGAGGTCAATGGACACCGGAGGAAGATTCAAAGTTGGTCAGTTACATTTCTCAACATGGAACAAGAAACTGGCGCATTATCCCCCAAAATTCAGGTAATCACTACATTTTTCAATCCCCCAAAATCATTGCCTAATATAATAAGCAATCTTCCTTTTCTATACATTGACGTAGATTTTGTATTGCAGATTTACAGAGATGCATAAAGAGCTGCAGGCTGAAGTGGACCAATTATCTTCATCCAAACCATAAGCACAGAGAATTTGTAGGCACCAAAGAGGAAACTATAATCAAATTGCATTCTATATTGGGCAACCAGTATGCCACTTATTTTTGGGAGGTGGCATACAGTGTACATAAGTAAGTAATAAATTTATTCTTGGGTACATTCATACATATAGAAAAATCGTGCTCTCATATTTTGAAGCAATGTACAATTTACAGGTCCCAAGCATTCAAATCTCCTATATTTTTTGTTACCTTCTCTGTTTTGTTTGGTTTGTAGTATATGAGTGCATCAATTGTACCTTTATTGGCATTTATTGTAGGTGTATCTATTGGCTTTTGAAGTTTTGTGGGTTTCATAGGCATTATGTTTTTCCTCACTTGTACATGCAGAACCACGATTTCTATGTGATAGCGTCGGACATTTCAGAAGATGTTGGTATAAAAAGGAGTGAGTTGGTTGTATTCATTGTATTTACGGGAAGATTTTTTCTTCTCCATTGTGGTTTTAATAAAGTTTGTTGTCGTGTGCCAAGTTTTTCTGCACTCTGAGTTCACAGGAAACTTCATTTTTTATTGAACTTTTGTTCGGGTTATATTGTCGTCTGCAAAATTTTATACAGTTGGAAATATAGATCTGCTCGAGATCTTTGTGATAAGTATAATCACGAGGGTAAAATGTATTCTAGAATTTGATCAGTAGTTTATGTGAGTTTGGGCAGTTTTGTCTAGTATTTTCATTACTATAAGGTTTGGTAGGGTGGTTTTGAAATTTAATGGGAGTGAACTATAAGTCTTGTATTTATGAATGAATTTATTGAGTGTGGAGCTATCACTTTGATTTAGTTAATCCAATAATCTCTGAGGGCATCTTTTTGATAAATATCTTACAGTAGAGTGGTGCAGGTGCTTCCTTTGGTTTCATCTCAAGTGAAATTTTAGTTTTTCTTTGGGGCTTCAAAGAGCCATAGATAAGCCCACTTAAAACCTGGTGGAATACACTCCAGAACAGGCTCCAAAGAGTAGCTTCATTACAACATCCGCTGACTCAAAATTGCTCCAAGTGCAAAACAATTAAAAATGTCAAGTTGAAACGTGCTAATAATGATTCACATTCTTGGCAGTGGGATAGCCTTGTAAGTCGAAGAAACTCATGATGGCTTTTGAAAACTTAAAAGGTATGCAACATTTTTCCAAATAATCTGCACATGTTCAACTCCTCACACACACGTGTTTTAATTACTATTAGACGTCCTAATTCCTTATCTATTTCTTTTAATAGATATGTGATATAACTTCGAGGCTACTAAAAATACCTACTATCAACCACTGGACATATAGTCTAGTGATCCACTTTGATATTTTTGGAACTGTGTGATCCAGGTGACAAAAGAATAACTCTTGATCATAGGAGGAATCATACCGGCTTTGCCAACAAAAAATCCCCAAAACTCTCACCTTTGCATATTAGAGTTCTCCCTACTATAATGTGTGTGGTATCTACAATAGAATACCATGCAAGAAGTCTAATTCATAAACTGTCGTAAATATATTTACATTTTTTGATATTCACTATAAAATTAGTTTCAATTAAGATGAGAATAATTTTTTTATTAATTGCATACTCTTTGCACCCCGTTTGCAATGGGAAGGACCATGACCAAAGGATCATGTGCATTCAAAATACAAATATCCCCAGGCTATGCCTCAAGCGAAATCTAGGCTTTAGCACTTCAACTTCCTTCAAGCTTCTGAAGTCCTCCATATGAGCAGGACCCACATTAAGTGCCACTCTCACAAAAGGCTCTAAATTCCTAGGCAGCTCATGAATTTCTCCCACATGGTTCATACCCAATTCCAAAACAGAGACTTTGGAAGACAATGGAATTTAGAAAAGAGTAAGGGGTACAACAATATGATTATTTTGATTACCTGATGTTTGATGAATCTGTTACAGAGACTCCATGGAAGGAACAATGATGGATCTTGTGTTATTGCTCCCAACCTTCACAAAACCCTAGGCCAACCTTAAAAATTGTGTTTCCTACTACACCTCCACAACCCTTAGCCAATGCAAATTGTAGAAATTTGTAGATTTTATTATGCAATATTAATAATGGTGATTGCTCGTAATTAGTGGAAAAAGAGAAAACTCTTGTCTTCATTCATGTAATTTAACAATCCTTAAACATGAGATGTAATTAAAAGGGCGTGTACATCTTATGAAAAATATGTTTTCTTGGATTTCTATCTATTCACATTGAAAATTGATTTTCTACATTGCAAATATTAATCAAAAGACTTACTTTTCTTTTGCATATATATTTCCAATATCCAATTTGACATGCTAATACTTGATACTAAAGCTTTGGTTTTTCTAACTAATAGTTTTAGTGATGAGACATTGTCACATGCTTTCTATTACTACAATTTTTTTGATTCAGTACTTGTTATTAGCTATTATTTTTCCACTTTCATAATGCATACCTTAAGAGAAACATTTTACTTAGCCATTTATAGAATTTCTCTTAGCATAATCGATGGTTTTGCACAAGTTAAAACTTTTTTCAACCTAGCCTTATCTTGTATATCTCCTAGAATTATAATTGTAGGATGGCATAGAAACAACTATGACATAATATCATCTACACCAATTGGCCACTATGGATTTGGTTGAATGGATACTCACCACTACTTAATGTGCTAAGCTAAAGATGATCTATTATTTTTGCATTGTATACCAATTTTCTATAAGGTTCAAAATTGGAAATAGATTTCCACCTTGCACAGTCAATGTTACCCAACTCGTGTTCAAGGAAACCACTTAATTCTTTGGGGATAATTTCTTTTTAAATTCATAGATTTTGTAGTGCCCGCTTCTCTTAAATACTTATTATATTTTTATTTCGAGTACTATTGACTATAAACATGGATGTTAGATGATAGAGATATTCTGATTACTGAATGATTGCAATTCGTAGTACGCTTTTGTGGATTCTTAGAGGCATATAGAGACATTTTTATAATGATGATGATGATCACTTAGAGGAATAGAGAGATTTTTTTATAATGATGATGATGATCACTTAGAGGTAGAGAGAGACATTTGTATAATGATGATGGTGATGTGTTGTTGGCATATATATTACTGACATTGGGAATTCTCATTGTGTTGAGTAGGATTTAGCATTTGAAGTAATCTCATGATCTTGTTGATAATTATAAAAGATAGAAATGAGATGTTGAAATTTTAGACAAATGATATCATTGTTTAGTTGAGATGATGAAGTAGTTATATGTGGATGTTTATTAATTGATATGCGTATATTTTATCTTTGATGTTTTTGATGTAGCCATGAGGCCAAATGATGTATTTTGTGATTTTACAGGTAACTATATCACAACAATCAAAAGAGGGATTGGAGACCAACCACAATGAAATACAAGATGCATACAACAAAGGTCACCATGGAAACCCGTGTTATGTTTATTTTATTTTGTTAGGGGGCCCCCATGGGGGGATAACCTCCAATTGTGACCATGGCCTTTGTGTGAAATTCTTACCTCTTTATTTTATTTAATTGTAGAGTATGTGATTTATTTTGTGATGCAATTTATTTAATCATTTTTGATTAATGTGCTTTATTAAGTAATTTAATCATGTTATTAAGTTATTTGGGGATGTGACAAATGAATTCATTTATTAAAGTTGTTGGTCTTTTGGCCTATGTGATTTTGATTGAGTGTAAGTGACTTTGAGTGTTGTAAACTCTACCTTACTTGAAAAATTCGGATTTTGGCTTAAGGGCATTTTTGGAGGCTTGTGGGACAAGCAAAGCTTGTCCACACCTCTTAATTTCATATACCAACCCTACCTATGGTTTGGAGGAGTAAAAAATAGGCTCCATTATGCATTTTGTAAGACAAAATATGACATTTATTACACTTTTTTTACATGGTTTTTAAATTATGTCCTTAGGGGATGTGGGTTTGGATTGTGCGTGTAAGAGGCTTGTCATTCCTCTCAACCACCTATTTATTGTGTATTAGAGTTAAGGTTTGACTTGTGATGTGGAGTTGAGGATAAGTGATGTGCTATCCTACATGGAGACACCTCACCCTCCTCTCTCATTTTTCTATATATGCAAGTTTATTTGTTTGTTTAGGGGTTACTTCATTTTTCTGTGCTCTTGTATTTTAGTAGTTAGAGAATTTTGGAGTGCTTGTTGAATTCTTAGAGCTTGTTGGAGCTATATTGAGCTTAAAGGAGCTTGGAGTGTGATTCTTTGATCAATTTCTTACTATGGAAAGATAGGAGCTACACTATTTTTACTTGTTTGTTTTTATGTGTGTGTATTACATGTATGTTAATGTTTTGTATGTTTTTTGGGTTCTTAGGTAGAATGCCTAAGAATGGTGTAGAAGAAGACTATGGGGATCTAAAATGTAGGGAGGCATAAGAGTTTATTTCATGTTTTGGGAGGGAGTTGGGTTGGGTGCCCCAGTTTGGATTAGAAAATTCTTGCATTTCTTAGTTGGTTCTTTTGAGGGAGACATAAGATATTGTAGGGAGGAATAAGAGAATGTGGGAGGTATAAGAGGGTATTGAGGGAGGACTAAGAGTTGTGTAGGGGTTTTAAGATATCTATTGGAGTGTTTTAAGGTGGGTGCCTAATCCCATATGGAGGCATAAGTGATATCCCATTAGATCCTTGCTCCATTGGGTTTTCCTTTTCAAGCCATGTGTATTTTGATAGTTTCATGTTTGTGAGTGTAGATTTTGCTGAATATGTTTTGAAATAGTTGTGAAATTTTGTATTGTGATGTGGAACCTTTGTGATAATTTCCATGAGTTTTATCCATCCTTTACTTCCTTTTGGTTTGGGATTTGTGGCCAATGAGGAGGATAGCTTCTTCTCCTCATTGGATTATTGGTAGGGTGGAGAGTGCTCCCTCTCCCCAATTTTTGGTTTTTCTAATTAAAGTGAATAAATGGTGGAGCTCTTGTTGAATAATTTGAAATTTGGAGAATTTTTTGAAGTCAAAGACAACCCTTCATTGTAGAAAGTTTCTTATAATTCTCACTTAAGTTTGAATACTAGTAGATTTGTATTTAAAAGAAAAGATGCTTTGAAAGTTTTATTAACCAAGTTGTATTATCATATTGAAAGAATTTCATTAAAGAATGTGTCTTTCCTCTCTTAAAATTAGTTGTATGTAAGGGAATGAATAAAATGGATATCATATTTAAATTTTAACTTCTATTGAAAGAAAATAAAGTTGTAAAAGTTAATGATTTGCTCACAATGTGAATTAGTAGGTTGTCAAAGCCTTATTCTAGCTTGAAACAGTCAAAAAAATCTCTGGTTTTGATTTATTTAAAGTTAAGGTTATGTCTTAATATCTAGATTATTTTAAACATTCATTTTTAGAACTCTCTTGTCTGCACAATGACTGGTATAGGTAAATCTTAACTGACATCGGTGTACACAATACCGACATTGGTCATTGTTTCATATTGTATTCTTTAAAATGTTAACTCCAAGCTTTGTTTTTAACTTTAATGATATCATGAATTTATCAGCAACCTTAAATTAAATGAAGAACTATGGTAAACGTATTTTAGGTGAACGTGAATCATAAATGTAGAAGATATTGTAAAATTAATAAAAATAGACTCAATCGATAGTAAATGACGTTGCCGATTGGACCACTGAAGGCATCCCTGTGACCAACATCGGTCGTGGTATACTACATAAATTGTAATTTTTCAAACTTGAAAGACATTTTTCGTGCTTTTGTTTGAATTAGATACCTTTGAAACAATTATGCTATCATGAAATTGAATAATAAGTTACTCCTGGTACAAATCCAATATCCTTTACATTTAAAATAATATTCTAAAATATATGGATGCCTCAAAAACTAATTTCGATGGTGGAACTGATGTCGGTAGCACAGAGGTTACTGCAGTCAGTCAAGAGACCGCTGTCAGTCACCTGTGCAGGAATTTTTTTTTGAAAAGAATGTGTTTTTGGCTAAGCCATTCCCTCTTATGGATCTAAACTTCACCAAAATGTAGATCCATCTTATGGGCCATGTATGCTTGTTTGGACCCATACTCCAACTTGTGTAAAGGGATTTAAATACATTAAACTTTTAATCTAAAAAAAATGGAGAACTAATCAACAATAGATCTCAAACCAGATCTAGGATATATTTTTGCATTGAAATTAAATAACTAGGAACACATGATTAAATATAAGATTCAACTATTCAAAATGAGGAACCATTTGGATGGAATCCCCTTCTTCTTGCACATTGGATCCAAGAAGAGTCCTCCATGGGTTTCCCTTGATCCATGGCATCCACGTCTTCAACCTGTAAACCAAAGAGAAGAAAATGAATGAGCTTAGGGTAAAAAATGTTTAAGAAGACTCCCTTAAGGATGATTAAGTTTTGTTTAGGGTAGATCTAATCTTGTGGTCCCTATTGATTTGATCCAAGGGCTAAGAATCAACCCTACAATTTTTTAGGTGAAAATATTCATATTATGGTTGTAAATTGTAAATAGATCAAATGTAAGTGTAAATGGGTGAATGGGGCCACTTAGGGCTTTAGTGTGTTAAGTTAAACATTTAACCCTTCTAGTAGATTTTAGTGATTAATTCAATGGACTTCAAAGAAAATAACTTAAGAGAACTAAGGTAACTAAGGATAAGGGTTTATTAAATGTGGATTGAAATAATAATTTTCAAGAAGGAAACTATTTAATTTAGTAAGACAAATTAATGGATACTTATCTAGTGATGACAACTAAATTGACATTAAAACGAGATTAAGAGTATTTAATTAATAATCTAGACCTGATCTATCTTTTGTAATGTAGCAATTGTTGGTGGAAATTAATTAAACATTTATAGCATTTGACACCTTGTAATCTTTTCAAAACAAAAATAATAATTACCGCAACCATTTGGATAAATATTTAAGGATTAATGTTGTTTTAGAATGTCAAAATTATAGGTGTTATGATTGGTATCAGGGCCATGGGTTCAACGCTTGGACCCTAGGCATAATTGGAAACAAAAAACATAACAAGGAAACTTAGTACAACTCTAAACGTAGATCACACAACTTACATGATAGTTTAAATGAAGAAAACCTAGAAAACTAAAACAAAATCTTGAGTAATAAACTAACTCTCACCTTGGTCTATGTAGGAGGCATAGACCATAAGAGGTGTTCTTGCATGTGGACCTAGAATTACCACCCCCAGACCAAGAAGTAACAGCCATATTTCCTAAGATACTTCAAACATTACAAGATGTTAATGTCGCTATACACGAAGGATATTTAGGTAGGAGACACAACAAACATGACAAAGATCCATCGGTAGAGGCTCATGCACCTTCCCAACATAGTTATGAGGAGAGGGAAAATAACTCCCATGTGGAGTCAGTCAGACAAGATTCACCAAAGAGAAGTCATGGAGACATGGCTACATGACACAAAGATAGATCTAGGAGCCCTATGCAGTGTGATGAACATGTTGAGAGAACTAGAGGTAGATAGTCTATACCAGAAAATCACATCAGAGAGATCTGAAAACTCCATCTATCTCAATTTTTTAGGGACACTAGATGATTCCAGACAGAGGCATGGTTGGTTAGCTTGAGTAGATGCTTCTTGTTATGCCTGTGTACCAACAACACAAATGCTCATTTTTACATCCACCTTCCAAGAGATGGAGCAGAGGTTTGGTGGAGAACCGAGCAACAAAATCTCCATGTGGATTCCGAGATAGTCACTGGAGAGCTCTTCAAGGAGTGGTTCAAGAATAGATATTTATTCAGGAGGTTCATTCAGTAGAGGATAGATGAGTTCCATTACCTATGTCAAGAATCTATGACAGTGGTAAAGTATAAGAGTTACTTCCTAGACCTACTTCAGTATGTAGAATACATGCAGGATGAGAAAGTAAGGATCCACACATTCATCAGAGGCCTGAACATAAACATTGGAGAGGAAATACACATTCATTGTCCACATAATCTAGTAGAGGCCATTCAGAAGGCCTACGTTATGGAGGAGACCAGGGGGAAGACATAGGAGGCTAGAGATAGAGTGTAGATTCATATCCAACAGATGTAAGATAACAGATTGAGAGAGTCACCTCCTCCTCCTCGTGGAGGACATGGTTGTACACAGTCTTCATTCCGACCACCATAGAAGTCTCCTCAGAAGCAACAACACTAGACTCGCCCTCTATTTAGGCCACCATAGAGATTCGATTCTCATAGAGGATGTAGTATGGGGCCTCCTCCTAGGGGATCAGTCAGGACTCAGTCACCGCCTAGAGATTAGCCAACGGGAGCTCATAAAAACAATCAGAACAATCCATAGCAGGATCATCAGAATCCATGACACAGACCACTAGAATACTTGCAAGAGCCGCTTCTCATTAGAGGGGACCTGGTAGTTGTTATGGGTGCGGATTACTTTGGAATCATTAGAGAGAGTGACCTCAGAACCCTAATAACAAGGGTATGGAACTGGTTTTAGATCTTGTTGTAGGTGACATGGCTAGGATCCAAAGGATATATGTAGTAGTCGAGAACCACAAAGAAGAGCACCAGAGCATGGTGATTGAGATGACAAGTAGCATTGACGACATTTCAATTACTGCTTTATTTTATTTAGGTTCCTTAGGTTACTTTTATTTCCCCATTTGTAGTAGAGCAATGCAGGGTAGTGGCAGTTAGGTAGAGCCATAGTTGGGATGTGGAGATGGCTTCTAGAGCCAAGATCACTATGGAATCTTTAGTTAAGGAGTGTATAGTTGACCTAGGACCCTTTTCCATGACCTTTGATCTTCGTATCCTTTTGTTTGGTTCCTATGGGATTATTTTGGGCATGGATTGGTTATCGGCACACAAGGCTAGGGTTGATTGTTACACTAAGGTAATATCATGTGTAGATTATTTGGGAGTGGAGAAAGTGATAGTAGGAGTAAGGAGACCCAAGTCTATTCACACCATATCCTCTATAGCTTAAGCGATGTGTGCGACGAGGTTGCCAATTATATGCTATCACAGTTAGGGAAAGATCAGAGGATGAGTCTAGTGGTCCATCACTTGATGATCATCATATCTTCAGGGATTTTTCAGATGTATTTCCAGGGGAGATTTTGGGGTTACCTCCCCCACGTGAGATAGATTTTCACATTGATTTGGTTCCAGGAGCAGAGCCTACCTCACGATAACCTTATAGGATGACTAACCCTGAGCTCTGTGAGCTCAAGTTACATCTTGAGGGAATTCTAGAGATAGTCCTAATCCATCATAGAGTATCCCCTTGGGGTACATCGGTGATTTTTGTAAAGAAGAAGCACCGATCTCTAGGATTGTGTATTGATTATCGTCAGCTGAACAAAGTAATGATCAAGAATTGTTACCCCCTTTCACTTATTGATGATTGTTTTATCAGATGAAAGGGGCCACAATATTTTATAAGATAGATCTTAATTCTTGACACCATTAGTTGAGGATCATGGGGGAGAATATTCATAAGACAGTCTTCCATATGAGATATGGCCACTACGAGTTCACAGTAGTGTCTTTTTGTCTGACAATTTCCCCCACATTATTCACGAGTTTAATGAATGGGGTATTTCATAAATTATTAGATCACTTCGTGCTCATATTTGTTGATGAAATTTTGATTTACTCATGCACACATGAGGAGCATGAGGAGAACCTTCAACAGATTCTGTAGTGTCTTCGTGCGTAGTAACTTTACGGGAACCTAGAGAAGTGTGCATTCTTTCAGTAAGAGGTATAATATTCGGGTCACATCATTTCTGGGGAAGGTATTTCCATCGATCCTTCTAAGATTAGATCTATTATGGATTGACATGTGCCAGCTAGTGTGACCAAAGCATGCAGTTTCATGGGGATGACAGTTTACCATAGGATATTTGTTTAGGACTTTTCTCGGATTGCACACCCCATCACTTCCCTTTAGCAGAAAGGGAAGAATTATGTTTGGTCCGATGGATGTGAGAAATGATTCAATACACTAAAGGGATTCCTTACATCAAAAAAAATTCTTGTAGTGCCAGATTCACATGGAGATTTCTTTGTTTGTAAAGATGCTTCTTTGGCAAGACTAGGTGGTGTTTTGATGTAGGAGGGCCATGTGGTTGCCTTCGAGTCTCACAATCTCAAAGATCATGAGCCTAATTATCTAACTCATGACCTTGATCTTGCAACATTTGTTCATGATTTGGTTGGATGGAGACATTTCATTCTTGGCAGGAGATTTATTCTCAGGATAGACCATTTGAGCTTACGTCACCTCTTCACGCAACCTAATCTCAATGATCTTTAGCAGCTTTGGATGGAGTTTATTTATGATTACAACATGTAGATAGATCATGTGAAGGGGAAATATTTTTTTCACTGACAGTCTGAGTAGATCGAGACATTTGGTTATGGCTACATCATTGGGTACATATTTATGGAGTAGGATTTTGTGACAGTTTCCTCATGACAATTTTAACCTTACTGTGAGATCATAGATTGAGTCTCAAAGACCCCTTGAGGGGAAATTAAATTGTTTTACAGTAGATTCAAATGGACTTCTCAGACATAGAGGCCAGATCTATGTATGTAGGGATGGATGTTTGAGACATGATATCTTGGCAGAGGCTCATCGTGTACCTTATTTAGCCCATCCAAGGGTGAATAAGATGCACACCACCTTGACACAGATATGCCATTAGAGATGCCTTCAGAGAGATGTAGCTTATTTTATGTCACACTGTTTAGTTTTTCAGAGGGTGAAGGCTGAACATTAACATCCAGCTGGCCTTCTTTACCCACATGTTATTCTAGAGTGGAAATGGGACAAAATTTCCATGTATTTCATAGTAGCACTACCAATGTTGAGATACCACCACATTTTCATCATGGTCATAGTGGATAGATTGACAAAAGTTACTCATTTTTATCTGGTGAAGACCACCTATATAACTAGTGCAGTAGCGAGAGTGTACCTAGATGAGATTGTTAGACTACACGAGATTTCATAAAATATCATCTGCGACCATAATCCTTTATACACATCACACTTCTAGACTACCATGCAACAAGCCTATGGGATGAGTATCAACTTCAGCATAACCTATCATCTAAAGACAAATGGATAGATGGAGTGGGTGAATTATATTTTAGAGGACATGATTGATATGTACATCATGGATCATTAGTTGAAGTGGGAGGAGTACTGGTATTTTGTAGGGTTTTCGTAAAACAAAATCTTCCAGAGTTCTATTGGGATGCCAACTTTTCAAGAACTTTATGGTAGGGAGTGCAGGACACCTTTGAGTTGGGATAGACATGAGGACAAAGTATCTATTGGCCCAGGTTTGTCACAGGACATGGAGTAGCAGGTTGTTTTTATTCGTCAGAGGTTGTAGGAAGCACAAGACATGCAAAAGAAGTATGTAGATCAGAGGAGAGCCGACCATAGTTATGAGGTGGACATGAAGGTGTTTATTCATGTCGGACCTCATAAAAATACTATCCATTACGGAAAAGGCTATAAGTTGTCTCCTAGATTCGTGGGTCCATTCAAGATCCTATAACGGATAGGTACCTTAGCTTATTGTCTAGCCTTGCCACCTAACTTATCTTGCATGCATGATGTGTTTCATGTATTTTTTCTTAGGATATATATCCCAAATACATCTCATGTATTGGATTGGACTACATTGAAGGTGCAGGAGCAGGGGTAGATGATGGTGGAGTCCATGGGTATTTTAGAGCACAGGACCTTGGGCATTCTAGGATGAGATATTGATCAGGTGCGAGTCTAGTGGGATTGGTATGATGAGATTTTTGCTACATGAGAGGATGCTACATTTGTACGAGTCTAGTTTCCAAACCTATTTTAGTTACTTTAAGGAGGAAATCCAGTCTAAGAGGAGGAGGATGTTGTGCCTGTTATCTCAATTTCTTCCCCCAAAAAAATTGATCAAACACGACCCTGTGAAGAAAGAAATTCAAGGGACGGTTCTTTCGTACGAGCTCACATTTTAAATCCAAAAAATAGGTTGCAAATAGGCTCTAAAATGAAGGATTAGGGTCGGGGAAGGAAGAAAACAGTGTCAAAGAAACCCAAAGTCTGAAAGGAAAAGAAATGGAGAAAAACTCAAAGTCTTTAGGCTCTATGAATGATTCAGAATGAGCCAAAAATTGGCTAAGTATGGGAAAATCAGCAGAACCTTCCATTTGCCTCATTGGCGCATCTCCAAGGGCTAAACTTAAAATGAAGACTCAAATGAGCGCGGAGCTTCCATGTGTCCCAAGCCTAAAAAAGGATAGACTTGGCCATTGAAAATTCAAAACAAGCAGAAAGAAACACGTTTCACGTCGACGTAATTTCAAGATGGGTTCCCAAAACAGAGACTCAAACTTGTGCTAGCCCTCCATGTCGCCAGGGGTCAAGAGAGGTCAAATTCAAAGTGGGCCCGAATTGGTTAAGTATAAGAGTGTAGGTGGAAGCGACCACATGTCTTAATGGTGCACATTCAAAGGCGCGACCCAAAGTGGAGACTCAAATGAGTGCAAGGATTCCACATGTTAGCCTAGTGCATCTTCAAAGATAAATCTAAAAGTGGGTCCTTAGAGAAGTGCCAAGCCTCCACATGTCCTTGGTAAGATGTATGGCCCCACCGAACAAAAGGACTTAGTCAAAAACATAAAGGAACAAAGAAAAGCCACAGAAGGATCCACGTGTCAGCCCAGTGTAACTTCAAAACAAAAATCCAAAAGTGATCCCCAAACAAGCACCAGCCCTCCACGTGGCCATGTTCCAAGTCAAAGTGGGAAGGTGGGTCGACAGAGGTAATTTAAAATTTTGGCGTCATTCCCCAGAGACATAAAGTATAAGACTAAGCCGCGCCTCTGTTGATGCCCAAGGAGCCATTTCTCAGGCCAAAATACATGCGGGCTGGTGGGCCTTGGAGTGATATTTTACCCAAATAAAATATGTGGACCGGTAGACCTGAAGATGGTTTTTTGACAAAAGGGTATTGCGGGGCTGTGCAAAAAATTTTACAATTTTTTCCTATTGTACAAAAAGGGCGCAGAGTGAATTACGGGCGTGTGGACCTGTTCTGCTAACTAGTTTCTACCAGTTTATATATGGACTTGATTCAAATATTCAAATGGGAATATCTTCTGATCCAGTGCCTGAAATCCAACAAATTTGGCACCATTGGAGAGATATCGACCTCATCTATGCCATGGAGATCTAAAAATTTAATTTTGATGAGGTTAGGGTGGTAAAAAATGGAAAACATCTTCGTGCCATTAATGTAGGATCCAATTTCTCCAACAACCAGATCGGATTGGATCTGATCCACCATCTTCCTCCTTCAATGTGATGAACAAGCTATCAAGGTAGATTTGACAGATTGTGGGTGGATTTGTAGGAGCATTCATGGTGGGTAGCAGAGTTTCAAATTAGTTTTCCTGCCTCTCTCCTTCTTCTATCTTTGATAAATCTATAAAAGAAAGCGGCGGGGCTCATTGTAAAGGGTTGGACAATTTTTTTTTTGCACTCTCCCTTCTTCCCTTGTCTGCAAGAGAATTTGTGGAGCTTTCGAACCTCTCATTCAAGTTGTAATACAAATGTTTACCTCTTGGCCACTGTAATACATTATATCGAATTTTGGAGCAATAATATATGTCTGTGGATGATTCTCAACCCTCTCATGTGTTTATTATTACCTTCTAATCTCTTATTACAGTTTGGTTATCCATGCATGGCGTTTGCATTGTAGTTCTATGGTCTGTGTTAGCTTGCAAAATGAGTGTTTGACATTCCTTTAATACATCACCTCGTTAGCTTAGATTTATATTTGTTTATCTTCTCAATAATTTCTCCTTGGTAAGATAAAGTAGGTTTCAAGTAGATCCTCTACAATTTATTTGTATGCACCTGAACAGAGGAATAGGAACCGACCTTAATCTAGAGAGCTCTCTTAACTCGTAAGGTCCCACACTTTGAGAGATGCTCCATGTTGTGCAATCACACTGAGAGTATCAACCCATCTGGTTACAAGCATTCAGGGGTTCTATGATTCTACAGTAACAATTTTGGCATGCCCAGCGGGACAAAGAGGTCTCCATCTTTATTGCAACAAGAAAAATGTGCACATGCTGTAATTTTATCTTTTAAGAAGCTTTGAAATTACACATTTTACGACTCCCAAAGAGACAGAATCCACTTGTTTCAACAGTTCAAGCTTTTCAAGTTCATGAGAAGAATACAAACAAGGTCAAGAACTAGAGAGGAGGGACTATTTTTCTATCTGTACTTGTCCCTTGATAGAGGGAGAGAGGGAAGAAGATCCCAGAGGTCTCCATCTCAACCAAATAGAACCTTGTCAACACCTCAACCTAGTAGGTCATTCATTCAATCAACAAGGGTTCTCAGGCCAATCATAACGGTATAACCACCCAACCCCTATGTTAGCTTCACTGGAAGCAACCCACTCGTTCTCAATGCACAAAATCCAGTCCCTATTCCATCATTAAAGAGCATTCCCCATTTCACTGGAGAGAACCATACTTCTCCTAGTGACCACATTCAATACATTGCAAATGTTTGCGTAATTCATGAGATCACTGAGATGGATATTGCAGTAAAAATTTTAGCTTCTTCACTTAAGGGTAATGGTTTAGGAGTCTAACAACCAACTTTATTCATACTCGGGACAATCTGTGTAGAGATATCCACAACCAATTTGGAGAAAAGGGAGATAACTTGTCCTTGAACTATACCATTTGACAACCATAAAAAGGCCCCCTAATGAGTAGCTAATAGATTTTAACTTCAGATTTCACAGGACATGGGACATGATTCCATTAGTTGTAAGGCCCACAAATGAAGGTGCTTTCTTATACTTTCTTAGAGCCCTAAATTCTTTTAGTGCTTTGATGATTCAATCAATGGGAGGCACAACCTTACCTGTAGCCTATAACATTTCTGTTAGAGCTGAAAATTATTTAATTCAGGGTGACAAACTTGCTCCTAGGCACTCATGCCTCTATACCCAGAACTAGGAGATCCAAGCACTAGCTAGACACCCACATTGGCTCATATACCTACTCCTAGGAATCAAAGTTTAGTTTAAGCCTCCACCTCATCTTCTAACACTTCAAAAGAGCTACAAAAAGTTGTGAAACAATTATAGAACCTAGGGAATGAGCTAGTGACTATCAAAAGGAAGCAAGCTCAGATTTCTAGGCCATATCATCCTTAGACTCAGTATTAGGATTTTCCCCCATATCAGCAGAATAGGAAACCAACTCAGGCTACAAATCAAAACCAAAACCAAGGAAAACCTCAATCTACAAGGCCTTTCTGACCATATGATCCAAACAAAACTTTAACATCAAGGGCCTTGGTTCCAACACAAAATAACATGGCACAAGAATATGACTAGTGTTTCCATAGATGCAATCATCCCCACAACCATTCAATGTGTTTTAATGGTGCACTAAACCAAGCCTTGATGATACATACCATTGGTGTGTCCAAAGAGTCTAGTCAATAGGAAAATCAACAACAAGAAATTAAACAAGAGGCTCCTGCAAGTGAGACTATGCCTATCAATTGGCCAGCTGAATATTTCTGTGGTATGAATCAAGCCCCTTCTTGATGTTATCTGCCAATACACGGTCCAAGAAAAGGAATATTAGAGAGGGAAAATCACCAAACTCAGGTAATTTTCAAACCTCCATTACTCGATAAGGTATTGACACTCAAAGTGCAACTCCCAATATGCAGAGTTAGTTCAAGCTACCTTCCAAAACCACTCAGGCACCGGTTGTAATGACCCACGTGCAAGAGAACAATGTACCAGGAAAGGGAAAAAGGATAGCTCATTTAACATCATTGAACAATTTTGAATATTTAAATGTGGGAGTCATTGGCCATTCCAGGATAGATAGATCTAGTGCAGACTACTATGGTCAATTGGTTGAGCTCAAATCAGCCCCCTAATCAGTAAGAGAAAGTGTTTACCAATGCGGTTCGGCCTGAGGGAAACCATGGAGAACAACAAGGTAATAATATTAATCCCCCTCCATTCTATGTTCCATTGATCATTAGAGACAAATAGGTACATAATTGCATGATTGATTCGAGGGCAAGTAGCTCTATAATACCAAAAAAAATGGCCGATCAACTGGGTCTTCAATACGAAGTCATCTCTAGGGGTGCAGTGCAATTAGATGGGACAACAGTAACAGTGGTTGGAGTCATAAAGGATTTTAACTTCACACTACACACCTGCCCCAATGTGACTTTATTGCAAATTGTATCAGTCATAGACTTATTGCCACATTTTTCATTATCTTTTTCAAGAGACTTCACCACTAAAATTGGAGGATATTTGTCTGTTGATTGGTCACACATGATTTTTAGGACAAGGTATGGAGCCAAGAAAAAAATTAGATCTGATCCCATTTCATATTACCATATTGAGTCTTATGTAACCAGCCCAATCAATGTCAATTCTTCAGCCTTTGATCAGGAGGACCTCCCAAATGTTTGTTAGGAAGATATCAAGGTTGGGTGTATTCTTGACTTGACCCTTGAAGAATGGGAGAACAAGAGGAATTCTTTTGACCCATATAAGGGAATGGATGAATCTGAGCTAGGAGTTTACTATTTTCTTGAGGAGAATCATCCTCTTCCTGACATCCTTAAGCCTGACCACAAAGATGATAATGGAGTATGACAGTTATTCTTCAATGGCTCAAGAAGTAGACAAGGATCTAGAGGAGGAGCTATGATTCTTTCCCCCCAAGGTATGAAATACTAATTATCCTTCCATTTCTAATTTTCTTGCTCAAACAACACATCATAGTATGAAGCCTTGGTCCATGGACTGCATTGGGCAAGGAAAAGAGGAATCAAGAACTTGCAAGTGTTTAGCGACAATGAGCTAGTTGCAAATCAAGTGCGAGGGGAAAATACTACCAAGAACGATATGTTAAAGAACTATAAGAACTAGGTATGGGACCCCATCAAGGATTTCAGAGCATTCAACATCAATTCCATCCTAAGGAAGAAGAATGAAGCGATAGACAAATTGGAACCAATTGGGGCATACTTTGATGTTGTGGATAGTATCAAGAGTGATAAATCTCAGTCCCATATCAATTTTTTTCTGAGGTCAGCTGTTGCGGACAACAACACAAGTTGGCAAGTCTTCGAAAATGATCAACAAATTGTCAACTTTCTACAAGAATAAGTTGAGTTCTCCTCTAAGAACCAAGACACGCTGGAGCTGCAGTATGGCTATCAAATGGTGCAGTTGAGGACAAACAAAATACCAAAGGGTCTTATCACTTTGGAATCAATCTTCAACCCAAATGACCAATTCCAAAAGGAGAAGGTGAATATTCATGTAAAGGGTGAAGATTCAGATCCCATTTTCATAGAAGGAAAAACTTTACAAATTGGAAAGGTAAGCAGTCAACAAGAAAAATCTAAGTTTATCCAAATTTTTTAAGAATTCCCAAATGTCTTTTCCTAGACTTATAAAGATTTAATAGGTTTCAACCCAAAGCTGGCACAGCACACCATCGAGTTGGATCCAGGATCTAAGCCTTTTAGTTAGAAGCAAAGGCCATTAAATCCTCACATTGAGCCTCTCATGAGGAAAGAGTTGAATAAGCTAATTGAGGCCAACATCATCTTCCCTATCAAGTACTCAAGTTGGGTTTCTAATTTACTGCTTGCGAGGAAAAGAAATGGAGAAATCAGACTGTGTGTGGACTTTCGTGATCTAAACAAAGAATCACTAAAAGATCACTATCCACTTCCATCAATGGAACAGATCCTATAAGTTGTAGCTATCTTTGAGAGGTTTTCATTGCTAGATAGATATTCAAGATATAACCAGATAATGGTGAAAGAGGAAGACCAATTTAAGACAGCCTTCACCACCAAATGTGGGACATATACTTATAATAAGATGCCACTTGGACTGTCAAATTCCATAGAAACATTCCAACGAGCTATGGAGATGGCATTCAAAGGCTTGATCAACAATACAGTTCTAGTGTATCTAGATGATATCACCGTCTTCTCAAAGAATGTTGTAGACCATCTCTTCTACCTCAGGAAGGTGTTTCAGAGGTGTAGAAGGTTCAAAGTATCAATGAATCCAAAGAAGTGTGTGTTCTTGGCACATTAGGGAAAATTGTTAGGCCACATTGTCTCAAGAGAGGGGTTAACAATTGATCCTGAAAGAGTTGAAGCCATTCGGACATTGCCATTTCCATAGCACAAAAATTATCTCCAAAGCTTCTTGGGAAGGATAATCTTTGTTCACAAGTTTGTACCTGATTTTTCCACTCTTGTGAAGCCTTTAACAATGATGTTAAAGAAGAATCTTACATTTAAATGGATCACATAAGGAAAAGAGAGTTTTGAGGCCATCAAGATCACAATATCACAAGCCCTAACTCTCATTAACCCATATTTCTCAAGGGACTTCATGTTTAATGCTTTTGGAGGGTCAGATGCCATCTCAGCCATCTTGGTCTAGCCCAACAAGGAAGGTTTAGAACATCCCATAGCCTTCTTCAGTCAGAGCTTAGAGGACTATGAGGTAAAGTAATCCTTCATTGAAAAACATGTCCTTGTTAATAGTAGCTTGAAGAAGTTAAAACACTTGGTCTCAAATAATAAGATTCAACTGCTAGTATCTCATATTGGTGTTAAGGATTTTCTCCTAAACAAGGAATTGAATGAGAGGAGAGTATATTGGATCACTCGGGTAATGGAATATGACATTGAGATCATGGTGACAAAACTGGTTCGTGGCAAGGGTCTGTGTGAATAGCTCACCTCCAAGAAACAATATGAATCAGTGGATAAAAAAGAGGTTATCTTACTATTGCAGAATGATCAAGAGCAACCAGCTAATGATACACCTATTCCATGTTGGACTTAAGACTTGGTGCATTATCTCAAAATAGGTTTGTGCCCTCTAGAATGGAACAAAGCAAAGAGGAGATACTTTAGGTTACAAGCCATTCCATATTTGCTTGTTGGTGGTGTCTTGTTTAAAAAGGATATCAATAGTGTTCTATTGAGGTGCATTGGGACAAGACAAATTGAGAGAATGTTGCATGAGTTCCATGATAGAGAAGCTAGAGGTCACTTTTCTCCTCAAGTAACAACTCTCAAGATCATGAAACCTTGTTATTATTATCCTACAGTGTTCAGGGACTTCTACTCATGGATCAAGAAGTGCAAGAAGTGTGCATTCTTCATAGGGAAAGAAAAGTTAACAGCCCTACCCCTTCACCTAATTTCAGTGGATCAACCATTCATGCAATGGGGAGTAGACTTCATTTGGGTGATTAAACAAAATTCAATCCAGGGCCATAGATTATTTCACCAAGTGAACTGAGGCAGTGACACTTAAGGAAGAAAATGAATCCAACATCTTGGATTTCTACGAAGGGATAGCCACCAGGTTCGAAGTCCCTACCACTATTATATCAGATAATGCATTGGCATTCCTTGGTACAAGGATCATTAAATGGGCTGTCAGAAATGGTGTATACCTCAACACTTCATCAAACTATTACCCTCAAGGTAATGGCCAAGTAGAGTCAAAAAACAAGAACCTATTGAGGATTATGAAAAGGACTCTTTATGAAAATCAGAGAACTTGGCATACAATTCTAAAATCGGATTTATGGGATGATAAGATCACATCCAAAAGGTCCACATGTAGCTCCCCATACAAGCTTGTATGTGGAAAAGAGGAAATATTGCCCATATCATTGGAGTATCCTGCTTTAGATCTCATGAAACAGTTAGAGCTGGCCGAGTTTATACCTATGAAAGTCAGGTATGCAAAGCTGATGGAAGCAGGGTAGGAAAGAGAGCATACAATGCAGAGCATGGAAAAGGATCAAGCATTGATCAATAAGAACTTTGATAAGAAATCAAGAACGAGGACCTTTCAAGAAGGGGACTTAGTTCTAAAGTGGGATGCAGTTCAAGAAAAGCAAGGAAAGCATTCCAAATTTGATGCCATTTGGAGCAGTCCCTATATGATCACAGGGTGCAAAAGAAGCAATGCCTTCCAGTTGGCTAAATTGGATGGCGAAGAATTGTAGATCCTAGTTAATGGGATCTATCCTAAATATTGCTACTAAAATGGAGAATTACACCCTTGTAAATATTAGCATAGTATTTTAATGTCCCTAAGTGCGTATGTAAATTATTTAGTTGTAGCGTAGGTTTTGCTTCCCTAAGTGTTATGGCATAGGTTTTTGTTTCTCTAGGTTTTTCTCATTATACATTTCAACGTGCCTCTAGGTGAATGCAACAGGCCCTTCAACATTTGCAATAGGGAGACCCATATTTACTGTAACAGTTGCTCATTTTCTAATAGAACAAATAAAGAGAAACTAAAATCGGGTCCCAAAAGGTCCATTTTCAGAAGAACAGGATCAATGTCAGGTCAAAAACCATGACTCTATGCCCAATGAATATAACAAGATAGCTGGTCTATTCATCTAGTAGGCAAAAGTCCCCATGATTTTCCAAATTGTTATTTCAATTTTTACCCCAGGAAAAATTGATCAAACACGACCCTTTGCAGAAATAAATTCAAGGGACGGTTCTGTCATATGAGCCCACATTTTAAATCTAACAAATAGGTTGTAGATGGGCTCTAAAATGGAGGATTAAGGTCAGGTAAGGAAGAAAATAGTTTCAAGGAAAACCAGAGGCTCAGAGGAAAATAAAAGGAGAAAAACTTGAAGTCTTCGGGCTCTACGAATGATTCAGAACGAACCAAAAATTGGCAAAGTATGGGAGAATCAGTGGAAGCTTCCACGTGCATCATCAGTGCATCTCTAAGGGCTAAACTTAAAAAGAAGACTCAAATGAGTGTGGAGCTTCCACGTGTCCTGTGCCCAAAAAATCATAGAGCCATCTAATGAATAGTCCAAACAAGTAGATAGAAACACATGTCACCTCGAGGAAATTTCAAGATGGGAGCCCAAGGTGGAGACTAAAACTTGCACCAACCCTCCACATGGTCAGGGGTCAACAAAGGTCAATTTCAAAGTGGGCCCAAATCGGTTAATTATAAGAACGTAGGCGGAAGCCACCATGTGTCTTAACGGTGCACATTCAAAGGTGTGGCCCAAAGCAGAGAATCAAATGAGCACAAGGCTTCCACTTGTCAACCCATCTCATCTTCAAAGATAAATATAAAAGTGGGTCCATAGACAAGCGCCAAGCCTCCATGTGTCCCTGGTTAGATGTATGGCCCCGCCAAACAAAAGGACTTAGAAAAAAACATAAAGGAACAAAGCAAAGCCACATAAGGAGCCACATGTCAGCCTAGCGCAACTTCAAAAGAAAAATCCAAAATCAGTCCCCAAATGAGCACTAACCCTCCCTGTGGCCATGTTCCAAGTCAAAACGAGAAGGCGGGTTGCCAGAGGTAATTTTAACTTTTGGTCTCATTTCCAATAGACATAAAGTATAATAATGATCCGCACCTCCGCCGATGACCAAGGACCCATGTGTCAGGCCTAAATTACATATGGGCCAATGAGCCTTGGAGTGATTTTTTTCCCAAATAAAAAATGCTGACTGGCGGGCCTGAAGATGGTTTTTTGACAAAAGGGTATTACAGGGCTGGGGGCAATTTTTAGAATTTTGTATTTTTATGCAAAAGGGGTGAAAAGTGAATTATGAGCCCACGAACCCATTCTGCTAATCGGTTTCCACCTTTTTTTTGTATGGACCCAATTCAAATATTCAAATGGGTATATCTTCTGATCCAGTGCCCGAAATCCAACAAATTTTCCACCATTGGAGAGTTCTCGACCTTGTCTACACCATGGAGATCTGAAAATTTAATTTTGACAAGGTTAGGTGGGTAAAAAATGGAAAACATCTTCATTCCATTAATGTATGATCAACTTTCTCCAACAACCAGATTGGATTTGATCTGATTTGTCATTATTCCTCCTTTAACGTGCTAAACAAACAATCGAGGTAGATTTGATAGATTTTGGGTGGATTTCCAGGGGTGTTGATGGCCGTTAGTTGATTTTCAAATTATTTTTACCACATCTCTCCTTATTCTCTCTATGTTGAATCTATAAAAGAAGGGGTGGGGCTCATTGTAAAGGGTTGTATAGTTTTGTTTTGCACTCTCCCTTCTTCCCTTGTTTGCAAGAGAATTTGTTAACTTTTCAAACCTCCCATTCGAGTTGTAATACAAATTTTTGCCTCTTGGCCACTGTAATACACTGTATCAGCTTTTGGATCAATAATATATGTATGTGGATGATTCTCGACCCTCTCATGTGTTTATTGTTGCATTCTAATCTCTCATTGCAGTTTGGTTATCCATTTATTGTGTTTACATTGTAGTTCTATGGTTTGTGTTATCTTACAAAATGAGTGTTTAACATTCCTTTGGTGCATCACATCGTTAGCATAGGTTTATATTTTTTGTATCTTCTCAATCCTATCTCCTTGGTAAGATAAAGTAGGTTTCGAGTAGATTCTCTCAAATTTATTTGTATGCTACTGAACAGAGTAATAGGAACTGACCTTAATCTGGAGAGCTCTCTTAACTCGCAAGGTCCCACACTCTAAGAAATGATGAAAGTTGTGCAATCACACTGATATTCTCAACCCATCTAGCTGTAAGAATTTAGGGGTGTTGTGATTCTGCACTAACAGTGCCCACTTCTCTTTGATACTTATTATATTTTTATTTTGAGTACAGTTGACTATAGACATGGATGTTTTTGTATAATTTTGGTTTAACATGATGTTAGATGATAGATATATTCTTATTATTAATGGATTATGATTCATATTATGATTGTGTGGATTCTTAGAGTCATCGAGAAACATTTTTATATTGACGAGGACGATGTGTTGTTGGCATATATATTACTTACATTTGGAATTCTCATCGAGTTGAGTAGGATTTAGCATTTGAACTAATCTTGTGATCTTGTTGATATTGATAAAAGATAGAATTGAGATGTTGATGAAATTTTAGACAAATGATAGCATTGTTTAGTTGAGATGATAAATTAGTTATATTAGGATGTTTATTTATTTATATGTGTATATTTTATCTTTTATGTTTTTGATGCAGCCACAAGGCCGAAGGAGGTATTGTGTGATTTTATAGGTAATTGTATCACAAAAATCAAAAGGGGGATTAGACACCAACCACAACAGAATACTAGATGGTTATAATGAAGGTCACCGTGACAACTTGTGTTATGTTTGTTTTATTTTATTATAGGGTCCCCATGGGGGGGATGATCTCCAATTGTGACCATGGGCTTTGTGTGCAATTCTTCCCTTTTTCGTTTATTTAATTGTAGAGTATGTGATTTATTTTGTGATGTAATTTATTTAATCATTGTTCATTAATCTCATTGATTAAGTAATTTAATCATGTTATTAAGTTATTTGGGGATGTGATAAATGGAGCACTTTATGGGTCTTTTGTACTATGTTATTCTCATTGAATTTTAGTGACTTTGAGTGTTGTACACTCTATCTTACTTCGGAAATTCTTATTTGGGCTTAAGATCCATTTTTGGAGGCTTGTGGGACAAGCTAAAATTGTCCCACACCTCTTAATTTCACATATCAACCCTACTTACAGATTTGGGGGGAGTCAAAAAAAGACCCATTATGTGTTTTGTAAAACAAAAAGTGACATGTATTGCACTTTTCTTACATGAGTTTTAAATTATGTCCTTATTAGTTGTGGGTTTGGATTATGTGTGTAAGAGTCTTGTCATCTGTCTCAACCACCAATTTATTGTGCATTGGGGTTGAGGTTTTACTTGTGATGTGGAGTTGGGGATAAGTGATGTGGCATCCTACATGGAGCCACCTTACCCTCCTCTCTTTGTTTTCTATATATGCAAGTTTATTTGTTTTTTGGGGGTTACTTCATTTTTTTGTGCTCTTGTATTTTGGGGGTTAGAGAGTTTTGGAGTGCTTGTTGAATTATTAGAGCTTGTTGGAGTTGGATTGAGCTTGGAGGAGCTTAGAGTGTGATTCCTTGATCAAGTTCTTACTATAGAAAGGTATGATCTACACTCTTTTTATTTTTATTTTTTTATATGTGTGTATTGCATGTATGTGAATATTTTGTATGTTTGTTTGGTTCTTCGGTAGAATGCCAAAGTATGGTTTAGGAGAAGGCTATGTGGATCTTATATGTAATGAGGCATAAGAGTTTATTTCATGTTTTGGGAGGGTGTTGGGTTGGGTGCCCCACCATGGATAAGATAATTCTTGCATTTCTTACTTGGTTCATTTGAGGGAGACAGAAGAGATTGTAGGGAGGAATAAGAGAATGTGAGAGGTATAAGAGGGTCTTTAGGGAGGCAGAAGAGGTGTGTATGGGTGTTTAGATGTATATTGGAGTGTTTTAAGGTGGGGACCTAATCCCATTGGGAGGCATAAGTTGTCTCCCCATAGATCCTTGCTCCATTGGCTTTTCCATTTAAAGCCTTGTGTATTTTGATAGTTTCATGTTTGTGATTGTAGCTTTTGTTGAATGTGTTTTGAAATATTTATGAAATTTTGTATTGTGATGTGAAACCTTTGTGATAGTTTCCATGAGTTATATCCATCCTTTCTTGCATTTTTGTTGGGTCTCGGCAGCCAACGAGTAGGATAAATTCTTCTCCTCATTGGATTATTGGTAGGGTGGAGAGTGTTGCCTATCCCCCATTTTGGTTTTTCTAATTAAAGTGAAGAAATGGTGGATCTCTTGTTAAATAATTTGGGATTTGGAGAATTTTTTGAAGTCAAAGACAACCCTTCATTAAATAAATTTTCTTGTAATTCCGACTTAAGGTGGAAGGCTAGTAGATTTGTATTTAAAAGAAAAGATGTTTTGCAAGTTTTATTTACCAAGTTGTAATATCATATTGAAGGAAGTTCATTAAAGAATGTGTCTTTCCTTTCTCTTAAAATTAGTTGTATGTAAAGGAATGAATTAAATGGATATCATGTTTAATTTTTACCTTGTGTTGAAAGAAAAGAAAGTTTCAAATCTTAATGTTTTTCTCATAATGTGAATTGGGAGGTTGCCATAGCCTTATTCTAGTTTGAAACAGTTAAAACACTTTCTGGTGTTGATTTATTTAAAGTTAAAGTTATGTGTTGATATCTAGATTCTTTTAAATATTCATTTTTAGATCTCTTTGGTCAACACAGTGACCGGTACTGGTCATTCTCAACCGACATCGGTGTACACAGTACCGACATCAGTCATTATTTCATATTGGAGTCTTTGAAATGTTAACTCAAAGCTTAGTTTTCAACATTAATGATAGCATGACTTTCTCAGGAACCTTAAATTAAATGAACAATTTTGGTAAACGTCTTATAGGTGAATGTGAATCATAAATGTAGAAGATATTGTAAAATTTATAAAAATAGACTTAATTGATAGTGATAGGAATCAGGGACTGAACCGCCATCGGCATTCCTATGACGGACTTCAGTAACGATATATTGCATGAATTATAATTTTTAAAACTTGAAAGACATTTGTGGTGCTTTGAAATACTTTCAAACTGTTATGTTATCATTAAATTGAATAATAAGTTACTCCTAGTACAAATCCAATATCCTTTGCATTGAATATAATAATCTAAAATAAAGATATGCCTCAAAAACTGGAGTTGGTTTTGGAACCAATGTCAGTAGCACAGAGGTTACTATGGTCGGTCAAGATACTGCCATCAGTCACCTTTGCGTGAACCATTTTTTAAAAGAACATGTTTTCGGCCAAGCCATTAGCTCTTATGGATGTAAAATTCACCCAAATTTAGATCAAGCCTGTGGGCTGTGTATGCTTTTTTGGACCTAGACTTCAACCTGCATAAAGGGATTTAAATGCATTAAAATATTGATCTACAAAATGGGTTTCTTCCCCATCAATGAGAAAAAATAGAGAACTAATCATCAATAGATCTCAAACCAAATCTAGGATATATGTTTTCAGTGAAATTAAATAACTAGGAATGTATGATTAAATATAAGATTCAAATATTCTAAAGGAGGATCCATTTGGATGGAATCTCCTTCTTCTTGCACATTGGATCTAAGAAGTATCCTCTATGGGTTTCCCTTGATCCATGACATCCACTCCTTCAACCTGCAAATCAAAGAGAAGTAAATGAATGAGCTTAGGGTAAAAAATGCTTAAGAAGACTCCATTAAGGATGATTAGGGTTTCTTTAGGGTAGATCTAATGTTGTGGTCCCTATGTATTTGATATAAGGGCTAAGAATAAACCCTATAATTATTTGGTAAAACTATTCATATTATGGTTGTAAATTATAAATAGATCAAATGTATGTGTAAATGGGTGAATTGGGGCCACTTAGGGCTCTAGTGTGTTAATAAAAATGTAACCCTTCTAGTAGATTTTAGTGATTAATTCAATGGAATTTAAAGAAAATATTTTTTAGAGAATTAAGGTAACTAAGGATAAGGGTTTATTAAATGTGGACTTAAATAATAATTTTCAAGAAGGAAACTATTTAACCTAGTAAGAGAAATTAATGGACACTTATCTATTGATGATAATTAAATTGACATTAGAACTAGTTTAATAATATTTAATTAATAATCTAGACGTGATCTATCCTTTGTAGTGTAGCAATTGCTGGTGGAAATTAATTAAATGTTTATAGGGTTTGACACCTTGTAACGTATTTAAAACAAAACACAAATTGCCCCAACTTTCCAGATAATTGTTTAAGGATTAATGTTGTTTTATAACGTCAAAATTGTGGGCATTACACCTTTCAATCTAGAAAAACTTATTACAAGAAGTCAAACATAGTATCACAAATATTGATTACAAAATTATGAACATCCTATTGAAAACATGATTAATTACATCAATGTAAATAATTAGCATATTAAAGGAAATTAAATTACATTTGGGTAGTGAGTATATCATGAGATTAAGAAATAATTTTCTCCATCTGACTGAGAAATGACCCACATTAAGCTATATCTAGATATGAGTAGGCACTTGGAATCCATTGGCATAGTGTGACTCCAGATCACAATCCAAACTGCTTGATTGTTTTTCATGTGAATTTGTAATTTTATCCCCAATAATTTCTACTTATTCCACATTATTTTTTAATTAGCACATAAGATGTTGCTCTAAATATTCCATTTCTGATTCGATACTAAAGATACCAAATCACAGTGGCATGGAGTTCCATACACGCTAATGGTGGAAAACAGGATATGCAAACTAATGCTCAAAAAAATTCACACACACACACACACAAAATAAGGAAGCATTACACTAGTACTACATTTCTAAATACAAGAAACCTTTCACTCACACACACACACACACACACACACACACACAGAGGAAACAATACACTAGTAGTACATTGCCAAATACAAGAAACATTTTCACGATGAATTCACTCTGGACTTGCACTCGACGTCATCCTATGTTAAACGAAATCATCACCATTGCAATTGCTCCCTATTTATGACTTTCCAATAGCCCTCTAAATAAATCTCAATGCATACCTTCATAAGAACATTCTACTTACCAATTCATAATTTTTCTCCTACCATAATCGGTATTTTCCAAAAAATTAAAACTTTTTTCAAGAATAGATTTTCTCTTAGCAAAATCAATGTTACCCTACAATTTCAACCTCTATGAGACCACCTAAATCTATAGGTTAAAATTTAAAATAATTTAAAAATCTATATTTATCTATTAGATAGACAGTGCTGAGAAATTGATTATAAGAAGTAAAATATCCTATCAAAAACTTTGTTCAATTGCATTAACATGACTGTAAAAAACTTAATTTTTTGTCTTATTTATATATGTAATTATGTATCTTAGGTCATGTGTCACTGCACGACTCCATTCCAACTCAAATGTGTTTGCTATGGAAAGATTTTCTATTTGATGGCCTTGTTATGTACATGCTAAGGATTTCAGGAGATTAATATCTATGATCTTCTAAAAGTATTGTGCATGCACATATTATTGAAATGTAAGTAAATGGTATTTAATAGTTTTTAAATTTAATGCAACCATTAAAATCCTGCTAGATATGTAATTTTATTTTATATTAACATCAATTTTAATACGTGCAAACGAATTGATATCCGCCAAAAAACCACGGACGGTAAAACAATGGAACTCATTTAATAAGCTATAAATGCATTTTTTTAACACGCATACAATTTTATCATATAAAATATAATTATGATATGCAGAATCTTAGTGAAGTCGATATAATTATGAAAGATAACAGAAATTAATGCATTTGATGGATAATCAGTGCTATTTTTGGTGTAACTAGGAAAAAATATATTTTTACTTGACCATGGTGTATCAATCATACAATGTTTTACTATTTTCCAGTTATACCCATTGCATAACTTGGAGCAACACACTCTAGTCACATATTTGTTTATTTTGAATTTAATTTTAGTTTTGAATGGATTCACCATTGATGTGGGCATGAACATTAGTATCTTCATTCCATTTGGCATGTTCTTGAATGATTGAAGAAAAGAAAACATACTTTGCAGAGGTGAATCATTATCTATTTTTTGCTTCATGGAGTTTACATTCACTACATTTCCACATCCAAAGTCTGCTTCATACCATCCCAAATTCCTCAAATCCACTAAGACAGTTATGTTTTCATGCTTCATATTCACATCCAAAGTAGATGGTTTCATCAATTTTCTTGATATGAAATTCTCATTTAAAGAGAACATTATTTTTTGGATAATAATTAGAGAATGCAAAAGCGATCCACTTAATAGGTATTTGATGTTATCTATTGCACGTGCAATACCAAAAAAATTACCATAGTATCCCTTTGGAAGAGGGGGGTCAAATGATGTCCTCATGTCAATTGCAAACATATGTTTCACATTCTCACTATGTGGGATTTGGAAAGACTTTTTCATTTCTAGCCAAACCAATGCTACTTCAGTTTAAAATGTAGAGGATTTTTCTTTACATTACTCCATCATGCATCATTTGATCCAATTTATAGTCTCAAATTTAATTACATTAGATGTTTGCACAGTCTCCTCAAATTTAAGAGGATGGGGTATGGATTCAATATGATAAAACTGGAGGTACATAAGATCTTCAGCATTCACCATTTCTCTATTACATATTGGTTCTATTGATGGCTTAAATCCTTTGTAATGCTCAAAAAATTTCCTACGCAAAACCAAAGACAATTCGAAAATAAAGTACAAATATATATATATATATATATATATATATATATATATATATATTTGTTAAGGTTGGTTGCAACATTAAGATAAGTTCACAATTAACCAGCTAACGTTATAACAAGCAAATAATTTATTACTTTCCAGTTAGGATTAAAAACTCTATTCCTATCAATTCTTAATTAGTTTAATAACGTAGTTTTATTCACTTAATAATTAATTATTATAGGAAAATATCTAACTTTTCCCACCCTATTAAACAATTAGAAATAAAATTTAATCGATAATAATAACCATTGTCTAATTATTAAGGTTAAATTTGGCTTAATAAATTTAAAAGGATCACGAGCTTTCTTTAAAAAAATTACTAAATAAAATGTAATGGATAACAAATTTAAAGTTAGCGTCTACACCTCTTCAGTGTTCTTGTTATCTCTCGAAAGTGCACCCTATAGAGAGATAGCTACAGGTGTTCTAATCTTGCAAATTTTATCTCTCTCTTTCGTAGATACAATGGAAACACCTCAGGTCTATGGGTATACCTATTTTGAGGTGAGTCTCTAGTATCAAGGATGGTTCCTTATTGACGTATCCTAAACTAATTTCTAGGGTTTAAGGGTAACAGATGACTATAAAAAATGAATTAAAAATAAGGTGATACACCAAATTTCTATGTGGGATTTGACTAAGTGTATGCACAATTGATTTGTGACAGGATTCTTGATGCACGAACCAATAGTTTTCTGTAGAATGTTAAGGGAAAAACACTTCAAGGTATTCAGGGAAAGTATCACAACAATACTGCTAAGCTAAACATGCACATTAATATCATGTAGAAATTACTAAATTCACAGGGTAAGATAATTAACTAGGGATTTTGCATTCACAAGATTAATGGAAAGGTTGTCACAAGGGAAAAAATAAAGTTGTGTTCATCTTTGGTTGGTCTTCACAGAAAATAATTGAAGGGTTGAGAAGCTTTCTCAGAGGAAAACTAGTCTCCAAGTGGAAGATTGTAAGGTTGTGGAGCCTGTTTTCTTGTGAGAAAGTGTTGAAGACTGTACACTAAGAGTACTATACACTTTCAACAGTTGTCTCGCTGGGGTTCGGGACACAGCCCCCAATTTTTTTTTGGGCCTTAAAATGTGCCCAATCAATCGGGAAACGTGTTTTTCTCATATGGGCGGGATTTTTGACCCATAGGTTTATGGTATGATTTTGGCCCATGGTTTTAATATCCACAGTTTTTTAAAACTTCTTAAGCAGTTGTCTACTTATATGGTTTTATGTGTATGGTAGGTATAATGTAACATTGCAGATGTGTTCTGAATTTAGGTGTGAATTCTATAGTGCTTATTGAGCATAGCTCCAAATAGATCTGGGTATTGTATTGAGAGAGCGATGGCTTGTAATAAAATCTAAGCAAGTGATTCTTGGTGGACGTATCCCAAATTGGGTTAACCACATTAAATATTGTCTCTTTGTGTTGTGTTATTTTATTCTACACTTTTATTTGAGATTTAAAATAATTTCTACATATTAGTTTCTACTATTGCGATTCTGTGAGAGATTATTTCGCATATTTTCTTCCTTGTTTCCTAACAATTGGTATCAGAGACTGGTTTGGTTTTCTGAAGTTTTGAATCACAGGGAAAGTTTTATCTTGAGTGGAAGCTATGGCGGATGATTGAAGATCTAGGGTTGATAAATTCAACGGGTATAATTTCAGTCTTTGGAAGATGTAGATGGAAGATTACTTTTATTAGAAGGATCGTTATAATCTGCTTTCTGAAAAGGTGAACAAACCCTTGAGCATGACGGATGCAGAATGGGATTTGCTAGATAGGAAGGAACTTAGGACAATCCGGATGTGTCTTACATCTTTGGTATTATTTAATATTTCAAAGGAAAAGACTACAAAAGAACTGATGGATGCATTAGGGAAGTTGTATGAAAAACCCTCTGCCTCTAATAAGATATTTTTAATGAAAAATTTGTTTAATATGAAGATGTCTAAGAATGGTTCAATAGTAGATCATTTGAATGATTTTAATATGGTTGTAAATATGCTAGCTTTGGTTATAATAGAATTCGATGAAGAAATTAGGGCTTTAATAGTTCTGTGCTCTTTACCTAAGAGTTAGAATAACCTGGTAATGGCGGTAAGCAAATTGGTTTTAGCTAAGTCAAAGTTGAAGTTTGGGGATATTGTAGGGGTGATTCTAAGCATGGAAATACAAAGAAAAAACTCTGGTGAATCTTCTACTTCAAGGAATGCTTTGGCAATGGAAACTAGAGGGAGACACAAGAATAGAGGAAGCTGTGGAAAATATAAGGATTGGGCAAGGTCAAAATCCAAAAGCATGATAGTATGCTGACACTATGAAGAGTCTGGGCATGTAAAGGAATGTTGGGAGCTTCAAGACAAGAAGAAACAATAGGAAGAAAACAAGGAGGCAAATGTGGCAACGGGTAATGTATGTCAAGATGCTTTGATTCTTTCTTTGCACAATATTACTAAATCTTGGGTTTTAGATTTGGGGGCTTCTTTCCATGCTACTCCACATAGGCATTATTTTGTTGATTATGTTCAAGGAGATTTTGGGCATATTTTTCTTGGTGATGATGAGTCTTGTAGCATAGTTGGAAAAGGTTTTGTTCTGGTTAAGATGCAGAATAGGAATACTTGGCTATTGAAGGATGTTAGACATGTGCCTATATTAAGATGAAATTTGATATCGACAGGGTAGTTGGGAAGTGTTGGTTATACTGTGATATTTACAGTGGAATCTTGGAAGGTTACCAAGGGTGCTCTTGTGGTGGCAAGAGGTAAGAAAGTTGGAACCTTTTATTTAACCACTTATAGCACTAATATTTGTAATCTTGTGGCTTAAGAAGTAAATACAACATTTTGGCACTATAGGCTTGAGCATATGAGCCATAAGGGTATGGAGATCATAAAAAAGGATTTTCTCAGATATATATAAACAAATTTGGAATTATTTGAGGATTGCATATATGGGAAATAAAAATGAGTAAGGTTTCTCAAGGTTGGACCTACAAAGAAAGAGAGTAAGTTAGAGCTGGTGCACTTTGATGTGTGGGGTCTGGCTCAAGTATCATCTCTTGGGGGTTCAAGTTATTATTTTAATTTTATTGATGATGCAACAAGGAAAGTTTGGGTTTATTGTATTAGAAAAAAATATGATGTATTTGACACTTTTGTTAAATGGAAAGCCTTGGTAGAGAATGAAATAGGTTTTAAGCTAAAATGTCTCAGGTCAGATAATGGAGGGGAGTATTGCAACAATGAATTTGATGATTATTGTTCTAAGAATGGAATCCATAGGCAAAAGAATTTTCCAGGAAATCCATAGCAGAATGGGGTGTTAGAAATGATGAACATAACAATAATGGAATGTGCTAGGAGCATGCGGTTATATGTAGGACTGCCTCTTTCTTTTTGGGCAGAAGCAGTGAGCACTGCTGTGTACTTGATAAACAGAGGACCCTAAAGTGCCTTGGATGGAGGCTTGTTATGGTAAGAAAGTTGATTATTCATTTCTTAGAGTCTTTAGATGTGATGTGTTTGTCCATATAGACAAGGATGATAGGACCAAGCTAGAGGCTAAATCAGAAAAATGTACTTTCATAGGTTATGGTGGTGATGAATTTGGATATAAATTTTAGAGTATTAAGGACAAGAAAATAATTCATTCCAGGGATGTGGTATTTAATGAGAAAGTCAAGTATAAGCAGTATTTTCAGAAAAACAGGGAAGAATCCAAGAAAGAGTATGTTGCGGTAGACGATCTTCCAGATGGAAAAGTGACACATGAATCAATTTAAGAACCTCCTCAACAGGAACCCAAAACTCCTATATTGAGGAGGTCTTCTAGGGTAAGAAGAGAACTTGAATGTGTTTCTCCTTCTATTTATTATTTATTACTCATTGATAGTAGAGAGCTAAAGAGCTTTGATGAACCAATGCAGGTAGATGCCAAGAAGATGTTGGAGCAAGCCATGGATGAGGAGCATCAGGCTCTCATGGAGAACTGGATATGGGATTTGGTGAAGCTACCCTAAGGTAAAAGAGAATTAAAGAACAAGTGGGTGTTCATAGTTAAAGAGGAAGAAGGAGGAAAGAAAAGATACAAGGTCCAGTTTGTGGTCAAGGGGTTTGCACAGAAAAAAGGTATAGATTTTGATGATATTTTTTCTCCTGTACTAAAAATGACTTCTATTAGAACTGTTCTAGGAATAGTTGCTATAAAATACTTTTAGTTAGAAAAAATTGATGTAAAGACTTCATTTCTCCTTTGTGATTTGGAGGAGGAATTATATATATAGCAGTCAGAGGGCTATGAGGTCAAAGGTAAAGAGGAGATGGTGTACAAACTTAAGAAGAGCTTGTATGGCTTGAAACAAGCTCCACGTTAATGGTATAAGAAATTTGATAGCTTTATGATGGAGCAAGGTTATATTAGATGTCATTCTTACCATTGCATGTATACAAAGAAATTTGAGGGTGGCATTTTATATTATCCTTTGTCTGTATGTGGATGACATGTTGGTTGCAGGTAAAAATATGTAGGAAATAAAAGTACTCAAGAAGCAACTAAGTGAATCCTTTTCTATGAAGGATTTAGGGGCAGCCAAACAAATCCTTGGTATGAGGATATCTCGGGATAGGAAGGAATGAAAGATAAATTTATCTTAGGAAGAGTACATTAATAAAGTCTTGGAGAGGTTTAATATGTAGGATGCTAAACCGGTTGGGACTTCTTTGGCAGGCCATTTCAAGTTATCAAAGGAGCAGTTTCCTAAGACAAAGCGGGAGAGAAACCAAATGTCCAAGGTACCTTACTCATCAGCAGTTGGTAGTTTGATGTATGCCATAGTTTCCACCAGGCCTGATATTTCCCATGCAGTGGGAGCGATGAGTAGATTTATGAGTGATCCAGGTAGAGATCAGTGGCATGTAGTAAAGTGGATCCTTCAATATTTGAGAGGGACCATGGGGATAGTTTTGTGCTATTGTAGATTAGACACCACTTTGTGTGGTTATATAGATTCAGATATGACTGGAGATGTAGACAGTAGGAGGAGCATGACAGGTTAGGTTTACACTATAGGTGGGAAAACAATAAGCTGGATTTCACAACTACAGAAGTTGGTGGCTTTGTCAACCATGGAGGTTGAGTATGTTGTTGCCAAAGAGGAAAGAAAATAAATTATTTTGTTAGAACAATTGCTTGAGGATTTGGGGAATAAGTAGGAGGAAGGAAAGCTAAAGAGTGATAGTTAGTTTGCTATACACCTAGCTAAGAACTCTACTTTCCACTCTAAGATGAAGCATATACAATTAAGGTACCATTTCATCGGGATAAATTTAGAGGAAGAGAACTTGAAGCTGGAAAATATCCATACCAGTCAGAATCCTGCAGACATGATGACCAAGGTGGTCATAAGGGAAAAAATGAAGCTGTGTTCAACTTTGGTTGGTCTTCACAGAAACTAGTGAAGGGTTGAGAAGCTTGCTCAAAGGAAAACTAGTCTCCAAGTGGGAGATTGTAAGGTTGTGGAGTGTGTTTTCATGTGAGAAAGTGTTAAAGACTTTACACTACGAGTATTGTACACTTTCCATAGTTGTCTCGTCAGGGTTTAGGGTGCAGCCCCCGAAATATTGTTTTTGGCCTTAAAACATGCCCGATATATCAGGAAACATGTTTTTATCATATGGGTGGGAGTTTTGACCCATATATTTATGGGATGATTTTCACCCATTGTTTTGTAAAAATTCTTAAGCAGTTGTCTAATTATAAGGTTTTATGCATATGGTAGGTATAATGTAACATTGCAGATGTGTTCTGAATTTGGGTGTGAATTCTGTAGAGTTTGTTGAGCATAGCTCCAAACAGATCTGGGTATTGTATTGAGAGAGTGGTGGCTTGCAATAAAATCTGAGCAAGTGACTCTTGGTGGACATAGCCTAAATTGGGTGAACCACGTTTAATATTGTCTCTTTGTGTTGTGTTATTTTATTCTCCACTTTTATATGACATCTGTAATAATTTCTGCATATTAGTTTCTACTGTTGTGATTCTGTGAGGGATTATTCCGCATATTTTCTCCATTATTTCCTAACAATTTTTCTGTAGAATGGTAAGAGAAAAACACTTTGAGGTATTAAGGGAAAGTATCACAACAGTAATGCTAAGCTAAACACACACATTAATATCATGCAGAAATTACTGAATTTGTAATAGGGTAAGATAATTAACTAGGGAATTTGCATTCACAATATTAATGGAAACATACATAACACTGTAAAT
Source organism: Taxus chinensis (assembly GCA_019776745.2). Taxonomy (NCBI): domain Eukaryota; kingdom Viridiplantae; phylum Streptophyta; class Pinopsida; order Cupressales; family Taxaceae; genus Taxus; species Taxus chinensis. The sequence goes on along the minus strand of CM034148.1, from coordinate 70,826,521 downwards.
AATTAGAAATATAGAAATTACATCACATTCAGAGGGAGAAACTAGTAAAAATTTCTTCAACACTCTTGTATCTAAAAATTCATCCTTGTGCTTTGCCAAAGCACACAATATATAGCAAATTTGATTTTCCCCCTTCCTAAAAATAAACAAAGGCTTGTACTCGCCCATGCATCCTATTTTTATCCATCATCAATAAATAAATAAAGGAATAAAATAGAACATGTAATTACAAATAGGCATTAATAGCCTTTGCTTACATCTTAGTCAAACTGAAGTTGAATGTTCTATTTTTAAGAAAATAATGGTGAATAATTTGCTAATAATAAGCTTGCTTTTTGGGCAAGTCTCTTTCATTGTGCATGTGAATTCGTCTTCTGTCTATTCTGTCCCCTAGTGAAGCATGAAAAAATTAACTCCCTGTTTGTGATAAAAATAATTACAACTCTTGCAAAATTTGTGAAATAATCCATCTACTCATTCACTTGATGGGGACTACCTTCAAGTTTAGGCTCTGATGTTGACATTCATTTTGCTTCTAGTGGTCACATGGTTGACATACTGTAAATCATCTCTAACTCTTTCAATAGTTGGGACCACCTTGGTTGTGAGCTCTTATCTTCGATGGGTTTGGCCACTCTTGTGGACTTAGCACATTACCATGATTTTAAAAAATAATACAAGACACCTTATGAAAATCTATCACATTATGCTTCAGACACCTTTGTCAACATATGGTATATCATAGTCTGCCACCCTTTGATTATCACATGCCTTGCAATTACTTGTCAGCCTTTTGGAAAACATTATTATAATGTTGGACTATGGTTTAAATTTCACCCTTTTCGGTGATCATTGTTGGCATGTATGGTCGGCTTTGCATTATTCAAGTTGGAATATAGTTGATATGTAAATAATTGTTATTTAAAAATGGGGCTGACCCCCTCCAATGTTGAATCGACCCTTTGAGATCTGTCAGTGGCATCTGCAACTCAAGTTGAGTTTACTTTGAAAAAAGATATCGATCTTGGGTCATCAATTTTAGTCCTTGATGATTTTCTGATCATAGATCACTAAACCTAGTTAGGATTTTCTTCTGCATTGAATGTTGTCAGTGGCATTTGATCTTGATGGTTTGCATTGAATATTGGAGCTCGATCTTCAGCCCTTGATCTTTGTACCTGTTGAATTTGGATCGTTTGATTACTAACTATGAGTGAAAGGTACCCAAGATATATCCTTTAGTCATTCTTTTTCTCGCAAAGAGTGGCGAAGCCTTGGAAAATTTTTGTTGTTCTGCCATTTTTTGTGCTTTGAGCTTGAATCACTTCCCCTTTTCAATCTTCTGATCCTTCAAGCATCTATATTTCTTGAATTTTTCTCTATTGGAGTTTTTTGGGCAAGACCATTGTGGATGTCTACCACCATGGTTGTAAATTTTGAGCTCGGTTCTGTGTTATTCTTGGTCTCTATGAGTTGGCCTTCGAAGTGGCCACCATTTCTGTTCTTTTCCAGCAAAGGTTTTGATTCAAGCTTGCATATTTTGCACACTTCTAGCATTTTTTGCTACTTGGGATGGAATATGGTAAGCCCATTATTTCTATTTTGACTTTGAAAACGTTCTTTCTTTGTCCTTTTTATTCGACATACATTGATACTTCATCTTTTACATTTCTTCTGCGATTTTGAGATGAAAATGGTCATTTGAGTTGGAAAACTATTTCTGGGATTCCTTTACTTTCTCTGAAACTCGAGGGTTTGAAGAAAACACTTTGAAACAATAATTTCTTGACCATTTTTTATGATGTTTTTGTAAAATTTTTGAAAAGGAAGCAATTTTATAGTTTGTGAATTATTTTTTTATATATATGTCCAAATCTTCGAACCGCCCTTGTTGGGTATTGCAATATTTCAAATAGTTTCTATTTTAAATGATGATTATGAAGCTTTATTGTTGACGTATTTTCTCTGTTCATGCATTCTTTCCATTACATTCTAGATCTGGATGTTTTCTGATTTGGGTATTCATGGATCTGTGTTCCTGTCAGATATTTAACTGTAAATGTGGTCTTAATTTTGTGAGTTCAAAACACAGTCGTTATGGAATTCTCCCTTGTATGTTGTCTCTAAAATGTAGATCTATAAATTTACTCTACTCTTCATCTTGAAATAATACGCTCTACCATGAATTTCTACTCTTGGGTTTTAGTAGATCTGTAAATTTTGTTCTTCCCCAAATCTGGGTTTTGTATTATTTTGACTTCATTGATTTTGAATTGATGACTGTAGTTGTTTGTTGAGACTTGAGTTCTATAGTTTTTCTTGAGATTTTATGCATGAGATAAATAAGAAATTATGTCATGAAAATTTCCTTCAGACCATCTGTAACATATTTTTTTCTCACTATAGTCGTGATTATCTGTCTGGAGACTTAGCAATATGCATTCATTCTTGACTGTATGTCACAATTATTTTGATTTCAAAGCTCTATTTCTGAGGAGTTCCCTGAGTGACCGTTACGTTGTGAACTCATAGTCATTTTTATATCTCAAAGTTCTAATCTGTATGAATCTCCGTCTCTGTTTGGGAAACATTCTCTACAAGCTAAAATTTTACTTTCCTTCATGACTTACTCGATCATTGTTGACTCTTATATTGCAAAACTTGCAAGTGGCTTTCTGGAAATTGTAAGTAGTTCTTCATCCATGTAATACCATTCTCAGGCATAAGCCTTGATTCAGATGCTTTTTGGAAATACTGTAATCTTGTTTCTTTTATTAAGATGCTTTATTTCTTTGATGGTAGTATTTATGGCATGCTAGAAAATTTAAAATGTTGATTTTTCATGGTGAAGCCCTGGTAAAAATTTTCTAGAATTCTCTTTCCCTTCCTTTTTTCCTATTTAAATTCAACTTCTTAAAACCTGATTCTTCTTATTTAGTTGCAATCTTAAAAATGTACTTCTTTTTTCCAGTCTCTCTTTTGTACTGTAACTTCTTCCATTTGTAGGAAAGTTACTGAAACTTGAGTTGCATTCTTCCTTCATTCCAACATGTGCTTATGAATTAACTACTTCATTCCATAGGATAGAAGTCATTGAAATCTGTAATCTTTGTTTATAGTAAAAAACTTCATTTATTTCTTCTTGGCTGCAATCTGTACCTGCACACTTAAGAAACCAGTTAGAAAATATTTAGGATTTTTAGCCTCTCTTATGTTGATGGTTTTTTTTTCCTCTTCTTCTCCCCCCTTCTTTCTGAGTGAGTAAATCATGTATGCAGTATGGTCTCTAAGTAATTTATATCTCTTGTTGTAAGAGATTCATATGAACAAATTAGGACAATGTAGGAATATGGATTAACCCTGAGATCTTAACTGATGATTTTATTTTTTTCTTCTTTTCAGGTACAATGCTTCCAGTGGTGAGGATTAAGCTGAAGATGAAGATGCATCAACCAAAATAAAAGACCCAAGGAAATGATGGGTTCACTCATACTCCTTTAGTTTCTATTTCATTCATGTGTACCTCTTATTTCAGTAGCTGTACTTTACTTTTCAATTACATCCTATGACTTGTGTGGGAACATTTAAAATTCCTTATGAATAAAACATTAAATTCTGAAATTGAGTTGTGTATTTCTTTCTGCATTTCAGATTTCTCTATGAATTGTATGATGAACTAAACAACTCAGTAATATAATTGAATGTCTTAATCATGAAGGAAAGAACATTAAAGAATACCTGTATCAACCAGTAATGAAATTTGATTTCTGCAATCCACATTTATGTTTGCTGTTCCAAAACTTAGCATTTCATCTATTTTACAATTGGATGTCTTCATCAAGACAACACAACTGTCATTTGGTGCCTTGTGTTATTTTGCTAAAGATAATCATGAAATTACAAACTATGTGATTTGTTACATTTTGTAACATCACACATTGCTGCAGATTGCATGTAATCATTAATTAATTCAACAGTAACCATATTCTTTGAAATAAACTCCCCTATATCAGGTATACTTCACCAATACTATCCATCATAACGAAGTTCCGAGTTGCCCACTTTTGCACTGGTTTTTGAATAGGCCCCATTCAAGCTTGACCCATGCTTTTAAATGATGATTTCACCTAACTCCCACCTAACTTTTGTAGCGATCATTTATAGCCATAGGATGGGTTCAATCTAAGCCATTAGATCCAAGAGATTTCAAACTAACCTAATCATCTATGTGGAGGTAATCTATTCTTTAATTTGACTTATTTTGTCATCTCTATTTTGTAGGTTTAAGGGAAGGAGAGGAAGTCATGGAAGAGGAAAAAGGAGCTTGAGATGGATACACACAACTCCAAGCTTATTTCATTTTGGTTGCCATTTCTAATCTACCCTTTCGTTGGATTTTTTTTCCATTTGTAGCAAACTTATTTTAATGTATTTTCCTTTCTTTGGCATTTGGGTATTTTACCCTTTTTATTTAATTTGGTTTATGAATGAGATATACACTCTCGTTTTTGAGTATATATACATATGTAACTAAGTGTGTGTGTGTGTGTGTGTGTGTGTGTGTGTGTGTGTGTGTGTGTGTGTGTGTGTTTAATGATTATTTAATATCAAATAAAAAATAATGTCGCGAGTATAAGACCACACAGATTTCGTTAAGGGAGAGGCTGACTGTATTGACGAGGCAATGGTAAACAATAGTTCAATAGGGGCTCGGCCCCCACCCCTTATTTATTTAAAATAGTGCAAAGGGGGGCGGGGGTGAGGGGTTGCTGACCCCACCCCTTATCCCATTAAACTATGGGGTGGGAAGCGAGGTCAACGATCCCTCCCCCCCATTTTACAAATATTTTTTTTTCCTAAGTCTTCTTTAATAAAAATTTTTACAAATCAATATAAATTAATAAATTATTTAATATTAATAATAATATTATATATATTATTAATATTTTCATGTCATTTTTATTATTCAATTTAAATAATATTAATAATAATATAATTATCAAACTTATATGTATTTTTTGATAATGAAAACAAATTTCTAAAACATTCCTATGTAAATAAATTAATCAGAATTTACATTTAAGTAGGAATGGGTATTGTTGATGTGTAATCACAACACCCCTAAAGTCTACAAGTTGATGGGTTGAGACTCACAGTGTGATTGCATAACATGGAGCATATTTAAAAGTGTAGGACTTTGCGAATTGAGAGAGATCTCCAGATGAAGGTCGGTTCCTATTCCTCTGTTCAGGTGCACACATTCATATTACAGAGGACCTATTCTAAAACCTACTCTAACTTGTCAATGAGACAGGGCTAAGAAGATACAAGAAAATAAACCTAACTCACTGTTATCACCGAATCACAACACCCCTGTGCATATACCTGAAATCACAGTGTGATTGGATAACATGGGTACTATCTCCAAGTTGTGGGACTTGCTACTTGAGATAGACCTCCAGAGAAAGTTGGTTCTTGCTCCTAAACTACCTGCCACAATCTACTCTAATGCAGGATAAGCTAACTGTTCTAATCTAAATTTCCAAGGGACTAGGGAAAGAGAATACATAAAATGAAATCCTACACTAAAGCGGTGATACACTAGAAAAGGAGGATGTGAGAGTAGTCTCCAAATGTGTGAAATACAAAGGCAAAGTGCACACTAGAAGATGTGATGCCAGTTCTCCATAATCTAGCAAAATGCATTCACAACAGTATTCCAAGCACACACAATGATAATGAATTCCTGCAAGAACATAATAATAGACACAATATTTTTGTGGAAAGATAAAAGGGCAAGAAGAATGCAAGAAAACACTAGCAGGTGAAGATACATCCACAAACTTGTATTTTATTGCTTCCTGGTATGCACAGTTCAGTCTATTACAAGATAAGGGCCTGGATCACCATGCAAGGAGTCCACTACAAGGGCCTGCAACACACTGGCTTCACAAAGCAATTTTGGCAGAGATTTGCTACCCAAAAACTCTCTCTCTTTACAATGAGCCCAACACTCCAATTTATAGAAAAAATGAGAAGGGAGAAGAGAAGGGAAAATGGAAATCCCGAAATACTGTCCTTCAACCACCTGTAAGAGGCATTAAATTGAGTGAAATGATTGATAAATTACTTGAAAAAGGCTTCCCATACTGTCCCATGTGCTGCAGCAGAGAAAGAATGATGACCATGCCTCTTAATTGCACTCCCAACTACCAAATAAAACACTGTTCTGAACCCGGCCATGTTTTCTTAAAAATATCAATCAATTCTCTGATCAAATCTAGATTTTCTTGATTTTTGTGCATCGGGCTTGGAAACATGATTCCAATAGTACCAATTTTGTGCGATTTCGTTAAGAAATACAAAAGTTATGGCCTTCTGAGTGCGGGCAGCTATTTTGGGTCTGGCAGGGGTTTTCTGTCATTTGACGGGAATGAGCATTGACTGACTGGAGCCGAATATGTTTCTTTTATTTAAATATATCTACCCTCATTAAAAATAAGAAATCCAATTTTTTTTTTGGCGTAGAGGACGTCGTGCTCGTTCCAGAAAGTCCAATTTTGTGAAAATCGGAGCTCGGAGTCAAAAGTTATGGCCGTTTGAAGTTTTAGGGCACAAAACAGGCAAAACTGCATTTTAAAGATCTTTCCCGTGCGCTGCCACCTGGATGACACGTGGCATGCTTTGATTGAATCATGGGTCTACCAGCCTTTCACGTCCTGCGCGTCCCCTTCTGTCCCAAATGTCCCAGTGCGTGTGCAAGACATAATTCTTCCTGATCCACCCGAAATGGGCTTCCTTGTTCCTCATTCGGCCGATGACACGTGTCACATATCCATTCACTTTCGGCCTTTTCGGCTATCCACGTCCCGCGCGTCCCTTTGTCCCTCTTGGCCCAGTGCTAAAGTTCCTTGTTTCAGCCAAACCGGCTGGTTCGCGTACTCACGGCCCACATGTCCCATTTGCTTTCGGACCGTCTGGGACAAAGTTTCCCGATTCGCCTAGTTCGGCCGGTTCGCGTACTTTTGTCCTGCGCGTCACGGACTGAAAGTTCTCATTTTGGCCGATTCGGTCGGTTTGCGTACTGTGTGTACCTTCGGCCCAACTGTTTTGGGCTGCCTTGACTCATTTCGGCCGGTCCGGCCAGTTCGCGTACTTTTGGCCCGCGCGTCCCGGAGTTCCTGTTTCAACAGTTAGTCAATTTTTTTCCATTTTTCAGCCAGTTCGGATTTCCGCGTCCCATGCGTCCCTTTGTCCCAAATGTCCCAAATGCTGCACAGACCGCCTGGCGGCCTTTCGGCCGGTTCACGCCCTTTTGTCCCATTTGTCCCGACTGTTGCGAGGACTAGGACTTAGCCATTTTTCATGATTTTTTCTGGCCCGAGCCTGTTTTTTGTGATTTTTTCACCTTTCTTCAGAACTTTCTCTCTCCTCCTTGGACAGGGGAGTTAGAAAAAATATGAGGGTACCCTAGAAACATGACTTTTGCCGTGAATCAATATAATTGCTTGGGACTAAAGAATTTGATGCATGTTATCAAAATTTACCTTGGGGGTGAATTTTGGATAACAATTTTGGTGACTCAGCGGGGTACCTGCCTGCTAGGTAGAACGGCCAGCTGCTTGTAGCAATCCATTGGGCATGGATTCTATTTGATAACCTCTCAGCTGATCTGAAATTTGAAAACCTGTGTCCTTGAGCCATTTGAACATTCGTTGGGCTGGTTTTCTCTATGGCTGCAAATTCTTTTCCAGGAGCTTGATGAACTGAAAACATGCACATACTAGAAGCAATAGGACATGTGCACAAGCACTTAGGGAAATAAAAACTACTCTAACAGCAGTACAATGTGCATAAGCACTTAGAGGAATGGAAAATCTAAATCTAATATTTACAAGGGTGAAAATCTATCTTTCTAGTAGCAGCGTTTGAGATAGATCCCGTTGACTGGGATCTGAAATTATTCACCATCCAAATTAGCCAGTCGGAAAGCATTGCTACCTTTGCATTCAATGATCATGTATGGGCCACTCCAGATGGCATCAAACTTGGAGTGCTTTCCTGGTTTTGCACGATCAGCATCCCACTTCAGTACCAAATCTCCAGTTTGCAATATCCTGGCCTTAGCTTTCTTGTCAAAACTCTTTTTGACCAATGCTTTATCTTTTTCTATGGTCTACATTGCGTGCTCTCTTGTTTCTTCTAATTCCATCAGCTCTGCATACCTGATTTCCATAGGTTCAAACTCAGCCAGCTCCAACTGTTTCAGGAGTTCGAGTGTTGGCAACTCAAGCGATATAGGTAGAACTGCTTCTTTCCCATAAACAAGCTTTTATGGAGAGCTTCCTGTAGATCTCTTGGGTGTGATCCTATCATCCCATAGGGCTGATTTGAGCTTTGCGTGCCAAGTTCTTTGATTTTCATCCAGATGTCCTTCTGATGATTCTTAGTAGGTTCCTGTTCGTAGACTCGGCTTGGCCATTACCTTGAGGGTAATAGTTCGATGAAGTGCTGAGATACACACAATTCTTGATAGCCCATTCAGTGATCTTTGTGCCAAGGAATGCCAATGCATTGTCTGATATGATAGTGGTAGGGGCACCAAACCTCGTGACTATCCCTTCGTAGAAATCTAAGATATTTGATTCATTTGCCTCCTTGAGTGCCACTGCTATAGTCCACTTTCTGAAATAGTCTGTTGCTATTAGTATCCACTTGTGGCCCTGACTTGAATTGGGATTGATAACACCAATGAAGTCCAATCCCCATTGCATGAATGGCTGATTTACTAAAATTGGACGAAGGGGCAGCACTGTTAACCTTTCTTTCCCTGCATGAAGAATGCACATTTCCTGCATTTCTTGACCCATGAATAGCAATCATTGAACACAGTAGTCCAATAGTAACCATCTTTCATGATTTTGAGAGCTGTTACGCGTGGAGCAAAGTGGCCTCCTGCTTCCCCGTCATGGAACTCATGTAAGATATTCTTAACTTGACATGTTCCAATGCATCTTAATAGAACACCATTGATGTTCTTCTTGAACAAAACTCCGTCAACAAGCATATATGGAATGGCTTGTAATCTGAATTATCTCCTCTTTGGTTTGTTCACTTCTGGAGGGCACAATCCTATTTGGAGGTAATGCACCAAGTCTTGAGTCCAACATGGGACGGGTGCATCATCAACTGGTTGGTCTTGATCGTTCTGCAGTAGCAAGACAACATCCTCTTCAATTTTTGACTCGTCTAGTTGTTTGGAAGCGAGCTTCTCACACAAGCCTTTGCCACGAACTAGCTTGGTAACTTTGATTTCAATATCATATTTCATCACCCGAGTGATCCAACCTTCTCTCTTCTCATTTAAATCCTTGTTTAGGAGGAAGTCCTTGATGCCAGCATGAGACACCAGCAGTTGAATCTTATTGTTTGAGACCAAATGTCTGAACTTCTTCAAGCTCCTGATGACAGCAAGGACATGCTTTTCGATGAAAGAATACTTTATTTCGTAATCTTCCAAGGTTTGACTGAAGAATGCTATGGGATGTTCTGAACCTTCTCTATTCAGCTGTGTCAAGATAGCTGAGATTGTATCTGATCCTCCAAATGCATACAACATGAAGTCCTTCAAGAAATCTGGGTTGATAAGAGTTGGAGCTTGTGATATTGCATGCTTGATGCTTTCAAAACTCTCTTTGCCTTCTGCTGTCCATTTGAATGCCAGACTCTTCTTCAACATCATTGTTAGAGGCTTCACAAGAGTGGAAAAATTAGGCACAAATCTGCGGACAAATTTTATCCTTCCTAAGAAGCTTTGGAGAGATTTCTTGTGGTGTGGTAATGGAAGCATTCGGATGGCTTCAACCCTCTCAGGATCAATTGTTAGCCCTTCCCTAGAGACAATGTGGCCCAACAGTTTGCCTTCATGTGCCAAGAATACACACTTCTTTGGATTCAATGACACTCCAAACCTTCTACACCTCTGAAACACTTGTTTGAGGTGAAAGAGATGTTCTGCTGCATTCTTTGAGAAGATAGTGATATCATCTAGGTATACCAGCACTATCTTGTTGATCAAGCCTTTGAACGCCATATCCATAGCTCGCTGAAATGTTGCTCCGGCATTTGACAGTCCAAATGGCATCTTCTTGTAAGCATACGTGCCCCATTTTGTAGTGAAGGTTGTCTTGAATTGATCTTCTTCCTTTACCATTATCTGATTATAGCCTGAATATCCATCTAGCAATGAAAACCTTTCTGAACCAGCTACAACCTGCAATATTTGTTCCATTGATGGAAGCGGATAATGATCTTTGAGTGATGCTCTATTTAGATCACGAAAGTCCACACACAATCTTATTTCTCCGTTTCTCTTTCTTACCGGCACCAAGTTTGCAACCCAACATGAGTGTTTGATGGGGAAGATGATACTAGCCTCAATGAGCTTGCTTAACTCTTTTCTCATGAGAGGTTCAATATGAGGATTTACTGGCCTTTGCTTTTGCCTGATAGGCTTGGATTTCGGATCCAACTCAATAGTATGTTGTGCCAACTTTGGATTGAAACCTCTTAAATCTTTATAAGTCCAAGCAAAGACATCTGAGAATTCTTGACAAAGCTGAACAAAATCAGATTTCTCTTATGGAGTACTTACTTTGCCAATTTGCAATGTCTTTCCTTCATCTACTAAGATAGGTTCTGAATCTTCACCCTTTACTTGAATGCTCGCTTTCTCCTTCCGGAACTGATCATTCGGGTTGAAGATTGACTCCAAGGTTATGAGGCCTTTTGGCAATTTGTTAGTCCTAAGCTGCACCACTTGGTCGCCATACTGCTGCTCCAGCTTGTCTTGATTTCTCATGGAGAACTCAGCTTCTTCTTGCAGGAAATTAACAATCTGCTGATCATTCTCGAAGACTTGCCAACTTGTGTTGTTATCCAAAACAGCTGGTCTCACTACCACTTTGATATGAGGCTGAGTTTTCTCACTTTTGATGCTTTCTACAACATCAAACGCAGCCCCAATTGCTGCTAGCCTGTCAGCGGCTTCATTCTTTTATCTTGGGATGGAAATGATGCTAAAAGATTCAAAATCTTCAATAAGATCCCATACCCGATTTTTGTAGTTCTTCAACAGATCATTTTTGGCAGCATTTTTTCCTTTGACTTGGTTTACGATCAGCTCACTATCACCAAATACTTGTAAATTCCTGATGCCTTTCTTCCTTGCCCAGTGTAGTCCATGAATTAAGGCTTCATACTCAGCTGTGTTGTTTGAACATGAAAAATGGAAACGGAAAGCTGAGTAATACCTTATACCTTGTGGTGAAATGAGCATAGCTCCTCCTCCTGCACCTTGTCTACTCCTTGACCCATCAAAGAACAATTGCCATACTTCATTCTTGTCTTTATGATCTGGCTTGGTGATGCTAGGAAGAGGTTGATTCTCTTCATGTAAACAATAAACTCCTAGCTCGGATTCTTGTATTTCTTTGTAAGGATCAAAAGCATGCACCTTGCTTGCCCATTCATCAAGAGTCAAATCTGGGATGCTTCCAACCTTGGTGTCAGCTTCATCAGTGCTTGGATAATCTTCTTGATCAAACGCTGAACAGTTGGTATTGATTTGGCTTGGAGTGTAAGGCTCAATATGGAAGTTTGCAATAGGTTCAGACCTAATTGTGGCTTTGGTTCCATACCTTGTTCTGAACAACATGTGTGACCAATCCGCCGAAAGATAGCCCCCAATTTTTGTAGTGAAGTCTCTTGACAAGCATAATGCAAAGAGTGGTGGCAGGTCTATGACTGACACATCTTGTAACACTGTTACGTTAGGACATGCATGCAGTGTGAGGCTCAAACCTTTGATTATTCCAACCGTTGTCACTGCTGTCCCATCCAATTGCACTACACCCTTGGAGATGGTTTCATATTGGAGTCCTAGCTGATCAGCTATTTGCTTGGGCATTACTGAACTACTGGCCCCAGAATCAATCATGCAATTATGCACCAGCTTATCTCCTATGATCAATGAAACATAAAATGGAGGGGGCTTCAACATTTTACCTTGCTGTCCTCCATGATTTCCTTCAGGCTGGGTAGCATTTGTGAGTACCTCCTCTTGCATCTGGACCTGTTGATTTGAAGTTGACCAGTCTTTCATGGCAGCTTGTAGCAAATCTCTTTGGCCTGGGATGGATAGTGATTCCCACATTGATATGTTTACATTTGTCTTCTTCATCTGATTAATGATGTTGAATGGAGATGAAGTATCCCTCTGCTGTCCCTTGGCCTGCACATTCATTCCTTGCACATGGGCAGCAGCAGCTGGCATTTGAGTTGGCCTAGGGGCCATTTTAGGTGCTCCTTGTATGTTTGGAGCTACAGTTTGTCTGCCAGCGGCTTTTGGAGTGGTAGAAGGTTGTGGATTACTCGACGCCAATGGTTGTTCCTCTCCCAAATTTCTCCTCTTTGACCTTGTGTTGGCTGCAACACTTTGAGAGGGTATTTGATTCATACCACAGAAATCTTCAGTCTGCCAATTGACAAGAGTAGTTTCATTTGGAGATGTCCCTTGCTGTTGGTCTTCTTCATAGCTGGACTCTTGCGACCCACCAATGGTTTGCACCATTAGAGCCTGATTTAATGCCCCGTTAAAGCACATTGATTGGTTATGTGGCTGACTCCACGGGAAACACCAATCATATTCTTGGGCCATGTTATTTTGGACTGGCACCAAAGCTCTGGATGCAGATGCAACATTGGGGTTGTAGGGCTGAAATGGTCTATTAGCGGGAGGCCTTGCTTGATTCTGATTTACAGATGGATTGGGTGGTCTTTGAGGTTGATATGGTTGCCTGTTAGGCTGAGCTTGAGGCTGATACGGTCTAGCACTTTGAGCTTTCTGTCTTTTGATAGTAACCAACTCATTTCCTAAATTTTGCAATTGTTTCATGACCTCTTGGAGCTCATTTGAAGCACTAGAGGATGAAGTAGAAGTTTCATTTGAACTTTGATTTCTAGGGGTGGGAATAGGAGCCAGAGTGGGTGCTTGACTAGTGCTTGGATTTTCTAAGTTCGGATACAAGGGCATGGGAGGCCTAGGAGCTAGCTTACCAGCTTGAATAAGATAGTTTTCAGCTCTAATGGCAATGCTATAAGCAGCAGGTAAGGTTGTGCCTCCCATAGATTGAATTAACATAGAAATATCAGAATTCAAAGCTTTAAGATAGTATAGAAAAGTACCTTCTGCTGTTGGCTTGACTGCCACTGGAATCCTGTCCCAAGACCTTTGAAATCTGAAGTTGAAGTCAGTCAGCTACTCGTTGGGGGCTCTCTTGATAGTTGTCAATTGCTCTAGAAGAGACAAGTTGTCTCCCTTCTCTTCAAACTGCTCATGGAGAACTATGCACAACTGATTCCAATTTGTGATAGAACTAGCTTCAAGACTCCTAAACCATTGCAATGCCTTCCCTTTGAACGATGATGCCAAAAATTTGACAGCCACATCCATTTCATTTATCTCATGGATTGTACAGACGTTAGCAATGTCTTTGACATGATCACCAGCAATGGTATGATTTTCTCCAGTGAAAAATGGAATGTTCTTCAATGCTGAAATTGGAACTGGATTCTGTGCATTTAGGGCAAGTGGGCTGTTGCCCAGTGAAATTGACAAAGGGATTTAGTGGTTGCGCCATTCTGATTGTTCTGAGAATCCTTGTTGATACGAGAAAAGGTCTACCAAGTGGAGGTGTAGACAAAGTTCTATTAGGTGGAGACGCAGATCTTTGAGATCTTCTTCCCCTTCTTTCTATGCCTGGAGATAGGTGTAGATAAACAAACAGTCCTTCCTCCCTAGTTCTTGACCTGGTTTGTATTTTTCTCATAAATTTGTCTAGGCTTGGACTGCAGAAACTAGAGGATTATGACTCTTTTGGAGTCGCCAGATGTGTGATTTTAAAGCTCCTTCAAAGTTGGAACTTACAACAAGTGCACATCAATCTTGTTGCAATGAAAGTGAAGACCTCTAAGCTCCCACCGGGCGTGCCAGAACTGTTATCACCGAATCACAGCACCCCTAGAGCATATACTTGAACTCACAGATGTGATTGGATAACATGGGTACTATCTCCAAGTTGTGGGACTTGCTACTTGAGATAGACCTCCAAAGAACGCTGGTTCTTGCTCCTAAACTACCTGCCACAATCTACTCCACTGCAGGATAAGATAACTGTTCTAATATAAATTTCCAAGGGACCAGGGAAAGAGAATACATAAAATGAAAGCCTACACTAAAGCGGTGATAAACCAGAAAAGGAGGATGTGAGAGTAGTCTACAAATGTGTGAAATACAAAGGCAAAGTGCACACTAGAAGAGGTGATGACAGTTCTCCATAATCTAGCAAAATGCATTCACAGCAGTATTCCAAGCACACACAATGATAATGAATTCCTGCAAGAACATAATAATAGACACAATATTCTTGTGGAAAGATAAAAGGGCAAGAAGAATGCAAGAAAACACAGCAGGGGAAAATACATCCACAAACTTGTATTTTATTGCTTCCTGGTATGCACAGTTTAGTCTATTACAAGATAAGGGCTAGGATCACCATGCAAGGAGTCCACTACAAGGGCCTGTAACACAATGGATTCACAAATCAATTTTGGAAGAGCTTTGCTACCCAAAAACTCTCTTCTTTACAATGAGCCCAACACTCCAATTTATAGAAAAAATGAGAAGGAGAAGAGAAAGGAAAATGGAAATCCTGAAATTTGTCCTTCAACCACCTGTAAGAGGAATTAAATTGAGTGAAATGATTATGAACATTACTTGGAAAAGGCTCCCCATACTGTCCCATGTGCTGCAGCAGAGAAAGAATGATGACCATGCCTCTTAATTGCACTCCCAACTACCAAATAAAACATTGTTTTGAACTTGGACCACGTTTCCTCAAAAAAATCAATTAATTTCTAATCAAATCCAGAATTTATTGATTTCTTTACATCGGGCTCAGAAACACGATTCCAGCGGTACCAATTTTGTGCGATTCCATTGAGAAATGCAGAAGTTATGGCCTTCTGAGTGCGGGCAACTGTTTTGGGTCTGGTAGGCATTTTCTTTCATTTGACGGGAATGAGCATTGACTGACTGAAGCCGAACACGTTTCTTTTCATTTAAATATATATACCCTCGTTAAAAATAAGAAATCCAGTTTCTTTTTGTGGCGTAGAGGACATCGTGCTCGTTCTAAAAAGTCCAATTTTGTGAAAATCGGAGCTCGAAGTCAAAAGTTATGGCCGTTTGAAGTTTCCAGGGCACAAAACAGTTGAAACTGCATTTCTCCTGATCTTTCCCGCACGCTGCCACCTGGATGACACGTGGCATACTTTGATTGGCTCACGGGTCTACCGGCCTTTCGCGCCCTTCGTGTCCTTCTGTCCCAAATGTCCCAGTGCTGTGCGGGACATAATTCTTCCGAACCACCCAAAATGGGCTTCCATGTTCCTCATTCCTGCCGGTTACACGTGGCACATGATCCATTCACTTTCGGCCTTTTCGGCTATCCGTGTCCCGCGCGTCCCTTTGTCGCTTTTGGCCCAGTGCTGAAGTTCCCTCTGTCGGCCGAACCGGCCGGTTCACGTACTCGTGGCTGAACATTTCCCATTTGCTTTCGGACCGTCTGGGACAAATTTTCCCGATTCGCCCGGTTCATGTACTTTTGTCCCACGCGTCCCGGACTGAAAGTCCTCATTTCGATCGATCCGGCCGGTTCGCGTACTTCGCGTACCTTCGGCCAAACTGTTCCGGGCTGCCTTGATTCATTTCGGCCGGTTCGGCCGGTTCGCGTCCTTTTTGCCCGCGATGTCCTGGACTGCCTGTTTCAACAGTTAGTCAAATCTTTTCCATTTTTCGGCCAGTTCGGATTTCCGCGTCCCACGCGTTTCCCTTTGTCCCAAATGTCCCAAATGCTGCGCGGACCGCCTGACAGCCTTTCGGCCGTTTCGCGTACTTATGTCCCTCATGTCCCGACTATTACAAGGACTGGGACTTAGCCATTTTTCATGATTTTTTCTGGCCCGAGCTTGTTTTTTGCAATTTTTTCACATTTTCTTCATAACTTGCTCTCTTCTCCTTGGACAGGGGAGTTAGAAAAAATATGAGGGGACCCTAGAAACATGACTTTTGCCGTGAATCAATATAATTGCTTGGGACTAAAAAATTTGATGCATGTTATCAAAATTTACCTTGGGGGTGAATTTTGGATAACACTAACATAGGTGATGCACCAAAGGAATGATGAACACTTACTTTTCCATTAAACACAAACCATTAAAATTCAATATAAACACCATGCATAGGTGACGAAGATTGTAATGAGAGATTAGGAAGATGTAATAACAAAAGGGAGAGTTTAAAATTATCCACGTACTTTCTATTGTTTCCCTAAAGATTTGATACAGTGAATTAAAATGGACAAGAGGCAAGAGCGCATTTACAGTTTATATCAGAGGTTCAAAATCCATAAATTCACCTATAGGATAGAGAAGAAGGGAGGGTGCAAAGCATAACTATCCAACCTTTAGAAAATTTCCCCTTCTTACAATATATAGGAAGAATAAGAGAGAGAGAGGAAGGAAGAATTTGAAATCCAACTCCAACCACCTAAGAAAATGCATTGAATTCACCTACTCCAACCACCCCAAAAATACATTGACTTCACCTGCAAAATCGATGGGTTCCATTACACAACCCGTGCCTTCATCAATGTTCCTTGTTAGGCAAGAAGGAAAACCAAAACCCATTGTAATGGTAGGTGAGAAGCCTCACAGCCTCAACAATGGAAATTAGTACTTAAAATTCCTCATTAATGGTGGTAGCTGGCTAGCAGATGTTGAGATTTTTCTAAAAATTCCTTTCCAACTCAAATCCGAGCTTCCAGTTGAAATATATGGTTGTCTGAAGATCACGGTCAAGTGTTTAAAGAGGGCTCACAATATTTAAAAGAGTCTATCCATGCAAGACCCATGTGGCAGCCTCTCATGTTTTAAGGTTTCAAGCCACTACTTTCATTCTTGATGTTACATTGATTAGACACTTGGCATCATCTGCGGGCCTATTCTTTTTCCTTTGTGTTTCACTAAGTCCCTCCTATTCGACGGAGACACTATGTGTGAACCTAGACACGTGGAGGGGAAGCACACGTTTAGGGACTTCCTTTGGAATTTTCCTTTAAATATGTGCCGAAGAGACATGTAGCCGATCCCATTAATGATCTTGGACTTTTCAACGACTAGTGCCACTTCCTCGGGCCATGGACATGTGAAAAACATGTGTTTGTTTGGGGACTGCCTTTTGGGTCTTACTTCTAAAGTTACATCGAGCTGACACATGGCACCTTCCATGGGCATGCATTGTTTCCTTTTTGTTTCACTAAGTCCCTCCTATTCAACAGAGACACTATGCCTTACCCGAGACACGTGGGGGGTCGACGTCTGGAGACCCTACTTTGGACTTGACCTTCAGAGTTGCGTCATTTGGACACTTGGAGGCTTCTGCTGGCTCTTCTATACTTAGCCGATTAAATGGCCAACTCTACTCCTTTTCGAACCCTGACCACGTGGAGGGCCTATGGACATTTGGAGACTCGCTTTGTATTTCACCTCTGAATTTACACCGAGGTAACACACGACTCATTTTGCTGGTCTTTTGATACTTTTCAATGGCTGGTGTGAATTTTTTAGACTTTGGCTATGTGGTGAGCTTGCGGACATCTGAGGACCCCTCTTTGACTTGACCTTTGAAGGTGCATCGTAGAGACATGTGGGGGCTTTCGCCGACTCTTTTATACTTCCTCGAGTGAACACTTCCTTTCTCCATTTTTCTCTTGTTGAGCTGTGATCTCCTTTAACATTGTTTGGACTCATTTTCTGAATTTTCTTCTTCATCATCGAGCCTTCCCACAACATGATTTTTTTGGATCAAACATGTGCTTGCACAAATAAACCAACCTCTGTGCTTCTCCTATGCAAGGTCGTATTTGATCTATTTTTCCTGAGGGGTAAAATTGGATAACAATTTGGTGACTCACGGGATCATCTTCCTACTAGATGAAAAGATCAGTTTCCTTTTTGTATCCATTGGGCATGGAGTCACAAATGATAGCTTGGTACTGATCCTATTCCTAAAACCTTGAGCCCGACCACTTGCAACATGTTGGCCCTTAACTAGCTCCGTTGCTTGCACTCTTTTTCCAAAAGAAAAATCTCGAAGGTGAGATTTCTGAGAGTAGAAAATTGATTTGACCTAGATTATTCACCTACTTCTCGAAATGGATTGTAGGAACATATTCACTTGGAGGCACATTGAATGCAACATGAAAAAACCTTGGAGAAACAAAACCTGTGCAAAATCACTTAGGGAAATTGAAACATACACTACAACAAGACAATGTGCATACCCACTTAGAGGAATTAAAATCCTATGCTAATATTTATAAGGGTGAAACTTCCCTTTTAGTAGCAATGTTTGAGATAGATTCTATTAACCGAATCGGGATCTTCTCTCCATCCATTATAGACAATTAGAAGGAATTGTTATTTTTACATCTTGTAACCATGTAGGGACCACTCCAAATAGCATCAAATTTATAATGCCTTCCTGGCTTTGCCCAATCTGCATCCCACTTCAGAACTAGGTCCCTTTCCTGAAAGGTCCTTGTTCTTAATTTCTTTTCAAACCATCTCTTAACTAAGGCTTAATCCTTTTCCATTGTTTGAACTACATGTTTCATGATTTCTTCTAATTCAATTAGCTCTGCATACCTAGCCTCCATTGGTTCGAACTAAGATAACTCCAACTACTTCATGAGCTCAAATGCGGGCAGTTCTAAAGATATAGGCAACACTTCCTCTTTACCATAGACTATCTTGTAAGGGGAATTACTTGTAGACCTCTTTGGTGTGATTCTCTTAGCCCACAATGCTGATTTGAGCTTGGTATGCCACATCATTTGATTTTCATATAGATTCCTTCTGATGATCTATAAAAAATTCTTATTTGTTGACTCTGCCCGACCATTACTTTGCAGGTAATAATTTGAAGAGATGTTCAATTAGATCCCATTCTTGATAACCCATTTTGTGATCTTGGAATC
The DNA here is from genome assembly GCA_019776745.2 of Taxus chinensis. Classification (NCBI taxonomy): domain Eukaryota; kingdom Viridiplantae; phylum Streptophyta; class Pinopsida; order Cupressales; family Taxaceae; genus Taxus; species Taxus chinensis. Next base: position 70,807,361 of record CM034148.1, on the reverse strand, counting down.
CAGGAACACCAATGCATTGTCTGATATGATAGTGGATGGTATTCCGGACCTGGTCACTATCCCTTCATAGAAGTCCACTATTATAGACTCGTTTGCTTCTTTGAGTGCTACTGTCTCAATCCACTTGGTGAAATAATCTGTTCCTATGAGAATCCATTTTTTGCCTTGGATTGAGTTTAGATTAATGACCCCAATGAAGTCCAATCCCCATTACATTAATGGCCAGTCAACTGAAATTGGGTGCAATGGAAGTGTTTCTAACCTTTCTTTGCCTGTGAAGAATGCACATTTCTTACATTTTTTTGATCCATATGTAGCAGTCACTGAACACCGTGGGACAATAATATCCCACCTTCATTATCTTAAGAGCTATTACCTATGGAGAAAAATTACCTCCAACCTCTCCATCATGAAACTCTTGTAACACCTTCTCTATTTGACCTATTCCAATGCATCTCAGTAGAACACCATCGATGTCCCTTTTGAACAAAAGACTATCAACAAGCTCATATGGAATGGCTTGTAATCTAAAATATATCCTCTTTGCTTTTCTCATTTTTTGAGGGAATAGGTCTTTTTATAGGAAGTGTATCATATTTTGAGTCCATAAGGGATAGGAACACTATCATTTTTTTGTTCTTGATCATCTTGTAGTACCAAAACAACCCCATTTTCATTACATGATCCAGCTTGTTGACTTGATGCCAGATGTTCACACAACCCATTTCCATGGACCCACTTAGTGAATTTAATCTCAATGACATATTCCATGACATAAGTGATCCCACCTGTGTGTTTCTCATTTATATATTTTTTCAAAAGGAATTCCTTGACTTCTCCATGAGAGACAAACCACTAAATTTTGTTATTTGAGACAAGGTGATTGAATTTCTTTAAGCTCTTGATCACTGCAAGGACATGCTTCTCAAAGAAAGAGTATCTCACTTCATAGTCCTCCAAAATTTAGTTGAAGAAGGAAATTTGTTGTTTAGATCCCTCTTTTTTTTGTTGCATTAGGATTGCAAAAATTGTGTCCCCACTAAGAAAGGCATAGAACATAAAGTCTTTGGAGAAGTTTGGATTGATGAAAGTTGGAGTTTTGGATATAGCCTCTTTGATGGCTTCAAAAATTTATTTTCCCTCAGCTGTCCACCTAAATGACATACTCTTCTTCAGCATCAATGTTTTTGGCTTCACAAGAGTGGAAAAATTAATCCTTCCTAGAAATATCTAAAGAGCCTTCTTATGGCTTGGCAATGGCAATGCTCGAATTGATTCAAATGTTTCTTGGTCAATCGTCAATCCTTACTTTGCCACAATATGGCCTACAAACTTGCCTTTGTGAGCAAGGAATATGCATTTTTGGAGATTTAATGATACCCTAAATTTCTTACATCTTTGTAATACATGTCTCAGATGAAAGAGGTGATCCGCTGCATTCTTACAGAACACAGTGACATCGTCAAGATATATTAGCACTATTTTGTTGATCAACCCCTTGAATTCCATGTCTGTTGCCCTTTAAAAAGTGGCTCGGACATTAGACAATCTGAATGGAATCTTCTTATAGGAATAGGTTCCCTACTTAGTGGTGAAAGCCATCTTAAATTGATCATCTTCTTTCACCATTATCTGATTATATCCTGAGTAGCCATCTAGCAATGAAAAACTTTCAGAACTGGCTATAACTTGCAATATTTGCTCCATTAACTGAAGTGGATAATGATCCTTGAGTGATGCCCTATTCAAGTCTTGGAAGTCCACGCACAACCTTACTTCTCCATTCTTCTTCATGACTAGGACTAAACCCAACTCGAGTGCTTGATTGGAAATATAATGCTTGCCTCTATTATCTTGTTTAGATCTTTCTTCATAAGAGGCTCAATGTGTGAGTTAACTAGTCTTTGCTTTTGCATGATGAGCTTGGCATGTGGATCCAACTCTATTATATGTTGTGCCAAATTAGGATTAAATCCTCGCAGGTCCTCATAGCTCCAAGAAAATATGTCTGGAAACTCTTGGAAAAGTTATGCAAACTCATATCTTTCTTGTTTAATGTTCACCTTACCAATTTGGAGTGTCTTTCCTTCCCCAACAAAAATAGGTTCTAAATTGTCTCCCTTGACCTTAATGTTTCCTTTCTCTTTACAAAATTGGTCATTATGATTGAGTATTGAATCCAGTGTCACCAAACCGCTAGGAAGCTTGTTGGTCTGTAGCTTCACCACTTGATCCCCGTATTGCCACTCCAATTTATCTTGATTCCTAATTAAGAATTCAGCCTCTTCTTGCAAGAAATTGATGATCTATTGATCATTCTCAAACTCTTTCTAGCTTGTGTTATTGTCTAGAACTGTTGGCCTTACAATCACTTGGATATGTGATTATGTTTTGTCTCTTTTGATATGTCAACCACATAAAATGTGACTCCAATTGCTATGAGCCTATCTATAGCTTCATTCTCCTTCCTAGGCATGGACACAATGTTAAAAGCTTCAAACTCTTCAATTAGGTCCCATACCTTGGTTTTGTAGCTCTTGAGTAGGTCATTCTTGATAGAATGTTTTCCTCTAACTTGATTCACAATCAAATCGCTATCACCAAAGACCTATAATTTTTTAATGCATCTCTTTTTTGCCCAATGCCATCTGTGGATTAAGGCTTCATACTCATCTATGTTGTTTGAGAAAGCAAATTGGAAATGGAAAGATGAGTAGTATTTCATACCTTGTGGTGAAATGAGAATATATCCTCCTCATGTGCCTTGTCTACTCCTCGAGCCATCAAAGAATAGCTGACATACCTCACTATTATTAGTGTGGTTTGGCTTGGTTATGCTAGGGAGAGGTTGAATATCTTCATGCAAACAATAGACTCCCAACTCAAATTCTTCTAGTTCTTTGTAAGGGTAAAAAACATGTCTTCAGATTATTCCATTTTCCCACTCGTCAAGGGTCAAGTCCAGAATACATCCAATTTCGGTATCTGCTTCATGGGTACTTGGAAGATCTTCTTGATCAAAAGTTGAACAATTCACATTGATTGGAATCATTGTGTGAGTCTCTATGTGGAAGTTTGTGATGGGCTCAGATATGATTGTAGCCTTAGCTCCATACTTTGTTCTGAATAGCATGTGTAACTAATCAACAGACAAATAGACCCAAATTTTAGCAGTGAAGTCTCTTGAGAAGAATAATGCAAAGAGTGATGGGAGGTCAATTATAGACACGTCCTACAGAATTATGACATTTGGGTACGCATGCAGTGTTAGGATTAACACTTTGATGACCCCCAACTATTCCTACTATTGTTCCATCTAGTTTCACTACTCCTCTTAGCGTTGGCTCATACTTTAGACCTAGTAGATCTACTACTTGCTTTGGCATCACTGAGCTACTTGCACCCGAATCGATCATGGATTTATGTACCATTTGGTTCCCAACAATTAATGAAACATAGAACGGTGAAGGTTTCAGTTTTTTTCTTGGTTGAACACCACCCTACTGCACTGCATTAGTGCAAACTTTCTCCTGACCTTGGTTTGATCCATTTTAGGTAGACGAATTGGCCGTTATAGCTTGTAACAAATCTCACAGTCCTAGGATTTCCAGTGACTCCCACATGGAAATGTTCACATTTTTTTCTTCACGTGATCAATAATTTTGAAGGGGGATGAATTATCCTTTATTTGCCCCTTACTTGGTAGAACCTTCTCAGGAGCTTGAACATGCACATGTGCTGCTGCAGATGGTGTCTTGGGCTGATTTTTCACGTTTGGGGTTGGAATTGGTCTAATAGCTCCTTGTTGTGTAGGAGTGGGCTAAGAAACACATGGATTAGATGGTTGTATCTCCTAAATGTTTCTCTTCTTTTGCCCTGTGTTGGAAGCTACACCCTGAAAAGGTGGTTGATTAACTTCGTAGAAGTCTTCAATGTTCTGATTAACCAACTTGGTTTTCATTAGAGGTGCCTCTAGCTAAGTTTCTTGTTGTTTATTTCCTTCCTAGCTTGGTTCTTGGGACACACCGATGGTTTATACCATCAAATCCTAATTCAATGCACCATTAAAACACATTGATTGATTGTGAGGTAGATTACAGGGGTAACACAATTCGTACTCCTATGCCATGTTATTTTGTATTGTAACCAAGGCGCTTGATGTTGAAGCCGCATTTGGATCATATGGTTAGAATGGCCTAGCACCTTGAGGTTTTCCTTGGCTCTAATTTTGATTTCAATCCTGTGATGGTAATCTATTTTTCTAGTATGGGGGTTTATCTTGATACTGATTCAGAGGTTGATACAGTCTAGAACTTTGGGCTTGTTGTCTCTTGATAGTCACTAGCTCATTCCCTAGATTTTGTAGTTGTTTCATGACCTCTTGTAACTCTTTTGAAGTGTCAGAAGATGTAGAAGCATCACTATTGATTTGATTCCTAGGGGCTAGAATGGGATTCAACTCTGGTGTTTGACTAGTTGTAGGAGTTCCTAGTTCTAGATATAGAGGCATAGGCGGCCTAGGTGCAAGTTTACCAGCATTAATTAAAACATTTTCAGCTCTAATAGCCATATTATAGGCTACGGGTAAAGTTCTACCTCACATGGATTGAATCATCATAGAAATATAAAAATTTAAAGGTTTAAGGAAGTATAGGAAAGCACCTTCAACTGTTGGTGTCACGGCCAACGGAATCCTATCCCATGTTCATTGGAATCTGAAGTTAAAATCGTGTAACTACTCATTAGGATACCTCTTGATTGTTTTCAACTACTCCAACAAGGAAATATTATCCCCCTTTTCTCTAAATCGATTATGGAGATTTGTGCATAAATGGTCCCAATTCTGGATGGATCCCACCGTTAAACTTCATAACCACTGCAAATCTTTACCCTTAAAGGAGGATGCCAACAACTTGACAGCTATGTCCATTTGAGAAATCTCATGAATTACACAGACATTTGTAATATCCTTGATGTGCTTAATAAGATTCATCTGGTTCTCTGCAGTAAAATATGGAATGCTTTTTGATACCACAACCGGAACTTGATTTTGTGCATTGGGAGCCAGCGGGCTGCTGCCAGTGAAGTTGACGTAGTGGTTGGGATGTGTTATCCTGATTGGTCAGAGGAATATATTCGATTGAATGAAAGGCCCACTAGGTGGAGGTGTTTACAAGGTTATTCCTGGTGGAGATGGAGTCCTTTGAGCTCTTCTTCCCCTTCTTGATCTATCTGGGGATAAATGTAGATAGATAAATAGCCCCTCCTCTCTAGTTATTGAACTTGTTTGTATTCTTCTCATGAACTTGACAAGATTGAACTGATGAAACCAGTGGATTCTGCCTCTTTTGGAGTCACCAAATGTGTAATTTCAGAGCTTATTACAAGCTCAGAACTCACAACAAGTGCACATAAATCTTTCTACGATAAAAATGAAAACTTCTGGTCCCATCAGGCATGTCAAAACTGTTGATGCATAATAAAAACACCCCTGAAGTCTACAACTCGAGGGCTTGAGACTCACAGTGTGATTGCATAACATGAAGCATCTCTCAAAGTGTGGGACTTTACAAATCTAGATAAATATCTGGATGAAGTTCAATTCCCATTCCCTTGTTCAGGTGCACACATTCATATTACAGAGGACCTATTTTATAACCTACTATAACTTATCAAGGAGACAAGGATGAGAAGATATACGAAAATAAACCTAACTAACAGAGATGATGCACCAAAGGAATGATGAACACTTACTTTTCCATTAAACACAAACCATTTAAATGAAATACAGAAACCATGCACAGGAAACCAAGATTGTAATGAGATATTAGGAAGATGCAATAACAAAAGAGAGGGTTTAAAATCATCCACATACTTTCTATTGTTTCCCCAAAGATTTGAGATAGTGAATTACAATGGAAAAGAGGCAAGATTGAATTTATAGTTTAGATGGGAGGTTCGAACTCCATAAATTCACCTGCAAGACAAAGAAAAAGGGAGGGTATAAATCAAAATCATCCAACCTTTAGAAAATTGCCCCTCCTTACAATATATATGAAGAATAAGAGAGAGAGGAAGTTGAAGAAGTTAAACTTCATAACCACTGCAAATCTTTACCCTTAAAGGAGGATGCCAACAACTTGACAGCTATGTCCATTTGAGAAATCTCATGAATTACACAGACATTTGTAATATCCTTGATGTGCTTAATAAGATTCATCTGGTTCTCTGCAGTAAAATATGGAATGCTTTTTTATAACACAACCGGAACTTGATTTTGTGCATTGGGAGCCAGCGGGCTGCTGCCAGTGAAGTTGACGTAGTGGTTGGGATGTGTTATCCTAATTGGTCAGAGGAATATATTCTATTAAATGAAAGGCCCACTAGGTGGAGGTGTTTACAAGGTTATTCTTGGTGGAGATGGAGTCCTTTGAGCTCTTCTTCCCCTTCTTGATCTATCTGGGGATAAATGTAGATAGATAAATAGCCCCTCCTCTCTAGTTATTGAACTTGTTTGTATTCTTCTCATGAACTTGACAAGATTGAACTGATGAAACCAGTGGATTTTGCCTCTTTTGGAGTCACCAAATGTGTAATTTCAGAGCTTATTACAAGCTCAGAACTCACAACAAGTGCACATAAATCTTTCTACGATAAAAATGAAAACTTCTGGTCCCATCAGGCATGTCAAAGCTGTTGATGCATAATAAAAACACCCCTGAAGTCTACAACTCGAGGGCTTGAGACTCACAGTGTGATTGCATAACATGAAGCATCTCTCAAAGTGTGGGACTTTACAAATCTACATAAATATCTGGATGAAGTTCAATTCCCATTCCCTTGTTCAGGTGCACACATTCATATTACAGAGGACCTATTTTATAACCTACTATAACTTATCAAGGAGACAAGGATGAGAAGATATACAAAAATAAACCTAACTAACAGAGATGATGCACCAAAGGAATGATGAACACTTAATTTTCCATTAAACACAAACCATTTAAATGAAATACAGAAACCATGCACAGGAAACCAAGATTGTAATGAGATATTAGGAAGATGCAATAACAAAAGAGAGGGTTTAAAATCATCCACATACTTTCTATTGTTTCCCCAAAGATTTGATATAGTGAATTACAATGGAAAAGAGGCAAGATTGAAATTATAGTTTAGATGGGAGGTTCGAACTCCTTAAATTCACCTACAAGACAAAGAAAAAGGGAGGGTATAAATCAGAATCATCCAACCATTAGAAAATTACCCCTCCTTACAATATATATGAAGAATAAGAGAGAGAGGAAGGAAGAATTTAAAACACTACTCCAACCACCTAATAAAATGCATTGAATTCATCTATTCCAACCACCCCAAAAATGTAATAAGTTCACCTGCAAAATTGATGGGTTCAATGACACAACCCGTGCCTTCATCAATGTTCCTTATTGGGAAAGAAGGAAAACCAAACCCCAATATAATGGTAGGTGAGAATCCTGTTAGCCTCACAAATGGTGATTTGTAATTAAAATTATTCATTAATGGTAGTAGATGAGTACTAGATGTTGAGAGTTTTCAAAAAATTCCTTTCCCGCTCAAATCTAATCTTGTAGTTGAAAGATATGGTTGTTTGAACATCAGGGTCAGTTGTTTAACGTGGGCTCACAATATTTAAAATAGTCTATCCATGCAAGACCCACATGGAAGCCTCACACATTTTAAGGTTTTAGCCCCCTCCATTCATTCTTGAAGTTACGTTGATTGGACATTTGGCATTGTCTGCGGGCCTCTTCTATTTCCTTTGTGTTTCACTAAGTTCCTCCTATTCAGAGGACACACTATGTGTGAACATAGACACATGGAGGGCCAATGCACATTCGGGGCCTCCCTCTAGATTTTTCCTTTGAAGATGTTCCTAAGAGACAAGTGGAGGCTCCCACTAATGGTTGGAATTTTAAACGACCTGTGCCACTTTCTCGGGCCATGGACACGTTGAAATCCTGTGCTTGTTTGGGGACTACCTTTTGTGTCTTAATTTTGAAATTACACCGAGATGATATGTGGCACCTTCTAGGGGCCTCGTCTTTTTCCTTTGTGTTTCACTAAGTCTCTCCTATTTGGCAAAGACACTATGCCTGACCCAAGACACATGGAGGTTCAGCGCTCATCTAGAGACCCTACTTTGGACTTGATCTTCAGAGTTGCATCGTTTGGAAAATTGGAGGCTTCTGCTGACTCTTCTATCCTTAGCCAATTAAATGGCTAGATCTGGATCTTTCAGAATCTGACCACGTGGAGGGCCTATGCACATTTGGAGACCTGCTTTTTATTTCACCTCTGAAGTTGTGCTGAGTGGACACATGACTCCTTCCACCAGTCATTTGAGACTTTTCAATGGTTGGTGTGAATTTTTTAGAATCTGACCATGTTGTGAGCCTATGCACATTTGGGGACCCCTTTTTTACTTTACCTTTGAAGGTGCGTCGTCGAGACACATGGGGGCTTCTACCGACTCTCTTATACTGAGCCAATTCAGGGCCTCGAGTGAACACATCCTTTCTCAATTTTTCTCCTGTTGAGCTCTAATCTCCCTTAATGTTTTTTGGCCTCATTTTCTAACCTTTCTTCTCCATCATCAAGCCCACCCACAACTTGAATTTATGGGATTGAATGTGAGTTCGCATGACTGAACAAACCTCTCTACTTCTCCTATGAAAGGTCGTGTTTGATCAATTTTTCCAGAGGGGTAAAATCAAATAACAGGTATATGTAATTTTTTTTTTGTTTATTCCATTTAAAAAATCTATATTTGAAAGAATTAAAGGATTTCTACCAATTTAGATAAAATTAAACATGGGGAAATTTTAGTAGAACTTTCTTATTTAATCTAAAAATATTTGTGAGGGGAATTTTCCCTCAACAAGACTAGAATGCATCTATAGGTCAAGTACTCAATAAGCATTTCATGTAATGAAATCAAAGTAACTATTCTATTTACTTTTTTTATAAGTAGTTCTTTCAAACAAGTATTTAACAAAGGCTCTTTGTCCATTCGAATAAATCACATTAATTTGGAATAGGTAGAAGATGTAATACTTTCTTTCAATCACACCTTTATTTTACAATTACATCCATCTTAAAACTTGGAATAACATACAAGTGATGTAGACGTCCATTTCAACTAAGATACAACTCAAATTTGTTCCTTTCAATACAACCCTTTTGAAAATATAAATTTCTCTTACAAACCCTCCTAGGATAGTTTACAAAATCTAGGGATTTCCAAGTAATAAAATGACTTTATTTCAAGTTTACAAATTTACAATCATCCACTCAAGGTGAGAATAATAAAATGAACAATTTACAACAAAAGGCTATCAACAAAGCAAAAATACAAGTCTCTAATTTGTATGTCTTCTTCCCAATGTAGCTCCAATCTAGCTAACTTCAATATTTTACAACAAGGGTCACAATAAAAAAGGAAGGGGGAATAGAAAATGCTCTCCACCAAAAATTTATTCCATTAATAGGAGAAGCCATCCCCTTAATGGTCCCTGATGCCCAATGTAAGAAACATAAGGGAGCTAGAGAAACATTTGAAAAAATTTCAACAAACAATGCTTCCACAAACAACATACATTTCAAAATATCCAACATAACTAAAATAGCATACTAAAAAAATTTCAACACACTCAAACAACACAAAGGTTTGAAACCAAACTAAAAAGAGAAAGGACTATGGGAAACCACCTCTTTTTTTCTCCCAAGTGAAGTGGGAGTTTCACCCAAAGCCTCCAAGTGCCCCAAACAAACAACACAACATCCTTATCTCTCCCTTGCAAGTATGCAACAATATAACCATGATTTCCTTTTCAATCCCCACATGTGAAACTACCAATCACACTCCAACCAAATGCATGCCTTACACACTCCCTTTTCCCTCCCCAATAGTCCTAGAAGTATATCTCCCACACCTAACTTAAAGCATACTACCCAACCACACAAAAGCAAATTCACAAAACTCAAACAAACTTAACAAGAACAATATTTCCACATCAAAAAACATAATAAAAAAAGAAAAAATATGGAGATCCTACCTTTCCATCAAGTTTTAAGAAAAATTCACTTCGAAAGTCTTTCACACCTCCAAGCCAAGTGATTTCCCCAAAAGCCACTTGAACAATCTCCCAATTTCAAAAATGACAAAGGAAGAAAAGTAACAAGTAACCCCCATTCCATCAAAATCCATCAATAAATAGAAATGGAATGTGATGATGATGATGTGGCTCCATGTAGGATGTCACTTCATTATTCCTCCATTCCCACACTCAATTCAACACACCATGCCCATGATAATAAATGAGCATGTAAGAACTATGAAAAACCTACATAACACTCAAACTTGCACACTATGTTCTCTAGGGACAAATTTTATTGTTGCAAGAAGAAGGTTCAATTATTTTCACCCCTTTACACTCTAAAAAGGATAAATAAGTAAAAAATAAACTCCCCAACCAATAGGTAGGGTTTTTGTGTAAATTTAAGAGGCATGAGACAAGCTTAGCTTCTCGCACAAGCCTCCAAAAAGGCCTCCCAAGTAAAAATCCTAATTTTGATTTTTGGTTGGAGTAAATGACACACTAAACAACATAAATCACACACAAACCACCATAAATCACCCTTACAAGAAGGAACACCTAACCTAATAATTATGTATTTGTCATATCTCTATTTTAGTTAATAAATTAACTAGGATTAACTAATTAAGACACAATTATAAATGTTGATAAAGTGACAACCATTACCAAAAATTAAATGCATAAAAAAAAAATAAATCACATAAAAAAATTATAAGAAAATGGAAAAAATTTCAGCCCATGGCCACAAATGTGAGGTCACCCCCCATGGGAAACCTCCTAACTAGGCATGAAAAACACAAAACTATAATGTTACACAAGTTATTAAATTTTGGTTGTGTTTCTCAACACCCGATATGGTTCCATGGTTGGTCCCCTATCCCCTTTAGATGTATGGGATAAAATTTCCTACAACATAAACAAAATACATCTCTGGCCTTTTAGCCGTATTAACAACATCATGACAATATACATATAAAATCAATAATCATCATTCAACATTAGTAATTCTATCCTCTAGCATCAAAAAATTAATTCCATTTTGGCATCCATAAATCATAATTCTACTCAAAACATCCAACATAGGTTATGCATCTGAATTACGACATATTAGTACAAAAATTAGAATATTACAACTCAAACATATATAATTGTCTATCATCACCATTTAGTGCAACATAATAAAATGTAAACCACATAATGTCAATAGTCTAAATCTCTACATATTCCATCATCTTCTGATCAAAATATAATACTCAAATGTCTAATTATCAATCAAACAGTATCAACATCAAAAAGAAATATTTTCGAAGACAAGTGGGCACTACATCCCCCTCCCCTTAGACTCAAATTCCTCCTGGAAGTCACTAGAATAGCTAAGGAAACTAGGCTCATAGTAAAGTTTCATAATCCCATGTGGCTTTAGTCTCATCATACCATTCCCACTTGATGCACACCTATTCAATCTCACAACCTCGAAGGCCCAGGGTCCTGTGCTATATGATGTGCACAGGCTCCACTGACACCTTCCCCTGATCGTGCACCTACAATGCGGTCTAATAAAAAACATGAGATGGATTTGAAATGTATCTCCTAAGTAAAGAAACATAAAATACATAATCCACATGAGAAAATCTAGGTGGAAAAGCTAGACAGTAAGCCAAAGGGCTGATACGCTCCAAGATCTCAAAGGGACCCAAAAATATAGGAGCTAATTAATAGTATTTTCCATAATAGGTACGACTCTTATGAGGCCTAACACAAAGAAATACCTGCATGCCCACATCAAAACTATGATCTGTCATCCTCTAATTTGCATATTTCTTCTGTCTATCTTGAGCCTCCTATAACCTCTTTCTAATCATGAAAACCTCTTGCTCCATATCTTATAATAATTTCGGCCCAAGAGAAACTTTGTCCTCCAATATATCCCAGCTCAGTAATGTCATGAACTCTCTGCCATATAGTTCCTAAAAAGTATCCATACCAATCAAACTCTAGAAACTATTGTTGTAGGAAAACTCCACTAATAACAAGTAATCCTCCCACCTAGACTGATAATCCATGACATAGATCCACAACATATCCTCCAAAATCTGATTAACCTACTTTGTCTTTCCATCTGTCTCTGGATGATAAGTTGTACTAAAGTTTATACTCGTCCCAAGGGAACACTATATTGGTAGTCTAGAAATGAGAGGTGTATAAGGGATCGTGGTCACAAATAATATTTTGCAGAATCCCATGTAGTCTGACAATATCATCAAGGTGTACTCGGGCTACTACACCAGCTATATAAGTGTTCTTCACCAAACAAAAATGAGTAATTTTTTTCAATCTATCCATCATCTCCATGATGGCATCATGGTGGTATCTCGACGTTAGTAGCCCTACTATGAAATCCATGGAAATGGTGTCCCATTTCAACTCCAGTATGGCATGTGGGTAGTGAAGGAAAACTAGGTGTTGATGTTTGGCTTTCACCCTCTTACACTCTAAATAGTGCAACACAAATTGAGCTACATATCTCCATATACCTCTCTAATGGTATAGTTGTCTCAAGGTTGTGTGCATCTTCTTCACCCTTGGATGGGATAAATAAGGTGAATAATGAGCCTCTGCCAAGATATCCTATCTCAAACCTCCATCCCTAGGTACAAATATTTGGCTCGTGTCTGAGAATACCATTTTCCTCTAATGAAAATCCATCAAAATTCCCTTCAAGGGTTCTCGAATACTCAATCTCTGATCTTGTTGCAAGGTAGAAGTTTTCATGTGGAATTTGCTACAAAATCCTACTCCACAAATATGTACCCACTGAAGTAGCCATAACCAAATTTCTTTGTCTAATCAGAGCATCTGTGACAAAATTATACTTCCCCTTCACATCCTCTATCTCCATGTCATACTCAAAAAATAACTCAATCCAATTCCACTGATGGGTGTTGAGATTGGGTTACGTGAAGAGGTGACAAAGACTCAAATGATCAATCCTGAGAATGAATCTCCTACCTAGAATGAAATGTTTCCATCAAACAAAAGCATGCACAACTGTTGCAAGCTCAAGGTCATGAGTCAGATAATTGAGCTAAAAATCCTTGGGTTTACGAGACTCAAAGGCTACTACATGGCCCTCCTGTATCAATACACCTCCTACTCCTGCCAAAGAAGCTTCTGTAAAAATGAAGAAATATTCTTGAGGATATGGAACTATAAGAATGGGTGCTATCATAAGGCATTACTTGAGTGTCTTCAAGGCTTGTTCACATCTATCTGACCAGATGAACTTCTTCCCTTTCTGCTGAAGGAAAGTGATGGGATGCGCAACCCTGAGAAAATTCCTAAACAAATCTCATATACTACCCTGCCAACCCTAGGAAACTACGCACCTCGGTCACATTGGTAGGTTTTTGCCAATCCATAATGTATCTAATCTTGGAATGGTCAACTTCAATACCTTCCCCAGAAATGATGTGACCCCAATACTACACCTCTGACTAAAATAATTCACACTTCTCTAGGTTCCCATAAAGTTTTTGCTCATGAAGACACTGTACAACTTAACCAAGGTGATCCTCACGCTCCTCACGCATACAAGAGAAGATAAAAATTTCATCAAGGAACATGAGGAAAAATTGGTCTAGAAAGGTCCTGAACACCCTATTCATCAAACTCATGAACACTGTAGGGGAATTTGTTAGACCAAATGGCACAACCATGAACTCATAGTGGCCATATATCGTACATAAAGTTGTCTTGTGAATATCTTCCTCTAAAATCCTCATTTGATGGTAACCTAACTGAAGATCAATCTTATAAAACATAGTGACCACCTTCATCTTATCAAAAAAATAATTATCCGTTGACGATGGTACACACACAATTATTTATCATTACTTTATTCTATTGATGATGGTACACAGACAACCATAAGGATCTATCCTTATTGTTCATGAAAATCACTAGTGCACCCCAAGGGGATACAGTAGGATGGATTATTCCTTTCTCAAAAAGGCCCTCTATTTGTAACTTGATCTCAAATAGCTCATGTGTGGTCATCCTATAAGAAGCACGTGAGATAGGTTTCACTCCTCGAACCAAATCAATTTGAAACTCTATCTCATGTAGGGGAGGTATCACTTGGAGCTCACAAGGAAAAACATCATAAAACTCCTGTAAAATGGTGTGATCATCAAGTGAAGGTCCATTATCCCCATCCTCTGACCTATCACTAACTGTAATACCGTACAACTGAAAACCCCTTTTCACACATTGCTTCATCTGTATAGCAGAAATAGTGTGAATATAGATTGGTCTCCTGACTCCAAAAATCATTGACTCCAATCCTAAATCATCTACACAAGATATAACCTTTTTGTGGCAATCAACTCTATCTCTATATGCAGAGAACCAATCCATGCCCAAGATAAGACCATATGAACTAAAGGGAAGGACACAAAGATCTAAGGTAGTGGTAAAGGGTCTTAGGTCCAATACGAATTCCTTGACTAAGGAGTCTATTGAGATCTTCCATTCTAGAAGCCATCTCGACATCCTAACTAAGGCCCTACCTAACTCTCACCTTCCTCCAATGATCTACTAAAGATGGAGAAATGAAATAATCTGATGAGCCTGAGTCAAATAACTTTGGTGTAGAAATGCCACCAATTCTACCTATGGTCTCTATCAATGTATGTTAGTGCTTTGTCTTGTGGTTCTAGACTGTTGTATATATCATGTGGCTCCTAGCCATGTCACCAAATGTAGGCTCAGAAACAGGTGCCTTACCCTAATTAGTAGGGTTCTGAGGAAACTATCTCCATTGATGTCTATGCACACTGTATCCATGGAAATTACTTGGTTCTATCCACTGAGCAGATAGTCCTATAGGTGGCCTAATAGTATGTGCTGAAGAACCTGATGATCCTACCATAGATCTTTTTGGGTGCTGTGGTAGAAAAGCACCTACCAACTATGCTCGAGATGGAGCCTATGTCCTATTGGGCACCCTAGTTGGAGGTCTCATACTATGCCCTCTCTGAGCATCATGGTGGTGTGGAGGTCAAAAGGGCAGTCAAATCTACTGTTACTGTTGTTAAGGAAGTGGAGGAGCACAAAAGGAAGACTGTGTTGAAGTGTGTTTTTCAAAAGCAGGAGGAAATGATCCCCTTAATCTAATATCTTATAACTGATGTATATGGATCCTCACCTCTGTCACGAGCCTCCTGATTCTCCTCCCCCTATTTTCCTATGCATTACAAGCCTTCTCCATGGACTCTGATAATGTCTGTGGGTAATGAATGCAAATTTCCTCATGCAAGTCTAAGTGTAGGTCCCAGATGGACCTATGAACTCTCACTTTTTCATCCTACATGTAGTCCAAATAATAAAGAAAGTAGATCTAAAAACATCCCTCATACACTGCATTTTTCATGGAAGCCTATCGTAGATCATGAAACTCGTCAATCCATTGCTAGATGAATCTCCTAGATATGTATCTACTCCTAACCGTCAACTAAGGGGCTAATGTAGACACCAAATTTGTGTCTTACGACCCCTTGTGACCCGCATCCCATTTCGCAACCTAACCTCATTACCTAAATCTTACACAATTATTTATTAATTACCTCATAATTGATAAATCCACATCACCTTACCCGCCACCTCACTTTGCCACCTCATCATGACCTCGCCCTAACCCTAAACTAACCTAATTAAGGCCCGTGACTTGGTCTAGACTCACATCCATAACTAATGCCTCCTTACTCGCACCCAAAGCCGACCTTCTAGCCACTTGACCAAGCCCACAACTGATCTCTCGGGAGAAAAGCAGGAAGGTGGGCTATTTTACTAAAAATAGCCTACTTTTTCCCTACCGATGCCGGTTCCTACTCGACCGCCGTCGGTTACGCAACCGCCATCGGTTCCCTGTAAATGGGGCTCCCCAAACCAAAACAACGGATCAGAATTTCATTTTGGAGATCAGTCAAAGGATTTTTGGATCAACAGAGAGCATTGCGAGCGAGGAACAGAGTCCAGATCTTCACTTGACAGAGTAGAGACGAGTGAAGAAACCAGAAGTGCTTGCAGTAGAGGATATCAACTTGCATCTTCGCCAAAACCAGTAAGTCATATCTTGCATGTCCTCTGTTATAACATTTCTTCTGCTCTGTGAATTTCAATCCTCCTAAATCCGTCTCTGAATCTACTACCCAACGTGTCATTGCATCTAACTGTTATCCTTTTGCTTCTAATCATCCCATTTCCTAATATCATCCATAAACCAACCTTACAAAACACCATAGCTACCAAGAAGATCCCAGAACCTACCGGTATCGGTTATTAGTAACCGGCATCGGTTATCAGTAACCGGCATCGGTTCCTCTGATCAAAACCAGAAAACTATCCTTTCCCCTACCTAGTTCAACGAAACAATTTAATTGATATTTTGCAGTCTTTTGTGTTAATTCATGTTAGCAGGGGAACTGACCACCTTTGAAAGGAAGTTTTATATTTCCTCGGCCCAAGGCAGTTTCCTCATTTATTGTTTAATCAAAATCTTGTGGTCTTGTGTTCTTATTTGCAGGTAGTCCTTCCAAGACAAAAAGGATTTCTCCGCAGTCAACCTGATCTTTCTCTACGGTACGCGCACACCATCTCGACATTCAACAGGTATTCCTCCTAACGCTAACCTCATCTGTTTCTAAAAGGAATGAAAGGATAGAAGCAACTCTATTCCCAGTAGCCGAAACATTCCGAGCGAAACATTTTGGCACGCCCGGTGGGACCCATTTTGGGTTTCTTTCTCTTGCTTATTTTCATTTTAGGAAGCATATTTACTGTTGCTGCTTTTGTTATATATTTCGTAAAGAATTTGTCTTGCTTTCCTAGTTTCGCATTAGTGAAAGTCATCTCTCTTGCTTCATCAAACATAATTTTCGATTTGGGTTTAAAACACATGCATTGCATTCCTGCTTGTTGTTCTTCAATTCTAGTGAACATAGATTAAGTAACAGGTCGTACACGTGGGGGTGATATCCATGGTATTGACAGGAAATTAACCTTAGTTTCACTGCACAACACATACCGAATCACTTCACAATTAACACAACAGCTCAAACATCCCCCCTTTTCCACGGTATTCCTCCGCTCGATTGAGGTAACCTTATAAGCCAAAACAAACTTGACATTTCCCCTAGGTCTTGTTGTTTAGGATTCCGACATCATTCTACGTCTGAAGGCATAAGCCCACGATAACTAAAATTAACCCTAGGATTAGTCTCTGGATTTGCATGTGCATCTTGCTTGTTTTCAAATTCTGTTTTCTCTGTCATACTTTGTCTTCTGTGATCAATAAGTTGATAAATATACTCAACGTTGCTAAAAATCAAATTAGCAGCCTTTTATATCTTCTTATCTTAGACTTTTGACACCGGCATTGGTTTAGGGACCGACGTCGTTTGCTCTGTGACCGACACCGGTTAGTAAACCGATATCGGTTACTGTCTCCATCAGCCCCTGACAAACCAGCAACTTGCCAAATTCATCATTCTGAGGTTGTTTTTGTTCTTGATAGATTGAAACTTTCCTGTGTGTTCTTGTCCATGGTTGTCATCACTCGGAAGCAAGCCGCCGCCATGGTTTCACATGCCTGCTCTGTGTCTTTTCCTGAATCACCCCCTTCACATTCTATAGGGAACCCTACGGACACCAGTGAGATCCCCCAAATTCCTGTAGGAGACAAGGACTTCGCCAAATTTTTGGATGCTAATCCCAGCGCTGTACAATACTATTTGTCTCATGCCCCTGACCGTATGCCTGATGGTCAGCTCCTTATTGGCATGCCTATTAGTATAGCTGCTCATTTAGCTCCCACTCCTCCTGATAACACTGCCCTACTTCCTGCATCTCTAGCCCCGTCTCCCAATCCGACGGCTTCAGAGGTTCATACGACCCCGATTAGCTTTCCTTTGGTTAATCTTGGACCCCACGTATCGTTACCACCAACTGCCCCTACCTCATCTCTCTTTCAGACCACTCCATTCATGACTTACTCTCTGCCACCTATTCACATGAGCTTTCCTTCTCAAGCTCCGCCTACCTTTTCATTCCCATACACGTATCCAGTAACCTCAACACCTTATATGGGACATCCCTATTCTTTTGCTCCAACATACTCATCCTCCATACCTTATCAACACTTAGCCCCACCATTGTCCAACGGAAGCCCTTGGTCCAACTTGCCTCTGTTTACCACAACCGCACCATCATCTCATCCAACCATAGATTTCATCAAACAAATGATGGACAAAATGCAAAACCTGGAGGCTTCTGTTTCAGGAAGTCGTAGCGCCTTGACATACAAGCAAGTTTGTCGGGAGCCCATTCACCCTTCTGTCCCCCTTCATTCATATCCTCCTCAATGGGAGTTGCCAAAATTTACTCGTTTTAATGGTAAAGAGGATCCTCAACAACACTTGCGGTCATTTAGACATGCTTGTTATTTGATTGCCCATGATGATGCCTTGTTACTCCGCACCTTTCCCATGTCCTTATCAGGACCTGCCTTGGAGTGGTACAGTGCTTTAACCCAGCACTCGATCTTCTCTTTTAACCAACTAGCCCAATCTTTCTTGGATCATTTCTCCATTAACATTGCCAAGAAAGTATCTATCACCGACCTCTATGCCATCTGACAATTTGAAGACGAATCTATCGCAAATTTCGTTGGACGATGGCGGGGCCTTATCAACCAACTTACGTATGCCTTGCCTCAAACCGAACTCATCGAACTATTTACGCGGGCCTGCGCTAAGCACATCTCCCCTACCCTCCAAATTAAAACTTTCCGCATATTCGACGAGGCCTTTACCATGGCTCGGAAACTAGAAATTCGAGCCTTAGAAGAAGAGAAATTACGGTTGCGTAACAAAAACCCCAATTTCCGAACTCCTGATTCTACCAACAAGCCAAACACCACCACTCCTCACGCGTCCACTTCTTCTAAATCAAAAGGAGCTGTCCACGCGGTAATGGTCAAATCTCAAACACCGTCCAATACTCCGCCGAAAACCACTTATAAGTATAAAGCCGAGCCCACCAATTACACTCACTTGGGAGAAACTTATGGCGTCATCCTGGAGAAATTGCTCAAAGATGGGGCTATCACCTTGCCCCCTGTTAAACCTCACTCTGGGTTTGACTCCACCCGCGCAATACCTTCCTGGTACAAAGAAAATGACTTTTGTAACTTTCACCGCGTAAAAGGACATAGTCATGAAAACTGCAAGATGTTGAAAAACATAGTGCAGGAAATGGTTGACGCAGGGGATATAACCCTCGATAATCCTAATGCCCCTGCTAACCGAAATCTGAAAATTTTCAACAAGCCATTCCCGAATCACTCGTCCAACAGTAACGTGAACCAAGATATCTTAGCCGAGGAGAGTGTTCATGAGATCCATGCAGTCTTCGATTCTCAGCCAAAAGCCTCTATTGAAATTTTTTTAAATCAAGCCTCTCCACCAACACAAGAGTTTGAACCTCCTTCACCACCATCAAGCCAAAGTGAAATCATTCCTTTACCCATAGAAGAGTTAACTGCCCGGAATTCTCTTCTCATCGACGAGTCTTCTTACACCACATCCCTACAAGACTGTGAGCGGATGTTGTCTAATTTATCTATTTCACAAATGTCCCCTTCTACCACTCTTGCTGCGCAAGAGGAAGGCTCACCACTCTTTTTGACATCCTTAGACGAGAAATCTCTTACACTGACATCACCACATTCTTTAAGCATGACAGATCCCCTCAAACACGCCCTCCTACCTATTAGTCCTTCATCACCTAAATATTTTCAACGACCGGTTGACCTCTTAACATCTATTGATACATTGCCTCATCTACCTCCTGTGTCACACCCACAGTGGACTGGAATTACAACCCACCTTTCTTCCGTACAACAATTACAAATCACACCTAGAGACTGTCATTCCACAAAAGATAGACAGGCCCTATGGGAACGTTCGAGTACCCCTTTTTCTACTCAAATGCAAATGACTGATCCTGATGTCTCCACCATATACCCGAAGTGTTTACAGAAGCTTAAAATGCCCCTGTTCTCACCTTCACCCCCCTCACCTCTATCAAATGCCCCGTCCACTTCTATCAACTTAACCAGATCTTCCCCTACGCTTGGGACCTCACCAATGCCCAGTCTAACGCACCCGCCTAAGTGACTCGATCTATCCAAAAATAAATCCACCCCGCCACCTAGGAGACAAACTCAATCCGTGCCCCTATCAAAATCAAAACCATCATCGTCATACCTACCTTCCATATTGGGACCCCATCCCTCTACCTTACATCAATATATCATACCTCCTGCATTTTCTTCAAAACAACCTACGCCTTCCGTACCCATACAGAAATTCCAGGGTATAGCAACACCGTCACTCCGTGTATCCTATCCACCTATCAACCCTAAACAAATTCCATCATCAAAAGATTTGTTTTCGGTCACTCCTATTTCCCCGTGGTTGTTTTCTGATACCACATCATCTACGGCCTCATCATCCAACGTAGCTTCTATGCCAAAGAAATCACGTTTAGTGAAAACCACGTATCAACACCCCTCGGCTAAACCACCACCCGTGCGAACCAATCACTCCCAAAAATTACCAAAACCCGCATAACCAATACCCTCATCCTCTTCCGATTTTGACCCACTCAAAGGATCTTACGCCAAAATCCTTGCTATGTTGGTGGAGAATGCGACCATTTCCCTACCTCCACTTAGACCTTATGACCCGTCTAAACCCCGACCTATGGGTTATGATGAGTCTAAAATCTGTGCTTATCACCGCACACCAGGACATGATGTGGAGGGATGCAAAGCTCTAAAAACCATCCTTCATCAGTCACCTCTCCCGAATAGAAAGATTAAGAAAGACAACTTACGAAGGGAGAGACCTTTAGTTTCCATTCACTCTCCTATACCATCTGTCCCCGCCTCACCAAGATCTATCATTATTACAACCCCACCTCTTGAAGACCATGAGTTATCCCAACCATCTCCCTCATCTCAGGTCTACGAGATTAATATGATTAGTGTTGCTACTCGAGGGCAGAAAAAAATGGGAAATCAAAAGAAAACACACCTGCGGCATCTCTTTCTCCGTCAAACATCCCGATTGCACCACCACCTAAAGTGGTCATTCGCGGACCCGCCTATCCCGTCTCTAATGGCATTGCCCACCGAAATATGATTAATCAGCTTCACCAATCACCCATAAAAATGACACTGTATGATCTCATTCAGACTTCTGAATCTCATCGACAAGCTCTCGTTGAGATCCTTCAAGGGATAGAGGTTTTACCTAATGAAACCCTACCTGTTGCCTCCATTCTAACACCCAATCACGTTGCTTCTCTCACCAAACAACCCCCTGCCCCAACCACTTCTGTCTCTGTACAACAAGCTACTGCAGTCAGTTTCTCCGAAGACGAAATTGTTGACTTTGGTACAGAAGACCCTGACCCTACCCTTTTCATTTCCGCTTACGTCCGAGACATTCGAGTACGTTGGGTTATGATTGACGGGGGTGCTAGCCTAAACATCATCTCTTCAAAAGCCTTCCAAAAAATGAATATCCCTTCTAGTTGCATGTGTGCCAACCCCATCATGTTGCGGTCATTCAGTGACGCTATTACTTCTAGACAAAAATTTAGGTGAGAAATGAAGAAAAGAACACTGTTGAGAAAAGATAGGTGTGTAACTGATATCGGGTAGCTGATAGACCGATATCGGTTTAAGTAACCGATACCGGTTATTTAGGGTATGAGCTTTTCTAAAAATAGAAAAGCTAGGGTGGCAACTTAAGTTTTAATTTTAGAGCCATGCAAGAGGTTAAATACGCGAACGCGACGCTTTTTGACGACTGAGACAGGTATTTGCATGAGAGATTTGAGTGATAAGGAGAAGAGGGATAGGAATTTGTATGTGATCGGAGATTCAGAAAGTAGAAAGGTGAATTTGAAAAGAGTGGTGATAATGGCAGGATGAGGAGAAACATCCAGCAGGCAGGGACAAGAGGGAAGACAAGGGCCACCTCAAGCTACTGCAACCCTAGAGGTAAATGTTTTGGTTGTGATTTGATTTCTGCATGTTTTGTGAATAAAATGATTAAGTGGGTAGATATGAAGAAGAAAACATGATAGCAAGGGTTATAGGTGAGGTAAGTGTTACGTGGTAGGTAATCAAGGGTTTCGGGTATGTCTGTGTATACAGAGAGGAATAAACGAGCAATTTATTGTCGTAGGTGGTTGTTTTAGGCAAGATGTATGTAATTGACGGTGACCGGTAGCGGTTAGGGAGAACCGGTATCGGTTACTGAACCGATATCGGTTATGTATAACTGATACCGGTTACTGGAGGAATTTCCAGAATGTTTGAAAAACCCTGACGGATTGAATGGTTGTTTGTTGTTTTGGTGTATGCAGGTAGAGGCAGGGTTGAGGATGAATGATAATGTGCCAGCACTGTTGTCACGGATCCGAGCGGATGTAACACCAGCGGAATGGACATTGATAAATCGTGTGGGGTTAAGTGGAATCCGTTATTATTCACGAATCGCACGTAATCATGGTATGTTACAGGCGTTGATTGAGAGATGGAATCCCGAGACAAATACCTTCTATCTGCCAACAGGGGAGATGACAGTAACATTGGAAGATGTGTTTCGGATTTTGAGACTCCCTATTAAAGGAGAACTAGTATATCAGGCACTACCTAGCGTGGCACAGGGAGCGATAACAGCAGTATTTGGTCCCCTACGCACGAGATTTGACACAGCGAGGTTTATCCTTTACGTATGGGGTAATGTATGCAGCACACCCTGAGGAGACAAGGTTAGCAGTGGTATTAATGATAGCGGTAGGGTATTATGCATTACCGAGGGCAGAAGGAGGAAGATTTCCAAAGGCAATTGATGTGTGTTATCTGGGAGATGGTAGAAAAGGAATGTTACGTTTGCATGGGCACCTGCATATTTGGCGGAGCTATACAGGGGTTTATGGGCTTGTAGGTGAAATCACAGGACGACGCTAGATTGTTCATACGTATTACACTGTTGGGCCTATGAGCACATTGTTTGTGTGCGACCAATAGGCCGACCCATCCAGTCGAGAGAAACCGGAGTGCAGAGGTTGGGATTCAAACGATGGGTCCAGACAGAACAAGAGGCCAGATCCCAGGCCGTGACGGGTGATATTGAGTATTACAGGCAGGTATGGGAGAGAGTGACGGTTGCGGATATCTGTTGGAGGCCATACAGAAACTATATGGTAACAGAGAACATAGCTAAGGAGTTGAGGGGTGTAGAGCGATTGAGGTGGATCGCAGGGCACAGGCTGGGTGAGTATCAGAGGATTCCTATAGATCACGTGCGGCAACAATTTGGATTTGTGCAGGATATACCCCTGGCTTATAGACCATATATGAGGATCGACGCCGAGGGCAGCATTCTCACCTCCCCGGCCAACACCTCCAGAAGGGCCTGAAGAGGTAGCAGCCGATCGCAGGGTAATGGATGCAGGAACAACAGAGGCCTATAGATTATGGTGGGTAGCAGAACTGCGAGGTGTACGTGAGCACCCTGACATAGCGGTGATTACAGCAGAGAGGGATCGTCTGCAGCGTTTGGTTCAGCATCTCCAAACGTAGGTGAATGAGACAAGAGGATTGTTAGTGGTTGCGGAGTCACAGGCAGAGAGACTTGAGGCTGGAGTCCTCCATGCGAGAGGGCGTTATTCATATGTTACAGGAGAGATTGGCAGATCAGTGGGCGGTACCAATAGCCGTGGTACCTTTGAGGACAGAGAGGCCCGGTGAGAGGGGTAGACGATCACGATCATCACCTAGTTCGGGATGAGGCGTGAGGGCCTGAGTAAATGTTAGCAAGGTATAAGAATAAATAAGAGTACCGACCTGTGTGTCGATGATAGAGAAGATGTATTTGTTTAACATCTAAATAAAATGAGATATGTATGTTGATTTGAGTTATAATAATAAGAATGTTTTCGTTTTGACTTTCGGTGTTTTGAAAAAAGGATAAAGAGGAATGTGATTAAATAGAAATACACAAAAAATATTTATATTTACCACACATGATAGGTTATGGTAGGGGATGGTCGAGCTAACCTTGGGAGACCCCATGTCTCCGAAGTGCTGCCTAGATAGCCCTTCGCACAAAGCAAGGAGGGGCCTCAGACCGATGTAGTTCTCCCTTAGGATCAGGGAGAGGTGAATTCAGACAATTTGGTACGGTTTAGGCAATTGGTTGGTTGGTAAAAATATTAAGATTAGTAAAGGTAAGGTTGATGGCGTTCGTAATGAATTGGTGATGTTGTAAAAGGTATAAGGGAAGCGAAAGTTAGCCTACCCAAGTAGTAGGGAATTGTGTCCTGATTAAGGTCAACACACAATCCTAGATGTGAGGCAAAGTAGAAAGAGTGCTCCGTAGATGAAGAGAGCTAAACAAACCACACCACGTAGAACGAGCTTGGAGCCCTAGGTACCGTGCATAGACGAGAAGTCAATAGGTGAAAAGAGTTGTGTGATCACAATATATCGAGCGTACATTATGTCCCTTGAGTTGAAACAAATGGTGAGGTGAGGTGGATGGTATAGCTGAGGTGCAGAGAACTTATTACAAAGTGAGTGTTCTGACGAAAGAGAACCTACCCTAAATAGACAAGTCCATGACTCAAAATTCCTTTTGAATGAGGCTTTTCTTTTATTGAATGTAGACAGATCGATGCAGGAAGTCTACAAGGGATATTGATTGTATTATTCTTGAGGTCTTCACGAAGCTGATCAATGCGAGAAGCTTCTGATAAAGGCTGACTGTGTATAGCTGTCCTTCGAGGGAGCAGTCTATTTATAGTAGCATATATGATTGTAATGCATAGCTGTCCTTCGGAGGAGCAGTCTATATATAATAGCAGCAATAGTTCGGCATATAGCTGTCCTTCGAGGGAGCAGTATATATTTAATTTAGATGACTAGATGTTCTTTTGGCATGAAGCATCTAGTTTAGTAGGAAGTTTGACTCAAGAAAATCCCATAAGAATACGGCTTATTTTAATACTTTGAAGTCATGGACTAGACTAAAAAGGGGAAGGCATCATCAAGGGGAGGTGAGAATCAAACTATGTGAGCTTGATTGTTATTATGAGGTGTAGGAAACAGAGTGTATGTAGTGGTAAGTGAGCTCAAGGGACGAGTGGCGGGTAGATAAGAAGTGATATAACACTAATTTCAACAGTAGAATGGTCAAAGATGCAAGGCATTAAGGGGTTCAGGCTCAAGTTTACCATTAAGCGAAGCTAAACGATAAGTACCAGATCCATAGGTGTGAGTGATTATATAAGGCCCAATCCAATTGGGAGCAAATTTTCCACGTTTTCTCTTTTCTAGTTTGGTTACATGTTGATTCTCTTTGAGGACAAGATCACCAACCTTAAAGGTACACTCATGAAGTCGCTTATCATAAGCACGTTTAATGCGTTTTTGATAGATTTGAAGATGATCAAGAGCTGCAAGACGGCGTTCGTCAAGAAGCTCCAATTGGGCTAACCGCTCTTGGCGGAAATCATCGTTGATGAGAACATCCTGAAGAGATATTCTAAGGGAGGGTATTTGTATTTCGAGAGGCAAAACAGCCTCGGTACCATATACCAAAGAAAAAGGTGTGGCATTAGTAGAGGTACGAATGCTAGTACGATAAGCCCAAAGGGCAAAGGGAATGTGATCGTGCCAATTTCTTCCGGATTCATTGACAACTTTCATGAGGATTTTGGTTAGTGTTTTATTAGAGGACTCGGCTTGCCCATTGGCTTGTGGATAGTAGGGTGATGAGAAGCTAAGTTTGATACCAAAGTTGTCGCAAAGGTCTTGCAACAACTTTTTTTTTGAAAGATTTTCCATTATCTGTTATCAGGCGATGAGGAACACCAAAACGACAGATAATGTGGTGGTTAATGAACTCGACAATTTTTTCTTTTCTGATTGAAATGAGTGGAATAGCCTCCACCCATTTTGTGTAATATTCGGTCGCTGTGATTATCCAACGGTGACGTTGTGAAGAGGTAGGGTGAATCTCACCAATAAGGTCTAAACCCCATTGTGAGAAGGGCCAAAGATCTCGAGTGACCTGGAGCGGGTGGCTAGGAGTATGTTGAAGGTTGGCATGTTGCTGACACATAACACAACGCTTAACATATTCGTAGCAGTCGTTATTGAGAGTAGGCCAATAATAACCAAGGCGAAGGATTCATTTTGGCCACGGCAAGGCCGCCTAAAATGTCCACCCACAAATTACCGTCATGGACCTGTTGGATGGTATGAGTGGGCCTCCGCGCTAGTTAGACAGCGAAGGAGGATGCCATCAAAGCCACGTTTATAGAGGAGTCCCCCCCATGACAACATAACGCGAAACACTTTTAAGAAAAGCACGTTTTTCCGTTACTAGTAAGGTCAGGTGGGAGGACAGAGATTGTAAGATAATCGTGAAATTGGTGGTACCAGGTATCCTGTGAATTAGTAGACACAGTATTTATCATACAAACTACCGGGGTTGAATAGGATGGGGCAAAAAGTTTTTGGACCACGACGAATAATTCAGAGTCAGTTGGTGCGGTGGGAATTTGCGAGGCTAGGCAAGCCATAGTGTCTGCAAATTTGTTAGTGGAGCGTGGAATGGTTTGTATAGAATAGTGAGTAAATAAGGCTAAAAGTGAATCCACGTAGTGTTTGTATTTTTGAAGTTCCTCATTTTTGCATTGGTAGACGCCCATAACTTGATTGACTACCAATTGAGAGTCACCAAAAATGTTGATAGATTTGATGCCTAAGTGTAACGCAACTTGGAGACCCAGAACAAGGGCCTCGTATTCCGCTATATTATTAGTGCAAGGGAAATTGAGTTGGAATGAAAGAGGCATAGGTTCAGTGTCGAGAGGAATGAGAACAACGCCGGCTCCTCTGCCGTGCTGGCATTTAGATCCATCGAAGAAGAGGGTCATTGGGTACGACTCCTCTGTGAGGGAAAGAGTAGCGATGAGTTCATCGGGAAATGTGAAATTGGTAAATTGTTTCCTAGGTAAAGGAGCTTCTGCAAGTTGGTCTGCGAGGGTTTGTCCTTTGATTGATTTCTAGTGGACAAACTCAAGGTCGAGGTCGGCGAGAAGCATGAGCCATCTGGCAATGCGTTGGTTCAAATGAGGTTTGGCATACATGTAATGGATGGGGTCTGTATTGGTGATGACGAAAGTCTTGTGATTTAGAAGATAGTGTCGGAGTTTGGTGGCCACGAATGATAGGGCAAGGCACAATTTTTCTACATGTGTGTACCTAGTCTCATAGTCTACCAAAGTAAGACTTATATAATAAACGGCTTGTTCGCGATTCTCAGAGTCACGATGTGCAAGCATGGCTCCTACAGCGTGGTCAGTGGCGGAAAGGTAAAGGTAGAAAGGGTGGTCGTCTTGGGGTGGGATAAGCACGGGTGGCTGCAAGAGATATGATTTGAGAGCTTCGAAGGCTTGGTGACATTCTTTGCTCCATTGGAATGCCATATCCTTTTTAAGGAGGTGATGGAAAGGTTGACATCGATCTGAGAGTTGGGAGATGAAACGTCGGATAGATTGGAGCTTACCTTGTAAACTATGCAATTGTTTGAAATTTTTGGGTGGGGGGCATTTCTAGGATAAGCTTTGACTTTAGATGGATCGACCTCAATGCCATGCAAAGAGACGATAAAGCCAAGAAGTTTTCCTGAAAGAACCCCAAAGACACATTTCTTCGGTTGAAGGCGGACAGAATATTGTAACAGGTGATCAAAAATAATGGTTAAAACATCGAGATGTTCACTACGATGTTTAGACTTGCCGAGAAGATCGTCGACATAATCTTCAAGGATAGTGTGCATAATGTCATGAAAAATGTAGGTCATAGCCCGCTGATAGGTAGCACTAGCATTCTTAAGGCCAAATGGCATGACACAATAACAGAAGGTTCCCCAAGGAGTTATGAAGGCAGTTTTATGTTGATCGGCAGGGGCAACCAAAATTTGGTTGTATCCTGAAAAGCCATCCATGAGAGAGAGCATCTCATGACCTGCAGTTAGATCAACAAGTTGGTCAATGCTAGGTAAGGGGAAGTTATCCTTGGGGCAAGCGAGATTAAGATCTCAGAAATCCGTGCATATCCGAAGTCCCCCTGTTGCTTTAGTGATAGGTACGATGTTAGAAATCCATTGAGGGTAGTCGATAGGGCAGGATGAAAGAAACAGAAAGGAGTCGTTGGAGCTCCTCTTTGACCAAGAGAGCAATGCGTGGATGCATTTTTCTCAATTTCTATTTGACTGGTTTGGAATCGGGGTTTAGGGTGATGTTATGGACGGCAATGGTAGTATCAATTCCTGGCATGTCAGTGTCAGACCATGCAAAAGCTTGGTTGCGAGCACGGAGAAAGGTAGTAAAGGTGGCTTGTTCTGATGTGTTAAGGGATTGTCCAATCTTCACAATGTGAGGATCCTCCTCCGTGTGGATATTGATTTCTATAGTAGATTCATTCAGCATGGTTTGGGTTTCAGATGGTAAGGCTCGTTGAATATAAGAATCATCCGCGCCAAGGTAAGTGAGGATGGAGTCATCATCCTGGCATTCAACAACATTAATCAAAGGCAAATCCTCTTTGATCATGTCTGGATACAGAAGGGGAAGAGAAGATGGGTCCTCATTATCGCGTTGATAAGTGAGAGGACCTATGAAGATAGCATTTATGAAAAAAAAAAGTTAGGAGGGTTGGATTCAGGGTCTATAGATTCTGTGGATGATGATGGCAAAGTGGGTGATGATGGTTTGGTAGGGGCGACGTCTTCTTCTTCCAGGATACAGCTGACAGGAGGTGTCTCCTGTGAAGGTGTTTCAGGAAAACTGAGACCACTACGATCATTATGTTTACGGGTAGTCACGGGAATGAGCGTATGTCGGCCTTGTTCGTAAAGACAAAAACCAAAGCCTTTCCACGCACAACGAGTCAAGAAGGTGAGGGCGAAACGACGATTTGTCAAGTATTGAAAATCGGATTGGAAAGGAACCACACCAAGAGGAGGTTCAGGGGTAATGGAGGATGCATCAACACCCCCATACGTTAGGTTAGTGCGGTAATGGGGTGGTCCGTAAGAGATTACCTCCCCCACGCGACGGTCGTAGGTGGGATGTGCATGTAATTGTCCATACTCCTGTGGGTAGGGAAAGAACTAACGTTATATAGGCGGTACTCCCCTAGCGTAAGGCACTGAAAAACATCTACTAAGGGGTCGGAGGTTGGAATGTTAGCTGCAGGAAGGGAAGTGGTTTTTGCGATGGTGGTTTCATCAGTTGAAGGCGTAAGCGCGGTTGAGGTGGATGGTTGAGGTACATTTGAAGAGGATGGTTGGGTTGAATGTATGGGTGTCTTGATTGGTATAAGCACATCGTTAGGGCGGTATAACATATTGCAGGTTTTAAAGGGGGGAGGGTCAGCTTTTACGAGGTAGTACTTCCCCTCGTACTCAAATTTTATGCATCTATGTAATGTTGAGGGAACGCATCCCATGGCTCGGATCCAAGGATGACCCAGCAATATATTATATTGGAACTCTCCCTCCAAGACATAGAAGAATTCGGGTAAAGTACGTGGTCCTACCTGAATGTTGAGGATCACGGTGCCTAAGGTAGAAGTAATAGCGTCATTGAATGACCGCAACATGATGGGGTTGGCACACATGCAACTAGAAGGGATATTCATTTGTTGGAAGGCTTTTGAAGAGATGATGTTTAGGCTAGCACCCCCGTCAATCATAACCTGACGTACTCGAATGTCTCGGACGTAAGCGGAAATGAAAAGGGCAGGGTCAGGGTCTTCTGTACCAAAGTCAACAATTTCGTCTTCAGAGAAACTGACTGTAGCAGCTTGTTATACAGAGACATAAGTGGTTGGGGCAGGGGGTTGTTTGGTGAGAGAAGCAACGTGATTGGGTGTTAGAATGGAGGCGACAGGAAGGGTTTCATTAGGTAAAACCTCTATCCCTTGAAGGATCTCAACAAGAGCTTGTCGATGAGATTCAGAAGTCTGAATGAGATCATACAGTGTCATTTTTACAGGCGATTGGTGAAGCTGTTTAATCATATTTCGGTGGGCAATGCCATTGGAGACGGGATAGGTGGGTCCGCGAATGACCACTTTAGGTGGTGGTGCAATCGGGATGTTTGACAGAGAAAGAGATGGCACAGGTGTGTTTTCTTTTGCTTTCCCATTGTTTTTCTGCCCTCGAGTAGCGACACTAATCATATTAATCTCGTAGACCTGAGATGAGGAAGATGGTTGGGATAACTCATGGTCTTCAAGAGGTGGGGTTGCAATAATGATAGATCTTGGTGAGGCGGGGACAGATGGTATAGGAGAGGGAATGGAAACTAAAGGTCTCTCCCTTCGTAAGTTGTCTTTCTTAATCTTTCTATCCGAGAGAGGTGACTGACGAAGGATGGTTTTTAGAGCTTTGCATCCCTCCACATCATGTCCTGGTGTGCGGTGATAAGCGCAGATTTTAGACTCATCGTAACCCATAGGTCGGGGTTTAGACGGGTCATAAGGTCTAAGTGGAGGTAGGGAAATGGTCGCATTCTCCACCAACATAGCAAGGATTTTGGCGTAAGATCCTTTGAGTGGGTCAAAATCGGAAGAGGATGAGGGTATTGGTTGTGCGGGTTTTGGTAATGTTTGGGCGTGGTTGGTTCGCACGGGTGGTGGTTTAGCCGAGGGGTGTTGATACGTGGTTTTCACTAAACGTGATTTCTTTGGCGTAGAAGCTACGTTGGATGATGAGGCCGCAAGTGATGTGGTATCAGAAAATAACCACGGGGAAATAGGAGTGACCGAAAACAAATCTTTTGATGATGGAATTTGTTTAGGGTTGATAGGTGGACAGGATACGTGGAGTGACGGTGTTGCTATACCCTGGAATTTCTGTATGGGTACGGAAGGCGTAGGTTGTTTTGAAGAAAACGCAGGAGGTATGATATATTGATGTAAGGTAGAGGGATGGGGTCCCAATATGGAAGGTAGGTATGACGATGATGGTTTTGATTGTGATAGGGGCACGGATTGAGTTTGTCTCCTAGGTGGCGGGGCAGATTTATTTTTGGATAGATCGAGTCGCTTAGGCGGGTGTGTTAGACTACGCATTGGTGAGGTCCCCAAGCATAGGGGAAGATCTGGTTAAGTTGATAGAAGTGGACGGGGCATTTGGTAGAGGTGAGGGGGGTGAAGGTGAGAACAGGGGCATTTTAAGCTTCTGTAAACACTTCGGGTATATGGTGGAGACATCAGGATCAGTCATTTGCATTTGAGTAGAAAAAGGGGTACTCAAACGTTCCCATAGGGCCTGTCTATCTTCTGTGGAATGACAGTCTCCAGGTGTGATTTGTAATTTTTGTACGGAAGAAAGGTGGGTTGTAATTCCAGTCCACTGCGGGTGTGATACAAGGAGGTAGATGAGGCGCTGTATCAATAGATGTTAAGAGGTCAACCGGTCGTTGAAAAGATTTAGGTGATGAAGGACTAATAGGTAGGAGGGCGTGTTTGAGGGGATCTGTCATGTTTAAAGAATGTGGTGATGTCAGTGTAAGAGATTTCTCGTCTAAGGATGTCAAAAGGAGTGGTGAGCCTTCCTCTTGCGCAGCAAGAGTGGTAGAAGGGGACGTTTGGGAAATAGATAAATTAGACAACATCCGCTCACAGTCTTGTAGGGATGTGGTGTAAGAAGACTCGTCGATGAGAAGAGAAGTCCGGGCAGTTAACTCTTCTATGGGTAAAGGAATGATTTCACTTTGGCTTGATGGTGGTGAAGGAGGTTCAAACTCCTGTGTTTGTGGAGAGGCTTGATTTAAAAAAATTTCAATAGAGGCTTTTGGCTGAGAATCGAAGACTGCATGGATCTCATGAACACTCTCCTCGGCTAAGATATCTTGGTTCACGTTACTGTTGGACGAGTGATTCGGGAATGGCTTGTTGAAAATTTTTAGATTTCGGTTAGCAGGGGCGTTAGGATTGTCGAGGGTTATATCCCCTACGTCAACCATTTCCTGCACTATGTTTTTCAACATCTTGCAGTTTTCATGACTATGTCCTTTTACGCGGTGAAAGTTACAAAAGTCATTTTCTTTGTACCAGGAAGGTATTGCGCGGGTGGAGTCAAACCCAGAGTGAGGTTTAACAGGGGGCAAGGTGATAGCCCCAGCTTTGAGAAATTTCTCCAGGATGACGCCATAAGTTTCTCCCAAGGGAGTGTAATTGGTGGGCTCGGCTTTGTACTTATAAGTGGTTTTCGGCGGAGTATTGGACGGTGTTTGAGATTTGACCATTACCGCGTGGACAGCTCCTTTTGATTTAGAAGAAGTGGACGCGTGAGGAGTGGTGGTGTTTGGCTTGTTGGTAGAATCAGGAGTTCGGAAATTGGGGTTTTTGTTACGCAACCGTAATTTCTCTTCTTCTAAGGCTTGAATTTCTAGTTTCCGAGCCATGGTAAAGGCCTCGTCGAATGTGCGGAAAGTTTGAATTTGGAGGGTAGGGGAGATGTGCTTAGCGCAGGCCCGCGTAAATAGTTCGAGGAGTTCGGTTTGAGGCAAGGCATACGTAATTTGGTTGATAAGGCCCCGCCATCGTCCAATGAAATCTGCGATAGATTCGTCTTCAAATTGTCGGATGGCATAGAGGTCAGTGATAGATACTTTCTTGGCAATGTTAATGGAGAAATGATCCAAGAAAGATTGGGCTAGTTGGTTAAAAGAGAAGATCGAGTGCTGGGTTAAAGCACTGTAGCACTCCAAGGCAGGTCCTGATAAGGACATGGGGGAAGGTGCGGAGTAACAAGGCATCATCATGGGCAATCAAATAACAAGCATGTCTAAATGATCGCAAGTGTTGTTGAGGATCCTCTTTACTGTTAAAACGAGTAAATTTTGGCAACTCCCATTGAGGAGGATATGAATGAAGGGGGACAGAAGGGTGAATGGGCTCCCGAAAAACTTGCTCGTATGTCAAGGCGCTACGACTTCCTGAAACAGAAGCCTCCAGGTTTTGCATTTTGTCCATCATTTGTTTGATGAAATCTGTGGTTGGATGAGATGATGGTGCGGTTGTGGTAAACGGAGGCAAGTTGGACCAAGGGCTTCCGCTGGACAATGGTGGGGCTAAGTGTTGATAAGGTATGGAGGATGAGTATGTTGGAGCAACAGAATAGGGATGTCCCATATAAGGTGTTGAGGTTACTGGATACGTGTATGGGAATGAAAAGGTAGGCGGAGCTTGAGAAGGAAAGCTCGTGTGAATAGGTGGCAAAGAGTAAGTCATGAATGGAGTGGTCTGAAAGAGAGATGAGGTAGGGGCAGTTGGTGGTAACGATACGTGGGGTCCAAGATTAACCAAAGGAAAGCTAATCGGGGTCGTATGAACCTCAGAAGCCGTCGGATTGGGAGATGGGGCTAGAGATGCAGGAAGTAGGGCAGTGTTATCAGGAGGAGTGGGAGCTAAATGAGCAGCTATACTAATAGGCATGCCAATAAGGAGCTGACCATCAGGTGTACGGTCAGGGGCATGAGACAAATAGTATTTTACAGCGCTGGGATTAGCATCCAGAAATTTGGTGAAGTCCTTGTCTCCTACAGGAATTTGGGGGATCTCACTGGTGTCCGTAGGGTTCCCTATAGAATGTGAAGGGGGTGATTCAGGCAAAGACACAGAGCAGGCATGTGAAACCATGGCGGGCGGCTTGCTTCCGAGTGATGACAACCATGGACAAGAACACACAGGAAAGTTTCAATCTATCAAGAACAAAAACAACCTCAGAATGATGAATTTGGCAAGTTGCTGGTTTGTCAGGGGCTGATGGAGACAGTAACCGATATCGGTTTACTAACCGGTGTTGGTCACAGAGCAAACGACGTCTGTCCCTAAACCGATGCCGGTGTCAAAAGTCTAAGATAAGAAGATATAAAAGGCTGCTAATTTGATTTTTAGCAACGTTGAGTATATTTATCAACTTATTGATCACAGAAGACAAAGTATGACAGAGAAAACAAAATTTGAAAACAAGCAAGATGCACATGCAAATCCAGAGACTAATCCTAGGGTTAATTTTAGTTATCGTGGGCTTATGCCTTCAGACGTAGAATGATGTCGGAATCCTAAACAACAAGACCTAGGGGAAATGTCAAGTTTGTTTTGGCTTATAAGGTTACCTCAATCGGGCGGAGGAATACCGCGGAAAAGGGGGGATGTTTGAGCTGTTGTGTTAATTGTGAAGTGATTCGGTATGTGTTGTGTAGTGAAACTAAGGTTAATTTCCTGTCAATACCGTGGATATCACCCCCACGTGTACGACCTGTTACTTAATCTATGTTCACTAGAATTGAAGAACAACAAGCAGGAATGCAATGCATGTGTTTTAAACCCAAATCAGAAAATTATGTTCGATGAAGCAAGAGAGATGACTTTCACTAATGCGAAACTAGGAAAGCAAGACAAATTCTTTACGAAATATATAACAAAAGCAGCAATAGCAAGTATGCTTCCTAAAATGAAAAATAAGCAAGAGAAAGAAACCCAAAATGGGTCCCACCGGGTGTGCCAAAATGTTTCGCTCAGAATGTTTCGGCTATTGGGAATAGAGTTGCTTCTATCCTTTCATTCCTTTTAGAAACAGATGAGGTTAGGGTTAGGAGGAATACCTGTTGAATGTCGAGATGGTGTGCGCGTACCATAGAGAAAGATCAGGTTGACTGCGGATAACTCCTTTTTGTCTTGGAAGGACTACCTGCAAATAAGAACACAAGACCACAAGATTTTGATTAAACAATAAATGAGGAAACTGCCTTGGGCCCAGGAAATATAAAACTTCCTTTTGAAGGTGGTCAGTTCCCCTGCTAATATGAATTAACACAAAAGACTGCAAAATATCAATTAAATTGTTTCGTTGAACTGGGTAGGGGAAAAGCTGGTTTTCTGGTTTTGATCAGAGGAACCGATGCCGGTTACTGATAACCGATACCGGTAGGTTCTAGGATCTTCTTGGTAGCTATGGTGTTTTGTAAGGCTGGTTTATGGATGATATTAGGAAATGGGATGATTAGAAGCAAAAGGATAACAGTTAGATGCAATGACACGTTGGGTAGTAGATTCAGAGACGGATTTAGGAGGACTGAAATTCACAGAGCAGAAGAAATGTTATAACAGAGGACATGCAAGATATGACTTACTGGTTTTGGCGAAGATGCAAGTTGATATATTCTACTGCAAGCACTTCTGGTTTCTTCACTCGTCTCTGCTCTGTCAAGTGAAGATCTGGACTCTGTTCCTCGCTCGCAATGCTCTCTGTTGATCTAGAAATCCTTTGACTAATCTCCAAAATGAAATTCCGATCCGTTGTTTTGGTTTGGGGAGCCCATTTATAGGGAACCGATGGCGGTTGCGTAACCGACGGCGGTCGAGTAGGAACCGGCATCGGTAGGGAAAAAGTAGGCTATTTTTAGTAAAATAGCCCGCCTTCCCTACTTTTCTCCCGAGAGATCAGTTGTGGGCTTGGTCAAGTGGCTAGAAGGTCGGCTTTGGGTGCGAGTAAGGAGGCATTAGTTATGGATGTGAGTCTAGACCAAGTCACGGGCCTTAATTAGGTTAGTTTAGGGTTAGGGCTAGGTCATGATGAGGTGGCAAAGTGAGGTGGTGGGTAAGGTGATGTGGATTTATCAATTATGAGGTAATTAATAAATAATTGTGTAAGGTTTAGGTAATGAGGTTAGGTTGCGAAATGGGATGCGGGTCACAAGGGGTCGTAAGACACAAATTTGGTGTCTACAAGCCTATCGTAGATCATGAAACTCGTCAATCCATTGCTAGATGAATCTCTTAGATATGTATCTACTCCTAAAATTTTCCTCGAATATATCCCAAGTAACTATCTTTGAATCCACATGGATATTTTTCTCCTTAGTGCTCTACCAAACTCCAACTCCGTCTCTCAGAAGGTGGATGAAAACATGAGCTTTAATGTAGCTAGAAAAAGGGGATAGCTTGAAGCATCCACTCAAGCTAACCAACCATGCCTTGACCTGAAATCCCCTGTGTTTCGATAAAAATGAGCTAGGTGTAACTTTATTATCTCTCTAATGTGATCCACTACTGTCGAATGTTTACCCCCATGTCTCTCTACATGATCATCTCTCGTGCTAGGGCTCCTATACCTGTCTTTGTGCCCCATAGATCTATCTCTGTTCTCCCTAGGAGGTGAAACATGCCTAACTGACTCCACATGGGAGTTATATGCCATATTCTCCACATTGTGATGTGAAGGTGCACGAGCCTCCACTGATAGCTCTTTTTCCTGTATGCTAGGTCTCCCTTCTAAATATCCTCCACGTATATCAACATTAACATCCTATTGTGTCTATCATATTTGAGGAAAAATAGCTACTACAACCTAATCTACAGGTGGTAGGTCTAGATATATGGGTGGTAGGTCTAGATCCACGTGTAGGAACCCCTCATATTGTCTGTACCTCCTGCACACACCAAAAAAGGAGTTATTTTATCATCATCTAGGCTTTTTTTCATTTTTTTTCTAAGTTTTCTACATTTCAAAACATCATGTAATGTTGTGTGATCCAAGTTTAGAGTTACGCTAGGTTTGTTTTTTATGTTTCGTGTTTTCAACTATGCCCAGGGTCTAAGCGTTGAACCCACGGATCTGATACCAAGTGTAACACCTACAAAATTTACTACATGAAACCAAAGACAACTCAAAAATAAACTAGAAAAATTATTGAATAATTTATTTTTTGTTAAGACTGGTTGCAACGTTTAGATAACTTTGTAATTAACCAACTAACATTATAACAAGAAAATAATTTATCTTATTTAATTTTCAGTTAGGTTTAAAAACTCCATTCTTATCAATTCTTAATTAATTTAATAACACATTTTTAATCATTTAATAATTAATTATTATAGGAAAATATCTAATTCTGTGCACCCTATTTAACAATTAGCAATCAAATTTAATCCATACTAATAACCAGTGTCTAATTATTAAGGTTAATTATGGCTTAATAAATTTAAAAGGATCATGTTCTTTTATTTTTAAAAGTTACTAAATAAAACATAATGGGTAAGAAATTTAAAGTTAGCTTCTACACCACTTAAGTGGCCCCATTCAAACTTGACCCATGCTTTTAAAGGATGATTTCACCTAACTCCCACCTAAATTTTTTAGGGATCATTTCTAGCCATTAGATGAGATCAATCTAAGGCATTGGATCCAAGAGATTTCAAACTAACCTAATCATTTCTATGGAGGTCTTGTATTCCTTATTTTGAAATATTTTATCATCTGAATTTTGTAGGTGTAAGGGAAGGAGAAGAAGCTATGGAAGAGGTAAAAGAAGCTTGGGATGGATACACACAACCCTAAGCTTATTTCATTTTTGTTTCCATTTCTATTCTACCCTCTCCTAGGGTTTTCTATTTTGTAGGAAACTTATTTTAATTTAGTTGCCCTTCTTGGGCATTTGGGTATTTTACCCTTTTTATTTAATTTGGTTTATGAATGATATATACACTCTCTTTTTTGAGTATGTATACATATATCTCCATATATATATATATGTATATGTATAAGTATAATGATTATTTAAGAACAAATAAAAAAATAATGCTATAGGTATAAAACCACAAAGGCTATGTTAAGGGAGAGGTTGAATGTATTGATGAGGCTGAGGCAAATAATAGTTTGGTGGGGGCTCGGACCCCACCCTTTATTTATTTAAAACATTGCAAAGAGGGGAGGGGTGGCTAACCCCACTCCCCATCACATTACACTATGGCGTGGGGGTTGGGGTCGGTGACCCCTCCCCCCATTCCATACAAAACAATCATTACCCCAACGTGTGGTTTGGCCACACGGACCGCAACACTTTTTTTATAAGACTTATTTAATAATTTTTTTACTAATAGATATATATTAATAAATGTCCGAATATTAATTTTATATATATATATATATATATATATATATATATATATATATATATATATATATATTCATATGATTTTCATTATTAAATTTCAATAATATTAATATGTTAATAATAATAGAATAATCAAGTTTATGTGTATTTTTTGATAATGAAAACAATAGTTAGGTTATTAGTTATAAAAAAATTGTAAAATATTCCTATATAATTCAATTAATCATAGTTTACATTTAAGTAGGATTGGGTATATGTAATTTTTTTTGTTTATTCCATTTAAAAAATCTAAATTTTAAAGAATAAAAGGATATCTACCAATTTAGATAAAAGTAAAGTTGGGGAAATTTTGGTAGAACTTTCTTTTTTAATAAACAAGACTAGAACGCATCTATAGTTCAAGTACTCAATAAACATTGATGCAATGAAATAAAAGTAACTATTGTATTTACTTTCTTTTATATAAGAAGTTCTTTCCAACAAGTATTCCACAAAGGATCTTTCTCCATTCAACTAAATCACATTAATTTGAAATAAGTAGACTATGCAATAATTTATTTCAATCACACCTTTCTTTTAAAATTACTTCCATCTTACAACTTGGAATAACATACAAGTGAAGGAGAGATCCATTTCAACTAACATATAACTCAAATTTGTTCCTTTCACTACAACACTTTTGAAAATATAAATTTCTCATACAAACAATCTTAGAAGAGTTTACAAAATCTAGGGATTTTCAAGTTAGTAAATGAACAATTTACAAAAAAAGCCTATCAACAAGGCCAAAATACAAGTCTCCAATTTACATGTCTTCTTCCCAATGTAGCTCTAATCTAGCTCACTTCAATATTTTACAACAAGGGTCACAATACACAGGAAGGGGGAATAGGAAATGCTCTCCGCTCAGCCTTTAATCAATTAAGAGGATAATCCATCCCCTTAATAGCCACTGAGCCCCAACAAAAGAACCATGAGTGGGCTTGAGCAACATTTGACAACTTTTCAATAACCAAGGTTTCCACAAACAACATATATTTAAAAATATCCAACACAACTAGAATAACATACTCAATAGGTTTTAAAATTTCTCAAACAAAACAAAGGTTTGAAACCAAACCAAAGGGAGAAGGGACTATGGGAAACCACCTTCTTTTTCCTCCCAATTGAAGTGGGTGTTTCACCCTAAGCCTCCAAGTGAACCAAACAAACAACATAATATCCTTATATTTTCCTTGCAAGTATGCAATAAAATAACCATGATTTCATTTTCACTCCCCATAGGTGAAACTCCTAATCACACTCCCATTCAAAATGCATGCCTCATATCAATCTGTTTTCCCTCCCCAATGGTTCCTATAAATCCATCTCCCACACCCAACTTAAGGATCATACTACCCAATCACATATTCACAGACACATTCACAAAGACTCATGTAATACTTAACAAGCATACTATTTTCCACGTCTACAATTATAATAAGAAAAACAACAAATTGTGGAGAGACTACCTACTCCATTAAGCTTCCAAAGATAACTTCACTTCACAATATTTTTGACACCTTAAAGCCAAGGCATGCTCCAAAAATTCACTCCAACAAGCTCCCAGATTCCAAAAGTTAAAAAGAAAGAAGAATGAAAAAGTAACTCCCGAAATCCATCAAATTCTATCAATAAATAAAAATTGGAATGTGAGGATGATGAGGTGGCTCCATGTAGGATATCACTTCCTCATTCCTCCATTCCAAACACACAATTCAACACACTATGCCCAACACAATAAATGAGCAAGTAAGAATTGTGACAAGCGCGCATGACACTGAAACTTGCACACCAAGTCTACTAAGGACAAAATTAAATGTGGTAAGAAGTAAAGTGTAATTATTTTCAGCCCTTTTACACTTTAAAAATGTTTAAATAATTCAAAACTTAACTCCCCATACCAATATGTATGGTTTTTGGGTGAATTTAAGAAGCATTGGACAAGCTTAGCTTGTCTCACAAGCCTTCAAAAAGGCCTCCCAATTCAAAATCCGAATTTTGAAGTTAGGGAAGGAGTACATAACACACAAAACCAACACAAATCTAACCTACATCCATACGATTTCAAGGATCATCTAACACTCATAACTATGCAATTTGTCACATCCTTGATTTTAATTAACAAATTACGTTGGATTAGCTAATTAAGACACAATTATATAATTTATAATAAAGTGAATAACCATTTCCAATAATTAAATGCATAACACAAAATTAAAGCACACACTAAAATTAAAAGAGAAGGGAGAACATATTCAGCCCCATGGTTACACATGTGAGGTCACCCCCATGGGAAACCTCCTAACTAGGCATGTAAAAATTACACACACTTATAACATAGACACAAGTTGTCAAATTTTACCATGTTTCTCAAAACCTGACATCCTTCCGTGGTTGGTCCCTCTATCCCCTTTCGATGTATGTGATAAAATTTCCTGCAACACAAACAAAATATCTCTCTGCCTTACGACCATATCAACAACATCGAGACAATATACATATACAAATAAATAATAATTCATCAAAATTAGCAATTCTATCATCTAGCATCATCATACAATTAATTCTGATTTTTGACATCCATAAATCACGAATTCTACTAAAAAAATCCAACATAGGTATATGCATCCATAGAATATGACATGTTAGTACAAAATCAGAAATATTGTAAATCAACATATATAGAATTGTCCACTATCATCACCATCTAGTGCATATCATAATCCAAAATGTAAATCACAACATGTCAATAGTCCAAATATTTGTATAGTCGATCATCTACTAATCAAAATATAATAGTCTAATGTCTAAGTATCACTCCAACATTATCAACATCAAAATGAAATAGTGGTGAAGAGGAGTGGGCACTACATGCTCCCCTGGAAATTCTCACAAATTGCCTTTGGAATAATATCTTACAAATTTAATCCAAGTTATATCACATAGGAAGTATTTAAATGGAAAAATTCTCACAAAAAATCCCACAGATAAATCTAAGTTACCTAGAAATAGACATTTAACATAGGAAAAGAAGTAAATTTTATATAGACAAGGTGTATTAGTAAGCCATTACAAGGATATTTTACTTAAATTGTTCAACATATATAGAGATAACATATATGAACTTGAGATTATCACAGTTGATGTTCATATATTAGATGGAAATTTATCAAATTCTAATGTACCTTCATGTTATACTTTTTGAATATCAAATTTTCTAATCGTATAATGAACCAATCCATTCATTAAAATTCTATTAAGGCTAAAAACAAGGAAATCATAAATTTGAAAAACAGTGTTTAAAGGATTACCACTGTTATGGCCATTAATTATTATATTTAGTAAAGCTCAATTCTACAAGATTCATGGTAACATGCAAAATAAGTAATATTGAAACCCATGATTGTCAAGATTTAACTTTATTCATGTGTTATTTCACAAATATCGTAACACATGTAAATGATCCTATTTTATAAAACCAAATAATTAAACATGTTTAAAATTTGTGAATGACAGAATTTCAAATACTGTTATATAGACAACAAAATGCAACCATTAACTCAATATTACAAAATAGTTTATCATCATGGATGGGCAATGGTGAAGCCCGCCCTAGCATTAAATTTCAATGGACTTTGTTTAAATACTATGGAAGTGAAGAAGCTATGTTATACTGGGTTCAAGGTAACACATCAGCAATGTTTGAAGTGTGACAATAGGAAAAATACAAACAGATGGAAGCAACTAACATTTACTAGGGAAATAAAAAAACATCCTACAAGTAAAGGAACATGAATTACTGGGGATTGTTTAACATGCATTTTTAAGCAAATGCCAAAGTACAAAAGGGATTTCAACATCTTCCTCATTGTTCCTGAAGAAAGGAAAGAGAATATCATACTTTTTTTTATCCATTTCATATGTCCATAAGAAATGTAAACCAGACATATTCGCAGGCATGTGACTAAGAATGTGGAACAAGCGAGGGGTGTCTGAAAGAAAATGCGGTGTTCCCAGATCAGGAAATGCTGGTTTCACTAAAATTCATTTGATGTGGTTGAATGCGTCAATACAAAAGGAATATGGCATGATGGATCCAAAACTTACAAAGGAAATATCCTCAATCACAAGAATAGATGTTGAAAATTTTTAGAAAGGAGTAAATCCATCATGATAGACATTATATGTATGTTCAAATAACACTTCTAACTACGAACATTGACAAAATAGACAGTAAATTAATTTGGAAGGCATAGTGTTCACCTGATGAAAAAGATGCTGGGTAGAAAATTCAGCTTTTGACAATGAACTATAGATGAGTTTTCCATCACATCCTTCTAAAGGTGATAAACTCCATTATGGGAAGTTGTTAGAGCTGGAAAAATATCCAATTTGGGCATTCGCAACCAGAATCCCATAAAAATAATCTAGTATTAACTTTAAATTTCCATACATTAGAAAAAATGTATCTCAATTTGTATTCGATATCCAAGAACAAGGGTGTTCCTGAATTTTATTAATGGTTTAACTAAGGAATTGATTACGATGATAACGTGAGTGCCCATTAGCTTTGCGTGTTATATTCTGAGCATTTTTTGCATCATCCAGTGACAAGATTACCATTTTTCAAATGGCCTATAGTCAAATATGATAATTAGTTGAGTAAATGTGATTTGATTGACAATTTTGTCGTAATGTCTCTGAGAACTTCAATAAATGGTAGCATGATGTCTATGAAAAAGATACATCAAAAATAGGTTTAAAATTTTTGCTACAATCTTGACCCATGTTCAAGCTGCTTAGATGCATCACACGAAGAATGAAACCGAATCAGGAAACAATGCCATTTTGATTTTGCACAAGTTCGTTGTGCTATGTGAAATGTTATCCTGAGTTAATATGTATATGAATATATTGTAGGTCGTAGCAAGTTGAAATAGGGAAAATCTACTTAAATAGACCTCAGAAGAAAAACATGCGGAAAGTGGAACAATCTTATTTTAAAAACCTTTCAAATGGTTTTCAAAATGAATTAGCTGATCATGAAAAACTATCCCATTTTTAGATATTGTCCAAGGAAAAGTAGCCTCTATAAAATTTGAAAAAGAAATATCTACTGATGGTATACAATTTGCACTAAAGGATCTCATTTGTGCTCAGATTTTGACTATAAAGCTAATTATTCAATAATGTGCTTTATGAAAAATAGAAGTCCAATAGTGCAGTTTGGCATTGATAAATGCGGAAGAAATGTGTTTCATGTTACAATTTTATTCCTCATGCCACAATAATATGAATCCTTTTTCCAAGAAATATTATTTTGACAATATAATTGGATAACAAGATATATGAAATGAAAATTAATGGCCTATTTGAAATCCTCATTGCAAACATGATGCATCAATAAAATAGAGGATTGGTATTTTAAAATGATAGTCCTAATTCAATCTATGTAATCAACATAAGGTGATCGAAAAGGTTTCAAGGAGTGATATAACGGCCTTTAAAACATTGTACTCCAGTTGCAAAAAGGAACTTTGAAATTTAGTACGTAAAAGACACTCTCTCAAGTATTGATCCTATGACCATTATCTAGGACACAATATGCCATATAGATTATAATTTATATTTAAGAAGAGACCATATTTTTGTAATATGCACTTTATATATTATATTATCTAAGATTTCAAACCCATATTACTTAAGTTATAGGAAATATAATATAATATTATATACAATACTAGCAATCACACGTAAGCAGTGAAATGTGAACGCCAAAAGAGGGGTTGATGTAGTGCCCACTTCCCTTTGACACCTTTTGATACTGATCATGATACTGTTGATTATATTATGGACATGATTATGGACTTTATTATAGTATGATGTTAGATGTTAGATCATGGATTATTGTTGACTTTGATTCAGTTATGATGCATGATGATTATTAGAGACATTTTTATATATTGATGTTGATATACTGTATGACATGGTTATATTATAGATGTTGTTTAGACTTGTGATAATTGGATATTTTGAGTAGACCTAGAAAATGAAATTGCATTAAAATTGATGATGATATAGTTGATGAAATTGTAAGTGATACTATTGATTGTATTGATGATTGTTGTGATTTACATATATATTGGTGATCTTAGAATTATATTTATATTCATTTGGATGTTCTGATATGGCCACGAGGCCGAAGGAGGTATTTGTATTTTGCAGGTTTAAAATATCACAACAAACATCGGGGGATTGGAGACCAACCACATTGGAATTCTAGATGAATTCAACAAGGTCACCATGGCAACTTGTATTGTTTGTGTGTGGTTTTCTTGTTAGGGATTCCCATGGGGGATCACCTTTAAATGTGACCAAGGGATTTTATGTATTTTATTTTATTTGGTTCCTTTGTTAATGTTTACA
Organism: Taxus chinensis; assembly: GCA_019776745.2. Lineage (NCBI taxonomy): Eukaryota > Viridiplantae > Streptophyta > Pinopsida > Cupressales > Taxaceae > Taxus > Taxus chinensis. Next base: position 70,762,635 of record CM034148.1, on the reverse strand, counting down.
TGTGCTTATTTTGTTGTGCATTGACCCTTTCATTATTTATTTAATGGTGTGTTAATATTGTGAGTAATCATGTTGTTAAGTTAATTAATTAAAATATATCATAAGAATGTAATTAATATTGTTGTTGGTTATGATTTAAAGTGTTGTAAGAATGTGTAAGTAATATGTAAGTGATGTGTAAGTTAAATTTTGAGTGTGAAACACTCCACCTTCTTGGAAATTCGAAATTGTCCTTGGAGGCTGATTTTGGAGGCTTGTGGGACAAGTTAAACTTGTCTCATACCTCTTAAATTTACTTACCAACCATACCTATGGTTTGGGGGTTAAAATTAGACTTTTTTAATGCTTTTTGAGAAGACAAATTGTAAGTTTTAATTTCACTTTTCTTACATGGTTTAATTTCAGTCCTTTGGGGTGTGGGTTGGATTTGAGTATGTAAGTAAACTGTCATATTATTCACCCACCTATTTATTATGCATTGGAGAATGAAGTTGACTTTTGGGTTGAGGTTGAGGATGTGTGATGTGGCATCCTACATGGATCCACCTCATCCTCTTCTCTTCCCTCTTCTATAAAATTTGAATTGCTTGCCTTTTTTTGGGTTGCTTCACTTTTGGGAAACTCCTTTCGGGGTGAATTATTTTGCTATTTTGGAGTTATTTATTTGGAAGGGTTTGAATATTGTTAAATGCTTGGGCTTGGATTATATTTTTGATTTCTTGCATTGGAATAAAGTTGTTGTTTTGAATTGGAATAACTCCATCATAGAGATGTAAGAGCTTGGCTCTTGGAATGCTGTTTTTTTTATGCTTATGTGAATGGTTGAGTGTTTTATTGTTGGCTGGTTGGGTAGACTACTTAGGGATGGTGTAGGAGAAGACTATGGGTTATTTTTGGGGAGGTATAAGTGTTTTGGGGAGGTATAAGTGTGGAGGGAGTTTGGATTTGGTTTCCACCTTACAAAGAAATAGATTGCATTTATTTACTCGTTATGGGGTGCCATAATAGGTTGGGGAGGCACAAGGATATGTGAGGAATAAGGGGTACTTGGGGGAGGCATAAGGGCATGTCAGGGATTGATATACTATATTTTGGTGGTTTGAAATCAGGTGGTGATACCCATTTCCCCTTTAGGAGGCATAAGTATCATCCCCCATAGTTTCTTGCTCCTTTGGCTTGCTTGATGAAGCCTTAGTGTTGTTTTTGATGCTTTAATGTAGTTGTAAACTACATTCTGTTTTGGACTGTGTTTTAAATGTGAAATTTACATGTGTGTTTGTGGAAGCCTGTTGTTTCCATGAGTTGAAACACATCTTTTATTACATTGTGGTTGGGGCTCGGGTGCCAATGAAGAAGGATGGATTCTCCTTGTCTTTGGATATCCTGGTTGGGTGGAGAGCATTGCCTCTCCATTGATCTTGTTGTGATCAGAACTAGAAGAATGATTAAACTAAATGTTGTTGTTCTGGAGCAAATGAGAAAAAATAAGAGAGAGAAAAAGTAGTTTGACAGTCCCTTGTTGAAAAGAAATCTTATTGTAACCTTTCCCACTTGAAGTGGATGAAATCGTATATGTTTTGTAATGGAAATATGTTGTATTGAATATGAAATTTGTAATTTTGAAATGTAAAGGAGAGATATAGACTCTGTTTTTGTTTTGAAAGAAAGAGATGTATTTTGTATATTGTATTGTGAAAATCAACAGAAAAGAGAAGTTGTAAAAGAAGGAAATTTTTTCTTTTGTATAATAGTTGCATTCTTTTCCATGATTGGAACTACTACTGTTTAAAATTTGAGTTTGAAATGTATTTGAAATCTCTGTTTGAAAGGAAGAAATGCAAGTGTGAGGAAAATACAGAACTCTATCTTTTGAAAAGTGTAAAATTGGAAATCAGAATTGCATTTTGGTTTTGAATAGTTTGATTTGAATCAACTAAATGTATTAGATTAGAATTAGAATGAATTGTAATACTTGGAAGATGAAAATGGCAAATAGATCCTTTAAAATTTGATCTCTATTTTATATTTTCAAACTGGTAAATACTTTATCCAAAAATGCACAGTTCGAACCTGCAACAAGGAAATAAAAAATTAAATGATTAAATTGAAGTAGTATGCCCTAAACAAATTCAATTGGACAAAAACACTTAAGGAATTTCTTAGGAAACCTAGCAAAATCGGGCTCAAACCGTTTGTTGTCGTTTTTGCTGTCAAAGTTGTATTTTTGTTATTGGGAGTCAGTCAAACAAACTTACCTTCCAAATCCATCATAAATTCATCTATGAACGATTCCCCCATGTCTAATTGACATGTTGAGAGAGGAAGAATATCAATTGATTACAATTTCCTAAGTTAAAATTTACTAGTTTGCCTTTTAAAAGCTTGCAGATCATTTTTGTGAAATTAACCCCTTAAAAATTATCAAATGAAAGATTAATGATTCATGTGCATAGAGGACGTCCAGATCTTTCTGAAAATTCCACATTTGCCAAAACCTGAGTTTCCAATAAAAAATTATGGCCTTATGAAGTTTTCACTTCATTTTGGCTTCAATTTTTTTTCTAACTGTTAAATTTAATTAATAAATTTTTTGGGAAAAATTTCTGAGTTTTCCCCGCATCCCAGCTAGTCATAGCCAATCATTGACTGACACGTGGCTTAGAGAGGCATTAGTAGAGGCACGGATCTCTTTTTTTCCTTAGCACTTCAAAAGAAAATTTTGGCAAGTTTTCCTAACTTATCCTGTAGGCCCACCAACCCGCAACAAATGAATCGATGACACGTGTCCCCACAATGCATCGGCGGAGGTGAAGAGTGTCCAGAAGCTTTACACTTAAAAATTCAACTTTTCCCAAATCTCCCCACCCACCCACCGGTCCGCAGCTAATCAAAGTATGACACGTGGCATCATGAGGCACCAAAGAAGGTGCAGGTGGATTTTAATCCCATGCGCCATTTTTTAGCCCTTAAGGAAAAATTACTTATTTGTTCCCGCTAACCCACTTTCTTGCGTTGGCTTAGAATGTGCCACATGTCCCTTGTGGTCCAGGGGTATAATATCATTTTTCAGGGGCGGAGTCCCTCCACGGACTCACAAGCATGTGGGGGAAAAGTGTGCTTTTCGATCCAAGTGCCAAGAATCTAACTTTCCTCCCCTACTCTACCATCCCGAACGTCTTTGGGGAAATTTGTCTTCCTGCAGCCCACAAGCCCATGCATGAGAAAAATTTTCTTCCCGCGACCTGCAGGACCACTCACGGGAAAAATTTCCTCCCATGTCCCGAATGCTCACACATGGAAAATTTTCTCCCGTAGGCCCATAGACCCGCTCTTGGGAAAATTTTCCTCCCAAGTTCTGTCGGCCCATAACTTGAGAAATATGAGTTAAAAGGACTTCTTTATATCATCGAAAATGTGGGGAAATTTCCTATCTAATGGGAACATTTTTGGAAAGGTTTGAGTGCGTTAAATTTGAGAAAAATCAGGTTGAATATTTTAATCCTGTTAGAGAGTGGTATAGTGAGAAATTACCCTCTTAACCTAATTGATTAATCTAATGCTAAGTTTGGACCTTGTGATCTTTTATAATTGTCATATTAATAAAGATATAATATATTAATAGTATATTGGCTATGAAACTTTCTTAGAACAACTGTTGTCTTGTAACCTGGTTGTAGACTCTTTTAAACAACACAAAAAAATTATTCCATAATTTTTTCTAACTAATCCTAGGTTATTCTTGGGTCTCAAGTGGGTTGTTTTAGTGGGTGTTACACTTGGTATCAAAGTAGTGGTTCAAAATCTTGGGCCATTAGGAACACTAGAAAACTTGAGACATGAACTTTAAAACCTATCACACTTTTAAATCTAGAAAACAACTAGTTTAGAAATTACATATTTTAATAAACATGGAAACTAAGTAAGACCTAGAATAAGGAGATAACTCTTATTTCACTCTGTGTAAGAGGCGCATACGAGATGAGGAGCCTTTTCACATAGACCTAGGTATACCACCTCCAGATCATGTTACAGCATCCATCCTACCATGGATTTTGTGAACTTTTCAGGATGTTAATGCCGCTCTATATGCAGACAGACCGTAGGGGCACATTTAGCCGAACATGATAGGGTGACATCTATTGAGGCTGGTGAATATCCTTGGCATAGTGAGGAACATAAAGGAGAAAACTCCCATGAGGAGTATATTCAAGTTGAGTCATTGTAGAGGGGATAGGGAGACCGGGTTTCAGGACATAAAGATAGGTCTCAGAGCCCTAGGCTTAAGGATGTGCATGCAGAAAGGTTGAGGGGCTGTCAGACCATAGTTGCAGATCAAATTAGGGAGATCCTAAAGCTTCGGCCATCACATTATTATGGTGATATAAGTCGATTTTAGGTAAAGTCCTGGTTTGTGACTTTGAGCAGGTGCTTCAAGCTTTGTCCTTGTTTTAGCAACACAAAATATCGTGTTGCGATCCATCTATTGAGGGATGGAGCTGGTGTTTGCTGGCGGATAGAGGAGTAGAATCTCTATGTTGATTTTGAGACAGTTAGCTAGGAGATCTTTGAGGAGTGATTCAGGAGAAGATATTTGTCATGGAGGTTCATACAGTAGCAGATAGATGAGTTTAATGACCTCCGGTAGACATCTCTTATAGTAGCAGAGTATGAGAGTAGATTTATGGATCTACTATAGTATGTTGATTCCATAAAGGATGAGCAAGTGCAGATCCATAGGTTCATTCACGGCCTGAATCTAGACATTAGAGGTGCAGTATGGATCCATTGTCCATAGACATTAGCTGAGGTCATTGAGAAGGCCTATATAGTAGAGGAGACTCGAGGAAAACCCAACAAGCTAGAGACTGAGTCCGGAACCACATACAACAGATGCAGGATATTAGATCGAGGGGGTCAGTACCTCTTCCTCTAAGACAGGGTTCAACATAGTCATGGACCACAGACAAGATAGTAGTAGCACATAGTCCTAAGCCCACCTTATAGACCTCCACAGAGGTTTTGATAGACATAGTCATACGAGGGACTCGTTTTACACTCCAATTAGGCTCCATGAATTTCACAACATAGAGGAATAGAACTAGTAGTAGCAGCAGTAACGGAGCTGCCACCGCCGCAAATAATGAGGAGTACGGTAATAGTCACCTAGGATTATGGATGTATAGACCTCTACCGATCAATATCAGGGAGATCTTAAAGGTTTGATGCACATAAGTAGGATTTCAGGAAAAGGATTATATTGGTAATAGATTATTATTTGGTCCCATCTAGTATGGAAGAAGAAGCTTACTGTTGATTCCTTGGAGCTATTTGAAGGGGTCGCATCAGAAAGAAGTACACATCGGGTGCCCCTAAGACATTGGAGGTGTAGTAGAGCTCAATAGAGGATTTACTTGGGGAACAGCAGAGCTTTCAGTAGATGCGGGATAGTAGAGGTTCAACACAGCATCTTTTAGACCACAACCTTATCAAACTACAGTTAGATCATCAAGATCCATACCACAGACCTCCAGAGTACTGGCCAGACCTACTACTCAAGGGAGAGGATCAGGTGGTTGTTTTGGGTGTGGTGTTACTGGACATTTTTGGAGAGACTACCCACAAAACCCTAATAACAAGGGTAAGGAAAAAATCTCAGAGCCTACTATTGGTGATATGGGGCATAGTCATAGGATGTATGCATCAGTCGATAACTGCCAGGAAGAGCATCAGAGTATAGTTATTGAGACTACAAGTAACATTGGTGGTATTCCTACCTCCATTTTGTTTGATTATGGTTCTTCTGATTCTTTTATTGCACCATGTTTAGTAAAATGATGCAAGCTAGTGGTAGTTCGGTAGGGTCATAGTTGGGATGTTGATATGGCTTCTAGATCCAAGATCTTTGTAGACTCTTTAGTAAAGGAGTATATATTGGATTTGGAACCTTTCACCACTACCTCAGATCTTCGTATCCTTCTGTTGGCTTCCTATAGAGTCATCTTAGGCATGGACTAGTTATCTGTAAAAGGACAGAGTGGATTGTTACCACAAGATCATATCATCTACATATGACCTAGGAGTTGAGGCATTATTTGCGGGGGTCAGGAGACCCATTTCTATTTACACCATCTACGCTATGCAACTTAAGCGGTGTGTTTGACTGGGTTGTCAGATGGTTACCGTCACAGTTTATGATTGATTAGAATATGGGTCTAGTGGACCATCACTAGATGACCATCCCAGTTCGAGAGAGTTTGCAAATGTCTTTCGAGGGGAGCTACCAGGGTTACTGCCCCCATGTGAGATTGAATTCCATATAGATCTAGTTCTACGAGAAGAGCCTATCTCACGAGCACCTTACCAGGTTACAACTTGAGGTCCTTCTGGAGAAGGGCTTAATTCATCCTAGTGTATCCCCTTGGGGTGCACCGGTGATCTTTGTAAAGAAGAAGGATAGATCCTTACAGTTATGTATTGATTAATACCATCTTAACAAAGTAATAATCAAGATCCATTATCCCCTTCCATTCATTTATGATTTCTTTGATCAAATGAAGGGAGCCACAAATTTCTCTAAGATAGACCTTAAGGCAGGCTACCATTAGCTAAGGATTTTGTAGGTGGACATTCATAAGACTGCCTTCTGTATGTGATATGGCCACTATGAGTTCACAGTGGTACCTTTTGGGTTGACGAATTCCCTTGCAGTGTTTATGAGTTTGATGAATAGGGTGTTCAGGAATTTCTTAGATTGCTTCATGCTCATCTTCCTTGATATCATTTTGATTTACTCATATATGCATGAGGAGCACGAGGGACACCTTCGCTAGGTTCTTCAGTGTCTTCGGGAGCAGTAGCTTTATGTGAACTTGGAGAAGTGTGATTTCTTTCAGATGGAGGTGCATTATTTGGGTCATATCATTTTTGGGGAAATTATCATAGTTGATCCTTCTAAGATTAGAGCTATTATGGATTGGAAAACACCCACTACTGTGACAGAGGTGCACAACTTCATGGTATTAGTAGGTTATTATAGGAGATTTGTTCAAGACTTCTCTCAGATAGCGCACCCCATAACTTCCTTTCAGCAGAAAGGGAAGAAGTTTGTTTGGTCAGATAGGTATGAGTAGGCCTTCAAGACACTAAAGGAATGCCTCACTACACCAAACCTATTCTTACAGTGCTAGATCCATAGGGTGAGTTTTTCATTTGAACGGTTGCTTCTTTAGTAGGGCTTGGAGATGTGTTGATGCAGGAGGGCAGAGTAGTGGCTTTTGAGTCTCACAAACTCAATGATTATGAGCTTAATTATACAACTCACCATCTTGATCTTGTGGCAGTTTTGCATGCTTTGGTTCAATGGAGACACTTTCTGTTTGGTCGAAGATTCACTGTCAGAATAGATCACTTGAGTCTTCACCACCTCTTCACGTAACCAAATCTCAATGCTTATCAACAACGTTGGATGGAGTTGCTTTGTGGGTATGATATGGAGATAGAGTGATTCAGGAGAAGATATTTTTCATGGAGGTTCATACAGTAGTGAATAGATGAGTTTAATGACCTCCAGTAGACATCTCATATAGTAGTAGAGTATGAGAGTAGATTTATGGATCTACTTTAGTATGTAGATTCCATAAAGGATGAGCAAGTGCAGATCCATAGGTTCATTCACGACATGAATCTAGACATTGGAGGTGCATTATGGATCCATTGTTCACAGACATTAGTTGAGGTCATTGAGAAGTCCTATATAGTAGAGGAGACTCGGGAAAAACCCAACAAGCTAGAGACCAAGTCCGGAACCGCATACAATAGATGCAGGATATTAGATCGAGGGGGTCAGTACCTCTTCCTCATGGTAGATAGGGTTCAACACAGTCATCTTTTAGACCACAACAATAGTAGTAGCAGTAGTCCCACCCACCTTATAGACCTCCACAGAGGTTTGATGCACATAGAGGTCAGAGTATGGGGCCTCCTTCAAGGGGTCGCATCAGGACATAGGGTGCCTAGAGAGCTCACTCTACAAGAGATTGCCAGTAGATACCTTATCAAACTACAGTCATATCATCAATATCAATACCACAGACCTCCAGAGTACCGGCCAGACCTACTACTCAAGGGAGAGGATCAGGTGGTTGTTTTGGGTGTGGTGTTACTGGACATTTTTGGAGAGACTACCCACAAAACCCTAATAACAAGGGTAAGGAAAAAATATCAGAGCCTACTATTGGTGATATGGGGCATAATCATAGGATGTATGCAGTGGTCGATAACTGCCAGGAAGAGTATCAAAGTAGAGTTATTGAGACTACAGGTAACATTGGTGGTATTCCTACCTCCATTTTGTTTGATTATGGTTCTTCTGATTCTTTTATTGCACCATGTTTAGTACAATGATGGAAGCTGGTGGTAGTTCGGCAGGGTCATAGTTAGGATGTTGATATGGCTTCTAGATCCAATATCTTTGTAGACTCTTTAGTAAAGGAGTATATATTGGATTTGGGACCTTTCACCACTACCTCAGATCTTCGTATCCTTCTGTTGGCTTCCTATAGATTCATCTTTGGCATGGACTGGTTATCTGCAACAGGATAGAGTGGATTATTACCACAAGATCATATCATTTAATTATGACCTAGGAGTTGAGGCATTATTAGAGGGGGTCAAGAGACCCATTTATATTTGCACCATCTATGCTATGAAACTTAAGCGGTGTGTGCGACGGGGTTGTCAGATGGTTGCTGTCACAATTTGTGACCGATTAGAAGATGGGTCTAATGGACCATCGCTAGATGACCATCCCATTTTGAGAGAATTTGTAGATGTATTTCGAAGGGAGCTACCAGGGTTACTGCCCCCACGTGAGATTGACTTCCATATGGATCTAGTTTTAGGAGAAGAGCCTATCTCACGAGCACCTTACCAGGTTACAACTTGAGGTCCTTCTGGAGAAGGGATTAATTCATCCTAGTGTATCCCCTTGGGGAGGACTGGTTATCTTTGTAAAGAAGAAGGATAGATCCTTGCGGTTATGTATTGATTACTGCCATCTGGACAAAGTAATGATCAAAATCCATTATCCCCTTCCACGCATTGATGATTTGTTTGATCAGATGAAGGGAGCCACAAATTTCTCTAAGATATACCTTAAGTTAGGCTACCATTAGCTGAGGATTTCAGAGGTGGACATTCATAAGACTGCCTTTTGTATGTGATATGGCCACTATGAGTTCACAATGGTACCTTTTGGGTTGACGAATTCCCTTGCAGTGTTTATGAGTTTGATGAATGGGGTGTTCAGGAATTTCTTGGATTGCTTCATGCTCATCTTCCTTGATATCATTTTGATTTACTCATATATGCATGAGGAGCACGAGGGACACCTTCGCTAGGTTCTTCAGTGTCTTCGGGAGTAGTAGCTTTATGTGAACTTGGAGAAGTGTGCTTTCTTTCAGATGGAGGTGCATTATTTGGGTCATATCATTTTTGGGGAAGTTATCATAGTTGATCCTTCTAAGATTAGAGTTATTATGGATTGGACAACACCCACTACTGTGACAGAGGTGCACAACTTCATGGGATTAACAAGTTATTATAGGAGATTTGTTCAAGACTTCTCTGAGATAGCGCACCCCATAACTTCCTTTCAGCAGAAAGGGAAGAAGTTTGTTTGGTCAGACAGGTACGAGTAGGCCTTCAGGACACTGAATGAATGCCTCACTACAACACCTATTCTTGCAGTGCTAGATCCATAAAGTGATTTTTTCATATGCACGGATGCTTCTTTGGTAGGACTTGGCGGTGTGTTGATGCAGGAGGGCAGAGTAGTGGCTTTTGAGTCTCACAAACTCAATGATTATGAGCTTAATTATACAACTCACCATCTTGATCTTGTGGTAGTTTTGCATGCTTTGGTTCAATGGATACACTTTCTGTTTGGTCAAAGATTCACACTCAGAATAGATCACTTGCATCTTCACCACCTCTTCACGTAACCCAATCTCAATGCTTGTTAATTGCGTTGGATGGAGTTTCTTTGTGAGTATGATATGGAGATAGAGCGATTCAAGAGAAGATATTTGTCATGGAGGTTCATACAGTAGCAGATAGATGAGTTTAATGACCTCCGGTAGACATCTCTTATAGTAGCAGAGTATGAGAGTAGATTTATGGATCTAATCTTGAATGTTGATTCCATAAAGGATGAGCAAGTGCAGATTCATAGGTGCATTCACGGCCTGAATCTAGACATTGGAGGTGCAGTATGGATCCATTATCCACAGACATTAGCTGAGGTCATTTAGAAGGCCTACATAGTAGAGAGAGACTTGGGAAAACCCAACAAGCTAGAGAATAAGTCTGAAATCGCATACAACAGATGCATGATATTATATCAAGGGGATCAGTACCTCTTCCTCATGGTAGACAGGGTTCAACACACTCATCTTTTAGACCACAGAAACAGTAGTAGCAGCAGCCCCACCCACCTTATAGACCTCCAAAAAGGTTTGATGCACATAGAGGTCAAAGTATGGGGCCTCCTTCAAGGGGTCACATTAGGAAACAGGGTGCCCCGAGAGCTCACTCAACAAGAGCTTGCCAATGGAGACCTTATCAAACTACAGTCAGATCATCAAGATCCATACCACAGACCTCCAGAGTACCGGCCAGACCTACTACTCAAGGGATAGGATCAGGTGGTTATTTTGGGTGTGGTATTACTGGACATTTTTGGAGAGACTACCCACAAAACCCTAATAACAAGGGTAAGGAAAATATATCAAAGCCTACTATTGGTGATATGGGGCATAGTCATAGGATGTATGCAGCGGTCGATAACTACTAGGAAGAGCAACATAGTACAGTTATTGACACTACAGGTAACATTGGTGGTATTCCTACCTTCATTTTGTTTGATTATGGTTCTTCTGATTCTTTTATTGCACCATCTTTAGTAAAATGATGCATGCTGGTGGTGGTTCGGCAGGGTCATAGTTGGGATGTTGATATGGCTTATAGATCTAAGATCTTTGTAGACTCTTTATTAAAGGAGTATATATTGGATTTGGGACCTTTCACCACTACCTCAGATCTTTGTATCCTTTTGTTGGCTTCCTATAGAGTCATCTTGGGCATGGACTAGTTATCTGAAAAAGGAAAAAGTGGATTTTTACCACAAGATCATATCATGTAAATATGACCTAGGAGTTGAGGCATTATTAGCGGGGGTCAGGAGACCCATTTCTATTTGCACCATCTATGTTATGTAACTTAAGCGGTGTGTGTGACGGGGTTGTCAGATGGTTGCTGTCACAGTTTTTGACCGATCAGAAGATGGGTCTAGTGGACCATCGCTAGATGACCATCCCATTTTGAGAGAGTTTACAGATGTCTTTCGAGGTGAGCTACCAGGGTTACTGCCCCCAAGTGAGATTTACTTCCATATGGATCTAGTTTCGGGAGAAGAGCCTATCTCACGAGCACCTTACCAGGTTACAACTTGAGTTCCTTCTGGAGAAGGGCTTAATTCATCCTAGCGTATCCCCTTGGGGTGCACTGGTGATCTTTGTAAAGAAGAAGGATAGATCCTTACGGTTATGTATTGATTACTACTATCTTAACAAAGTAATGATCAAGAACCATTATCCCCTTCCAAGCATTGATGATTTTTTTGATCAGATAAAGGGAGCCACAAATTTCTCTAAGATAGACCTTAAGTCAGGCTACCATCAGCTGAGGATTTCAGAGGTGGACATTCATAAGACTGCCTTCTGTATGTGATATGGCCACTATGAGTTCACAGTGGTACCTTTTGGGTTGACGAATTCCCTTGCAGTGTTTATGAGTTTGATGAATGGGGTGTTCAGGAATTTCTTAGATTGCTTCATGCTCATCTTCCTTGATATCATTTTGATTTACTCATGTATGCATGAGGAGCATGAGGGACACCTTCGCTAGATTCTTCAGTGTCTTCGGGAGCAGTAGCTTTATGGGAACTTAGAGAAGTGTGCTTTCTTTTAGATGGAGGTGCAGTATTTGGGTCATATCATTTTTGGGGAAATTATCATAGTTGATCCTTCTAAGATTAGAGCTATTATGGATTGGAAAACACCCACTACTGTGACAGAGGTGCAAAAATTCATGGGATTAGTAGGTTATTGTAGGAGACTTGTTCAAGACTTCTCTTAGATAGAGCACCCCATAACTTCCTTTCAGCAGAAAGGGAAGAAGTTTGTTTTGTCAGACAGGTACAAGAAGGCCTTCAAGACAATGAAGGAATGCCTCACTACAACACCTATTCTTGCAGTACTAGATCCATAAAGTGATTTTTTCATATGCATGGATGCTTCTTTGGTAGGACTTGGAGGTGTGTTGATGGAGGAGGGCAGAGTAGTGGCTTTTGAGTCTCACAAACTCAATGATTATGAGCTTAATTATACAACTCACCATCTTGATATTGTGGCAGTTTTGCATGCTTTGGTTTGATGGAGATACTTTCTATTTGCTTGAAGATTCACACTCAGAACAGATCACTTGAGTCTTCACCACCTCTTCACATAACCCAATCTCAATGCTTGTCAACAACGTTGGATGGAGTTGCTTTGTGAGTATGATATGGAGATAGAGCATGTGAAGGAGAAGCAAAATGTGGTTCCAGATGCTCTCAGCAGATTGAGACATGTGATTATGGCCACTTTATTGGGCACAGATTTGTGGAGTAGAATTCTTCAACAACTTCCTCTTGACAGCTTCTTCATTGTAGTTCGAGAAGAGATCGAGTCCCAGAGACCCCGTGAAGGGATGTTTGATGGTTTCTCACTAGATGCAGATGGCCTTCTTAGGTACAAAGGTTGGATTTATGTTCCCAGAGATGGAGGTTTGAGGCAAGACATATTGATAGTGGCACATCGTGCACCCTATTCAGCCCATCCTGGGGTGAAGAAGATCTACACTACTTTGAGACAGTTGTATCACTAGAGAGGACTTCACAGAGATGTGGCTTAGTTTGTGTCATGCTGTTTAGAGTGCTAGAAAGTGAAGGTTGAGATCAACATCCAGCTGGCCTTCTCTTTCCTCATGCTATACCAGAGTTGAAATGGGACACCATTTCCATAGACTTCATTGTTGGGATACCGATGTCGAGATATCACCACGACGCCATCATGGTGACGGTTGATAAATTGACAAAAGTGGCTCAATTTTCTCTGGTGAAGACAACTTATACAACTAGTGTAGTGACATGGGTATATCTTGATGAGATTTTCAAGTTACACAGGATTCCTCGGAAGATCATTAGTGACCGCGATCCTTTGTACACTTCCCATTTTTGGACTACCATGTAATATGCCCTTGGGACAAAGATCAATTTTAGTACATCATATCACCCTGAGACAGATGGAAAGACCCAGCAGGTGAATTGGATTTTAGTGGATATGCTCAGGATGTATGTGACGGATCAGCAGTCTAGATGGGAGGAGTACTTGTACTTGGTGGAGTTTTCCTACAATAATAGTTTTTAGAGTTCTATAAGCATGGATCCTTTTCAGGATTTTTATGGTAGAGAGTGCAAGATACCTCTTAGTTGGGATAGGTTATAGGATAGGTTTCTTTTGGACTAGATTTTTTGCAGGACATGGAGCATCAGGTGGTTTTGATAAGACAGAGACTGCAGGAGGCACAGGAAAGGTAGAGAAGTATGAAGATAAACATAGGACTGAATGTAGTTTTTATGTGGGCATGAAGTTTTTCCTTTGTGTCAGGCCACATAAGAGCCCTATCCATTATGAAAATGGTTCTAAGTTAGCTCCTAGAATTGTTGGTCCTTTTGAGATCTTGGAGCGTATCGACTCTTTGGCCTACCATCTAGCATTTCCACCTAGCTTATCTCACACACATGATGTGTTTCATGTTTTTCATTCTTAGCAGATATATTGCAAATCCTTCTCGTGTGCTAGATTGGACCTTCTTGTAGGTGCAGGATTAGAGGCAGGTGATGGTGGAGCCTTTTGGTGCTCAAAATGATCTCGCCCTAATTTTCCTTTGAAAATCTATCGATTTATGGCCTCTGTCATTTTCTCCTTCCTCGTGTTGTGTTTGGTTAGTCTTTTTGGCCATTTTGAATTGGTTCCTGGGTCGTAAATCACTTAGGTGTCCATGGTTTGATCCATGTCTCTTTTTTCCTCTGGAAAGGGTCTATAATTTGGGTCCCCCATTCTCTGTTCATCAAAAAATCAGGTTCCCCCATGTTATTTGTTCTCCACGGTCAGGATTTGTCTCCCTTATCATTTCTGCCCTTGATACTTGAAGAAGAATGGATTGATGCATCCCTAAAGAACATATTTGAGCCCTGTAACATTTCTAAACTTTTTTTCCTTGAAGAAAATTTCATTCCCAGGCTCAAAGGGTCATTTTTCTCTATTTTATGGTTTGCTAGGCATTTCTCATGGTCAAATTTTCATCCTTGTATCTACAAGGGACGTGGCACATTTTTGTTGGACGCGGCTCAACTAGGTACTTAGAAAAATTCATGGAAATCCTTAACTCAAAATGTGTGCATGTGGAGGCACGGTACTCATTTGAAGATCTAATTTTTGGTTTTACCTTGGAGTAGTGCCAGGATGACTCATAGAGGCTTATGCTACTTGGCCTAGAATTAGAAATTTTTTTATGCAGATGGAGAAATTTGGCGGAGCAGGACATGTGGTGAGCTCGCACTCATTCAGGGCCTCCACTTTTGGCACCATCTTGAAGTTGCACCACGGAGACACATGGAGGCCTCCGCTCACTTTGCATTTTGGTTAGACTTTTCAATGGCCAAAAAAAGACTACCTCGGAGCATGACACGTGTTTCCTTCCATTGAGCTTCAAGCATTGATTCATACTTTTCCAGAATATGACACATGGTGATCCCGCACTCATTCAAAGTATCAAATTTTTCAGATCGCCTCAAAGTGCACCATGGTGACATGTGGCAGTTTAAAAAGTCAAAAAGGTAGGGAGGCAGGCCATTAGAGGCAACTTGGATTTTTTTCCCCTTAAGGATTAAAATTTCAAAATGGCTAGCAAGCTAGCTGGGGGAAAAGGTCAATGTTTTTCCTCGGTCAATGACAGAGGTACGGGCTCTCGGGGGAAATTTGGAAAATTTTCATTTTGAGAAAAAAGAGTCACAAGTAAAAAAGGAAGCACGACCGTGCTCCAATCACATTTGGACATGTGTCAGGGTCATTTCCTAAGGGAGGAGCTGCAGGGAAAATTTGGAAAATTTTCTCTTTTCCAAAAAGAGAGTAAAATGGCAGAATTTGGCCGTGGTTCCACTCCAATCACATTTGGAAACGTGTTAGGCTCATATCCCGAGGGAAGAGGTGCGGAAAAAAAAGGAATATTTTTCCATTTTCCCAAAAAATTGTTAAAAGTCAAGGGAAGCCCCTGGGTCTGTTCTAAAATTTGTATTGTCCATGTGGATAACCCAAATTAAAAGTAAAGATCAATGGATGTTGTGAGTCTAAATCTGATTTTCCCCCATTTCTCTAAAACATGTCTGGAAGTTCTAGTCTCCATGATTTCTTGGTATTTTCTACACGCCAAGTAGAGAAGGAAGTTAATGTTGATATCTGAAGTTTGGTGGGAAGATCTGGAGGACATCTTGCACCATTAAAATGGTCTGACTTTCATGCCGGATCTGAGTTTCCATTTTTCTTCTCCTGAGCATGCTAGTGGCCAAATTTTATATATTAGGGGTGGAAGTGGTTGGAAAATTGAAGAAAGAGTGATCTATCAGAGAAAGGAGTTGAATGCGGGAAGGATTTGATGAAATCTACCCCCTTGAGTGCACTAAGAGACTTCTTCCAGATCTGATCCTGTGAGTCACGTAATAATCATGGCAAACACTAGTGTATTAAATGTTTTTTTATCTTTTGGGAGGAAGGGGCTCTATTGTAAAGGTTATAAATGGCACAAATTTCTTGTGCAAAAGGGCTAGGACATTGGCAGTTGGAGGTCAGAGTGTTAGAGGTCGAAGAAAATTCCCAAGAGGAAAATTTAACTAAGCCGGTCTCTTGAGAATCCATCTGAGAAACTAGGTTATCTCTCTTTGTATTAAGTTTCATTATGTCAAGGTCCTTGCAAGTGTACAACCATTGAAAATATCTGACACTGTTCTAGAAACTTTCCCCTTCTAATAGACTAAATCAAATTCGAGTTCTTCTGTATTTTCTTGAGCAAATGTGTTTGTTTGATTTCTGGATGTATGCAAGTAGCTCTCCTTGTTTTTGTTACAATCGTGTATTAAAATTTGATTCAATCACACAGGCCTCAATCCTTATGATCGTTTAGTGGCATCTGTAATTCCATTTCCCAGAAAAGCTTTCATTTGGGATTGCAATAAATGATTTAAAATCACTTTTCTCTCATCTGTTGACAAAGGTTATCTATAAACATTTGTATGTACCTTAGGCATGATTTGGATTATATCTTGATGCTTTGATTGGGTTTTCTAACTCGAGCCTTCATGATATAATCTCAGACATTGTGTGAAAGAGTGCTAATCTGGGCCTCCATTGAAGCACATATTCTAGTTGAAGAAACATTTTAGCTATTATGCAACATTCTGTTGGTCTAAATTTCAATTTTGTAAATTTCTTCAAGGATCTGGTGAATCTAGTTCCACCTTGCCCTACCTCCCACCAAAAAAAATCATTTAAGAACAACCAATCCTACCCATACTACCCTTGTTTGTCATGTGTGTATACCATTTCACAATCCTCATCACCTAAACATGTAGAAGCGAGTAGGGTCTAAACTGTCTTTAGTAACCTTTTCATTGTTATGAAAGTATCTCCATGATCTTGAAGTGACAACTCGTGAGAGTCAGATCTGGTCTATTGATCATATTTTCCTCAAGGTCTTCTCTATAAAATTTATGCAAAATAAAGGTACCTGTATCTCCTTTTATATAACAGAGGTTTCAAAATAGGTTCTCTTATGTTGGTTGAAAGGCACAACATAGAATAGTTAGGATCATATCACATCCTTTTTAATGTGCTACCCACTCACTTCAAAGCCTAAGTGCTGGCAGCAAGTCAGATAGATTGCTTCCCTGGCTACAAAATGACAAACATGATTGTCTATCTACCCTTGAGTTTCCTGTCTAATCCATGAAGCTACTCAGTCTTTGAAGGAGGTTAAATTTAGGTACCAACATAAATGGCACCATTGCTGGGGAATTATTTTAGTTGCTGAGACTATGTGTTGATTCATTGCCAGTCCATATCTATTTAGCCCATCAACAACACCAATATAAATGGCACCATTGCTAGGGAATTATTTGAGTTGTTGAGACTATTTGTTGATTCATTGCCATTCCATATCTATTTATCCCATCACCAACATAAATGGCGTTGTTTCCTGGGAATCTCAGTTCAAAATCAAGAACCTAGTAAAACACTTCTTGTATGTTCCAAGTGTTGTGTGTAATTCTTTCAGTGTTCACACCCAATGCACTAGCTTTCATTTGATACATATGGGTAAAGAAAAGGTCAGAATATTTCCATTTCATGTTTCTTGCATTGATAGACAATTGATAGATCATATTTAGTGCATTTGCACAACTAAGGTGGAAATCCTTAGTGGCGACTCCGTGTTGAATCTGATTCTTAATAAGTACCAGTGTCTTAAAACTCTATCAAAGTCAGATTTGTTACTAATATTTACAAAGTTGGAAGGAAGAAGGTCTTTCTTTGCTAGGGATTCTGATAGGACATTGTTTCCAGAGCTAGGAAAAGCAAAATCAGAAGGAAGAAGATCTTGGAGAGTTGTTGGATGTCAACAGACAAGAAGAGGGATATCCATTGATGAAATTGATTGGCCCGTCATTGAAGACTGCAATTCAAGTGACTCTAAATTAGGTAGCCTCTTTGTGGAATTGAACTCTCCGGTTGGAGAGGGGCCTTCATTTTATTTTGAAATGTTTGTTTCATACTTTGCACCTGTCATTTCTGAGGTTGATAGAGATTTCCAAGAGATAAGGCCTTTGGGAGATTTACATTTTAAAAATTATACTCCTTTGTTCTAAGAACCCTCTACCCTCCATCAGTTTTTCACCCCTCTAGGGTCACCTCCTCAAATGAACATGGCCTAGCCCCCACCCAAATTTCATTTTGTTGTAAACACTTTTGAACCTATAAATTTTGTGGGAATGGCTAGATATCGAAATGCAGTGCCTCAAGATGTAAGGAAAAAAATGCCAAAGTTCTAGGGAAATAATGATATTACTAGAGATCAGCATCTAAATCTTTTTATCAATATGATGGAATATTTTCTTATTGAACATGAATATGTATATATCAATCTATTCATCCATACCTTGGAACAAGATGCTAGGGACTGGTATAAAGCATTGCCAGATAACTCTATTGATTCTTTGACTGAGATGAGCAATGCATTCAGATTATAATATGGTGATAGAACTTACCCTAGGTTTCTTCTGATAGAATTTGAAAACATCAAGAAGAACCCTAATGAGTCAGTACATGATTTCAACACAAGGTTTAATAAGACCTTGAGAAGATTTCCTATTAGAATAAGGCCTTGTGATGAGTCATGTTTGATCAAATATACTGATGTATTTGATAAAAAGGCTACATATTATTTAAGAGATAAAAACCCCAAAAATTTTAGGTAGGCCTTCACCATGGCTTTGCAAATAGGGAACAATATCAAAGCAATTGGAAAGCCTCTAAAAAGGGAAGGTGTAAAGTTGGTTAACCCAGAAAAAAATCCAACCAAGCAAGGTTGCTGATTTTGAAGAAGTGAAGACTTTGGCAGGGGCTGTCAAGGAGATTTCATACAAGCTAGCCCAGGCTGAGAAGGGAATTGGGAAGAGTTCACAAGGTCAACACAAGCAACAATGCCAAGACAAGTACACAAATCATGAAGGATCTAATGGCAAAGGCAAGGGACCTGTTGGATTTGGAAATAGACACTCCCAAGCTAGGGATAATAGAATGGTAATTGATCCTTTGGCTGCCAGAGTTGGTGTGGTGGAAGAGACAGATGTCATTGATTGGTGTGACAAATTTCTCATGCCCCATGCTCCTTGTGAAGAAGATTAGCAGGAAGAAGAAGGAGTTGATAATTATAATGATGATGATGTTTGCATGATGGGTTGCTCCACTAGCTCACAAAAAAGGGGCAACTTCAAATGAGGTGATAAGTGCTAGAACTATTGCCACCTTTTGGAACTACATTCATAAGGTACCTATTCTTAATCTCTTTCATACTTTAGAAGTAGATAATGTACAAGATTTTGAATATTTAAGGGCTTTAATGATCCAAAAGTATGATGGAGGAATCTGATCTGAGGAAGACATGCAGTTATTGATGAATGTTGTTATTGCCCAAGAGAGGGAATATAACACAAGAATTAAGGTTTTCAAAGGGGCATGGCCTCAGGCCAATCCTAAATCTCCCTTACTTAAAAAAATTCCTAAAGAGGCTCCTAGGAAAGATGCATCTGCCAGAAGCCCTACAATTCCAAACAAAAATTATACCCCTCCTCATGGCCAAGTTGTCAAAAGTCCTATACCACCTAATGAGTGTGTTGGCTTTCCTTCCAACACTTCCTTGCCAAAAAATGTCCCATATGATATTTCCTAAGTGTTGAGTCAAATAAAATTCTATGTCCCAATTTTTTAGTTGCTTAGGATTCTTGAGCACAAAAAGAGAGCATTTGAATACTTGGGGTTTAAAGAATAGAAGATTGCCCTAGGAAGAAATGTAAATATTGTGGAGACTCCTCCAATCATTGAAAAAATGGAAGCACCACCAGCTTCTGAAGAGCTAGATGAACCACCTGAGGTCAATTTGGGGACATCCATGGTGGAGTCTCAAATCAATGTGGATTCATTCTTCACCACTTTGATCGTAAAGGATACAGTGCTACACAACTGCATGTTTGAATCAGGGGCATCATTCAATGTCATGCCTTTGGAGGTTATGAGTGAGATAAACATCAAAGTGACAGAAAAATATGGGAAGTGCACTTCCATGGACTCGAAAGAAGTTCCAGTGGTGGGGTGTGTAAAGGGTTTGGTGGTGCAGCTTGCAGCATACCTAGGTAAAATTTAAAACTTGATGTTTTCATCATTGATTGCCCAGCCAAGTGGGGCATGCTACTGTCAAGAAAATGGGCTGCAAGTGTTGGTGGGAGTTTCCAAATGTATATGTCTTATGCTACCATTCCAATTGAGGGAAGCCTTGTCAGGTTGTATGGGGAAAATAAAATGTTGCACCTTATTGAGGATCCCAACAATGCATCTTATGAGGTATTGTATACAAATGTTGATGCAGACAAATTTGTGGGATTTTCTGATGGAAAGGAGCACAAGATTGAGGAATTCAAATGCCTTGAAAAAATAGGTTCTCTATAGACTCTATTGTTTGATGGAGCTTGCTCCAAATTTGGGAATGGTGCTGGTATTGTTCTACTTTCTCTCGGTTAGGAAAAATTTGTTTTTTCCTTTAAAATCAACTTTGAATGCACCAACAATATTGTTGAGTATGAGGCACTATTGTTGGGGTTAAGAATTGCTTAGAAATATGGTGTCAAGGAAATCATTGTCAAAGGAGACTCATAATTGATAGTAAAACAAGTCAGAAAACTATATGCCACAAAAAATCAACGAATGAGATAGTATAAACATGCAGTTTGGGACTTCATCGAGATGTTTAATTCATTTAACATCTGCATCATGATAGGAAGTTCAACGAATTAGTAGAAAAGCTTGCAGTGTTGGGGTCTCGGTTTTAAAATTGGACAATATCCCCATATTGTGAATATGAGGTTGAGGTATTGACTTGACCTTCTGTCGCTAACAACATTAAACACTGGCAGGTTTTTGATGATGATGCTCAGATCAGAAGATTCTTGCAAAATATGGGAGATTTTTTTGATCAAATTATTTATTGGGAGCCAATGGTTTATAAAAGAGAAGGAAAAGAGACCTTGTTTGAAAAGGATATCATCCAGCTAAAAATAATACAATTCCTAGAGGGTTGGTTGCTCTTGAGTCCAATTTTGATAATGCTGACCACATTGTCAATAGATGCATGGTAGCCTCAAGGGATATTGAGGAGAATGACCTTGGTATAGAGGAGAAGCCAAGGAAAATTTTGTTAGGTAGTAATCTTAGTAAGGAGGAGAAACAATCATACGTCTAGCTATTGAAAACATACAAAGATTGTATGGCTTGGACCTATTCTGAACTAAAAGCATACAGGGAGGGATTTGTTTTAGCATGAAATCCCCTTAGTGTCTAATGGAAATCCATTTAGGAAAAAAATAGGCCCATCAATCCACTCTTATCCCTAAAAATGCAAGAAGAACTGAAGAAGATAAAAGATGGTGGGATTATCCATCCCACAAGGTATTCTTCTTGGGTCGCTAACCTAGTACTAGTAAGAAAGAATAATGGTGATATCAGGTTATGTGTGGAATTCAAGAATATGAACAGAGATTCAATGAAGGATAATTATCCTTTACCAGATATGGAGAACATGCTGCAGTTAGTGACTGGTTCTGAGTTACTTTCCACCTTGGATGGTTTCTCTCGTTACAACCAAGTTTTGGTGAAGGAATCATAAAGGATTAAGACAGCCTTCACTACTACTTGGGGGACCTATGTTTATATCAGGTTACCCTTTGGTCTGATGAATTTTGGAGCTACGTTTCAAAGAGAAATCGATGTTGATTTTGCTGGTTACATCAATGAGTTTATTACAGTCTATCAAGATGATGTAACTGTATTTTGTAGAAAGAGAAGTGACCACTTGCTTCACTTGGAGAAGATACTAATAAGATGTAGAGAATATGACATCTCACTTAATCCAAAGACATGCCATTTTGGAGTGCAGAAGGCAAAGTTTCTTTGTCGCATAGTGTCACAAGAAGTGATGATTGATCCAAAAAGAGTAGAGGTCATTAGCAAGGTCCCAATCCCAAAGACTAAGAAAGGAATTCTGTCCTTTGGGTAAATAAACTTCATCAGAAGATTCATATCACACTTTGTTGAATTGACTATTCTAATCACTTCCATGCTGAATAAAGACTAGGCCATCAAATGGGAGGAGGATGCCATCCATGCTTTCAATGAGATTAAAGAGGCACTCAAGTATGCACCTGTACTAGCAGCTCCAGATTATAAGAATCCTTTTCAACTGTTCTCTTTTGCTTCAGGGAACAGTATTGCTTTTGTCCTGCTACAGAAGGATGATGAAGGGGCTGAGAGGCCAATTACCTTTTTCAGTAAGGTATTTCATGGGGTAGAACTAAAGTATACCATTATGGAAAAGCAGGCATTTTCCTTGGTAAAGGAAACAAAGGTTTTCAGGCCTTATATTCTAAATTCAAAGGTTGTTGCTTATGTTCCCCATACCATGGTAAAAGACATCTTATCAAAGATAGAGGTCTCAAGAAAAAGATGTAGGTGGGTGAAAAAATTGCAAGAATATGATATGGACATCCAAACCACAAAGTTGGTTAGAGGTTTAGGCATGGCTAAGCTTATGGTTGAGAGTAACTTGAAAAATATTGAGGCAAATGGGGAATAAGAAGAAAGGGTAGGTGTATTTCAAAGGTTGATGAATTCTGAGTGGTATAAAGATGTAATCTTTTATCTCAGACACCTGAACTACCCTGAGCACTTAAGTAGGAACCAGAAGAGAGCGCTAAATTTTTCTTCCCAAAAATATCTCATCACTTATTATGGGTTAGCTTGGAAGAACCCAGAGGGAGTCCTCTTAAGGTGCATTACTTAAGAAGAAGCCCCCAAGATAATTTTTTATCTCCATGGAGGAGTTTGTGGGGGGGACTTTGCTGCAAGGTTCACAACACATAATATCATGAGGACTAGTTACTGGTGGCCAACTCTTTTCAAGGATACGACCTTGTTGGTTAAAAGATGTGAAAGCTTCCAACACTTCTCTAGAAGACTGAAAACTTTAGGATCTCTTCATTTGCAACCTGTATCAACTGAAGCTCCATTCAGGAAATGGGGAATGGATTTAATTGGTGAGATTTTAGACCCTTCAAGTGTTGGCTAGAAATGGATCCTTGTAGAAAATGATTATTTTACTAAATGGGTGGAGGAAATCCCCACCAAGAAGGCAAAACACCAAGTTGTCATGGATTTTTTGCTAAACAACATCATCTGTAGGTTTGGGGTACCAGTCAAGATTATAGCTAAGAATGCCATGATTTTCAAAGCTAAACCTTTGGTTAAAATGTGCAAAGAGTATGAGATCAACTTGACATATGCCTCCAATTACAATCCTCAAGGAAATGGACAAGCTAGGTCCAGTAATAAAAATTTGTTGAAGATCATCAGAAGGACATTGGAGCAGAACAAGAGAAAGTGGGGTGAACAGTTGAAGTTTTTTGTATGGGTAGATAGGATCACTGTCAAGAGGGTCACTGGAAATAGTCCATTTGAGTTGGTATATGGGACTCAGACCCTACTGCCTCTTCATATGTAGCTATCTTCATATAATTTTATGCAACAACTAGAATATTAGGAGGTAGGTCCTTATGATGCCCACATTAATCAAATTGTTGAGCTTGATGAAGAGAAATGGGCATCCCACCAGAGGCATACAAATTTCAGAAGGAAACTGAAGAGGTTATTTGACAAGAAGGTCACTCATAGAGCTTTCAATGTTGTAGATCTTGTGCTACTATGGGATAGCAGATAAGAGGATAAGGGTAAGCATGGAAAGTTTGACTCATTAGGAATGGGTCCTTACTCTATTGATATAAGAATTGGGGAGCATACCTTCGTCCTCAAGGAATTGGATGGTGAACTAATCGAGTTTCCTATTAATGGTAGGAATTTGAAGCATTTCTTGGATTGATTTTTATGGATCGAGAAAGTCTTTTGTATAGTGTATAGTTTGTTGTTTGTTTCTTGTCTTTTGTGTTTTGCTTGTTTTGGTCCTCGGTGACCTATTTTTGCTGGTTTCTCTGTCTGATTTTCAAGATGGTCCTGTTTCATTGCTCTACAAGATGAATCCATTGCCTAATGGCTATTCTTGGCACTTGGTATACCTCTTTTCTTATGCCACTCGAAGGGAGTGCCCATCCCCGAGGCGGAGCCTATGTTGGTGCTCAAAATGATCTCGCCCTAATTTTCCTTTAAAAATCTATCGATTTACGAACTCTATCATTTTTTACTTCCATGTGTTGTGCTTGGTCAATCTTTGTGGCCATTTTTAATTTGTTCCTGGGTCATAAATCACTTAAGGGTCCATGGTTTGATCCCTATCTCTTTTTTCCTCTGGAAAGGGTCTGTAATTTGGGTATCCCATTCTCTGTTCATTAAAAACTCGAGTTCCCCCATGTTTTCTATTCTCCATGGTCAAGGTTTGTCTCCCTTATCATTTCTGCCCTTGATACTTGAAGAAGAATGGATTGATGTGTCCCTGAAGAACCTATTTGAGCCCTGTAACATTTCTAAACTTTTTTCCTTGAAGAAAATTTCATTCCCAGGCTCGAAGGGTCATTTTTCTGTATTTTATGGTTTCACGAGCGTTTCTCCTGGTCAAATTTGCATCATTATATCTACAGAGGACGTGGAACCTTTTGGTTGGACGCATCTCAGCTGGGTACTTAGAAAAATTCATGGAAATCCTTAACTCAAAGTGTCCATGTGGAGGCACATCGCTCATTTGAAGATCTACTTTTTGGTTTTGCCTTGGAGTAGCGCCACGATGACACGTGGAGGCTTCTACTGCTTGGCCTGGACTTAGACAAATGTTAATACAGTTGGAGCAATTTGGAGGAGTAGTACATGTGGCGAGCTTGAGCTCATTTAGGGCCTCCGCTTTGGGCACCATATTGAAGTTGCGTGATGGAGACATGTGGAGGCCTCTACTCACTTTAAATTTTTCTTAGACTTTTCAACAACCAAACAGAGACTACCTCGGAGCATGACAAGTGGCACCTTCCACTAGGCTACAAGGATTCAGTCAAATTTTTTTGGAACATGACATGTTGCTATCATGCGCTCGTTTAAAGGATCAAATTTTTAGGACCGCCTCAAAGTGCGCCATGGTGACATGTGGTAGTTTTAAAAGTCAAAAAGGTGGGGAGGTGGGCCATCAGAGGCAACTTGGATTTTTTTCACCTTAAGGATTCACATTTCAAAATGACCCACAAGCTTGATGGGGGAAAAAGTCAATGTTTTGTCCCAAATAATGGCGGAGGTGTGGGCTCTTGGGGGAAATTTGGGAAAATTTCCTTTTGAGAAAAAAGAGTCACAAGTAAAAAAGGAAGTGCGACCCCAATCCAATCACATTTGGACATGTGTCAGGCTCGTTTCTTACAAGTGGAGTTGCAGGGAAAAGTTGAAATTTTTTCTCTTTTCCGAAAAGAGAGTAAAATGGCAGAATTTTGCTGTGGTTCCGTTCGAATCACATTTTGACACGTGTAAGGATCGTATCCCGAGGGTAGAGGTGAGGAGCAAAATGGAATTTTTTCCATTTTTCCAAAAAATTATAAAAATTCAAGGGAATCCCTCACGTCTGTTCTAAAGCTTGTATCTACCATGTGGAAGACCCAAATTCAAAGTAAAGATCAATGACTGCTGTGAGTCTAAATTTGATTTTCCCCCCATTTCTCTGAAACACATCTGGAAGTATGAGTCTCCATGATTTCTTGGTATTTTTTACATGCCAAGTAGAGAAGGAAGTTAGTGTTGATATTTGAACTTTGGTAGGAATATCTAGAGGACATATTTCACCATTAAAACGGTTTGACTTTCGTGCTAGATCTGAGTTTTTGTTTTTCTTCTCCTGAGCACGCAAGGGGCCAGATTGTATAGATTAGGGGCGGAAGTGGTTGGAAAATTGAAGAAAGATTTATCTTGGTCAGAGAAAGGAGTTGAATGCGGGAAGAATTTGATGAAATCTACCTCCTTGAGCACCGAGAGACTTCTTGCAGATCTGATCCTGTGAGTCACGAAAAAATGATGACAAACACTAGTGCATTAAATATTTTTTCTCTTTTGGGAGGAAGAGGCTCTATTGTAAAGGTTATAAATGGCACAAATTTCTTGTGCAAAAGGGCTGGGAGTTTGGAAGTTAGACATCAGAGAGCTAGAGGTCGAAGAAAATTCCCAAGAGGAAAATTTGACTAAGCCTGTCTCTTGAGAATCCATGTGAGAAACTAGGTTATCTCTATTTGTATTAAGTTTTATTGTGTCAAGGTTCTTGAAAGTGTACAACCATTCAGAAGCTCTAAGAATGTTCTAGAAAATTTCCCCTTCTAATAGACTTAATCAAATTCGAGTTCTTATGTATTTTCTTGAGCAAATGTGTTTGTTTGATTTCTGGATGTTTGTAAGTAGCTCTCCTTGTTTTTGTTACAATATTGTATTAAAATTTGATTCAATCACACAGGCCTCAATCCTTGTGACAGTTTAGTGGCATCTGTAATTCCATTTCCCAGAAGAGCTTTCATTTGGGATTGCAATAAACGACTTAAAATCACTTTTCCCTCATCTGTTGACAGAGGTTGTCTATAAGTCTTTGTGTGTACCTTAGTTGTGATTTGGCTTATATCTTGATGCTTTTATTGGGTTTTCTAACTCGAGCCTTCATGATAGAATCTCAGAGATTGTGTGAAAGAGTGCTAATATGGGCCTCCATTGAAGCACATATTCTAGTTGAAGAAACATTTTAGCTATTATGTGGCATTCTGTTGGTCTGACTTTCCATTTTGTAAATTTCTTCAAGGATCTAGTGAATGTAGTTCCACCCTGCCCCACCTCCCACCAAAAAAAATCATTTAAGAACAACCAATCATACCCATACTACCCTTGTTTGTCATATGTGTATACCAATGCACAATCCTCATCACCTAAACATGCAGGAGCAAGCAGGTTCTGAAATGTTTTTAGTAACCTTTTCCTTGTTGTGAAAGTATCTCTATGATTTGGAAGTGACAACTTGTGAGACTCAGATCTGGTGTGTTGATTCGATTTTCCCCAAGGTCTTCTCTATAAAATTTATGCAAAATAAAGGTACATGTATCTCCTTTCTTATAATAGAGGTTACAAAATAGGTTCTCTTACCTTGGTTGGAAGGCACAACCTAGAATAGTTAGGATCAGATCACATTTTTTTTAATGTTCTAACCACTCACTTCAAATCCTTAGTGCTAGCAAGTCAGATAGATTTCTTCCCCGACTACAAAATGACATACATGATTATCTATCTACCTTTGAGTGTCCTATATAATCCATGAAGTTTCTCAGTCTTTGAAGGAGGTTAAATTTGGTTACCAATAGATCCCATTCACATTTTAGATCATAGGACCCTGGGCCTTCAAGATAGAGATATTGACCAAGTCTGGGTGTAGTGGGACAAATATGATGAGACTGCAGCTACATGGGAGGATGTTACTTTACTACGAGTTTAGTTTACACCTTTGTTTCAGTGACTTCTAGGAGGAAGTTGAGTCTAAGGGGAGGGGGAAGTAGTGCCCACTTCCCTTCAAAACCTTTTGATACTGATCATGATACAGCTGATTATATTATGGACATGATTATGGAATTTATCATAGTATGATGTTAGATGTTAGATAATGGATTATTGCTGACTTTGATTTAGTTACGATGAATGATGATTATTAGAGACATTTTTATATATTGATGTTGATATACTGTTTGACATGGTTATATTATAGATATTGTTGGGAATTATGATAATTGGATATTTTGAGTAGACATAGAAAATGAAAATTGGATTAAAATTGATGATGATATAGTTGTTGATGAAATTGTAAGTGATACTATTGATTGTATTGATGATTGTTGTGATTCACATATATATTGATGAACTTACAATTATATTTATATTCATTTGGATGTCCTGATACGGCCATAAGGCTGAAGGAGGTATTTGTACTTTTGAGGTTTAAAATATCATAAAAAATATCGGGGGAATGGAGACCAACCACTTTGGAATTCTAGATGAATTCAACAAGGTTATCATGATAACTTGTATTGTTTGTGTGTGTTTGTTTTGTTAGGGATTCCCATGGGGGGGTCACCTTTAAAAGTGACCAAGGAATTTTATGTATTTTATGTTATTTGGTTCCTTTGTTAATGTTTGCATGTGTTCATTTTGTGGTGTGTTGACCCTTTCATTATTTATTAAATGATGTGTTAATATTTTGAGTAATCATGTTGTTAACTTAATTAATTAAAATATTTCATAAGAATGTAATTAATATTCTTGTTGGTTATGATATAAAGTGTTGTAAGAATGTGTAAGTACTATGTAAGTGATGTGTAAGTTAAATTTTGAGTGTGAAACACTCCACCTTCTTGGAAATTTGAAATTGTCCTTGGAGGCTGATTTTGGAGGCTTGTGGGACAAGTTAAACTTGTCTCATACCTCTTAAATTTACTTACCAACCATACCTATGGTTTGGGGGTTAAAATTAGAAATTTTTAATACTTTTTGAGAGGACAAATTGTAAGTTTTAATTGCACTTTTATTACATGGTTTAATTTCAGTCATTTGGGTTGTGGGTTGGATTTGAGTATATAAGTAAACTGTCATATTATTCACCCACCTATTTATTATGCATTGGAGAATGAAATTGAATTTTGGGTTGAGGTTGAGGATGTGTGATGTGGCATCCTACATGGATCCACCTCATCCTCTTCTTTTCCCTCTTCTATAAAATTTGAATTACATGCCTTTTTTTGGGTTGCTTCACTTTTGGGAAACTCCTTTTGGGGCGAATTATTTTGCTATTCTGGAGCTCTTGATTTGGAAGGGTTTGAGGATTTTTGAATTTTTTTCTTTGGCTTATATTTTTGATTGCTTGCAATGGAATAAAGTTGTTTTGAATTGGAACAAGTCTATAATAGATATGTAAGAGCTTGGCTCTTGGAATGCTCTTTTTTTATGCTTATGTGAATGGCTGAGTGTTTGAATGTGTTGTTTTGTTGTTGGCTGGTTCGGTATACTACTTAGGGATGGTTCAGGAGAAGAATATGGAGTATTTTGGGAAGGTATAAGTGTTTTGGGGAGGTATAAGTGTGGAGCGAGTTTGGATTTGGGTTCCATATTACAAAGAAATAGCTTGCGTTTCTTTACTCGTTATGGGGTGCCATAAGAGGTTGGGGAGGCACAAGGATATGTGAGGAATAAGGGGTGATTGGGGGAGGCATCAGGACATGTCAGGGAATGATATACTATATTTTGGTGGTTTGAAATCAAGGGGTGATACCCATTTCCCCTTTAGGAGGCATAAGTATCATCCCCCATAGTTTCTTGCTTCTTTGGCTTGCTTGATGAAGCCTTAGTGTTGTTTTTTATGCTTTAATGTAGTTGCAAACTACATTTTGTTTTGGAATGTGTTTTAAATATGAAATTTGCATGTGTGTTTGTGGAAGCCTATTGTTTCCCATAAA